>LR738711.1:420201403-420256403 GCA_902687465.1 Secale cereale
TCTTCTTCTTCTTCTTCTTCTTCTTCTTCTTCTTCTTCTTCTTCTTCTTCTCATTTTCTGTGGGAGACGGCTTCGCAACAACTGACGGCGTGTTCGGGTTACCAAAGTCAGCCTCACCTTGGGCACTGTGCAGTCACTTTCACCGCCGCTGTATAGCATGCCTAGCCTCATCTCCCTCTCGCCTTGCACCACTCCATCTCCGTCTCGCCGGAGATCCTGAGGTCACTCTTCATCATCTCATTGTGCCCCCGCATACCCTCGCCTCGCTTGCCTCCCCCAGTACCACTATTCCCTCGCTAGCCGCTCCAGCACTGAGAGCCTTCTCCCCCGTAAATCAAGCCCCCAAAAACCCCACCATCCAAACTGCAACATGGCTGAACGTGAACCGTGCAGCATCCATATGAGCCGCGATTGGAGCAATCTCCCCAGTGACATCCTCGACCTATGTTATTCGTGTATGGATATGTTCAGCGCCGTGCGGCTGGATGCTTGCTCGAGGAACATGCACGCAACCATTCTAGAAGCGAGGCATCAGCTTTTCAAGACACCATGCTTGCTGCTATCTGGTCTAGCGAGATTTGCTCACCATGATACGAAGGCGTACATGGTGCCCCTCGACTTCAATCCGGACTCTATTAGCGGAAACTTCTTTGTAGGTATGTAATGGGTCACCGTACATCATTTCACTCGACTTCAATCCGATAACCATCGCCTGAAACACCATGGCAAGTATATACTGGGTCGGCATGAAATCCCACTGGATGGCCGCCGTCACAGAAGACGAAAAAAAGTTCGTGCTCGTGCACTTCCAAACCTCCCATGAGATTATCCTTCCTCCATTGGAGTATGTCAGGTTTTACCATAGCGGTCCAAGTCATCTAGATTACCACGTTAGTTCGACGGACCTTGTTTTTTAGAAGATTGTAATCTCCAAGTGCCCACACGATATGCGGATTACGCAGTCTTCAAGCTAATTGCCTTGTTCGACCACGGACTCGCCTTTCTTTCCGCCGGTGCCTTCTTTAGCTGGAGACAACACACCTCGCAGTGGATCGTCAAAGTTGATACACACTTCTCTGATGTTGTTGAACACAATGACATCATCTACGAGATCGACAAAGCAGATGGCACCACATATTGCTGGGACGGCGCGTGTAAGTTGTTTTCATCTGATTTTAATGATAACGGCATGGCACAGTTTAACTTTTTGTTATGATTTGCATATCTCTTTTTGAGCAGAATTTGATTAGAACTATGGCAATATATTAGAGACGTCATAAATTAGCTATATTTGGAATGAGTTAATTCATGCGATTGTGACCATGTTATTACAGCTAATTTGTACCCTTGAATAATCAAACAGTTAGGAAGATATGGATATTCTCCTTACTTTATAGTAATCTACACACTACTAAAGATGAGTGTGTATCAATAGCCATGTCAGCTTCCTCATTTTCATGATGTAGAAACATGCATCAAAACTGTTGGTTTCATATAACCATACATCAGGGAAGTAAATGTGCATATGGATAACTCTATATTTGGAAGTAGTAAAATCCTGTAATGCATACCATGTGTACATACCTATATATCCCCTTCATCAATCAATGGCTAGAATAATATCCACACAAGAATTTTACCCACAGAACATGAGTATATAACAATGCATGTTTTGTTAGTTTCTGTCGGTGTATTGGGAACGACACCTATGGGATCACAAGAATCCCTACTACGGTTGCGGGCCGCGGGGTCAAGAGAAGAGCGGATCAAACAGATAGCACACGGTTCGTTTATCCAGGTTCGGGCCGCGAGGATGCGTAAAACCCTACTCCTGCTTTGGTGGATTGTATGTTTGTGTTCTTCAGCTAGCTATGGGGCGTGAGGAGCTCCAAAAAGCCGAATCCTCCTCCTGGTTGCCTCGGGCCTCCTTTTATAGAAAAAGGGGTTGCCACAGTGGCGCACAGGAGGTGGAAAGGGTACAGTGATGCGAGTTTATCCCTCGGATTACATGACAAGGTGCATGTAATGCGTCTTGCTTAGGTGTCCTTGCTTTATCGGGGACGGGGGAGATAGCCGTCTTGTCCGTCGCCGCTCCTTCTTGTATCGACACGCGCCCTGGCCAGCGATGCCTAAGATGCCAGGTAGGTAGGCAGGCAGCTGAGGTGGCGCGATGGTGGGTCTTCAGGAAGATCTGCATGCCGCCACTTAAGTGCCTGCCCAGCTGGTTGGGTCGGCAGTTGCATAAGGCGGTGGTAGTTTAGTCGGCGTGGGCCAGATGGTGGCCCTGCGGATGTCCTCGGCAAGGGCCTTGCTGGGGCCCCGGCAAGGGTCTTGCCGCGGTGCCTGCTGCCATCCCCGGCAAGGTGCTTGCCGGAGGTCTTGTGGTCTTCCTTGGCTGGGATCCCGCCAAGGGTCGTCGTCTTCTTAGTGAGTATCTGATCTTGAATGTCTTCACAAAGATCTGCATGCCACCACGGGGATGTCTCCCGAATCCTTGCCCCATGGGGGCAGTGGACTCAAGGGTGATCCGCTCCGTAGGCGTGGGGCGAGTTGCCGCGGCAAGGGTCTTGCCGGGGCTACTAAAACTGGCTCCCGGCAAGGATCCTGCCGGGGGAACCTGCTTCGTCCCTTTGCTCTTTGTGGTCTTGGCTTTGGGCTTCAATCTTACCCTAGCTTACCTCCCTGGCCTTGCTTGGTGCGGCGGTGCCCATGGCTCAGACTGTCCGTGCACAGTCATAGGGGTACAAAAAGTGTACCCCCTTTTTTGTACACCGACAGTTTCCTTGATGAAATTGTTTGTGAGTACAGAACATGATTACATAATAGGCATGACATGGTAGTTTCCTGTGAAGAGTCGATTGTGAGATAACATAAGTATAACCATGCATGGCACTTCTATATTTTCGAACCTAGTATAAATTTCCCTGTATTTTCGTCTCAATTCCAACAGGGACAGATAAATGATGTTTCTTGCATTATCCTACTCATACTCTGAACAACGCGGATCTTATATTAACAATGTATGTCCTTTTTGATATGATGAAGTGTCCCTACAGTTACTGCCCTTTGTAATCACACCACCTTTGCCAAAAAAGGGAAGCACAACTGGTTCCTCACTCGATCAGATGATGGCAAAAGACTGATGATCATTCGCACACATGAGCCAGAAAAGTTATATTGCAAAAACCCCACTGTGTACAAGCACAGTGAAATACGTGAGTATCCAGATAGTGGTTGTTACATCTATGAGCAGGATACCAGCTTGTTGGGGCCTTCATGATTTTTGAGTTGGAGGTGGGAAACAACCTTGTTTCTTGGACTCAATTGTCCGATTAACCAGGAGATCACCGTTGGCAAGGACCTTGATGGCAGACAGGTTGTGTTTGCTAGGGAAAATTGTGTCTACATGACGAGCCCTAGAACTTCGGGAGCAGACTCCCCTGATTGTCAACGATATAGCCTGCAGCCAAAAGAAGGTGAGAATGACAAAGGCATCTGGATTAACTTTGATCCTTGGATGTATCGAGTCCGACAGGCAGTGATGTGGTTCAAGCCTTCAGGTTGATAGGTAATTGGGTTGTTGCGTCAAAAGGGTGGAGTTCTGGTGTCTCTGAATCACTTGGGCTGAAGTAGGGCTGCAAATTATGATGGTGTTGGATCATCCCTCTTTGAATGACTTGTTGTCTTTGCTGCTTGTTCTGGATGGGTAGTTCTCTCTTTTGTTATGCATACTCCTTGTCATTTGGCAATCCTCATCTATGTCACTCTTACTATGTAATAGTAGTTGCCTCTATTTAGAATGTCATTCTCGTCTGGAGCACAAGAGTCTAAGCACCACAGAAGGGTGCGTTTTGGTGGTGTAGCAAGACTTCTCATGAACTATCATGTATTGCTATTTATGTCAATACTCAGTAGTAGTCACTAGTCAGTGTCTGAATGTTGTACATATCATTGTTTCGAACTGGTTATTGTCTCGAACTGCTGGTGGGCTAAATGAGGGCATCACCATTCTCGAGAGAGGATATCTCCTTTTTAAAAGTTAAATAATTTGAGCTCAGTGTGTTTTAGATGATGTACACTTGTTTGAGCCAGTGAGGTGTCATTGAATATGAGCTGACTAGTAACGCGATGCCAAACAGGTCAATTATGACTCTCAGGTCGGGCGCTTAGAAAGAGAAAGAAAAAGGGCTCTTAGGCCGACATGTGGGCGCCACCGGTGTTTTCATGCGCTTGCATGCCGAGAGCATATTGGCGTGTGTTCGAAATTGATGCTACCCTTTCATCCCTGATCTCCTGCCCCTCCCCCACATCTGGAATCTCGATTCCTACTCAAGTTCCCCCAAATCCCCCTCTTGTATTCCCTATACTCAAGTGCACTATCATGTCACCGGTCAACGCGGCTCGGATATCCTGAGGTCCGTCCTGCCTTCGGGCGCTGCGTGCTATCGCTCAATAGTGGCATGGCGGCGCTTGACGACCAGTTTGTCGGCAAATTGCTGATGGTAATGTGATGCCCGAAGACCGACGTCCCAGAAGATTCCAGATGTTCCGGGTTCTCCCGTGTGTTTCATTGGTGATTGTGTTATTTATTTTGCGTTGCATCATGTCATCATGCCATCATGTCATTAATCTTTGCATCTCAACCAAATAAGTCGTGTGGACCTTCGGTCCATTTAAATCGAGGGAAGGATGACTTCTCTTTATAACATATATCCTCTCAATATTATTAGGGAGCTATATTAAATATTCCATTTGTTTGGAATTAACCCAAACACACTTGCAAATATTCCCCATGCCTATTTCACTCCAAGTTTCTACTCCCAAACCTTGCCAACAATTCTTATCCATTTTTATCGAGGTTCCTCCAAAATCCGAACATTTTTGGGCACTTTAAAAACATGTCCTAGTTCAAACCTTTCGAATTAAATTCAAAGGAATTTGAATTTAATCTTTCAATCTTGGCCATTCCTAATTTCTTGCATCAACACATTTTTGTGTGAGTCCAAGATATTTATCCTCTTGCTCAAATTCTTTCACTAAACCTCTCCATCTTTTCTGCTATCTATCTTTTTCGTTTATTTTCTTTTCTCTTTCATTTCTTTCTTCTAAGGAGTATTAGAGAGAGGGAAAGAGAAGTCTAGCTGGCCCATCTGACCCAACCAGCCTCCTAAGGCCTGCTGCTCCCCTCGGCCCACTGGCCCATTGGCCCAGCTACACCTAACCCTAGCCCCGACCCACTCCTCCTCTCGTCCTAACCCCGCAGCCACTCCAACCCGATCCCTAGCTCCTCTCGCGTCGCCTCTGCCGCCACCATGCCGTGGTCTGCCGCCCCCAGCCTCGTCAGCACCATGCACCCTCAGCTCTGCGCCGGCCCTTGCCGTGACGTCCGCCAGCCCGGCGAGCCGGACCTCTCCGTCGTCCTCGCCGACTACCTGCACCGCGCCTCCCCGAGCGCCACCCTCCGGCCTCCACGCAGTCCAGCCGCGCGCCGCCTCTGCCGCCGCCGCGCAAGTCCCCTCCTCCGCCTGGCCAGCCGCTAGCCAGCGCCGCCGGTCACCGGAGTTCTTCTCTCGTGCGCCGTCATCAACCAAGACCAGGTCAGACCTCCCCGTCGATCCGCATCCTCCTCTTGGCCTCACAGCCCGATGCCATGGATGTTCGCGTCCCTGACCTTGCAGCAGAGCGTGGTCGTGCCTCCCATGCAACCACTCTTGCCACTCCTGATGCCGCACTCTGTCCGAGCGCCACGGCAACCAGTGCCTTGGACACCTAGAACACCATGTCCTGTTGCCTTTGGGTGCAAATTTTCTGTTCGGACCATCTGGATTCGCCAAGTTCCTCTCCGTCAAGTTCGACTACGGTCGAGTGTACCACTACCGTCGCCAAGTCCCGAGACCGGTAAGTCCGAAGACCCCAAGTACCCCTACCGATGACATGAACATCTACGAAACGAGAACGACTACAAGATGATGCGTCAAGTTCCTCGCCTTGTGCAACTACCGTCGCCAAGACCCGAGACCCCAAGTACCATGACGACCTTTGCACCAAGTACCACTACGCCGGATCACTCGGAACCCTCAAGTTCATCTACGGAACGTGTACCACGACCGCGAGTACCACTACTCCCTCGACGATCTTGATCCTCCTCGAAACGAATGTTCCGAAGGTATAACCCCGAGACGATGACCCGTGGACTGCTTGTGGTTGTATGAGATGTTTCCCTTGTGTGCACCGTGCCGATTCGTCTTTTGTCATGCTCCTCGGTTGCCTCGTCGCTGACCCGTGGGAAACTCGGTGACGGGATCACCCCACCTTTTCATCTTGTTCGACTCGCTCACGCCACCTTTCTTTTGCACCGGTCTCGCGACGAGTTACCGGAACCGATATGTTGTCGTTGCATCATTTTCGGATCGTTGCCGTGGCACGTTTTCTTTCCACCACGGTGACAAGTGCTTCACATCTCTTCATGTTAACGCTTAACTAAAAATTGCATAAACTTGATCATGTCATCCGCATAATGTTAACAACATTAAAATGTGTGAATTGTTGTTGCTTAAATTGCTAAACATGCATATGGGGATTTTCCGGGAATTGTTGTTGTTATTTCTGGCCTCATTTAAAATGACTAGATAGTGTAGTTTTATTACGCTTCATACCTTGCCATGTATTGCATCATATATAAACTTGTGTTGTTTTTTCTGTGCTTCCTACCTTGCCATGTTGTGCTTCCTGTATAGACTTGTTGTGCATCCTATATAGAACTGTCATGCATCATACTTGGATGTGCATCGTATGCCATGTTTATGCTTGTGTGTTTACCGTGTTGCTTGTTTCTTTACGGTTTGCTTCCCTCGTTAGCTTCGGGTTCGTTCCGGAGTTGTGAGGTTCTGTTCGACTACTTCGTGGACTTGTTCTTCTTCCCCACGGGATCCCAGGCAAGATGACCATACCCTTGGATACCTTTACTACCATTGCCATGCTTAGTTGTCTCGATGCTATCGTTACATGTCGCGCTACCCATCTTTTATGTCAGCCTCTCCTTGTTGCCATGAAACCTCTAACCTTTGACACCTTCCTAGCAAAAACCATTGTTTGGCTATGTTACCCACTTGCTCAGCCCCTCTTATAGCGTTGTTAGTTGCAGGTGAAGATGAAGATCGTTCCAGGAGGGAACTTGTTGTTGGAATATCACAATATCTATTATTATTATTAACACACCTATATATGGGCATGGGTGGAAGGCTTGGCCTTTTGCTCGGTGTTTTGTTCCACTCATGCCACCTGAGGCGCCGATAAACCGGCATTATGTTCCTTGATTTTGCGTTCCTTACACGATGGGTATATGGGGACCCCTTGACACTTCGACTTTGAATAAAACTCCTCCAGCAAGGCCCAACATTGGTTTTAATTTGCCTCATAATAACAACTTAATTAATTAATTAAAGTTGCATAGGGGGTCGCGTCCCCGGGGATTCTTTCTACATAGCAGGGGGGCCAGTGCTGATGGTGTTGGTCCCAAATGGGCAGACTGTGGGACCGCCTCGGGGAAACTCGAGGTATCTGGCTCCTGTAGGATGTCCCATCCGGTTGTGGCCTGAGACGAGATACGCGCGGCTACTATCAGGGTGTCGGCACGCCGGGAGGTCTTGCTGGACTTGTTTTACCATTGTCGAAATGTCTTGTGCATCGGGATACCGAGCCTGATCGGATTTCCCTAAGGTAAGGGGTGATGATATTATATTTATCACTTCAGCTAATCGTGAGAGCTTGTGATGGGCTAAGTTGGGACACCCCTGCAGGGTTATGATCTTTCGAAAGCCGTGCCCGCGGTTATGTGGCAGATTGGAATTTGTTAATGTCCGGTTGTAGAAAACCTGACAGAGGATCCGAAGTAAAACACACAACTGTGTGAGTAACCGTGACTGTCTCTTTTCACTTTGAGCAGAGAACACGGTGGGGTTATGTTTGACTCGTAGGTAGTTCAGGATCTTTAGCGATCACTACTAGTTTGCGACCGTTTGCGTAGATGCTCATCTTATTCTTGTACTCGTAAGCTAGCCACCATATTATGCTTAGCCGCTGCTGCAACCTCACCACTACCCTTCTCCATACCCATAAAGCTTTGCTAGTCTTGATACCCATGGTTATGGGATTGCTGAGTCCTCGTGGCTCACAGATACTACAACACCAGATGCAGGTTCAGCCGAGATTGATGCAGGAGATGGATCAGAACTTCCGGGAGTTCCATGAAGAGCGTGGCCGTATGCTTGTGACGTTTTCGACGATCAGTAGTGGTTTCTACTAGGGGCGAATCGGACCTGTGGCTTTATTTTTTTGGTATCTTTCTTTTGGATCTTCGCCCGTAGTCGGGTTGTGATGTTTTGGATGATGATTTTCTTATGTAATGTATTGGTGACGTGGCGAGTCTAAGCCAACTATCCTTTTGCAATTTCATCCCTATTTTTACATGAGTCGTGCAAAGATACCAAACTTGAGATCATTCCAGAATGGGCTTATACCTTTAAGTCGTGCCTCGACACGTAGGAGGTATAGTCCCATCCTGGGCATTACAAGTTGGTATCAGAGCCTTCTCCGACCTAGGAGCCCCCACTGATTGATCGAATCGTTGACGGTTGAGTCTAGGCACACACTTTAAAATGTTTTGAGTCCTATATATATATCGGAGAGTAGGATTTCTTTTCCTTCTCATCTCTTTTCACTCTGGTGAGGACTCCTGACGATTACTTTTATCTCTTCTACTCTCAAAATTTCACCAATTTTTTTTTAGGATCACGCGAGTATTGTTTGGATTGTTCCGATGTCTTTGTGACGAGAACATTGTTCTCGATGCCTCCTGTCATTTAGGGGTTGTGGCAGTGTCCCGGGGAGTTGAGCTCCGAGGTGTTGTCGTCACAAATATATCGCATCAGTTCTGGAATACTTAAGACGGCCGACATCGAAAACTCTCCTATGCGGTTAGTGGCAAGATAACCCCGACATCACCCAGTACTGGGGAGGTAGTTCGGGAGTATTGCCATAGCTTGTATAGTAGATGCGTTTCGAAGGTCCGAGGTAAACGGTTTCCGGAAATAACTGGTTATGTGTTGAAGGATGGATACAGCTGGATGTAGGATTAGAGTTGAGTGCGCGGTGCTTCCCCTGTATCCCCAACACCTGATTGCATAACTGGAAACTTTCTAAAATTAATAGGTGGGTTCATCCAGTAGTTCGTAGGCATTCTTCCAACGAATGCATGATATGGAGTTCGGGGTTCTACATTGAGTGAAGTGGTTTTATGGGCGTTGTTCCGATCGGGAGTTGCATCTTAAAGGGTCCTTGGCTATGCTGATCGGGGATTGCAAAACTCTTTTGTAACACGTTCCATGAGCTTTCAGCACGAATATGTGGGACGGAACTTCTATCTTGTATTTGTTCTATCTGCTCCTTGTTGCTTTTATTTACCGTTGTTCTCCCAAGTGGCTTCTCGACAAGTTGATGTACCTGCGGAATTCATTCGTTCAATTCTCTGTTCGGATGCTATTGTGAAGATTATGTTGCAACATATCTATCCTTTGTTTTTGTTTTGATTCTGGTATTCAAGTTGCTTCGATGTCAAATGTTGATTCCATACCTTTCCTTATCGGTGTTCTCATATTTCTATGGGAGTGCTAATTCTTCTTGACCATCGAGATCTTCATGTTAATCCTTTTCAACCGGTGTGCCTTCTCTTCAAGTTATTCCATACGGACGCCGTTGAGAAATCTGGCGATTTGTCTGTTTCATTCATCCCAAATTGTCTTTGTTTTCCCCATCCTCCCACCCTTCTTCTTCTCGGAGCCAGAAATTCTAAAATGAAATATCCATTTTATTAATGTGATGTTTCTTCATTCTTTTCATTCAATTTCATTATCCGGTGATTTCTCAGGATGATGCTCAAGAGCTTCAAGTTTTCATTCTTTGTTCTCGTTTCTTCTCCGGTGGTATAAATTCAAGCTTCGGTCTTGATCATATCTGTGCCTCTTGTTTCACATGTTTTCCAATGTGGAATTTCTTATCCGAATGCTCTCTTATTTCTTCACATCTCTTTATTCATATCCGGAGTGTTGAAGATAACTCAGATGATTCATAATTCCATTCTTAATCTGTTCGAACTATTTTGAGGATTGCTATCTTATTCAAGCCATTTAATTCAACCGGTGCAATATCTCTTAAGCAATCTTTTTCAACAGTGATTTCTTTTGAGTGGGCCCTAACCCACAGATCTTTTCCCAGGATCTTACCTGACTCTTCTAATTTTCCGGAGTTATTCTAAAATTCTTTTCAAAGTGTGACATAAGAATGATTCCCATCAGTCACATGCCTCCTCCAAGACCGCTTTCAAATTCCTTTCAACTTTAGGTCAACCTTCCTCTTTTATTCCTCCAGAGCATTTCATGAATTCTTTTCTTTGTGATCCTCCGAAGGCCATCATTTCAGAATATTTCTTCGTTCTCAGTTTTCAACTTCGTCCACCAAATATTCTTCATTGATGTCTTCGTACGCCTCCATATTCTTACGGTGGTTCATTGAAGATTACTATTCCGTTGTTATCGTATTAATTCATTTGTTCTTTTCATAATCCTACCGGTGAGTCATTCAAGATTATTCCCAACTTTGTGCGAGATCTCTCTTTAATTCTTTGCAACAAGAATAAGTAGTAGGCCAAATCCGTTGCTTGTCATCAATTTAATTTGATGAAGGATAAGCATACAGTAAATCTTATTCTTATTTTCCTCGAAGTGATTGATCTCTTTTTCCAGAGCTTGTTTATCATATCATATCCTTGGTTCTAAGTTGTTCATCTTGTTTTCCGGAGTTCCAATTTATTCTATTATATCATTCCAAACCTCCATCTAATTCATCGCAGGCCTTGAATCTTATTCTTTTCATCTTTCACTTCCCATGCTTTCATTACCGGAGTTCTCATGGTGGTTCATTATGTTTTAATTCATCCTCGAAGTTTTCATCAAGATTCTTGTTGAAGCTCAAACATTCTTCATCATGCATTCCAATTGCAATCCTTTCTACCTTATCTTTTCAGACGGTGTTATGTCATTCATGACAATTCCTTCATGAATTATGATTCACGAGTTATCAAGAATGAGATATTTAAAACCATCATTTTCCTTGTTCAGGAGATCTTTCCAACCGTTCAATTTATTCGTGGATTTATCTTGGGTTGTATTTCACCTAAAAGCTTTCCCAAAGGATTGTTGCTATTTATGGTGCTTATAAATGACCCAAATTCTTCGTTTCTCCTCTCGGTGGAAAAAGTTTTCATCTGTTCGCTCATCTCAAATCAATCATTTTGTAGTGGCATAATTTCACCTTAGTTTTGAGATGTTTTCCATAAGCCCACATCAAGCTTATTCGTTTGGTTGGTTGATTTTTCCATCAACCCTTCTTTGTAAGGAGGATTTCCTAATTCATTCGTGGGAGAAGTTGTCATTTTTCTTCTCCATTCATTTCTTTCATTGATTTATATACTATTCTTTCATTCCGGAGGCATTGTGATGTTGCCCTCTTTGTCCCATAATCTCGTTTTGTCAAGATCATGCTCTTTTCCTTGGTTATCTATTTAACTGGAGTGTTGTGCCCAACGTTCGAGTTCCCTCATCTTATCAAGTTTTGCCTATCTTTTCAACCGGAGTGTTGTCTGAAATCCTTCTTACCCCTTGTGCCATTCTTTCAATTGTTTCAGAGGCTGTGTGTTGTTGTTTTCATCAAGTATCACTCCATCTCCTCAAGTTCTTGTTAATTCCTTCCATTTTCAGACGGAGTGCTGTCCAAATTCTGTCATTCTTATTCCTTGGCTATACCATTGCGGTTTCTTATTCTTTTGGTTCGTAAGATCTTGTTTCATGTCTTTCAACCTACAAGGTTCTCATAATGTTCCTTGTTCCTCTTTTCTAACGGAGTTTTCATATTCGTTCATCTCCGTTGTATTCTTCTTTCATTTTGGTCAACCTCTCAGGTTCGTGGTTTCACTCGTCTGTCAAAGAAGCAACTTTGTTTTACCTCTTCTTTTTCGTTTCTACCCGGTGCCATCTCTAGGATCTCGGGTCGAGATCCTCTGTTAGTGTGGGAGAGTTGTGACGCCCGAAGACCGACGTCCCAGAAGATTCCAGATGTTCAGGGTTCTCCTGTGTGTTTCATTGGTGATTGTGTTATTTATTTTGCGTTGCATCATGTCATCATGCCATCATGTCATTAATCTTTGCATCTCAACCAAATAAGTCGTGTGGACCTTCGGTCCATTTAAATCGAGGGAAGGATGACTTCTCTTTATAACATATATCCTCTCAATATTATTAGGGAGCTATATTAAATATTCCATTTGTTTGGAATTAACCCAAACACACTTGCAAATATTCCCCATGCCTATTTCACTCCAAGTTTCTACTCCCAAACCTTGCCAACAATTCTTATCCATTTTTATCGAGGTTCCTCCAAAATCCGAACATTTTTGGGCACTTTAAAAACATGTCCTAGTTCAAACCTTTCGAATTAAATTCAAAGGAATTTGAATTTAATCTTTCAATATTGGCCATTCCTAATTTCTTGCATCAACACATTTTTTGTGTGAGTCCAAGATATTTATCCTCTTGCTCAAATTCTTTCACTAAACCTCTCCATCTTTTCTTCTATCTATCTTTTTTCGTTTATTTTCTTTTCTCTTTCATTTCTTTCTTCTAAGGAGTATTAGAGAGAGAGAGAGAAGAGAAGTCTAGCTGGCCCATCTGACCCAACCAGCCTCCTAAGGCCTGCTGCTCCCCTCGGCCCACTAGCCCATTGGCCCAGCTGCACCTAACCCTAGCCCTGACCCACTCCTCCTCTCGTCCTAAACCCGCAGCCACTCCAACCCAATCCCTAACTCCTCTCCCTCGATCACTCGTCCTCTCGCGCTGCCTCTGCCGCCACCGCGCCGTGGTCTGCCGCCCCCAGCCTCGTCAGCACCGTGCACCCTCAGCTCTGCGCCGGACCTTGCCGTGACGTCCGCCAGCCCGGCGAGCCGGACCTCTCCGTTGTCCTCGCCGACTACCTACACCGCGCCTCCCCGAGCGCCACCCTCCAGCCTCCCCGCAGTCCAGCCGCCCGCCGCCTCTGCCGCCGCCGCGCAAGTCCCCTCCTCCGCCTGGCCAGCCGCGAGCCAGCGCCACCGGTCGCCAGAGTTCTTCTCTCGTGCGCCGTCATCGACCAAGACCAGGCCAGACCTCCCTGTCGATCCGCATCCTCCTGTTGGCCTCACAGCCCGACGCCATGGATGTTCGCGTCCCCGACCTTGCAGCAGAGCATGGTCGTGCCTCCCATGCAACCACTCTTGCCGCTCCTGATGCTGCACTCTGTCCGAGCGCCACGGCAACCAGTGCCTTGGACACCTGCAACACCTTGTCCTGTTGCCTTTAGGTGCAAATTTTCTGTTCGGACCATCCGGATTAACCAAGTTCCTCTCCGTCAAGTTCGACTATGGTCGAGTGTACCACTACCGTCGCCAAGTCCCGAGACCGGCAAGTCCGAAGACCCCAAGTACCCCTACCGATGACATGAACATCTACGAAACGAGAACGACTACAAGATGTTGCGTCAAGTTCCTCGCTTTGTGCAACTACCGTCTCAAAGACCCGAGACCCCAAGTACCACGACGACCTTTGCGCCAAGTACCACTACGTCGGATCACTCGGAACCCTCAAGTTCATCTACGGAACGTGTACCACGACCGCGAGTACTACTACTCCGTCGGCGATCTTGATCCTCCTCGAAACGAATGTTCCGAAGGTATAACCCCGAGACGATGACCCGTGGACTGCTTGTGGTTGTAAGAGATGTTTCCCTTGTGTGCACCGTGCCGATTCGTCTTTTGTCATGCTCCTCGGTTGCCTCGTCGCCGACCCGTGGGAACCCGGTGACGGGATCACGCCACCTTTTCATCTTGTTCGACTCGCTCACGCCACCTTTCTTTTGCACCGGTCTCTCGACGAGTTACCGAAACCGAGATGTTGCCGTTGCATCATTTTTGGATCGTTGCCGTGGCACCTTTTCTTTCCACCACGGTGACAAGTGCTTCATATCTCTTCATGTTAACGCTTAACTAAAAATTGCATAAACTTGATCATGTCATCCGCATCATGTTAACAACATTAAAATGTGTGAATTGTTGTTGCTTAAATTGCTAAACATGCATATGGGGATTTTCCCGGAATTGTTGTTGTTATTTCCGGCCTCAATTAAAATGACTAGATAGTGTAGTTTTATTATGCTTCATACCTTGCCATGTATTGCATCATATATAAACTTGTGTTGTTTTTTCTGTGCTTCCTACCTTGCCATGTTGTGCTTCCTGTATAGACTTATGGTGCATCCTATATAGAACTGTCATGCATCATACTTGGATGTGCATCGTATGCCATGTTTATGCTTGTGTGTTTACCGTGTTGCTTGTTTCTCTCCGGTTTGCTTCCCTCGTTAGCTTCGGGTTCGTTCCGGAGTTGTGAGGTTCTGTTCGACTACTTCGTGGACTTGTTCTTCTTACCCGCGGGATCCCAGGCAAGATGACCATACCCTTGGATACCTTTACTACCATTGCCATGCTTAGTTGTCTCGATGCTATCGTTACATGTCGCGCTACCCATCTTTTATGTCAGCCTCTCCTTGTTGCCATGAAACCTCTAACCTTTGACACCTTCCTAGCAAAAATCATTGTTTGGCTATGTTACCCGCTTGCTCAGCCCCTCTTATAGCGTTGTTAGTTGCAGGTGAAGATGAAGATCGTTCCTGGAGGGAACTTGTTGTTGGAATATCACAATATCTATTATTATTATTAACACACCTATATAGTGGGCATGGGTGGAAGGCTTGGCCTTTTGCTCGGTGTTTTGTTCCACTCATGCCACCTTAGGCGCCGATAAACCGGCATTATGTTCCTTGATTTTGCGTTCCTTACACGATGGGTATATGGGGACCCCTTGACACTTCGACTTTGAATAAAACTCCTCCAGCAAGGCCCAACATTGGTTTTAATTTGCCTCATAATAACAACTTAATTAATTAATTAAAGTTGCATAGGGGGTCGCGTCCCCGGGGATTCTTTCTACATAGCAGGGGGGCCAGTGCTGATGGTGTTGGTCCCAAACGGGCAGACTGCGGGACCGCCTCGGGGAAATTCTTTCTACATAGCAGGGGGGCCAGTGCTGATGGTGTTGCTCCTGTAGGATGTCCCATCCGGTTGTGGCCTGAGACGAGATACGCGCCGCTACTATCAGGGTGTCGGCACGCCGGGAGGTCTTGCTGGACTTGTTTTACCATTGTCGAAATGTCGTGTGCACCGGGATACCGAGCCTGATCGGATTTCCCTAAGATAAGGGGTGATGATATTATATTTATCACTTCAGCTAATCGTGAGAGCTTGTGATGGGCTAAGTTGGGACACCCCTGCAGGGTTATGATCTTTCGAAAGCCGTGCCCGCGGTAATGTGGCAGATTGGAATTTGTTAATGTCCGGTTTTAGAAAACTTGACAAAGGATCCGAAGTAAAACACACAACTGTGTGAGTAACCGTGACTGTCTCTTTTCACTTTGAGAAGAGAACACGGTGGGGTTATGTTTGACTCATAGGTAGTTCAGGATCTTTAGCGATCACTACTAGTTTGCCACCGTTTGCATAGATGCTCATCTTATTCTTGTAATCGTAAGCTAGCCACCATATTATGCTTAGCTGCTGCTGCAACCTCACCACTACCCTTCTCCATACCCATAAAGCTTTGCTAGTCTTGATACCCATGGTTATGGGATTGCTGAGTCCTCGTGGCTCACAGATACTACAACACCAGATGCAGGTTCAGCCGAGATTGATGCAGGAGATGGATCAGAACTTCCGGGAGTTCCATGAAGAGCGTGGCCATATGCTTGTGACGTTTTCGACGATCAGTAGTGGTTTCTACTAGGGGCGAATCGGACCTGTGGCTTTATGTTTTTGGTATCTTTCTTTTGGATCTTCGCCCGTAGTCGGGTTGTGATGTTTTGGATGATGATTTGCTTATGTAATGTATTGTGTGACGTGGCGAGTGTAAGCCAACTATCCTTTTGCAATTTCATCCCTATTTTTACATGAGTCGTGCAAAGATACCAAACTTGAGATCATTCCAGAATGGGCTTATACCTTTAAGTCGTGCCTCGACACATAGGAGGTATAGTCCCATCCTGGGCATTACAGGTAACCATCAATGGCGACCGGCCTCCCGTCTCGCCGGACGACCTTGTCAAAGCTCTTGGCATTGCGCATGGCATCCAATTAAGTGACTTGCTCATCAAAGTCTGTCCACCACCGGTTGGTTTCTTCGTCATGTTCCGGACAACTTTTGACTGCAGGTGTGTGTTCGAATCGTCCCGTCGTTAGTTCTGCGATGGCACGCTGGTGAGCTTTGATCGGTGGCACCCAAGATGGGGATCAGTGCCCTTTAAGCTTGAGTTTTTAACAAAGCTTACCTTGCACGGGATGCCTCAACATGCTTGGAATAGCGAGTCCGTGAATGAGCTTATCAATGGCCTTGGAGGTGAGCTTGTAAGTATATTTGTTCCTCCAGACAACTGGGCTCTGACGATTATGGAATGGATGAAGAAGCCGTCCACCATACCGAAGGTGATTGGTGTTGAGATACTAGTGTAGGAACCAGGGTTGTAGTATTCGTCGCCACCAAGGCCGCCGCGGACCACGTTAGGGATGTACCTATATCGAGTGTTCGTGCATGTCGAAGAAGTGGTCAATCCATCAATCGAAATCCTGCAGTCGCCGCTGGTGCCAGGGTCCATCGACGACGTCCATTACAGGAGTCAACGTCAGACTTTACCCATGTTGCTCGGAATGATAGATGGCACAGGGCCTCTCCATCGCGCGGCGGAGGCCACTGCTTCTTTGGGAGAAGAAGCAGGGTTGGCTGCCTTGATGTGCTCTAATTTGAGGTAACAACTGAATGTTCTCAGATACTAGTTAAATCCGAGCTATCGGTGTGAAGCACTGATGTGCTAGAACATTTGATTGTGACCTGTTCTATTTGTGTACCTAGACTTTATTTAGAAATGGGTGTATGTCAACTTAATGTGCTAGCAGAACTTATTGTATTGTTTGTCTGTTTTCTTTGCACAACATTCAAGATATTTCCCCGTCATTGATAAAGACGATGAACCGTTATGTACGAGTTCGTTGGTTTCAACATAGCCCTACCCATAGCGATCCACTGCTTCCACCCTGATTGTGCCGCCTGCGAGAAATTTTTGTATGCAAGTTCAGTGTGCTATGATGTTCCATATGATTTTGTCAACTATATAAATTTTTACTGAGCATCAGCAATGCATATGGGTGAAAGATTTATTTACGAGCATCGACTGACGTGTCTCTCTCTCTCTCACGCACACACAAGTGGGACCCGATGAATTATTTCTTCGCTTCTGACAGATTTTAATTAGGTTCCACTGTACTCTAAATTTTTTCTTATGTTATTAATTGAGCTCAGTAACTTCAAAAGGTTGTACAGAAGCCTTGTTTGGGCCTTTTCAGGCATCATTGAATATGATCTAAGTATCCATGTAAAGTTGTAATGTACTACACAGGCCATTTTTGTTGAACATCAGCAATGCAACTGGGCCGACAGTTATACACAATATCTTTAAATAAGTGCAACCTAGCCTATGTTTCTTTTCATAAAATGCATAGCCCAGTTCATTTTTTTAAAATTTTATAATAATATTGTAACTCAATATTATTTTTTATAAGAAATGCTCAGTCCAGACCATCATTGATTTTTCACCCATCCCAGAAAATGGGTCCATTTCTACTAAAATCAAATGGCTTCTAAATTATCAGAAATGATAAATGCGGTGCACGTATGATATATTATTTATCACCCAGCTCAGTAAATAGGTGTAATCGAATAAATAATCAAATGCTCTCTAAATAATATATTTTATTGTTTTATTTGTATTTATTAATTGTATTATACCTTAATACCTTGATTTGTCAAAAATCTGCTATTATTATTTTTACACAGCCTAGGAAATAGATTATTTTTCGAGTCAAAGCCCCAGAAATAGATGTATTCGCAAACAAAATGAAATGGGCTGTAAAACAAAAATAAATGGGCTGCATTCCGCCACAACTTTCGATGCTGACTTTGTTGGCCCAGTAGATGAAACCTGCACAAGGTGTTGTCCATTTAGTGAACAAAATGATTTAATGGTCTAAACCAAAAGGTCAACAAATTATTCTGACATCTGTAGTCGTTGGATTGACATCCAACGACGATCCTACTTCTTCAATCTCTGATCTAGTTGCTCTTGCTCCAGCCGCCAAAACCATCGTCGGCTAGAGCACCTGCATCTGCCTCCCGTGGCTGGCTGTGCTGCCGCGCAGGCCTAGCTGCCCCACCCTACTCCCTGTGGTGGCCAGGTGATACTTGTACTCACCCACACCTTCTGTTATTCTCCGGCGAAGGCAGCCGAACCAGACCCTCGTACTCTCCTCCGCTAGGAACTCCAGTGCCCCTTGTTCCCCGACTCCAGATCATTCCCATCTTAGGCCTCATCATCGTCCATCGTCTTGGTGCTCTCGGTGCAGCGTGGTCAGCGTGGTCAAGGAACGACTTCCATCAGAAGAGGACTGTACGTGGAGAGGCTAACAGCTGGGTCCACGGCCACAGCAAGGAAGTGCCTCCTTATTACGCGCAAAATAATGATTCCCCCACCTCACAGCGGGACCTACCAGAAGGGCCTCGAAAACAATGTTTCCCCTCTGACAGCTGGGACCCACCAGCTACATCTTTGGACGCAAGGAAGTGCGCCCATATTACGGGCAAAAAAAATGATTTCCCCCCCTGACTGCTGGGACACACCATTAATAACTTCACATGTAAGGAAGTGCCTCCTTATCCTCCGTGACAGTCGGGACCCACCTGGTGGAAGCATACGTAGCGTTCTCATTCTGGTCGCGAACGTGTACATACATACTGGTCGATCGGTCTCTCTACAACGATGAACCGTGGCCGAGAAAGCAGCGGCATGTATAGTAGTAGAGCCCCCGATGTAGCAATTCAGGCAGACAAGTCTAAATCATGTACACATACGTACAACCAGATGCCAACAAATACGGCCACATATGTATATACGACCGGGGTCTCGAATGCCTAGCTACTCGCGCATACGTATGGCCAGGGCATGTGTACATTGGGAGGCAACAAACGACAGCAACGACGTCCTGTTCATCGGCAGCCAATGTCAGGCCCAAGATGCGATTCTATCCTAATCACGTGACACTTACGTGATTGGGGCACAACCGCATTTCGGGCGCTTAGCAAGATGGATATCATTACATCGTACCATTACATACATACATGGGGGATACAACAATACATACAAGTCACATGAATAAAACAACATCAAAACAGAGTATCCGACTATGGATACAAACATGAAAAGAACATCGACATCCATCTGCTATCCCAGGCTGCCGACCCGGAACCTAACCCAAGACTGAAGAAGAAGAACTCCAACAACAGAACAACGCTCTCACGTCAAGACATCAGAAACCTGCACCTGCAACTGTTGTTGTAGTATCTATGAGCCACGAGGACTCAGCAATCCCATAACCATGGGTAACAAGACTATCAAAGCTTAATAGGTAGGAAGAGGTAAAGTGGTGAGGTTGCAGCAGCGGCTAAGCAAAAATATGGTGGCTAACTTACGAGTACAAGAATAAGATGAGCATCTACGCAAACGGTCGTAACTAGTAGTGATCGCTAAAGATCCTGAACTACATACGAGTCAAACATAACCCCACCGTGTTCTCTTCTCAAGGTGAAAAGAGACAGTCACGGTTACTCACACAGTTGTGTGTTTTACTTCGGATCCTCTATCAAGTTTTCTACAACCGGACATTAACAAATTCCAATCTGCCACATAACCGTGGTCACGGCTTTCGAAAGATCATAACCCTGCAGGGGTGTCCCAACTTAGCCCATCACAAGCTCTCACGATTAGCTGAAGTGATAAATATAATATCATCACCCCTTATCTTAGGGAAATCCGATCAGGCTCGGCATCCCGGTGCACAAGACATTTCGACAATGGTAAAACAAGTCCAGCAAGACCTCCCGGTGTGTCGACACCCTGATAGTAGCCGCGCGTATCTCGTCTCAGGCCACGACCGGATGGGCGATGCTACAGGTAAAACCAAACCTCGAGTTTCCCCGTGGCGGCCCCGCAGGCTCCCCATTAGGGACCAACACCATCAGCACTGGCCCCCCTGCTATGTAGAAAGAATCCTCGGGTAGCGCTAACTCCCTATGCAATTTAATTAATTAATTAAGTTGTTATATGAGCAAATTAAAACCAATGTTGGGCCTTGCTGGAGGAGTTTTATTCAAAGACGAACTATCAAGGGGTCCCCATATACCCATCGTGTAAGGAACACAAAATCAAGGAACATAATGCCGGTTTATCGGCGCCTAAGGTGGCATGAGTGGAACAAAACACCGTGCAAAAGGCCAAGCCTTCCACCCATGCCCAGTATATAGGTGTGTCATTATATATATAACATATTGTGATATTCCAACAACAAGTTCCCTCATGGAACGATCTTCATCTTCACCTACTACTAACAACGCTATAAGAGGGGTTGAGCAAGCGGGTAACATAGCCAAACAATTGTTTTGCTAGGAAGGTTTCAAAGGTTAGAGGTTTCATGGCAACAAGGAGAGGCTGACATTAATGATGGGTAGCGCGACCTATAACGATAGCATCGAGACAACTAAGCAAAGACAATGATAGTAAAGGTATCCAAGGGTATGGACATCTTGCCTGAGATCCCGCAAGGAAGAAGAACGGATCCATGAAGAAGACGAAGAATAAGACTTGAAGAAGAACCACGGGTAGACGAACGAATCCTCATGATCGCAACGGAACAAGCACTAACGAGAAGAAGCAAGCAATACAGTAAACACACAACACAAGATCATTACAATATGCTCAACCAAGTATGATGCAAGACAGTTCTATATAGGAAGCACTACAAGTCTAAACAGGAAGCACAGCATGGCAAGGTAGGAAGCACAGAAAAACAACACAAGTTTATATGATGCAATACATGGCAAGGTATGATGCATGGCAAGTCTATACAGGAAGCACAACAAGTCTATACAGGAAGCAAAGCATGGTAAGGTAGGAAGCACAGAAAAACAACACAAGTTTATATGATGCAATACATGGCAAGGTATGATGCATGGCAAGTCTATACAGGAAGCACAACAAGTCTATACAGGAAGCATAACATGGCAAGGTAGGAAGCACAGAAAAACAACACAAGTCTATATGCATGGCATGTCAAAGTGCAACAAACAATACTACACATTAAGTGGAGCTCAATATGCAATGAATTGCATATTGAGGAAACACCACATTCAAATATTTATTTTCACTCTCGTTTATGTACACAACAAGTTTAAATGTTGGTTAACATGGCAAGAGGTGAAGCATAAGGAAACTATCTATCTAGGCAATTTAAATGGGGCCGAAAATAATATATAACAATTCCGGAAAATCCCCATGTGCATATTTTGAATTTGGTACTGTTCTGCCTAGAACCACATTTTATTATTGTTGAATAGGAAAATAAATTGCACCATGTTATTCTATGCAATTTTCTACCCCACATACATATAAAGTTTATTAAATTTGGAGCTACGGTTAATTAGTTATGAATTAAACCATTTTAACATGTTATTTCATAAAATTAAACAAACATCAAGTTTAAACATTTTTAACATGCATGGCAGCTGGAAATTATTAATCTACACAGAATTCTAAGCAACTTTCATATATAAAGTTTTTACATATGGTGCATGGTTATTTAGCTATTCACAAATCAAAATGATGGCATTTATGTGAATATGCAAAACAAAGAAAAACAAAAGGAGACACGGATTGGGCCAGCCACTGTCAATGACGAGGGGGCCCGGGGTGCTGAGGTGGCAGGAGTGGGGGTGTGGAGAGGGTATGTGGACAGAGAGGAAGACAAGTGGGACCTGGATGCCATAGAGAGGGAAAAACAATCTGTGAAAAGAAAAGGTGGGTTTGCGGGTTTGGGTTTATGTGTGCGCCCAGGGAGATTCGAACCCGGGTCGGGTGGGTATTGGATGGAGCGGCGAACCACTGGGCTACAGTATTGGTTCTGGACAGTTTTGATGCGGGGCTCCTTATAAACCAGCACAAGACGGGAGCTGGCTTCTACTACGTTGACAGAGAAGAAGGTGACGACACCGACGAGCAATGAGGCGTCGGCGGGGTCAGGAGGTGGCGGCGGGCGTGCGGGTTTGGAGGGGGGTTCGGCTTGCGCAGGCGGAGGTTGTGGGGCGCTCGAGCTCGAGCATTGCTCGACTCGGGGCCATGACATGGCGCGGTCAGGCAGAGAAGATGGGTGCGCGAGGGCGAAGCAAGCGGCCAGGCAGAGCGCGGTGAGGCGACAGGGAGCGCGTGCTGAGGCGTGGGCGTGCACGAACCAGCGAAAACACAGGCATGGCGGTGCGGCTGGAATGCGTGCATGCTCAGGAGTGGCTACGCGGGGCTGAACCTGGCTGGGCAGGCCCTGGTGCATGCGCGCGAGCTGTAGACGAGGTGTTGTGTGTGTGTGTGCAGAAGAAACATAGGAAGCACAGCAACCTTGCTGGAGACCAAAGTGGCGGCTGAGGAACTATTTGGCATGCAAGCAGCCGGCGACAGAGGAGTCAATCAAGGAGAAAAAGGTACAAGGAAGTGCGGCTGCTCACTTAGAGGGGCTCGGAGGAGTCGATCGAGCTCGGGGACGCGAGGAATTCAGCCGGCGGCGAGGTAGACCCGGGGAAGAGGAAGGAGAGGTTGGCTATGTGAAGAGGCCTCCGGCTTGGCTTCCGTGAAGCAGAGGAAGAAGGGGAAGAAGAGGTCGTCGGGGAGGTCGATCCGTGGCTCGTGGACGCGTGCATGGTCAGGGGAGACGACGTTGAGTGTCAGGAATCTCTCCCCGTGGCAGCAGCACAGGCGACGGAGGTGTACAAGCCGGGGACAAGCTTGAGCTCTTCCCAGCCATGGCGACGGCCATTGCATGGAAAGATCTCGCCTGGCGGCGTAAAGGGAAGACGAGGGTGGAACGGGAGGAAGAGGGCTAGGGAAAACCCTAGGGCAGGTTTTATAGGGGCTAGGGACCTCCTCCGGCCATCAAATCACCAAGGACGTCGACGTGGACACTCCCGATGGACTGCCGTACAGAAGGTTGAAGAAGAACAGGGGATTCGCTCGAGGTTTGGGCTAGCTGGGCCGAAAGAGGTACATGAGGTGGGCTGCTACGCTATCTGCAGGTGAGGGGAAGGCCCAAGGCAGCGCCCAGATAAGGAAAAGGTAGTTCCCTTTCTCTGTTTTTATAATAAACAGATTTCACAAAAGGAAAAGAAGGGGAAAAGATAGGGAAAGAATTTGGAAGATATAAGAATATCCTCATGCTTTTGGGAACATGCGCGATTTAATAAAATTGGTTTGGCAACTTTTAGAGGCAGAAAATTTAAACAGTTTGAATTTGATTCAAACTTGAGTAAATTCTTAGTCCAACCAAAACAACTTTAAAAGAGATGAAATTTGACAGATAGGTTTAGGACATGGTGTAATATTACCAGGAAATAAATGAAGATTAACGGAGGCAGGAACAATGTCACTTGCAATAAATGGGTGAGAATTGAAATGAAGAAGCTTGTGATGGGGTGTTGCACTTGATGATGTTTTAGATGGAAAGGTAAGATGAAACATGAAAGAAGATGAGGAGAATGAGTTCACAAAGAGAACAAGCACACAACAAAACTTCAATATGCAAACCAAAGCATGATGCTCATGATGCAAATGCAACAAAAATGGCATAGGCAATATCACATCATAAAGCATAGAACAAAGCAAGGATGGAACAATGCAATATAATAAAGATGAACATGATACAAGAAGCAAACATGACAATGGCACTCATCATGATCATGGCAACAACATAGGGAAAAGAAATATGCAAAACAATTATGATAATGCAACAAACACAATAAACACACGCCAACAACTAAAAATAAATGGAAGGCATCTAGAGCATCGGTCTCGGGGTGTCACAACACTCCCCTACTAACAAGAGATCTCGTCCCGAGATCTTAGGAACGAGACGGAAGAGAAAAGGAAGAACAAAGTTCTTCGAGGACAAAGAGTGAAACCAAAGAACCTTGAGAGGTTGAACAATTTGAAAGAAAGGATACAATGGAGATGAACGGGATTTGAGAAGCTCCGGTAAATAAGCAAAAGGCATACGACGAGAACCAAGAGGATAAATGACAAGAGAGACATTGAAACCACTCCGGTTGAAAAGATAGAAAAGAACTTCGAACGGATGAATTTAGGCAGCACTCTGGCTAAAAATGGAAGGAATAGGACATCGGTTGAACATGAATGGAATAGGACAAGAACCTGAGGACATTGAATAAAACATGAGGAAATGAACAAGACAATGCCTCCGGAATAATTAAAGAATGGAATAAGAAGAACGGAGAAAAAAAATGACAACTTGAGCACGAGTGACATTTGGAAGAGAATCTTGAAGAGAAAGGTTTGAATAGAGTTGTTGAGAAAATCAACAACAAAAGAATGAGCTTGTTGAGGACTTATTTAAACATCTCAAGACTTGAGGTGAATTATGCCGCAACCAAAAGATGGAATAATTAAGATGAAGGAAGAAATGCAAAACTCCACTTCAAAAGAATAGGAGAATTATTTGCGCTCGAGAGGCAAGAATAAGAATGCTTGAGCTTTAAGCCAAAAGAATTTGATGAACACTAGAAGAATGAATTAAATGATGAAGAACCACCATGAAGAACTCCGGTAACGAAAGGATGATGAAGTATGAAAAGAATAAGAATAAAGCCTTTCGATGATTAGACGGGATAGCCGAGAAAAACTTTGAACTCCGGGGAAGAAAAGAATAAAACACCTGGAACTAGAATTTGTTCATCAAGAATAAACTCCGAAGGAAGGAATTACACAACTTGATGAAAACGAATAAGAATTATGTTATGCTTATCCTTCACCAATTAAATTGATGAGGAATAATGGATTGCATATCACTTATTCTCGATGAAATGGATTAACGAGGGATATATCGCGAACTCGAGAAAATCTTCGTGAAACACCGGTAGAATTGGAAAGAACGAATGAATTGATATGATAGCACCGGAAAAGAACTCTTGAGCGAACCACCGTAAGAATTGAAGCCGAGTGAAGAAAAGAGCGAACCACCGTAAGGAATTGAAACTGCTTGCATAAAAGAAACGAACCACCGTAAGGAATGAAATTGAAAGATGCAAGAGGACAAGCCACCGTAAGAAAATGAATCGAGTGAATACGATGAATCGCCGGAAAGAATAAAGCACTTGGGGAATTTGAATGCAAGAGAACGAAGAGATTGTGAACCGATTAAAGAATACTTGAACAAGCACCGGAAGAATGTGAGACGAATGAAGAGGCATCAAGAAGAATATTTGGAGGACGAAGTTGAAAACTGAGAACGAAGAGATCTTCTGAAATGATGGCCTTCGGAGGAACACAAAAAAAGAATTCAAGAAATACTCCGGATGAAGAAAAGAAGAAAGATTGAAACAACGATGAAAAGAATTGAAAGCGATGTTGGAGAAGGCATATGACTGATGGGATCCATACTTACGTCACACTTGAAAAGAACTTGGAACACTCCGGGAAATTAGAGGAGTCAGGTAAGATCCTGGGAAAGACCTGTGGGTTATGAGCCCGCCGAAGAGAAAAAACACTATTGAAAAGGACTGAAAAGGAGATGATGCACCTGAACAATTGAAAACTCGAATGAGGTGACAACCTCGAATTAATTGGAACACAGACAATTCTCTTGAGAATGCCTTTGGAACACCGGAACAATTAGATGCCGAGAGGTAAACGAGCAAAGTGAATCAATTGAGCCGAGGAAAAAGATTATGATACCAACTTGTAATGCCCAGGATGCACTAAGGAAGCACTGCAGATGCACTAAGGAAGCACTGCAGATGCACTTAGGATGCACAGAAAGACAACATAGGAAACACAGAGATACAGCACAAGGAACATGACAATATGCAACAAGCAAGATACTTCAAAACATGGTAACAAGAGGATATTATGAATCTACATGCAAAACCACACAAGTTTCATATAGGACTTGCTCAAAATGGAGCAACGGGCTAAAAGATACACCCGAAACAAGAAACAATGCAAGGCTGAAATTAACAGCCACATAGTAACTTCAGAGCAAGAAATATATACTCTACAGCACGCAAACATCATGACAAGAAGCATGGACATGAGGTAGACATATCCTACAGCAAACAATTCCATTGGAGCATCTCCAAAGGAGGCATGGATCAATAGCAACAAGCTACAACATTTTGAGCATGACAACAAAAACCTGACAGCAGTATTTTATAGCAACTTGGGAGCAAGAATTAAATATTCTACAGCCACCCAAATGAGCATGTGAGGACATGAATGGATAGCCAACAACATATACAACAAGGAATCATCAATAGTCACCCCAAAACTAACATGGATTTTCCTAGAACAACAAGCAAACATAGCATCCGGATATTACAGATTCCAGACTTAGTGAAATTTCACTAAGTGTTAAAACAGAAATATTATCATGGCATGTTTGTGAGCAAGTTTAAGTCACCTCAAAGCATAACATGGCAAGTGGTTTGTACCACAGCAAAGTACACATGATGGGGAATCTAAAACATATGAGCATGCATCATGGGGACAACCACATCAATAGCAACGAGCTCCTCAACTAGGCATCTCGTAACAAGTTTAAGAACCTAACAGCCATAAGCACTTTTGCAAAGGAGATAAACATGGCAATATGAATTCTATCATGCAAGCTAAAGCAACCATCATGTAGAGCATCTCATGATGAACATGTGGACATATCATTTGCTTCATTTGGATAAACATGCACCAAGTTATCACATCTCAAACATGGCATGAAAACAACTAATAGCATCAGTTTATAACAAGTAGCACTCTTCTCATGAAGATTAAGACATCTAGATGGACTCAAACATGCATGACACAAAGGAACAAAACATAGTACATGTCACCACGATCATTTTGACATATTAAATGCACAAATCGGACAAGCACAGTAAAAGATATCCTCATCACAAAAATGCATCAGACACTGAAATCTAAAAATAACTTAGTAGAAAACAGGGGTCAACCTGCTGGATCGGGTCAACCGGGTAGGCCCATTAGGGTTTCCCCCAGGCCGATCGGATCCTGGATCGGGGCGATGGCTCCTTCGATCGAAGGGAGGCCGGCGGCGGAACTGAGTCCACCGGCGGCGGAACTGAGTCCACCGGCGGCGGATGGAGCCCCGGCCTCCAGCGAGGTCTGACACCGGCGGCGGCCTGGAGCTTGAGGGCTCGGCGGCGAGGGGCCAAGGGGCGGCGCGGGAAGCACAGCAGCGGCGGATCCGCGACGGCCGACGGCGGAGGCCCTCGGCGGCGAGGCGCGGGATGGGGAAGGGCGGCACGCCGGCGGAAGGGCAGCCGGCGGCGGCACCGAGCCCCAGCGGCAGCGGCCTCGGGCGGAGCAAGACGAAGGGGGAGCGGTCGGGCGACCTCGGCCCAGATCTGCGGCGGCGGCGGGCCGGCGCTGGGCCCCGCGGGCCCACGCGGTGGGAGCGGCGGCGGTGGAAGCATGGTGCAGCGGCGGTGGAAGCATTGTGCGACGGCGGTGGAAGCACGGTGCGGCGGTGGGTGGAAGCACTGTGCGGCGGCGGTGGAAGCACGGTGCGGCGGCGGTGGAAGCACTAGGGTTTTGGACGCGAGGTGGTGGACGTTTATATAGGCACAAGGAGCTAGAAGAGTCCAAATGAGGAGAGGTTTTCGGCCACGCGATCACAATTGAACGGCCTAGATGATGGGAAGGGTTTGAGCTGGGTTGTTGGGCTGTTGGAGGGGGGTCTTGGGCCTCAAAGAGGAGGTACTTTTAGCCCATGAGGATAACTGTTGGAGTACCAAACGAACTCCAAACGCGACGAAACTTGACAGGCGGGTCACACGTATCAAAACAACATTGCACGACAAGTCTCACGCCACTCCGGAAATGTTACACGGCCAAACACGAAAGAAGGACTCCGGGAAGCCACGGGCACGTGAGAGAGCGTCGGAACTCGAAACGGACAACAGGAAGAGACTAGTGGGACCTGATGCAAACGACAACACAAATGCAATGCAATGCACATGACAACATGACATGGATGAATGCACACACGCACACGACAAAACGACGAAAACCCGAAAATACGAAGAACCCGGAATGGAACTGATGAAGCCAAAGTTATATGTTGCCAAAAGGGGAAAGTGTTACATCCGGGGCATTACAAACTCTCCTCTACTACGAAAAGATCTCGTCCCGAGATCTAGGACTGGAAGAAGGAAGGGTACTCGGAACGAAGGTGATCTTCTCGTTCCCACGTAGCTTCTCGGTCGATATGTTGTGACCACTTGACTTTCAAGAACTTGATTGACTTGTTGCGGGTCTTGCGCTCGGTTTCTTCGAGAATAGCAACGGGATGCTCTCGGTAAGACAAGTCTTGTTGAAGATCAATCTCCTCAAACGGAATGGTGCGTTCAGGTGTCTTGAAGCACTTGCGGAGTTGAGACACGTGAAATACATCATGAACATTAGCGAAGTTGGAAGCGAGCTCAAGTTGATAGGCTAGATCGCCTCTTTTGCCAAGGATCTTGAAAGGGCCCACGTATCTAGGAGCAAGCTTTCCTTTGATACCGAATGTTTGGGTGCCTTTCATAGGAGAAACACGGAGGTAGACATGATCCCCAATGTTGAAGGCCAAATCACGATGCTTGCCGTCATAGTAGCTCTTTTGACGCGACTGAGCGGCCTTGAGATTCTCACGTATGACTTTGCACATTTCTTCGGCTTCTGAGATCAAGTCATTGCCAAGAAGTTGACGTTCACCAGTCTCGGACCAGTTGAGAGGGGTACGGCACTTTTTGCCATACAGGATTTCAAACGGAGCTTTGCCGGCACTTGCTTGGAAACTGTTGTTGTAAGAGAACTCGGCAAACGGAAGGCAATCTTCCCATTTCATGCAAAAAGAGATGACACAAGCTCTGAGCATGTCTTCTTGAATCTGATTCACTCTCTCGACTTGACCAGTAGTCTGAGGGTGAAATGCAGTGCTGAAACAGATCTTAGTGCCCATGGCAGACTAAAAAGAGTCCCAGAACTTGGATGTGACCAAACTTCCATGGTCTGAGGAGATAACTTGAGGAATGCCATGTAAGGACACAATTCTGGAAGTGTACAACTCTGCCAGTTGAGCTGCATTGATGGATTCTTTGACTGGAAGGAAGTGAGCGACTTTGGTAAGCTTGTCAATCACCACAAAGATAGAATCATTCCCTTTCTTGGACTTAGGAAAGCCAGTGACGAAATCCATTTCAATGTGGTCGAATTTCCACTCGAGAATAGGAAGAGGTTGGAGAACACCGGCTGGACGTTGATGCTCTACCTTCACTCTTCTGCAGACATCACATTCATTCACGAATTGGGCAATCTCCCTTTTTATGCGAGTCCACCAGTAAGATTGCTTGAGGTCTTGGTACATCTTGGAACTTCCAGGATGAATCGACAGGAGGGAATCATGTGCTTCGTTCATTATGAGCTTCCTGAGATCACCCTTGGGAACCACAAGTCTGTCCTCAAAGAACAAGGTATCTCTCTCATCAACGCGATAGCACTTGTATTTGGGAGTACCCTTTGCAATACCATGTTTCACTTTCTGCACCATAGCATCACTGAGTTGGGCCTCACGAATCTGATCTTCCAAGGTAGGAGCAACTTGAAGATTTGCAAGAAAGCCTTGCGGAACGACTTGGAGGTTGAGCTTCCTGAAAGCTTCACAAAGCTCAGGCTGAAACGGCTTGATAAGGAGACTGTTGCAATATGCCTTTCTGCTCAAGGCATCTGCAATGACATTGGCCTTGCCAGGTGTGTATTCGATGCTTGGATCATACTCTTGGATCATTTCAACCCAACGAGTCTGGCGGAGGTTCAGGTTCGGCTATGTGAAGATGTACTTCAAGCTCTTGTGATCGGTGAAGATGTCGACTTTTCTGCCCAACAGAAGGTGTCTCCACGTAATCAAAGCGTGTACCACAGCTGCTAGCTCGAGATCATGTGTGGGATAGTTCTTCTCACTTGGCTTCAGTTGACAAGAAGTGTATGCCACAATTTTCTTGTCCTGCATTAGCACACCACCAAGTCCTTGAAGAGAAGCATCACAGAATACTTCGTAGGGCTTGGACTCATCTGGAGGAGTAAGAACTGGAGCAGAGATGAGCTTTTCTTTGAGAGTTTTGAATGCCACATCACAATCCGGAGACCAGTTGTACTTGACATTCTTCTGCAACAAGTTGGAGAGAGGCTTGGCAATCTTGGAGAAGTTCTCAACGAACCTTCTGCAATAGCTAGCAAGACCAAGGAAGCTTCGGAGTTGCTTGACGTTCTGAGGAGGTTCCCAGTTGACAATGGCTTTAACTTTCTCGGGGTTGACCGCAATACCGTCAGCGGAGATGATATGGCCCAGATACAAGACCTTATCGAGCCAGAATTCGCACTTGGAGAACTTGGCATAGAACTTATGTTCACGGAGTCTGTCGAGAACCAGACAGAGGTGCTTTTCGTGATCCTCTTCATTCTTGGAGAATACCAAGATGTCATCCAGATACACAAGCACAAACTCGTTGGTGTAGGGGTTGAAAATGTAGTGCATCATTCTCGAGAAGGTAGGTGGAGCATTAGCGAGGCCAAAAGACATGACTGTATACTCATAGGAGCCGTAGCTCGTTCTGAAGGCAGTCTTGTGGATATCTTCTTCACGAATGCGAATTTGGTGCTAACACATTCGGAGATCGAGCTTTGAGAACACTTTAGCTCCTTTGAGTTGCTCGAACAGTTCATTGATGTTGGGGAGCGGATACTTGTTCTTTATTGTCTTCTTGTTCAGTGGCCGGTAATGTTGGGGAACGTAGTATTTTAAAATTTTCCTACGATCACGCAAGATCTATCTACTAGATGCATAGCAACGAGAGGGGAGAGTGTGTCTACGTACCCTCGTAGACCGGAGGCGGAAGCGTCAAGTGACGCGGTTGATGTTGTCGAACTTCTTCGCGATCCAACCGATCAAGCACCGAACGTACGGCACCTCCGTGTTCAGCACACGTTTAGCTTGATGACGTCCCACGAGCTCTTGATCCAGTTGAGCTTCACGGGAGAGTTTCGTCAGCACGACGGCGTGGTGACGGATATGATGTATTCACCCGCGCAGGGCTTTACCTAAGCACTGCAACGGTATGACTGAGGTGTGTTTCTGTGGAGGGGGGCACCGCACACGGCTAAAACAATTCAACTTGTGTGTCATTGGGTGCCCCCCTGCCCCCGTATATAAAGGAGCAAGGGGGGAGGCCGGCCGGCCCTTGTTTGGTGCGGCTAGGGTTGCAATCCTACTAGGAATAGGATTGCAATCCTATTCCTCATAGGAATCACCAAAAGAAGGAAGAGAGGGAAAGAAAAAGGAGAGGTGGCGCCCCCCCCCCAATCCTAGTCCAACTAGGAACCCTAGGTGGGGCGCCGTCCAGCCCTATGGGCTGCCTCTCTCTTTCCCTTAAGGCCCACTATGGACCATCCCCCTTCGTAGGGGGTTCCGGTAACCCCCTCCGGCAATCCCGTTAAATCCGAAACTTTTCCGGAACACTTCCGGTGTCCGAATATAGTCGTCCAATATATCAATCTTTATGTCTCGGACATTCCGAGACTCCTCGTCATGTCCGTGATCTCATCCGGGACTCCGAACTACCTTCGTTACATCAAAACTCATAAACTCATAATACTGATCGTCATCAAACGTTAAGCGTGCGGACCCTACGGGTTCGAGAACTATGTAGACATGACCGAGACTCATCTCCGGTCAATAACCAATAGCGGAACCTGGATGTTCATATTGGCTCCTACATATTCTACGAAGATCTTTTATCGGTCAAAACCGCATAACAACATACGTTGTTCCTTTTGTCATCGGTATGTTACTTGCCCGAGATTCGATCGTCGGTATCTCTATACCTAGTTCAATCTCGTTACTGGCAAGTCTCTTTACTCGTTCCGTAACACATCATCTCGTGACTAACTCATTAGTCTTTTGCTTGCAAGGCTTATTGTGATGTGTGTTACCGAGAGGGCCCAGAGATACCTCTCCGACACTCAGAGTGACAAATCCTAATCTTGATCTATGCCAACACCACGAATACTTTCGGAGACACCTGTAGAGCATCTTTATGATCACCCAGTTACGTTGTGATGTTTGATAGCACACAAGGTGTTCCTACGGTATTCGGGAGTTGCATAATCTCATAGTCATAGGAACATGTATAAGTCATGAAGAAAGCAATAGCAGTAAAACTAAACGATCATAATGCTATGCTAACGGATGGGTCTTGTCCATCACATCATTCTCCTAATGATGTGATCCCGTTGATCAAATGACAACTCATGTCTATGGCTAGGAAACATAACCATCTTTGATCAATGAGCTAGTCTAGTAGAGGCATACTAGGGACACTCTGTTTTGTCTATGTATTCACACATGTATTAAGTTTCCGGTTAATACAATTCTAGCATGAATAATAAACATTTATCATGATATAAGGAAATATAAATAACAATTTTATTATTGCCTCTAGGGCATATTTCCTTCAGTCTCCCACTTGCATTAGAGTCAATAATCTAGCTCACATCGCCATGTGATTTAATACCGATAGTTCACATCGTTATGTGAATAACATCCATAGTTCACATCGCCATGTGACCAATACTCAAAAACGGTTTACTAGAGTCAATAATCTAGTTCACATCGCTATGTGATTAATACCCAAGAGTAATAAGGTGTGATCATGTTTTGCTTGTGAGAGAAGTTTAGTCAACGGGTCTGTCACATTTAGATCCGTATGTATTTTGCAAATTTCTATGTCTACAATGCTCTGCATGGAGCTACTCTAGCTAATTGCTCCCACTTTCAATATGCATCCAGATTGATACTTAGAGTCATCTGGATTTAGTGTCAAAGCTTGCATCGGCGTAACCCTTTACGACGAACTCTTTATCACCTCCATAATCGAGAAACATTTCCTTAGTCATCCAATTACTAAGGATAATTTTGACCGCTGTACAGTGATCTACTCCTGGATCACTATTGTACCTCCCTGTCAAACTCATGGCAAGGTACACAACGTGTTTTGTACACAGCATGGCATACTTTATAGAACCTATGGATGAGGCATAGGGAATGACTTTAATTCTCTCTATATTTTTCTGCCGTGGTCTGGCTTTGAGTCTTACTCAACTTCACACCTTACAAGTCAGGCAAGAACTTCTTCTTTGACTGATCCATTTTGAACTACTTCAAAATCTTATCAAGGTATGTACTTATCGAAAGTCTTATCAAGCGTCTTGATCTATCTCTATAGATCTTGATGCCCAATATGTAAGCAGCTTCACCAAGGTCTTTCTTTGAAAAACTCCTTTCAAACACTCCTTTATGCTTTCCAGAAATTTCTACATCATTTCCGATCGACAATATGTCATTCACATATACTTATCAGAAAGGTTGTAGTGCTCCCACTCACTTCTTGTAAATACAGGCTTCACAGCAAGTCTGTATAAATCTATATGCTTTGATCAACTTATCAAAGCGTATATTCCAACTCCGAGATGCTTCCACCAGTCCATAGATGGATCGCTGGAGCTTGCACATTTTGTTAGCACCTTTAGGATTCACAAAACCTTCTGGTTGCATCATATACAAGTCTTCTTTAATAAATCCATTAAAGAATGCAGTTTTGTTATCCATTTGCCAGATTTCATAAAATGCGGCAATTGCTAACATGATTCGGACAGACTTAAGCATCGCTACGGGTGAGAAAGTCTCATCGTAGTCAACTCCTTGAACTTGTCGAAAACCTTTCGCAACAAGTCGAGCTTTGTAAACAGTAACATTACCGTCAGCGTCGGTCTTCCTCTTGAAGATCCATTTATTTCGATGGCTTGCCGATCATCGGGCAAGTCAACCAAAGTCCACACTTTGTTCTCATACATGGATCCCATCTCAGATTTCATGGCCTCAAGCCATTTTGCGGAATCTGGGCTCATCATCGCTTCCTCATAGTTCGCAGGTTCATCATGGTCTGGTAACATGACTTCCAGAACTAGGTTGCCGTACCACTCTAGTGCGAAACGTACTCTGGTTGATCTACGACGTTCAGCAGAAACTTGATCTGAAGTTTCATGATCATCATCATTAGCTTCCTCACTAATTGGTGTAGGAATCACTGGAACTAATTTCTGTGATTTTCCACTTTCCAATTCGGGAGAAGGTACAATTACCTCATCAAGTTCTACTTTCCTCCCACTCACTTCTTTCGAGAGAAACTCCTTCTCTAGAAAGGATCCATTCTTAGCAACGAATATCTTGCCTTCGCATCTGTGATAGAAGGTGTACCCAACAGTCTCTTTTGGGTATCCTATGAAGACACATTTCTCCGACTTGGGTTCGAGCTTATCAGGTTGAAGTTTTTTTTTCACATAAGCATCGCAGCCCCAAACTTTAAGAAACGACAACTTTGGTTTCTTGCCAAACCATAGTTCATAAGGTGTCGTATCAACGGATTTAGATGGTGCCCTATTTAACGTGAATGCAGCTGTCTCTAATGCATGACCCAAAACGATAGTGGTAAATCGGTAAGAGACATCATAGATCGCACCATATCCAATAAAGTACGGTTACGACGTTCGGATACACCATTATGCTGTGGTGTTCCGGGTGGAGTGAGCTGTGAAACTATTCCACATTGTTTCAAATGAAGACCAAACTCGTAACTCAAATATTCTCCTCCACGATCAGATCGTAGAAACTTTATTTTCTTGTTACGATGATTCTCTACTTCACTCTGAAATTCTTTGAACTTTTCAAATGTTTCAGACTTGTGCTTCATTAAGTAGATATACCTATATCTGCTCAAATCATCAGTGACGGTCAGAAAATAACGATACCCGCCGCGAGCTTCAACACTCCTTGGTCCGCATACATCAGTATGTATGATTTCCAACAAATATGTTGCTCGCTCCATAGTTCCGGAGAACGGAGTTTTAGTCATCTTGCCCATGAGGCATGGTTCGCAAGCACCAAGTGATTCATAATCAAGTGATTCCAAAAGTCCATCATTATGGAGTTTCTTCATGCGCTTTACACCAATATGACCTAAACGGCAGTGCCACAAATAAGTTGCACTATCATTATTAACCTTGCATCTTTTGGCTTCAATATTATGAATATGTGTATCACACGATCGAGATCCAACAAACCATTTTCATTGGGTGTATGACCATAAAAGGTTTTATTCATGTAAACAGAACAACAATTATTCTCTAACTTACATGAATAACCGTATTGCAATAAGCATGATCAAATCATATTCATGCTCAACACAAACACCAAATAACACTTATTTAGGTTCAACACTAATCCCGAAAGTATAGTGAGTGTGCGATGATGATCATATCAATCTTGGAACTGCTTCCAATACACATCGTCACTTCATCCTTTAACTAGTTTCTGTTCATTATGCAACTCCCATTTCGAGTTACTACTCTTTAGCAACTAAACCAGTATCAAATACCGAGGGGTTGCTATGAACACTAGTAAAATACACATCAATAATCTGTATATCAAATATACCTTTGTTCACTTTGCCATCCTTCTTATCCGCCAAGTATCTAGGGCAGTTCCACTTCCGGTGACCATTTCCTTTGCAGTAGAAGCACTTAGTTTCAGGCTTGAGTTTAGCTTTGGGTTTCTTCATGGGAGTGACAACTTGCTTGTCATTCTTCTTGAAGTTCTCCTTCTATCCCTTCGCCCTTTACTTGAAACAAGTGGTCTGGTTAACCATCAACACTTGATGATCTTTCTTGATTTCTACCTTCGCCGATTTCAGCATCGTGAAGAGCTCGGGAATTACTTTCGTCATCCCTTGCATATTATAGTTCATCACGAAGTTCTATTAACTTGGTGATAGTGTCTAGAGAACTTTGTCAATTACTATCTTATCCGGAAGATTAACTCCCACTTGATTTAAGCAATTGTTCTACCTAGACAATCTGAGCACATGCTCACTGGTTGAGCTATTCTCCTCCATCTTGTAGGCAAAGTACTGTCAGAGGTCTTATACCTCTCGACACGGGCATGAGTATGAAATACTAATTTCAACTCTTGGAACATCTCATATGCTCCGTGGCGTTTCAAAAACGTTTTTGAAGTCCCGGTTATAAGCCGTAAAGCATGGTGCACTAAACTATCAAGTAGTCATCATATCGAGCTTTTGTCAAAAATGTTCATAACATCTACATCTGCTCCTGCAATAGGTCTGTCACCTAGCGGTGCATCAAGGACATAATTCTTCTGGGCAGCAATGAGGATAATCCTCAGATCACGGAACAATTCCGCATCATTGCTACTAACATCTTTCAACTTGGTTTTCTCTAGGAACATATAAAAAATAAACGTGGAGCAACATCGCGAGCTATTGATCTACAACATAGATATGCTAATACTACCAGGACTAAGTTCATGATAAATTAAAGTTCAATTAATCATATTACTTAAGAACTCCCACTTAGATAGACATCCCTCCGGTCATCTAAATGATCACGTGATCCAAATCAACTAAACCATGTCCGATCATCACGTGAGATGGAGTAGTTTCAATGGTGAACATCTTATGTTGATCATATCTACTATATGATTCACGCTCGACCTGTCGGTCTCCAGTGTTCCGAGGCCATATCTGCATATGCTAGGCTCGTCAAGTTTAACCCGAGTATTCTACGTGTGCAAAACTGGCTTACACCCGTTGTATTTGAACGTAGAGCTTATCACACCCGATCATCACGTGGTGTCTCGGCACGACGAACTTTCGCAACGGTGCATACTCAGGGAGAACACTTATACCTTGAAATTTAGTAAGGGATCATCTTATAATGCTACCGTCGTTCTAAGCAAAATAAGAAGCATAATAAGATAAACATCACATGCAATCAAAAATATGTGACATGATATGGCCATCATCATCTTGTGATTTTGATCTCCATATCCAAAGCACCGTCATGATCACCTTCGTTACCGGTGCGACACCTTGATCTCCATCGTAGCATCGTTGTCGTCTCGCCAACTATTGCTTCTACGACTATCGCTACCACTTAGTGATAAAGTAAAGCAATTACATGGCGATTGCATTTCATACATTAAAGCGACAACCATATGGCTCCTGCCAGTTGCCGATAACATTACAAAACATGATCATCTCATACAAAACCGTATAACTCGTCATGTCTTGACCATATCACATCACAACATGCCCTGCAAAAACAAGTTAGACGTCCTCTACTTTGTTGTTGCAAGTTTTACGTGGCTGCTACGGGCTTAGCAAGAACCGTTCTTACCTACGCATACAAAACCACAACGATGTTTCGTCAAGTATGTGCTGTTTTAACCTTCACAAGGACCGGGCGTAGCCACACTTGATTCAGCTAAAGTGAGAGAGACAGACACCCGCCAGTCACCTTTAAGCAACAAGTGCTCGTAACGGTGAAACCAGTCTCGCGTAAGCGTACGCGTAATGTCGGTCCGGGCCGCTTCATCTCACAATACCGCCGAAGCAAAGTATGACATGCTGGTAAGCAGTATGACTAGTATCGCCCACAACTCATTGTGTTCTACTCGTGCATATCATCTACGCATAGACCTGGCTCATGATGCCACTGTTGGGGAACGTAGTATTTTAAAATTTTCCTATGATCACGCAAGATCTATCTACTAGATGCATAGCAACGAGAGGGGAGAGTGTGTCTACGTACCCTCGTAGACCGGAAGCGGAAGCGTCAAGTGACGCGGTTGATGTTGTCGAACTTCTTCGCAATCCAACCGATCAAGCACCGAACGTACGGCACCTCCGCGTTCAGCACACGTTCAGCTTGATGACGTCCCACGAGCTCTTGATCCAGTTGAGCTTCACGGGAGAGTTTCGTCAGCACGACGGCGTGGTGACGGATATGATGTATTCACCGGCGCAGGGCTTCGCCTAAGCACTGCAACGGTATGACTGAGGTGTGTTTCTGTGGAGGGGGGCACCGCACACGGCTAAAACAATTCAACTTGTGTGTCATTGGGTGCCCCCCTGCCCCCGTATATAAAGGAGCAAGGGGGGAGGCCGGCCGGCCCTTGTTTGGTGCGGCTAGGGTTGCAATCCTACTAGGAATAGGATTGCAATCCTATTCCTAGTAGGAATCACCAAAAGAAGGAAGAGAGGGAAAGGAAAAAGGAGAGGTGGCGCCCCCCCCAATCTTAGTCCAACTAGGAACCCTAGGTGGGGCGCCGTCCAGCCCTATGGGCTGCCTCTCTCTTTCCCTTAAGGCCCACTATGGACCATCCCCCTTCGTAGGGGGTTCCGGTAACCCCCTCCGGCAATCCCGTTAAATCCGAAACTTTTCCGGAACACTTCCGGTGTCCGAATATAGTCGTCCAATATATCAATCTTTATGTCTCGGACATTCCGAGACTCCTTGTCATGTCCGTGATCTCATCCGGGACTCCGAACTACCTTCGGTACATCAAAACTCATAAACTCATAATACCGATCGTCATCAAACGTTAAGCATGCGGACCCTACGGGTTCGAGAACTATGTAGACATGACCGAGACTCATCTCCGGTCAATAACCAATAGCGGAACCTGGATGTTCATATTGGCTCCTACATATTCTACGAAGATCTTTTATCGGTCAAAACCGCATAACAACATACATTGTTCTTTTTGTCATCGGTATGTTACTTGCCCGAGATTCGATCGTCGGTATCTCTATACCTAGTTCAATCTCGTTACTGGCAAGTCTCTTTAGTCGTTCCGTAACACATCATCTCGTGACTAACTCATTAGTCTTTTTCTTGCAAGGCTTATTGTGATGTGTGTTACCGAGAGGGCCCAGAGATACCTCTCCGACACTCGGAGTGACAAATCCTAATCTTGATCTATGCCAACACCACGAATACTTTCGAAGACACCTGTAGAGCATCTTTATGATCACCCAGTTACGTTGTGACGTTTGATAGCACACAAGGTGTTCCTACGGTATTCGGGAGTTGCATAATCTCATAGTCATAGCAACATGTATAAGTCATGAAGAAAGCAATAGCAGTAAAACTAAACGATCATAGTGCTATGCTAACGGATGGGTCTTGTCCATCACATCATTCTCCTAATGATGTGATCCCGTTGATCAAATGACAACTCATGTCTATGGCTAGGAAACATAACCATCTTTGATCAATGAGCTAGTCTAGTAGAGGCATACTAGGGACACTCTGTTTTGTCTATGTATTCACACATGTATTAAGTTTCCGGTTAATACAATTCTAGCATGAATAATAAACATTTATCATGATATAAGGAAATATAAATAACAATTTTATTATTGCCTCTAGGGAATATTTCCTCCAGGTAATCAACGCAAAGGCGCTCCGTTCCATCCTTCTTCTTGACAAATAAGACACCACAGCCCCAAGGAGACGTGCTAGGCCTGATCAGACCCATACGCTCTTGTTCATCAAGCTGTTTCTTCAACTCTTTCAACTCTTCAGGGGAGAGCTTGTACGGACGCCGGCATGCGGGCTCAGTACCAGGCTCGAGTTCAATGACAAATTCAACTTGAGCATGTGGAGGCATGCCTGGAAACTCTTCAGGAAAAACATCTTCGTATTCGTTAACCACCGGAATTTGAGAGATGGCATTAATCTCGCCCTTGTCATTGAGAGAGAATAGCCTGATTGTGTTATCTCGAGAGGCAAAGATAATCACGTCTTCGTTAGGATGAGTAATCTTGACTTCCTTATTTGCACAATCAATGTGAGCATCATGCTGAGAAAGCCAATCCATCCCGAGAATAAGATCAATGTCGGAATTGCCGAGAACAACCGGTTTAGCCAGAAAGCGGTAATCACCCATGCGAATAGATACATTCAGAGCATATATATTAGAAGTCATACGTCTCCCCGGAGAAATAACTTGCAACTCCCTAGGCAAATTTTTGGTGACAACATCGTGCTTGGATGCAAATGGATATGACATGAAGGAACATGATGCACCCGAATCAAACAACACTTTTGCAGGAATAGAGTTAACTGGAAGGTTACCAAGTATCACATATGAAGAATTCTCTGCTTGAGCTGCATTCATCAGATTCACTCTTGCTTGCTTGGGATTGTGCTTGACAATAGCAGTGCTGACAGGTGGAGGAGGCGGAAGGCGCCTTGGGTTGGGGCACTTGTTAGCATAGTGACCCTTCTGAGTGCACTTGTTGCAAACCACTTCTGAGAGAGGACGGTGATAAGGAGCACTTGACTTGGAAGCTTGAAACTGATTCTTTGACTGGTTGCTTGGGTTGGGTGGGTGGGAGAAAGCACGGCCACCAGAGTTCTTGTTGTTGTTGTAGGGAGCTCGGATCACTGGAGGAGGTGGAAGCCAAAACTTCTGTTGCTTCGCAACCACTTGAGAAGATGAGGAGGAGTGAACATCGTCTCTGATCCTCTTTTTGGAAGCTTCCATCTTGAGCTGGGCTGCCTCTTGCTTAAGTGCCATGTTATAGAATTTGTCAAACTCATCAGGCTCGAACAAGGTGAGAGCAAGTTGGAGTTCATCCTTCATACCACCACGGAACTGATAGATCTTGCTCTTGGCATATGGGATGTCTTGCTTGGCATAGCGGGCAAGGTTCTGGAACTTGACATTATATTGGTAGACAGTCATAGAGCCTTGCTTCAGGTTGCGGAATTGCTCACGCATACCCTCGATGACACTTGTCGGAATGTGGTGAGAGCGAAAGTCCTTGCAGAAGTCATCCCAGGAGATTACACGCCCTTCTCTGGAGTCTTTGTACTGCTGCCACCAATCAGCTGCTTGGTCCTTGAGTTGGAAGGCTGCAAACTTCACATAGTCCTCGGGCCTGACGTTACTGCACTCGAAATGCTTCTTGATATCTGTTATCCAGTCTTCAGCTTCCAGAGGGTCCACGCAGTAACTGAAAGCCTTTGGTTGATTTGCCAGGAACTGGTTGAGCGTAGCAAAGTGCTGTTGGTTGAACAAATTGCCTTGGTTCCCATGAGCACCCTGATTTGCTTGATTTGCTTGAATATGCTGCATCATCTGCATAAGCATCTGGGTGTTCTGATTCGTAGTTTGCATAATTGCTCTCCAGGCCTCACACGGAGGAGGAGGGGAAGGAGGACGATCAGGAACCTCTTCACCCTCTAGGTTAGCGTTGGGAACCCTTTTAGGAGCCATCCTGAAAGAGATGACCACCATTAGCCATTTGATTGAAAGAAGATATAAGCTGAAACAACGGCTAGAAATTGCAACATAGCCTTCACAAGAATCATTCGAACAAGATGAACGAATGAAATTCACAGTTTAATGATAACAACAATCTTCACGAGAAGCCACTTGGGAGACAAAAGGTAAATAAAAAACAACAAGGTGTAGATAGAACAAATACAAGATAGAAGCTTCGTTCGACATATTCGTGCTGAAAGCTTATGGAACGTGTTACGAAAGGGTTTTGCAATCCCCGGATCAGCATAGCCAAGGACCCTTTAAGATGCAACTCCTGATTGGAACAACGGCCATAAAACTACTTCACTCAATGTAGAACCCCGAACTCCATATCCTACATTCGTTGGAAGAATGCCTACGAGCTACTAGATGAACCCACCTATTAATTTCCGAAAGTTTCCAGTTATGCAATCAGGTGTTGGGGATACAGGGGAAGCATCGCGCACTCAACTCTAATCCTACATCCAGCTATATCCATCCTTCAACACATAACCAGTTATTTCCAGAAACCGTCTACCTCGGACCTTCGAAACGCATCCACTATACAAGCTATGGCAATACTCCCGAACTACCTCCCCAGTACTGGGTGATGTCGGGGTTATCTTGCCACTAACCGCATAGGAGAGTTTTCGATGTCGGCCGTCTTAAGTATTCTAGAACTGCCGCGAAATGTTTGTGACGACAACACCTCGGAGCTCAACTCCCCGGGACACTGCCACAACCCCTAATGACAGGAGGCATCGAGAACAATGTTCTCATCACAAATACATCGAAACAATCCAAACAATACTCGCAAGATTCCTAAAAAATTTGGTGCAATTTTGAGAGTAGAAGAGGCAAGAGTAATCGTCAGGAGTCCTCACCAGAGTGAACAGAGATGAGGAGCAAAAGAAATCCTACTCTCCGATATATATATAGGACTCAAAACATTTTAAGTGTGTGCGTAGACTCAACCGTCAACGATTCGATCAATCAGTGGGGGCTTCTAGGTCGGAGAAGGCTCTGAATACCAACTTGTCAGGCCCAAGATGCGATTCTATCCCGATCACGTGACACTTACGTGATTGGGGCACAACCGCATTTCGGGCGCTTAGCGAGATGGATATCATTACATTGTACCATTACATACATACATGGGGGATACAACAATACATACAAGTCACATGAATACAACAACATCAAAACAGAGTATCCGACTACGGATACAAACATGAAAAGAACATCGACATCCATCTGCTATCCCAGGCTGCCGACCCGGAACCTAACCCAAGACTGAAGAAGAAGAACTCCAACAACAGAACAACGCTCTCACGTCAAGACATCGGAAACCTGCACCTGCAACTGTTGTTGTAGTATCTGTGAGCCACGAGGACTCAGCAATGCCATAACCATGGGTAACAAGACTATCAAAGCTTAATAGGTAGGAAGAGGTAAAGTGGTCAGGTTGCAGCAGCGGCTAAGCAAAAATATAGTGGCTAACTTACGAGTACAAGAATAAGATGAGCATCTACGCAAACAGTCGTAACTAGTAGTGATCGCTAAAGATCCTGAACTACATACGAGTCAAACATAACCCCACTATGTTCTCTTCTCAAGGTGAAAAGAGACAGTCACGGTTACTCACACAGTTGTGTGTTTTACTTTGGATCCTCTGTCAAGTTTTCTACAACCGGACATTAACAAATTCCAATCTGCCACATAACCGCGGGCACGGCTTTCGAAAGATCATAACCCTGCAGGGGTGTCCCAACTTAGCCCATCACAAGCTCTCACGATTAGCTGAAGTGATAAATATAATATCATCACCCCTTATCTTAGGGAAATCTGATCAGGCTCGGCATCCCGGTGCACAAGACATTTCGACAATGGTAAAACAAGTCCAGCAAGACCTCCCGGTTTGTTGACACCCTGATAGTAGCCGCGCGTATCTCATCTCAGGCCACGACCGGATGGGCGATGCTACAGGTAAAATCAAACCTCGAGTTTCCCCGTGGTGGCCCCGCAGGCTCCCCGTTTGGGACCAACACCATCAACACTGGCCCCCCTGCTATGTAGAAAGAATCCTCGGGTAGCGCTAACTCCCTATGCAATTTAATTAATTAATTAAGTTGTTATATGAGCAAATTAAAACCAATGTTGGGCCTTGCTGGAGGAGTTTTATTCAAAGACGAACTGTCAAGGGGTCCCCATATACCCATCATGTAAGGAACGCAAAATCAAGGAACATAATGCTGGTTTATCGGCGCCTAAGGTGGCATGAGTGGAACAAAACACCGTGCAAAAGGCCAAGCCTTCCACCCATGCCAATATATAGGTGTGTTATTATATATATAACATATTGTGATATTCCAACAACAAGTTCCCTCCTAGAACGATCTTCATCTTCACCTGCAACTAACAACGCTATAAGAGGGGCTGAGCAAGCGGGTAACATATCCAAACAATGGTTTTGTTAGGAAGGTTTCAAATGTTATAGGTTTCATGGCAACAAGGAGAGGCTGACATTAATGATGGGTAGCACGACATATAACGATAGCATCGAGACAACTAAGCAAAGGCAATGATAGTAAAGGTATCCAAGGGTATGGTCATCTTGCCTGAGATCCCGCAAGGAAGAAGAACGGATCCATGAAGAAGACGAAGAAGAAGCCTTGAAGAAGAACCACGGGTAGACGAATGAATCCTCACGATCGCAACGGAACAAGCACTAACGAGAAGAAGCAAGCAATACGGTAAACACACAACACAAGATCATTACAATATGCTCAACCAAGTATGATGCAAGACAGTTCTATATAGGAAGCACCACAAGTCTAAACAGGAAGCACAACATGGCAAGGTAGGAAGCACAGAAAAACAACACAAGTTTATGTGATGCAATACATGGCAAGGTATGATGCATGGGAAGTCTATACAGGAAGCACAACAAGTCTATACAGGAAGCACATCATGGCAAGGTAGGTAGCACAGAAAAACAACACAAGTTTATATGATGCAATACATGGCAAGGTATGATGCATGGCAAGTCTATACAGGAAGCACAACAAGTCTATACAGGAAGCATAACATGGCAAGGTAGGAAGCACAGAAAAACAACACAAGTCTATATGCATGGCATTTCAAAGTGCAACAAACAGTACTACACATTAAGTGGAGCTCAATATGCAATGAATTGCATATTGAGGAAACACCACATTCAAATATTTATTTTCACTCTCGTTTATGTACACAACAAGTTTAAATGTTGGTTAACATGGCAAGAGGTGAAGCATAAGGAAACTATCTATCTAGGCAATTTAAATGGGGCCGAAAACAATATATAACAATTCCGGAAAATCCCCATGTGCATATTTTGAATTTGGTACTGTTCTGCCTAGAACCACATTTTATTATTGTTAAACAGGAAAATAAAGTGCACCATGTTATTCTATGCAATTTTCTACCCCACATACATATAAAGTTTATTAAATTTGGAGCTACGGTTAATTAGTTATGAATTAAACCATTTTAACATGTTATTTCATAAAATTAAACAAACATCATTTAAACATTTTTAACATGCATGGCAGCTGGAAATTATTAATCTACACAGAATTCTAAGCAACTTTCATATATAAAGTTTTTACATATGGTGCATGGTTATTTAGCTATTCACAAATCAAAATGATGGCATTTATGTGAATATGCAAAACAAAGAAAAACAAAAGGCGACACGGATTGGGCCAGCCACTGTCAATGACGAGGGGGCCCGGGGTGCTGAGGTGGTAGGAGTGGGGGTGTGGAGAGGGTATGTGGACAGAGAGGAAGACAAGTGGGACCAGGATGCCATAGAGAGGGAAAAACAATCTGTGAAAAGAAAAGGTGGGTTTGCGGGTTTGGGTTTATGTGTGCGCCCAGCGAGATTCGAACCCGGGTCGGGTGGGTATTGGATGGAGCGGCGAACCACTGGGCTACAGTATTGGTTCTGGACAGTTTTGATGCGGGGCTCCTTATAAACCAGCACAAGACGGGAGCTGGCTTCTACTGCGTTGACAGAGAAGAAGGTGACGACGTCGGCGAGCAATGAGGCGTCGGCGGGGTCAGGAGGTGGCGGCGGGCGTGCGGGTTTGGAGGGGGGTTCGGCTTGCGCAGGCGGAGGTTGTGGGGCGCTCGAGCTCGACCATTGCTCGACTCGGGGCCATGACATGGCGCGGTCAGGCAGAGAAGATGGGTGCGCGAGGGCGAAGCAAGCGGCCAGGCAGAGCGCGGTGAGGCGACAGGGAGCGCGTGCTGAGGCGTGGGCGTGCATGAACCAGCGAAAACAGAGGCATGGAGGTGCGGCTGGAATGCGTGCATGCTCAGGAGTGGCTGCGCGGGGCTGAACCTGGCTGGGCAGGCCCTGGTGCATGCGCGCGAGCTGTAGACGAGGTGTTGTGTGTGTGTGCAGAAGAAACATAGGAAGCACAGCAACCTTGTTGGAGACCAAAGTGAAGGCGGAGGAACTATTTGGCATGCAAGCAACTGGCGATAGAGGAGTCAATCAAGGAGAAAAAGGTACAAGGAAGTGCGGCTGCTCACTTAGAGGGGCTCGGAGGAGTCGATCGAGCTCGGGGACGCGAGGAATTCAGCCGGCGGCGAGGTAGACCCGAGGAAGAGGAAGGAGAGGTTGGCGACGTGAAGAGGCCTCCGGCTTGGCGTCCGTGAAGCAGAGGAAGCAGGGGAAGAAGAGGTCGTCAGGGAGGTCGATCCGCGGCTCATGGACGCGTGCGTGGTCAGAGGAGACGACGTTGAGTGTCACGAATCTCTCCCCGTGGCAGCAGCGCAGGCGACGGAGGTGTACAAGCCGGGGACAGCTTGAGCTCTTCCCGGCCATGGCGACGGCCATTGCATGGAAAGATCTCGCCTGGCGGCGAAAAGGGAAGACGAGGGCGGAACGGGAGGAAGAGGGCTAGGGAAAACCCTAGGGCAGGTTTTATAGGGGCTAGGGACCTCCTCCGGCCATCAAATCACCGAGGACGTCGACGTGGACACTCCCGATGGACTGCCGTACAGAAGGTTGAAGAAGAACAGGGGATTCGCTCGAGGTTTGGGCTAGCTGGGCCGAAAGAGGTACATGAGGTGGGCTGCTACGCTGGCTGCAGGTGAGAGGAAGGCCTAAGGCAGCGCCCAGATAAGGAAAAGGTAGTTCCCTTTCTCTGTTTTTATAATAAACAGATTTCACAAAAGGAAAAGAAGGGGAAAAATAGGGAAAGAATTTGGAAGATATAAGAATATCCTCATGCTTTTGTGCATATGCACGATTTAATAAAATTGGTTTGGCAACTTTTAGAGACAGAAAATTTAAACAGTCTGAATTTGATTCAAACTTGAGTAAATTCTTAGTCCAACCAAAACAACTTTAAAAGAGATGAAATTTGACAGATAGGTTTAGGACATGCTGTAATATTACCAGGAAATAAATGAACATTAACGGAGGCAGGAACAATGTCACTTGCAATAAATGGGTGAGAATTGAAATGAAGAAGCTTGTGAGGGAGTGTTGCACTTGATGATGTTTTAGATGGAAAGGTAAGATGAAACATGAAAGAAGATGAGGAGAATGAGTTCACAAAGAGAACAAGCACACAACAAAACTTCAAGATGCAAACCAAAGCATGACGCTCATGATGCAAATGCAACAAAAATGGCATTGGCAATATCACATCATAAAGCATAGAACAAAGCAAGGATGGCACAATGCAATATAATAAAGATGAACATGATACAAGAAGCAAACATGACAATGGCACTCATCATGATCATGGCAACAACATAGGGAAAAGAAATATGCAAAACAATTATGATAATGCAACAAACACAATAAACACACGCCAACAACTAAAAATAAATGGAAGGCATCTAGAGCATCGGTCTCGGGGTGTCACAGCCAAGCAGCTGGGTCGAAACAAAGAAAAAGTGTCATGTTCATCGGGAGCGAAGCCACTGGGTCAGAACGCATTGTGTTCAACGGGAGCCAACCGGCTCGGACGGAAGAGCCGGAACAGGGTCCGGCATGCCGCAAAACGGAGGAAAATGGCCTTCTATTGGAGCGCGTACGGTCGAAACGGGGTCATGTTCATCGTGAAAGGTCTCGCGTACTGCATAACGAAGGAAACAGACTTGTGTTCGAGCTCCTACGGTCAAAACAGGGTCTTGTTGATCAGGAGGAGTGTGGCATACTGCAAAATGGGGGGAACGTACTTATCTTTGACCTCCTACGATCGAAACGGGGGTCCTGTTCATTGGGAGGGGTGTGGTGTACCAAAAAATGGGATTCCACGTGGTACTGTTCATCCATCGTCTACTGCCTCGCTACAGTCTCCACGTGCTACTGTTCATCCACCGTCGATCTCCTCCAGCCTCCACCTGTGACTGTTCATCCATGGCGTCTCCCTCCTGCCTCCACCAGCTATTGTTCATCCAGCCTCCACCAAGCCTCCCCGACTACTGTTCAACCACCCCTCCACCGGCTACTGTTCATCCAGCCCTCCACCAGCTACTGTTCAACCAGCCCTCCACGGGGTCCTGTTCATGCACCCCAACCGGCTCGATCGGGGTCCTATTAATCCAGCGTCAATGGCCTCTACTACCACGGGGTCCTGTTCATCCAACCCCCACCGGGAACTGTTCATCCTACCCCAACAACGGCCACTGTTCATCAAGAGGCAGTAGCAGGGTTCGATCGGCTTCAGTTAGCAGCAGTAGCGAAGGAATCGGTCGGGTTCAGTTAGTAGCCAGCAGGGATCGATCGCTCGGGTTCAGTAACTTGTCTAGTGCAATCGCTCGGGTTCAGTAAGCGAACGCCTTGCCGGGTTCAGTTAGAGCCCAACGCCTCACACACACGCGTGTATGAGTACGAGAGAAACACGCAATCCCTCCATGCATCGCTCGGCCTCGACCACCCACCATTACCGGGAACTCCCCGATATTTTCCTCGCCCTCGCTTCTACCACTGTTTTTGCCATCAAGGACGGCCCAAAGAATGTCATGCAGGTGCATCCCCGGCCGCCCAGGACAAAAAGCCCATTTTCTGTCATGATTTTTTGTCATAGAAGTAGGAGACCACCAAATCTATGATGATACGGGTTTTTGTTACAATTATCGTCATAGAAGTGTCATAAGCATGACACACACAAAAATTGTTCGACCGAAAATGTCACGGATGTGTCTTTTTTTGTAGTGGCAGCACTAACCACTTGATTCATTGCCACTAAGTAAAGCATCAGCGGATCTTGTGGTTTAGGCGCAACCAAGGTTCGAGCGGATGAGAGGTAAGCCTTCAAATCTTTGACTACTACTTCCACTTCCGGAGTCCATTTTACTGGGCGAGCCTTCTTCAAGATTTTGAAGAACGCCAAGACATGCTCAGCGGATTTTGAAATGAACCTACTCGAAGCAGCAATGTAGCCCGCCAAGCGCCTCACGTCCTTGACTGCTTTCAGAGCTTGGATCTTCTCTATTGCCTTGATCTTGTCGGGTTGGCTTCTATCCCTCGCTGAGATACAAAAATCCCGAGGAGCTTGCTGGATGGAACACCGAACACGCACTTCTCGGGATTGAGCTTCAGTTTGGCCTTGCGTAGATTCACAAAGGTTTCCTCGAGTCTTTGATGAGTGTAGAATTGTCTCTTATCTTGACCACAATGTCATCCATGTAGGCTTATATTTCTATGCAGTTGGGGTTCTAAACCAATATGTACGGCCCTTGCAAACGTTGAACCAACTTTTTTTAGCCCGAAGGACATACATACAAAGAAGTACATGCCACACGGGGTTATAAACATGGTTTATCCGCGTCTTCTTTGGCCAGGAAGATTTGGTGGTAGCCGGAGTATGCATCAAGCAAGGAGAGAAAATCACACCCGGCAGTGGCATCGATGATCTAATTGATACACAACAAGGGGGAGGGATCCTTCAGACAAGCTTTGTTCAAGTCAGTGAAGTCAATGCAAAGTCTCCACTTCCTGTTTGCCTTACACCACCGGATTTTCTAACCAGGTTGGATGCAACACTCCTCTGAACAAACCTGCTGCTTTAAGCTTCTTGATCTCTTCAGTGATGAACCGCTGCCTCTCCAAAGCTTGCTTCCTAACCTTCTGCTTGACGGGGCGGGCATGAGGGCAGACGACAAGGTGGTGCTCGATTACCTCCCTGGGAATGCCGGGGATGTTGGATGGTTGCCAGGCAAACACATCTACATCCACCCACAAGAAGGCAATGAGCGCGCATTCCAATTTGTCAACAAGGGTGGCACTAATGGTGAAGGTACCATTAGTGTCATCATGCCTTGCCAAAACCTTCTTTGTCGTAGGGGGAGCAACTCTGGGCTTCTTGCTGGTAGAACTTTCTTGCAAGTCGTTGCCGGACGCGGCGCACTCCAGAGAGGCATGCTTCCTAGGGTCCTTGTCGGTGTCCTTGTCAGCTTTATTTCTTTCTTGGTGGGGACGGGGCTCCTCGCGGCCTTCGCTACCACCGCATCTATGTACATCTTGTCAACGCATATGATTGTGTCCCTCCTATTTGACGGGATGGAAATGACTCCCATTGGCCCCAGCATCTCCAGAGTGTTATAAGCGTAGTGGGACGCTGCCAGGAATTTGGCCAGACATGGGCGGTGAAGGATACAATTGAATGGCAAGGGGAGTTGAACAACATCAAACACAACTTTCTTAATTCTGTACTTCAACTCCCTGCCAAACATCACTCGTAGTGTAATATTTCCTTTCAGCTTGCTTCTTCCCTGGTTGATCCCTTGGAATGTGTCAGTCCTCTTGAGGCCTCATCGGGAATTTGGAGTTTCTTCACTACACTTGGGGAGATCAGATTCAAACCAGCTCCGCCTTCAACCAACACCACAGTGACCTTGAGGTTGTGGATTGTTGGTGAGACCAACAACGGCAAGCATCCGACCGCGGTAGTGCCATCAGGATGGTCCTCAATGTCAAAAATGATGGGCTTGCGTGACTATTTGACTGGTTCCCGAGTGCCTGCCACGGGTTCTGCTGCATTGACCTCACGTGCCCACTGCTTCACTTGGCGGTGAGAGGAGTGCAAAGATGCACCCCCGTCAAAGCACATTGCCTCAGTAGCTCTCTGGAATTCCTGTTCACTGGACTCCTCATCATCTTCCTCTTCGCTATCCTCTTCTCCATCTTTTTTCTCTTGACCTCTGGCGGGTTTTTCCTTCTGCTGATTGACCTTGCTGCAGCGGGCACCACGCCCGGCACGTCCTTTCCCACTAGCGCCATCCTGGCATTTCTCCTTATCACGCTTCTCTTATCCGGCCTTCTTCCTCTCAAAAAGTTGTTTGACTTGCTGGCACTCCTGGAGATCATGGCCCTTGGTTCAATGGATTTTGCAATATGGCCCATCGGATTTTCCAGTTTTCCGTGCCACCGCGACAGCCCCACAATCAGTGCACGATGCAGCTTCCTTGCTGGGTGCCTCGACCTTTGTCCTCTTATCGGCACCGGGATCATTGGAGCTCTCAACGGCCATTACTGCTTTTCCTTTGCGCTTCTTGTTGTGCTTCTTTCTTCTCTTTCCGGGGGCGGCGTCGTCGTCCTCTGAATCAACTCCGGTGCCAACCTCTTCCCCGGGGAGCCTTCTCCCTTCCTCAGTGCGAGAACACTTGTCTGCATGTGTGTTCATCATGGCGCGCATCTTCCAATTGCGCACGTTCATCTTGGCACAGCAATCAGTGATGTCGGATGAATCTTCGAGATATTGTGGTATACTCGACTAAACCTCTGCATGTATTTACTCAGACTTTCTCCCTCCTTCTGCAAGAGGGCTTGCAAGTCACTGGGCTGCTCGGTTTCTTTATGGCCACCCGTAAAGAACCAACAAACTCGTTGCACAAATAGGCCTAGGACGAGATGGAATCCTCAGGTAGCTGCATCAGCCAAGACTTCACATTGGGCTTGAGCGCCAATGGAAAGTAATTGGCGAGCACCTTTTCGTCCGTTCCCCCGACAGCTTGGACGGTGATGGTGTATATGCTCAAAACCTCTGCTGGGTTGAGCTTTCCATCGTACTTCTCTGGTAGGTCAAGTTTGAAGGTGCGAGATGCTGGCCAACAGACTTGTCATAGCTCGTGAGTGAAGGCGGGGCACCCCACCTCGTAAGGCAAGTACACGCCAGCACTGGGCGCGGGTTTGGCTACGTCGAGGCCATTTCACATGTCAGACTGACGGCGTGTCTCGCGGCGCCGCTCAATGGTGATGTGGGCGTCTTCCTTCTTCATGTCCTTCAAACCTTGACCTTGATCTGGCTTAGCTAGCAGATCAGAGGAGGCCATCGACGCCCCGTTGAGCTCATCAACATATTGGGTCTGTCGATTCTGGCGCGATTGTCCTTGGGGAGGTTGTCGTGGAGGAGATTCAATCATAGGTGCATTCTCCTCTGCGTAGCCTCTGACATGGGCAGCCGATGTCGCTGGCTGGCGTTGTGATAGCTCCATGCGCTGTGACTAGTTGGCTTCAACAAATCCCATGAGGCTTTGGATGGTGGTCCTCCACTCATCCATTTTCTGTGTTGTTGTTGGGAAATCCAATAGTAGTTGGGCCCGTGCCATTGCCTCCACCAGCATCACTGGCATGGCATGGGAGGCGGAACGTGACGTTGATCGACTCCTAGCTGAGGCAGAAGGAGCGTCGTCGGTTCCTGTCGTCTAGATCTGGCCCCTAAGGTAGTTTGGAGTGGTGGAGGTGGCCCTTGCGGGGCGTGCTCTAGGCCACCCGAGGTTTTGTCACACTCGCCTTGTGTTGGGCGACGCGCGTGCCCTGATGTCTCCCCTTAAGCATGCGTGGCCAACAGGTATTGGCTCGCACCGAAATGGGCATCATTGCTACATTGTTCGTGATGAGGATGAGGAAGCCAAGTGTTTCCTTCGTCTCCGTCAGCTCAGCCATGCTCGCCAGAAGTTTGGCATAGCTGGACGGCCCCAGCTGTTCTGACTCCCTCCTCCACCATGGTGGGCACGACAGGAGTGCCGCATGTGCTGGTCGTGCCGCCCACGGGATCTTCCCCGCCTGTGGCGGCTGCGTAGTTTGTGGCGTTCACAGTCGGGTGATAAGGGGCCTTTGAGGTGGAGGGACCGGCTGCGGCCACCGTTTTCTTCTTGGGAGCCATCGACCAAATCAAGGGTGGTGAGGATCGATGCGTTGGCTATTGCTTCAAGTTCACGCAAGCAAATCCACCTACCTGGCGTGCGAAAGTTGCCGTGGAGGAAGCACGATCACCTATGGGGCAAGGCATCCCCTTTTTGGTTCAGTGAGGGGGATGATCACATTGCGCAAAGAGCAGAAACAATAGGGCAGCACGACGAGGGACATTGCTCTTTTACCCAGGTTCGGGCCGCTTTGCAGCGTAAAACCCTTCTCCTGCTTTGGTGGATTGAACTTGAGGAAGATGAAGGCATGGCGTGATCTAGCCTCGGCAAGGGTGCCTAGGGAAAAGCAACTACGTACATACGAGTGTGACAGGTTGAGAAGTGCCAACCCTTTGCTAGGTTGCCTTGGGCTTCCTTTTATAGATTAAGGGGTCGCCACAATGGCAAAACAATCATTTTGGTATGAGTAGACGGCTAACGGTGTTATCATACCTAACTCTGGCAGTTAGGACAAAGTGCATTAAATACACTGCTAGGTGTCATGCGGAGATTGAAGCCTGGCAAGTCTGTTGCGCCGCTTATCCACCTTTCCTTTATTAGCTTGACACGTTGCTTGGACGGGTGTCAATAAAGTTAATCTCCTCCCCAGCTTGCTGCCACATGCCAGACAGGATCCACCTAGATGCCTGAGAGCTTGACACCGCATTGATTAGTGACTTGCATGCGATGAGGTGGAGCGGTGGCGTCTTGGTGGAGCGTTTTGGCGGTGTGGAGCTTGTCGGGGGTTTGTCTGATACTTGCTTCAACTTTGGCATACCTCAAAGGCCTTAACCAGGAGAGGCTTGACCTTACCCCAGTTCTGGTCTCGACCCCGCAAGGCTCGGCTGTCCGACAGGGGAGACCTTTCTGGTGGCCTCGTGGTTGCTTTTTGTCTTCTTGATTCGCTCCTTGATCTCACGAAGAGAGGTTTCTCTAGGTCGTCTTACATCAGCTGCTTGGAGTGTGATTCATCGCGCGTCTGTGTGCAAGTCTGGGCAAGGAACGTGAATGTTCGTTGCACGGATAGTGTGACTGCACAATCCAGCCGTTCTGGCCTCGGCATCGGGGGCTTGCAGGCACCGCCACCCCCTCCGGTGATCTCGGAGAGGGCTGACTTGCACGTGGTGTGTCCAAGCCTCCCGTTCCTTAGGATGGAGTCCGTGCGGCATGAGGAGCTCCTGCCGTCTGAGCTCTGCATCGTTCACCGCATGCGCGGCACAAAGGATCTGGAGAGGCGGCTTCAGTTTGTGATGTTGTCTTATGTTGGCGGTGCTAGGCGCAATATCTCACTTGAGTTCATTCTAGAGGCGCTGGGCGCGGGGGTTGGCATATCACCAGAGTGGTTTTCGATGCACGAATACAAGCCGGAGGATTTTTTGGTGATGTTCGCGTACCTGGAGCATCGTAACAGTGTCAGCGCGCGGACATCGGTCGATCACAAAGGAGTGCGCTTGTTCCTCATAAAATGGAATTGTTAGGCGCAAGCTATGTATTCGGTGATGAGGTTCAAGGTCTCTCTGGTGCTGGAAGGGATTCCACTTCACACCTGGGAGCGGTACGTGGTGGAAGATCTTGTCGGATCAGCTTCTTTGGTGGATATGGTCGCATTGGAGATGAGTGCGCATCAAGACCACTCTGCGCTTAGGCTCTCTGTCTGGACGGCAGACTGGGAGAGCATTCCATTGTTGTGTTGGTTTGCCGCGCCGTAGCCAGGCTTGGTCACGCCCATGGCGGACCCAGAGTTGTTGCAATATCAGGTGCTTATTCATGTGGATTTAGTGACATAATTCGGGTATGGGAAGAGCCTTGGTTCCTTAGGGTGTCGTCCGGCATCGAGCAGAGTGGCATCCCTGACACTAGTAGTGGCTCCATGGGTGCTCAAGGAGGCGAGACTAGGAGCCACACACTGATGGAAATATGCCCTAGAGGCAATAATAAAATGGTTATTATTATATTTCCTTAATCATGATAAAGGTTTATTGTTCGTGCTAGAATTGTATTGACCGGAAACTTAAATACATGCGTGGATACACAAACAATATCCTGTCTTTAGTGAGCCTCTACTAGACTAGCTCGTTGATAGAAGATGGTTAAGGTTTCCTAACCATAGACATGACTTGTCATTTGAGAATGGGATCACATTATTAGGAGAATGATGTGATGCACAAGACCAACCGTTAG
>LR738711.1:420261527-420287656 GCA_902687465.1 Secale cereale
CAATGATCCCAAGCCGTGTGCGGTGCCCCGTCTCCCTCTAGTTCTAGTTCGTCCTCCGTCCATGTCCGTTGTGCTTGGCGAAGCCCTGCGGATAGATTAACCACCACATTAACCACGTAGTCGTGCTGACGGAACTCATCTACTACTTCGCTTCTCTTGCTGGATCGAGAAAGCGAGGACGTCATCGAGCTGAACGTGTGCTAAACGCGGAGGTGCCGTATGTTCGGTACTTGATCGGGACGGATCATGAAGGTGTATGACTACATCAAACACGTTGATAAACGCTTCTGCTTAGCAATCTGCAGTGGTATGAAGATGATCTCCCACTCTCGTAGCTATGCATCTCCATTGGTAGATCTTGCGTGTTCGTAGATTTTTTTTTCTATGTAACGTTCCCCAACATTGGCATCATGATAGAGGCGAGGGGCCCGATCTTTCGATGGGATTGTAACTATCGATTTGGTGGAGACGACTTTGACGATCCGACTACAAACGTGCACGACGTTGCGCCTTAGCAATCGCTAAACCAATCTCCAGGGGTTACTGACGATGGCATAAGCACGATCAGCCTGACCACGAAGGTCTATTCCTGCATGCAATCGAAGAATAAGCAAGAATATGATAAAGCAATCTGAATATTGCAAATATAGATGAAGTATTGATAAAGGTGGGGATCCGTAAGCAGTCTTGGTCTGGTCGTTGGACATAAACGATGTACACGAAGTTGCAACGGCTAACTTTTGACTAAACAAATCCCCAGGGAAAAGCTACTAGATGGATCTACTTATATAGGAGCAATGGGTGGTGGCCAAGGAGGTGGGAGGACGTCCCAAGGCTGCCTAAAACTACCCTAGGTCGTACAAGGTTCATGGGCCCAAGTGGAGGTGATGCAAAACCTTTGGACTTGTAGTTTGACTCGGATTCTACTACAACGTCAGATTGTTTTGTACATAACTCAATGCTCTTTATGTATTTGAAGGTGAATCCAATTGGGTTGGAAAGTGCATGAAATCTACTTTCCAACAAAAAACGTATCACCCAATTCGGAGTCCGTATGAAAGAGATGCTCACGTTTTGAGTCAGGCATGTTTGTACAGTTCGAATCTGAGTCTAGGACGTGACAGACTTGGACTCTATCTTCTCTTGGGCCAAAAGTGACGTGACAAAGAGCAGACGAGCATGTGACAACATGAAAGAGATCACGCAGGCATTTTTACCCAGGTTCGGGCCGCCATTGTGGAAAATGGGGTGGTGGGCTGTAGTACACTTGCCCATCAAGATTTGCCTTAGAGCAACAACGACTACGCGCGTGTGGGTATGTGGGTTATCCACTCTTCTAACCTTGTATACGGTTGCCATGGGCCTCCTTCTAAAGATTAAGGGATCACCATAGTGGCAAAGCAGTCATTATGCACTGATATGACAGCAACAGTGCTATCATACCTAACTCTGCGGGCTCACAACACACATTAAATGCACCGCTTAGTATCACATCACTGGTTTCCCGGCAAGGCTTGCCGGGCTTATCTTGCCAGCTTCGCGCTTGTGTACTTGACACCACACATGGCGGGTGTCATCTGCGGGTTCTTCTTGTAGGCAGAGGCTGTCATGTGGCTAATGGCTGCCACTTAATCACATCGCGGCTTGACACCGCACTGATTGACGACGTAAGTCGTGGAGGAGCGGTCGGTGAGGTGGTTTAGCCTCCGCGAGTCCCGGCAGGCCCTCCCGGGATGCCTTGATTGTCTTCTTCTGGGGATGGCCTCGCCCCTTGTCGGGCTCGCCTGCCCGGCAAGGGAGGCCCTTCTCCTGGCAATATCTTGCATCTCTTGCTTGGCCTTGATTTCAACGATGTGCTTGTTGGTCCCTCGAACCTCTTGGTTTCTTGTACATCTTGGTGCGGCCTTGGCTTGTCCGTACATAAGTCAGGGGAAAACACATATCCCTGTATATTTTCCATGACATAAGCCCCCGGGCCAGACCCACACGTGTCGCTGGGCACGTTGTGTTAGGCCCCAAACAGTGCGCGGACACGTGGCAGGAGAAACCTGAGCGTACCGGTTTCGTTATGATGACTAGCCACCCCAACGTTCAGTTTGCGCAATTACTGCGCATCGTGGGATCATGGGGCTACTGCGGTTAAGGTAAAAACAGTAACTTTCTGAAGTGTCGCGCCCCTGTTCCGCCTCCCCTTAAGAGTAGGAAAAACCGAACAACACGACCCATCTGCCTCTTGCCCCGCTCCCCCATCTCCTTCTTCCGCAAGCAAAGCGACAATTCCTTTCTTATGTCGCCGCCTCTTCCATCGGATTCCTTTCCTTTTCACATCGACGCCGCCGGAATGGAGAAAAAACCCACGGGGAATAAGAAGCAAGCGGTCGCAGCGAAGGAGGGAGCAGCCGAGGGAAGCAAGAGGGCGGCGGAGCTGAAAAAGAAGCGGAGCGAAGATGCCATCTTCACTCCATCAAACTTGAGAGGTGCCGTTCTTCAAGCGAGGTACGGGTATCTGTGGGGGAGAGTCATTGAGAAGGTGTATGGAGTGCATGCAGTTTATGCAGGGAACGAAAACCCGCCAAACTCTTATCATTTCTTATGTGCTTACTTCATATGTGGCCTTTGTCCCCCCTTCTCTGAATTCTTTGAGGCAATCATGAACATCTACGGGTTCCACCTCCTTGATTTCATGCCAAATGCAATGGCGACCATGGCCATCTTTGCGCATTAGTGTGAGAACTTTGTCGGAGTCAAGCCCAATGTGGATCTGTTCCGGCATTATTTTGTTTCGCGAGTGGAGAGCAGAGTCAACCGCTCCGGGATCATTAGCTGGATGCCACGCGTGGCGAGGAAAGTCTAGGATTACATCCCTGGATACCGGCGCGAGAGGTGAGAAGAATGGAGGGGGGATTGGTGCTGGAATTAGGATAAGGAACTCCCTGAGTTCTGTGAAGCACGGAAGGAGTGCGTCGAGCGCGATAGGAAATGGAGCGCTAAGGGCCTCACCAAGGACATGCTGCGCCCGACAATCAATATGATCACTCGTTTGAGGGCCGCCGGGTTAACCATCGAGCATGTGGGGTTAGGTTTCCTTCTTCGCCGCATCTCGCCATTGCAGGAAAGGGATAGACCTGCGTGGATGTATGGTGATGTTCTAGATAGGATGAGGCTGCTACCAGGGTTGACCAACAACTTGTCAGTTTATGGCCATGGCTGGTTGTGCGACCAGCTGTTCGGTCCCTTTGAGATCTTCAAGCTCCCGACAACCTTCATTCCTCCAAATAATAACTCTGCCCAGGACCAGATATTGAAGTGGATGCCGGACTGTAATGCTAAAGGGGTGTCGAGCAGTTGGCAGGTACCCACCCTGGATGAAGAGCTCGAGTGGTCAAACACCCTGGTGGAGAAGGCCACCAGGGTTGAAACTGGGATGTACAAACACACCTCTACTGTGGAGGTGGCATACATTTTGAAGAGAGTCGAGGAGAACAAAGTTGTGCGCCTCGTGGAGGCGGAGAAGGCCAAAAATGCCAGGAAGGGCAACGAGAAAGGTGAGGACAAGAGCTCTTCCCCCAGCGGCAGAGATATGCAAAGCAGGGAAAGCGTTGTCGGGGAAGGGCGTGCCGGGAATATCTTTGCCGGGCTAGATGCTCTAGCCACGGCAGCACAGGAGCTTCAGGAGGAGGAAGAGGAGGAGGTCGGTGAAGTGGCGGGGCTCGAGGAGTGGCTAACAGCTGGGTCGCAAGCCCCCGAGCCAGACCTTGAACAGCGCACCCACAGGCGTGCCACTGCTCGAGGGGTGGCGGTCTCCAACCCTCCTGCTAAGAGGGTAAAGAAGACCACCACCAAAGCTACCAAGATCGAGGCGCCGTGTCACCAATCTCCTCATCTTGCTCAGGCCAAGGGCCCCTCCACCAAGCGTTGGGCGGACGTGGAGGTGGAGTGCAGCCCCTACTCCGTCTCGAGCTCCTCGCAGAGCTCGTCATCTCCAGAGCCCCCCGTGCCAAGGCAAGCACCGAAGCTGCCGGGGAGTTCTGCTCCCCCACCTCCGAAGAGAAGACAGGAGTCTCCACCTCCCGTGGAGTTCAACTTGAACTCCATGTTTATTGCAGAGGAGTAAGGAGGATTTCCCCCTTCATGGATATCTTGCATATCTCATTTATTTTTGCTGACTGTCTCTTGTCCTTGTTGTTGTTGACAGGGAAGTGGGGGAGGACATGGAGAACCTTGTCCCCCGCCCCCGGAAGAGGCTCCGACGCCTTGGGTCATTGAAGGGCGCGGAGAGCTCGGCCTTGGCGGAGAATGATGTGGATGACCCCGTGCCGAGCCCCCAGTCCAGCCCCCGGCCCTAGAGCGGAGACCTGGTTCCTACCGCTGGAGGTAGTGGGGATGGCCTCCATGTTTCCTCTGGCGTAGGGAGAGGCGAGGCATCGCAAGACGAGCCCCTCCATGAGGGGCACGTCTCCCCCACCGCTCGAGTCGAAGAGACCTCTGTGGAACTGCCCATTCATGAGGCCGTGCGGGATGCGGCCAAGATGACCATGGCAGATGTTGAAGTCCATGGCCCAACACCAACTGCTGCCGGGGAAATAGAGGTTTCTGCCCGGCAAACTTCTCCAGGTACTTTGTTTATTCTTTTTCTCCTTTCTTGCTCTGATTTGTTTCTCTGTTATTCACCGGTCCTACTATATGCAGCTCCCCAAGCCAAAGAAGCAGACCCACTAGAGCTGGCAGTTGATATAGGAAGGGCCGCAACAGATGAGGCCGCAGGGCTTGCTACTGCCGAGGGGCAGGAACTTGTTGCCGGGGATGCCCAGGGCTCCTTGGCGGTAATGGTGCACTCTTCGGAGGATGCCCCGGTAGGGGGAGGGGTCGTCAAGATGAAAAGCCCACTCCATACCATGGGTCCACTCCCCGCCACCAGGGCTGCTGTTGAGATACCGCCATCTTCTTCGAGGACGCTAGCCATGCTGCTTTCATCACTTGGAGCTGAAGGCCCCAGCCTATCCTTGACAATGGACACTGAGCTTGATGAAGAGCTTCAATGTCTCCTAGCTCCACTTGATTAGGGAGCAGAAGACGTCGACGACTCTGCCGTCGTGGCCATGGACTCAACTTTCATGGAATCCATGGCGGCAGGTGTAAAGGAATCCAAGGCGAGGAGCTTCAAGAGGAAACTCGAGGCCTGTGGTAGGGGCTGGCTCGATGAGGTCCAGGCTGCGTTGTGGTCCATCCACGCCACCGCGACCAAGCCCACCGGCGAGACTCTATTCTTCCTCGTCTATGGGGCCGAGGAAGTCCTCCCTCACGATGTCAAGCATCACTCCCCGTAGGTCTTGGCGTTTGACGAGGCATGTCACGATGCCGCCAAGCCTCGCTCCGTGAAGCGAGGTACCAACAGACATTGTGGTGGTACCACTATCGCAGCGTCCGCACCAGGACCGTCGAGGTGGGTGACCTCGTCCTGAGGCGGGTGCTCTCCAGGGAGGGGCTTCACAAGCTCTCGCCCATGTGGGAGGGCCCGTTCAGGATCGCCCGTGTCTCTAGGCCTGGGGCCGCGTGCCTGGAGACGCGACACGGGGTCCTCATCCAGAATGCCTGGAACATCCAGCACCTCCGAAAGTTCTACCCATGACCAAGGCCATGTGCCCACAAAGATCTCCGCTTGCGACACTCTCACGTAATAATGAGTTGGGGATGTACACGCCCCGGAGTCTCCTGAGTGCTGCCCCTAGGCTTCATGGGGGCTCTCACCCACGTCCTAGTGGAGGCCCCATGCTCCGCGCTAGTGGGAACACAAGAAGACTAGTATAGGTGCCGTACGCGGTTGTTCTTTTGCTTGCTTTCTGTAGCTGGTTTGCGCTTTCTTGAATGGAATTTGAAAAAAAATCGCGTTTAATTTGAGGGTTGGGCAATTTCTTCTCCTTGCACCGTTTTGCTCTTCCAGATCGTACCTCAGGAGGGGTGGCAGTTGCCCATCACTCCTCCTCGCGCGTCCTGCACGTGAGGGCTGGGCAGGTGTGTGCGCTCGGGCCCGCCTGCGAACACATCTCGCCAAAGCTTTTGTACAAGCCCTTTGGTGCCTTCGTCCTCACGCGACACTCTCAAATGAGCTCATGGGCACGACGCCTCCGGAAGGTTCCTAATCCTACAGCTGCAGGTTGCCTCCTGAGGCAAATCGACTTCTGGATCCCCTCACGGCAAGACATGCTCTTGCCGCGCGCACGGAATTCGGGCCCTGGACAAGCACACTCTCGCGGTAGTGGAGTACACACTAGAATACCAAGGTAAGTCGCCCCAACCATGATCAGCGGAGACACGGGCATCGTAATGCAACATGAAAATAATAACATAATGGCATAAGTACCTTGGCTCATTACATGCCCCCAATAGGGCCTGGTACCTTTATTTTGATTGCACGGGGAGAAAGAAACAAAAGCAAGCCACGTGACTACAGCGGCTCTCGAAGCCTGACTCCAGCCGCGCTTGGGTTCAGTCGGAGTCCTCCTCTTGCTTCACCGGGGTGTGGCCGCGACGCGGCTCGCCTTCGTCCATAGTCTGAGCCAGACGACGTGGCAGTTCGTCGTAGTCACCGTCGCTGGTACTCTCCCTAGAGGAGGAGCCGCCGCTGCTGGAGGCGGCACGGACGTCGCCAAGGGCAAGCTCACCACCAGCGATGGTGCCACCCCTCCGGCCATCATCGTCGTCGGTGCCGTCCTCCGGGCAGCACCCCACACGCCGGTCGTCTTCCCCAAACACCGTCACCTAGAGAGTCGCAACGCCGTCGTACCTAAAATGGAGGGTGCACCTCCTATGCAGGCCCCGCGCGCAGGTGAACGGCTTCCACCCGCGGTTTAGGAATACCTTGCCTGCAGTGGTGACTTCAACCTCCACCCATGAGGCCTTGCTGCTCCAGCCGCCGGCCTGGAGCCATAGGCCGTCAGGCCCCTCGACCGGCAGCGTGCCCGCGAAGAAGCGCGGGAGTTGGAAACAGATGCACACAGGCCTCCCTGACCACACGACAAACTCCAGTGACGTGTCGGCTAGTGGGAGCGCGGCTGTGGCGGCCGGGCAACCGCCGCGTGCCTTCCCCTATTGCCGGAGCCGCCCCTCCATGACAACTCCAACCGTGGGAGGAAGCACCGTCGCACCGCCTGAGGCGGCTTCAGCCTTCGAAGGGGTGCGCCCGTGCCTCCGAGGGGCCCCCGCCGAAGTCACGGTGTGCTTGCCGAGCGTCCACGTCCTCTCTTCGGCGGTTGCAAGCCTGGCCCCTCCTTGGGGGCCTTTCCCTTCTCTGCGGTGGAAAACCTCCTTGTCGGCGCCATGGACACTGCAGCATGACGGCGGGACGAGGAGTAAGAAGGAGGAGCAAGCAGCAAGAAGACGGAGATGAGCTGGGGGTTCTCCCCCTATTTATAGCCAGAGGGAGGCCAACCGCTGGGCTCCCACGATTCCAAGTCTGCATGCAATAGGAAGTTGTCAAGTAGAACGGTTGCCGAGGCTACATGGTGAAGTGGAGACGCTCACGTCCTATCGAGCGCCTCACCATGACTCGGCCTACAGGGGATTGGGGCCCGTGGCGCTTCAGCCTTGCCTCCTGGCTTCGCCACGAAGCCAAGTCCAAGCGCGCCTTGGGCCCAGGAGCTACTGTCGGCATTCTGGGAACCAGGGTACCCAGACTTGCCTACCTGCGGCCCACCGTGTGGCTCCATCAACGGCCTTATACGGCCCACCTTCAGCATCAACAAGGCAAGACCCTCGCGAGGGGCCAAGCCTCGCAAGGCGGACGACGCCAAGACCTCCGAAGGGAGCGGCCTCCCCAGGCTGCCACCGGAGGCGCGGAGTTTCCTATGCAAGCATCCACCTCATGAGGATCAAGTGACGCAAGCCATGAGGCAGGTGGCAGTGGGCACAGAGCGGCAAGTTTCCTCTTTGGTTCTAAGGAGGCAAACGCAGTCGCGGAGTCCCGATGAATCAGCCAAAGGTTTCCATTCCTGTGCAACAAGACCAAGACAGCCAAGACGGCAGGATGGATGTCATCGCCGAGCCCACCATGGTGTCACGACTAGAAGCTTTGCAGACAAAGACCACCTTTCGTTGGGATAAGATGAACTTCATATCCCCTTTCAAATTAGCCGTTGTGGGATCCCTTCATCCCTTCATTTTTAGAGGAAGAGGACCAAGGCCACTATAAATATAGCTTAGCACCACCATTGGGAGGGATCCGAACCCAAACTCTCACTAGGTAACAATCACCCAAGAACACGCCTCCTGGGGCTATACTTCCTCTGTACTAGTTCATCCTTAGCCCCCACGAGGCTAATCCACCCCAAAGCAGGAGTAGGGTCTTACACTGCAAGGTAGCCCAAACCTGGGTAAACTGTTGAGTCTCTTTCCCTTCCCGTTCATAGTTCATGAGATTGATGAGCTAGTAGGCTGGAGAGGTGGAGTTCTTCGCACACGCCCGAGAGTTCGAACTTTTCTTATGTCTGCGGAGCCCTGAATCCGACACACACACTTAACGTTCATTGACGATATAGTGTTATATGAGTTATGTGAATTGGTGACCGAATATTGTTCGGAGTCCCGGATGAGATCACATACAAGACGAGGAGCTCCGGAATGGTCCGGAGGTAACGATTGATATATGGGGCGATGCTATTTGGTCACCGGAAAGGTTTCGAAATGAACCGGGTAATCGTTGGATCACCAGAAGGGGTTCCAGAAGGCCCCTGGAGTTTATTGGGCCAAACGGGCCAACGAGGGAGAGCACACCTCATGGGGGCTGGTGCGCCCCCACCTCATGGCTCTGACCCTAGGGAAGGAAGGGAGAGGGCTAGCCCCCTCTTACCTTTTCTCCCACAAGAGAAAAAGGAAAAGGGGTGGCGCCACCCCTCCTGGCTTCTCATAGGCACAAGAAAAAGAAAGGGGGGCATGCCATAGGGCGGACGTCCAAGGAGATTGGTGACCACCCTTGGGGCGCACCCTGGCTGCCTCCTCATCCCCCACCCATATATATGTGAGGAGGGAGATGGGCACAACACACACAATGATCCCAAGCTGTGTGCGGTGCCCTGTCTCCCTCTAGTTCTAGTTCCTCCTCCGTCCACGCCCATTGTGCTTAGCAAAGCCTTACGGATAGATTCACCACCACCGTCACCACGCCTCGTGCTAACGGAACTCATCTACTACTTCGCCTCTCTTGCTGGATCGAGAAGGCAAGGACGTCATCGAGCTAAATGTGTGTTGAACGCGAGGTGTCGTACATTCAGTACTTGATCGGGAAGGATCGTGAAGGTGTACGACTACATCAACCGCGTTGATAAACGCTTCCGCTTAGTGATCTTCAAGGGCATAAAGATGCTCTCCCCCTCTCGTAACTATGCATCTCCATGGATAGATCTTGCGTGTGCGTAGAATTTCTTTGTTTTCCATGCAACGGTCCCAACACACACGACGCCCACCATGGCATTTTGGAGTGTGTGATTAGCACGGTCGCGGCGCTTACGGTGGGGCGCTCATCGGAGAAGCAGCTGAGATGGTGGCGCCGCCACCGCGAAGTTCAGATTCGGGATCCGACAAGCGTATTCCTCCGATGAGTCAAAGGTGCATGCTGACAACAGGTGGGGTCTTGCAGTCTATCCGGTTTAGGCTCATGTACATGACTTCTGCTTTTGACTGCCTCGCGTTTGCCTCAGGGCCCGCAGAAGAGAGAAGCCAGGCTCCGCAGAATTTGAATCCCAGAGGCGGAGAGGGGGTCACGCGTGCGGCGTCCTGAAAGCACAAGTTCTCCTTGGGTGATTTTGGTAATTAATGTCAACATATCTCTTGTTGGACTAATGATGTAATCTAGTATTTTTCAGGAAAGTTCAACAATGGCATGGGATGGATTAGAGAAGTGGGCCCCTCAAAATGCTAAGGACAAAGATTGGCAAAAGCTCAGGACTCTTCATTTATGTTTTCGTGATCCAAGATCACATTAAGTCCATAGGAAAGCCAATACTATTAAAAGGGGACGAGGTGTTGCTTAATGATCTGGTTGCCCAAGTGCTTAGTGATATTGCTCCAAAAACCCTCAGCCACTCTCTCCATCCAAATATGTCAAAACCCTAAACTCCAACTCACCCACACCGATTACTTCTACCTGGACCCACCAAGTTCAATTAACTTAGCCATTGCCAGAAACCCTAATAGTTCGGTCCGACCGATACAGATCTCGGTCTCACTGAGATGGCCTTGCCAGTGCTCTATGATTAGTTGCATTTATTTCGGTCTCACGAGTTCATGCAATCGGTCTCACCGAGTTGGCTTGACAGTGTCTCTGTATACCTTTTGTTCACTTCGGTCTCACCGATTTCACACAGTTGGTGTCACCAAGGTGAAGTTTGCCCTAAGGCCTAGCACATCGGTCTCACCAAGTTGTTCAAGTCGGTCCCACCAAGATTCCTAATGTTCACCTATTTGAACCAATCGGTGCCACTGAGTGCTTCTATTCGGTCTCACTGAGTTGGGTCAAATGTGTGTAATGGTTGAATTATTGTGTGGAGGCTATATATACCCCTCCACCCCCTATTCATTTGTAAGAGAGCCATCATAATGTGCCAACACTTACACCATTCATTTCTGAGAGGGAACCACCTACTCATGTGTTGAGATCACGATATTCCATTCCTACCATATGAATCTTGATTTCTAGCCTTTCCCAAGCTGCTTTCCACTCAAATCTTCATTCCAGCATATCCAAATCTATGAGAGAGAGTTGAGTGTTGGGGAGACTATCATTTAAAGCACAAGAGAAAGGAGTTCATCATCAACACACCGTCTATTACCTTTTGGAGAGTGGTGTCTCCTAGATTGGTTCGGTGTCGCTTGGGAGCCTCTGCCAAGAAATGTGGATTTGAACCAAGAATTTTGTATACCCAAGTGAGGCAAGTCCTTCGTGGATGATGGCCATGGTGGGATAGACAAGGTTGCTTCTTTGTGTACCCTCATGTAGCGACCAAAGATGCGATTCTATCCCGATCACGTGATGAATTCATGATTGGGGCACAACCGCGTTTCGAGCACATGGCAAGGTGGATATCATTACAACATAACATGTACTGAATAGATGAGATACGAGATAAAGGCTTACAATCGCCACAAGTTACATCATGAATACCATAATACATCAATACATACCAATCATCATACAGAAGAGCCGGATCCAATTACAGATGAAATCAAACAAAAAAGAGAATGAGATCCACCCTGCTAATCCCAGGCTCCCGACCCAGAACCTATCCCTTGATCGAAGAAGGAGAAGCAGAAGAAGAACTCCAAAAGCAAATATCGCTCTCACATCAGATCATCACATTACATGTACCTACAACTGTTGTTGTAGTAATCTATGAGCCACGAGGACTCAGCAATCCCATTACCATGGGTATCAAGACTGGCAAAGCTTAATGGGTAAGGAATGGATAAGTGATGAGGTTGCAGCAAGCACTAAGCATTGTATGGTGGCTAACTTATGATTACCAGAGTAAGAAGAGCAACTACGCATAATTGTCGCAAACTAGTAATGATCAATAAGTGATCCTGAACTACTTACGGCAAACATAACCCCACCGTGTTCTCTTCCCGAACTCCCTTGGAAAGAGACGGTCACGGTTACGCACCCGGGTGGAGTATTTTAATTCCGATCTAGTGTCAAGTTCTCTACAACCGGATATTATAAATCTCCAATCTGCCACATAACCGGGGGCACGGCTTTCCGACAGATCAAACCCTGCAGGGGTGTCCCAACTTAGTCTATCACAAACTCTCACGATCCGCGGAGGAAAATCCTCCATTCCGGAACAACCCGATCAAGCTCGGAATCCCGGTTCACAAGACATTTCGACAATGGTAAAACTAAACCAACAAGACTTCACGACGTGCTGACACCCCGATAGGAGCCGTGCGTATCTCGTCTCAGGCCACGATCGGATAGGTCAAGCTACGAGTAAAACCAAACCTTGAGTTTCCCCGTGTTGGCCCCGTAGGATGCCCAGTTTGGACCAACACTCATGAGGAGCACTGGCCCGGGTTATTGTTTAAGAAACCACGGGTACCAGACTTTTAGTTGTAAACAGAGTATATCTTGGCGGATCTTAACTTCGAGAAAAATCTTGAAGAGCAATTCGAGAAAGAAAGGAATCCTTGACGAACCACCATGAAGAAACTCTTGAGGAACTCCAGATAGATAACACAATGATTAAAATGAAAGAAAAGTTGAAAAGAATAAGGTGAAGCCTTGCAATGATTCAGATGGTGCTTTGCGGTGAAATAATTTAGAGATCTTGGAAATCTAGAAAAAAAGATGAACAACTGAAAACCGAGAAATTGATATCGTGAACAAACTCCAAAATAAGGGATTAAATCACCTCAAAGAAATAATAATAAGAATTATGATATGCCTATCCTTCACCAAATGAACTTGATGAAAGCAATTCATTTGCATACAACTTATTCTCATTGAAAAGGATTAAAAAGAGATATAGCGCAAACTTCGGAAAATCTTGTCAAGTCACGGGTAGGATTTCGGAAAGAACGGATGAATTGATATGGTAACAAAGGAAAAGAAATCTTGAACGAACCACTATAAGAATTGAAAATGAACAAAGAGAATATAACGAATCACCGTAAGAATTAAAAAGTGAACGGAGATATTTGAGGGAAACTAGATACAAGAGAATGAAAAGATCACGAGCTGACTAAACAATACTTAAACGATGCACCGGAAGAATATGGAGACGAACGAAGAGGCATGAATCCATTCTTACGTCAAACTTTAAAAGAATTTGAGAATAGCTCCGAAAAAATAGAAGAATTTGTCAGTGTTTTGGGAACGGGGGTACCCAGACTTGCGTGCCTACAGCCCAGAGCATGGTTCATCCAGCAGCCTTGTATGGACCATCTTCATCAGCAACCACTCAAGACCCCCGCGAGGGGCCAAGCATCGCGAGGAGGACGACGCAAGACCTCCCCTGGGGCGGCCTCACTAGGATGGCTCCCGAGGAGCGGAGATATCAAGGCAAGGGACACCTCGCGAGGTTCGCGTGACATGAGCCATGACGACCAAGGCCAGGCGAGCGCCAACGGGGGCAGGAAGCCAGTTTCCTCTTTGGTGCTAAAGGGACAAGCGCAGACGAGGAGTCCTGAGGCGTCACGCAACGAGACCAAGACCATCAGGACGACAGGGCGAAGGTCACCATGGAGCCCATGACGACGTCACCACCAGAGCCTTTGGCAGGCGAAGACTACCTTTTGTCAGGACCCCTTGTACTAGTTGTCCCCCTTCAAACTTGGCCAATGTGGGATTCCTTCCCGCTCAATATTCGGGCCGCACCATCCCCAGGCTGCACGGGTCCATCCCTGTGGCATGTATCCCATTTTACGTTATCTGGGTTAGCTCATTTCATCTTATGATTTACCTTATGGACATCACCTGCTCGCTCACCACCTCTTTTGGCCTCCCTCGTTGCCTAATGGACTTCTGCTCGTCCCGCAATGGGAGCCGCGCGCCGGTTGTCTTTCTTTAGGATACCCGCATGAGAAGACTAGGCACAGCGCTTGTGCTTGGGTCTGTCCCTACAGCGTCGATAAACCCAATGGTTGAGCTCTGTTTGGATGGTCGGCCCTGTTCACGTCACCTCCTAGGGTCGTTGGTGTCTGGCCTTCTCATGTGGCAACCTCGAGGGATTCACTCGGCGCAGGTTGCCTAACCATCTCGCGGGATCGTCTCAGGCACTCTCAATCAAGACCAGGCGCAACCCGCCTTGAGGTAGGGCCCCGTGAGTACCGCGCTGGCTCACGGGTGCCCAGATACACCTCATCTAGCCCTGTCGTGCAAGGCACGTGTCAGGGCGGGGCTGTACACGCCCCGGGGGCTCTCCGCAGTAGGGAGTCCCCTCCCACGTGCCAGTGGAAGCACCATGCTCCGCGCTGGCAGTCGACACGTTCGAGGAGCGGCTATGCCCGTGCAAGAACGGTAGCAGCATGCTTCGTGCTGGTGACAAACAACTGGGGGTAGCCTCATGGCTGCTTTAACCACAGGGAGCCACCAGGCTCGGTGACTAGCCTCACTGCGCTGGTTTCCCCTCGGGAGAGTAGCGCGAGGGGGCTGGGCACAGGGGCTACGCTCAGGTCACGCCTGATGTATGCCCCGCCAGGTCCCCCGAACTTGGTCGTCACGTAACCCTCCCGAGCGAAAGCCCGGCGAGGACAGGTAGAAGGTCTGTTCGTACGTCAAGGGGGACCCTTGGGAATCGCGATCCAAGGGCCTAACTGGTCAAGTAGCCCCTCACCCCTCGGTCTCGTGCCGGCGATCCGGATGAGCCAACGGCGGCTGAGGTACGCGCGGGGCTGGACCCTACTGACGCTGAACGCTAAGGCCTACTCTTGCATTTCCTTCCCAGAGGTTGTTCGTACGTCAAGGGGGACTCCTAAGCATCGCGACTCAGGAGCCTAACTGGCCACGTAGCACCTCACGCCCTCGCCTCGGCCTGGCGATCCGGATGACTCAACGGTGGTTGAGGTACGCACGGGGCCGGGCCCTGCCGACGCAGAACGATAAAGCCTGGTTTCGCGCTTCATTCCTAGAGGTTGTTTGCACGTCAAGGAGGACTCCTGAGCATCGCAACTCAGGAGCCTAACTGGCCACGTAGGGCCTCACTCCTTGACCTCGTCCTGGCGATCCGGAGGAGACAGCGGCGGCTGAGGTATGCACGCGACCGGGCTCTGTCGACGTAGAACAATAAAGAAATTAGGGAGGGAACCGCGAATAGCTAGCAATTATTACAAGCTAAATTGTTCTTCAAACACCAAACAAAAGTTTTAACACCTACACGAGGTACATCGCATGTCGCAGGCAAGTTCGCAGGAAAGTAAAAATAGGGAGGCTCACCATCGTCCACCAGCAAGCCCCTTCTTCAGCCTTAGGCGATGTCGCCAGGAAGCGCCTTTCCATCGGCGGCATTGCCATGGCCTGCGTTGCTGGGCTTGGCCGTGGGATCAGCGACGCCGTCGGCTAGGGGTGCGGGGTCGATGGCGAGGAACTTCTTCAACAAGGCCTCCACCTGGACCTTTACGGCTTCAGTGGCAGCCTCGCGGCGCTCTTTATCCATAGGCTCAAGCAGTGTACCAAGGACGGCGTAGAAGAAATCGGAGAAAAGGGGAACCAGCCCCGCGGCAACACTACTCATGAAGAGGGGGTAGAAAGTCTCTTTGAGTCCTCCGGCTCGGTGGAGGCAGCCCGGAGCGTGGCCTTCCCCTTCTCATTGCTGCCCTCCGCCGTCATTAGGAGCACGGAGGCAAGGTTCTTCTCCAAGACTCTGGGCGCGCTCAGGGCCGGCTCGTACCAGGCGGGTGGAGCGGTGGCCTTTGCCTTATCGGACGCCATCGGTTGCGAACTCCGAGGGAAGATTGCGCGGGTGTGGAGTCTTTGGGGGAGATGAGCAAGAAAGGGGATCTGAAGCAAGGCGAAGGCAAGCAATGAAGGCACTGCAGCGCGCACCTGCCTCTTGTCAGTCATGTGGTTGCCGAGGCGGCGTGGGGAAGTGGAGACGCCCACGTCCTATCAATCGCCACACGTCAATCAAGGCCACAGGATTTTGGGGCCCATGACGCTTCGCACTTGACCCTTGGCTTCGCCGCGAAGCCAAGTCCGAGCGCGCCTTCGGCCCTGGGCTACTGTCGGCGTTCTGGGAACTGGGGTACCTAGACTTGCCCGCCTACGGCCCAGAGCGTGGCTCATCCAGCGGCTGGTACGGCCCATCTTCATCACCAACCACTCAAGACCCTCACGAGGGGCCAAGCCTCGCGAGGCAGACGACGCAAGACCTCCCCTGGGGCGGCCTCACTAGGTTGGCTCCCGAGGAGCGGAGATATCAAGGCAAGGGACACCTCGCGAGGTTCGCGTGACATGAGCCATGACGACCAAGGCCAGGCGGGCGCCAGTAGGTGCAGGAAGCCAGTTTCCTCTTTGGTGCTAAAGGGACAAGCGCAGGCGAGGAGTCCCGAGGCGTCAGGCAAAGGTTTCCATATCGGTGCAATGAGACCAAGACCAGCAGGATGGCAGGGCGAAGGTCACCACGTAGCCCACGACGATGTCACCACCAGAGCCTTCGACAGGCGAAGACCACCTTTTGTCAGGAAAGGTTGTACTAGCTGCCCCCCTTCAAACTTGGCCATTGTGGGATTCCTTCCCTCTCAATATTTGGGAAGAGGACCCGGGCCTCTATAAATAGGACTAGCCACCACCATATGGGGGGGGGGAGAAGAGGGAGACCGCCCTTACATCCACCAGCTCACGGAGCCTAAAAACACCTCTCCTCAGGAGGATGTTCTTCCCGTGTACTTGTTCATCCTCAGCCTATAAGGCAATCCACCACACCACACTGGAGTAGGGTATTACACCACCAAAGTGGCTCGAACCAGTATAAATCCTCGTGTCTCTTGTTCATCAGGTTTGACGAGCTAGGCCTAGGAATCGGTGCGAGAGCGAACTAAGGTGGGAAGGAGAGATCTTCGTGCGCACCCTAGTGTTCGAACCTCAAGGGTTTGCCGGAACCCACAATCCGACAGAGTCAGGTAAGATCCTGGGAAAAGACCTTTGGGTTAGGGCCCACTCAGGAAACACCGTTGGAAAACATCGCTTGAAAGAGAGATTGCACTGGTTGAATTAAATTGCTTAAAAGACATGTGGATTAAGAACGGAAACATGAATCTTCTGAGATATCTTATATGCTCCCTGTATGAAGAGACAGAGGTGAAGAGCTAATAGAGCCTTGGATAAGAAATTCCAACATGGGAAAACATGTGAAACAATAGAAAGAGATATGATCAACACCGAACCTTTAATTTAGTCCACCAGAGAAGAAGCGAGAACGGAGACTGATAAACTTGAAGCTTCCTTAGCGTAGTTATGACAATCACCGGATAAGAACATTGAAGGATAAGAATGAAGATACTTCACAAGAATATAATGACACTTGATTAATAATTCTAGTTCCAAGAATAAAAAGGGTGGGAGGGTTGGAAAAGAAACAACTTGAGATAGGTGAAATGGATACTTTTGAGAAGAACTGAGAATTGTTCTTGCAAATGAAAATGGGGATTGAATTATCTTTTTTTGACATGAATTATCTTGATGAGAAGCACACCGATTGGGAAAAAATGAGATGACAATCTCAATGATCAAAAAGTGAAAGTGCGTTATATCGACTAGAGGGGGGGGTGAATGGGCGATTTTTACAAATTTGTTACTGAGGAAATTCTAACTGAGCAATTTACTAGTAGCGGAATAGATACTCAAGTGCATGCACAACAAAGCAGTAGCATAGTCATCATGATGAAATGAAAGCAAACACAGAGCACAAGTAGTGTGTAAACAGGATAAGCATGTTGAAGATAGAAGACTGAAGAATTAGGATTGAGGAAATTGAGAAAGTCTTCAAAAGTACAGATCAAGTTCATGAGCACATGAATGAGGAAATGAAAGGGTTGAGGAAATACAACTAGTAGGCTTGGTGAAGGCAATGATTTGGTATACCAGTTCCAACTGCTGTGAAAGTTTATTTTTACTCCTCAGTCCCTTCGTCGCTCTTGTGAGTAATCTTGACGTAGGTGTTTTGAATTACTCCTCTTTCCCTTCAATTTTTTTAGGATCTCGAGGTTAGTTTTCGTTGTCGTGATGTCAGTTCTTTTCATCCGGTGCATTTCTCTTCAAGTTGATTCGATCTTCTTCATCTTTTGCAAGATCAGTCATCGGTTCTTTCTCAACCGACGTTGTTCCCCTTCTGAAGTGGCCTTTCTTTTCCCACCTGCCCACCCTTTTTCTTGTCTGAGCTGGAGTCCGTAATCGAGTATCCATCCTAATCGTTCGAAGCCCTGGCTTTCTTTCCTTAATAATTTCGAGTGGTGAATTCTTGTCTAGTTCGTCATTCTTCATCGCATTTTCTTCTCCGGTGGATTCAATTCAAGTATTTGGTGTTTGTCATATCCTTTTCCCTCGGATCAATTGTTTTCCCCTTGCTCGTTCGCCTCTCGCCATTTATTTATTGCGATTTTTATTTCCGTGCCCCTGGTTCTTTAGCTCTACTCATTCATCCCCACTTTGTTAACTTTTGCTCACTTTTCCCCACTCCCTTGCCTAAAACCCTCAGAACAGATTATAATGGACGTTGTCGTCGGGTCAATGCCTTTTGACCGTTGGCTGACGAGTGGGGGCCGCGTATACATGGGTGCATGCAAGACTGCGGTCGTGGGGTAGCACGTGTCCATGGACATGCCCGAAACGTCCCATCATATAAAGAGGGCAACCACCTCCATCGCCCCTACGATTTACCCCCAAATCCCCTCGCTGCCGCATCGTCTTCCTCTCCCCCACCGGCGCCGTCTCGCTCTCCTCCACTGCCTCCACCGCACCGTCTCACTCTCCCCCACTACATCCTCTTCCTCACCTTCATCGCCTCCATCTGTCAGATGGCCGACGCTTGTGGCTACGCCAGCACAGCGGCCGGAGATGTGGTGGAGCTACAGGGTCAGGGCGCGATGACCGCGCATATCAGCGACGTCCACAGTGGTGAGGGGAAACTCGCAACCGCTGCAGGAGGTGACGGGTGGGGCTCCGCCTCATCGTTGCAAGAGGTGACGGCGCCGTCGAGAGACACAGTCCATCCCGATGCCCTCGTTGCGCCGCCTGCCGTGTAGGAGCAGGTATTTGCACTTGCTAAGCTTGTAGAGTTAGTTGGTCCCTAGTTGCATTGGTTAGATTGTGATTCATACAGTAGTTCAGATGGTTAGAGTAGGTGGTTTGACGGATGGGCCGGGACTTTTTGTATGGGTTGGGGGGTGGGGGGTTTTGGACTAGGGTTTGTTGGATAAATGCTAGCTAGATGTTGTGAACTATCATTTCAGGTGCTGCAATGATTGTGGTTTTTAGATTTGTTTTTAGATTTGGATAAGTTCGCTGCAAAAATGCTAGATGTTGTGAACAAATTGTGGTTTTTAATGCTATGATGCTTATTAGATTTGTTTTAGTGCTCATAGATTGGGTTTTTTTATTGCTATCATGCTTATTAGACTTGTTTTTTATGCTTATTAGATTCGCTGCAAAAATGCTAGGTGTTGTGAACTGTTTGGGGCTTATTAGATTGATTATGAAGTTATTTGATTCAAGTTATATTAGTTCTGTTTTTCGCAATGTGTCCACAATATGTAGTTATATTTGCTCTGTTGTTCAATGTGTGTGCATGACAATGGAAAATGCAAATAGGATCATAGTATATTAGCCCTATGATCAAGTGTGCATATCTAAATTTCAATATGTAGTTATATTAGCTTTGTTGTTCAATGTGTGTGCATGACAATGGAAAATGCAAATAGGATCATAGTATATTAGCCCTATGTATTTACTAGTGATGGATGTAATTGTATATTTAGGAGGACGATGGTTGGGAGAAAAAGAGGAAGATAGACTATACTTTCGACGACCCGTACGATCCAGCGTATGGTGACGACAAAGAGTATGAGGTAAGCCTACTTAAAATGTAGATTTTTCATTTAGTTCGTTGACATGGTGTATTCCCATGAATCTACAATGTAGTAATTTAATTCATTCATGTGTGCAGTATGTCTCTGGGGAATATGTGGATGTGGACCACGGCAACTTCACCTCCTTCAAAGAGAAGGAAGAGCAGAAGATCAGGGTCAAGGGCGTGGGTTACTACTACAAGAGCAGGATCAAAAGTTGGCGCTGCCCCTACTGCACCACCAAGACAAAGCCAAAGTCCGGCCGCTTCGCTCACCTTCTAGCTCATGCAAAAGATGCGGCCATCCACGGCGAGGACTACAAGATCATGGGGCAGCATGCTGCCCTAGCCAAAGTCATGTCTCCCCAGTTATGATGTGTTTTAAGTACTTTAGGTTGTTTGCTGAACTATGTTGGTGAACTATGTTTGTGGGGCCCCATGTTTGTGAACTGGATGTGGGTTAACTTTTGGTGGTTTGATGAATTTTATATGCATGTGGCTATCTATGTTGGGTATTTTTGTGTTTTTAAATTTATCGGCTATGATTTGTTTCAGTGTTTTGAAAGTTCAGGTGCTGCAATGATCACACATATGCTGCAATCCATCATTTTATCAAGGGTTCCCTTTTATCAAATATTCCAATAACAGAGCAAAAAACAACATTTTAATGACGATGTATTATCAACTATCTATGTTTGTGTAGGAGATCATGTGTGCAAAATTTGAGGTGATTTAGAGGAGGTCAAAGAAATTTGAATTTCAGAAATGTGCTCCAAATAAGCTCCCACGCTAGGGCAAACAGCCCATTTGTAATCAAGTTTTTTTGATCCTACTCTCAATGAGCCAAATGTGTTTTATTAACACATATTCAATCTATATAGTGTAGATTCGAAGTCTCACTATTTTTTAATTAATCTTCATATTTTTACATTTTCTTTTGCAAAAAATGCTTTAATATAAAAACTATTAAAAACACATTTAAATATGAAAATGGAAAACTAACTTCAGATCCTTCTTATTCACTTTAAAACAAAGTTTTAGTGATTTTTTTGGTTTTTTTTAATTTTTCAAAAACAGAAAGTAACACCACCTCCTCTTCTTGAACTCTATGAAATCATGTAGGTGATAGCTCATATGTGTGAATGTTTTCTCATGAAAATAAACATAGACCAACTTTATGATTTTTGGTTGGTAGCATGTCACATAAGACAACATTGTGTGCAGGTTTTATATATTTTTGATTTTTTTTAAATTAATGGTGCTCATTTGACCTCGATCGTGCGAGCTAGGGTTATTTCATGAAAATGACCATAGACCAAGTTTAGTATTTTTCCTCATTAGTGTGTCTTATAAAATGATGAACGATGAAGGTTTCATATTTTTTGATTTATTTAAATTAGTTATGATCAGTCAAAGCCTTCGAAACTCTGTTGACCAGCTCAAAACCCCTCTAACCCCCATGGGATTTCGCCTAACCCTAGCTCCCAACGTCAGTCGTACGATCATACCCTCGTGCCAAGCGACAATCCTCAGATATGGCCTTCTAGAAAGAACTAGGTGGGCTGGCTGTGTGCAGGCTTTGCGCCGTTGGATCACAAGGACGGCTCTGCATCGTTGGATCGTGGGGCGATCCGCGAGAGGCGATCCTATTCGTTGTGCTCGGTTGCTCGCCTACCACTGACTCCATGAGAAAAACATTGTTATTGGGCCCAAAAGGAAACCTAGCTCTGGTTGGGCCGTCGAATTGCGTCGTTTTTTTTTGCATCATTTGCTCTGTTTAATGTGAACGTGCTGGCTCTGTATTTTTGCATCCTTTGCTCTGCTTTTGTGAATGTGCTGGCTCTATATTTTTGCATCGTTTGAAATCAATTGACATTGTGTACAAAATGGGCAATTTTTTAAGGGACCTATTTATTTTTATCATGCAAAATGGCCACAAACTATTCAAAAAAATTCTCTTTTTGTTCATATAATATATATGACCACGGATTCCCACGCGTGCAATTAGCTTATTTTTCTTCTTCTTTTTCAAACCACCATTTCCCACGCGTGTACACTCCCGATGTTGCGGTGGGTTTGAAAACGGGTTACTTCACATTTGACCCCGTTATTGCCATGACCAAAAAACACATAGCACTACGGCTCTTTAAGCCACCCTCTGCCTCTGACATCCCTCATCCATCTCCCATCCTCTCTGCCATCTGCCCTTCTTGCTCTTCGACCACTTCTCCTTCTTCTAGCACATCCTCAGCCATGCAGTATAGCGGACTAACCTACCACTTCCCACCCACCGTGCCGGAGAGGCTCTACCCTCCTGGCGTGTATGTTGAGCGCACACTACGTGTGTGGGCAATATCAAGGTGGAGGACCGCAAGGAACTTCACCGAGTTCTTCCTCACGTCCGGCTACCACCACCTACCGCGGGGATCTCCAAGGATGTTCCGTGTCGAGGGGGTGGTGGTTGCTCTCCTTGCCCACTTCACCAACACATTTGATGCCTTCTACCTCCTCGGCCGGGTGTTTTGGTGTGGCTGTGAGTTCATCGCTTTCACCACTCACAATATGTTCACGGAGTACACCAACATCTTCCCCACCGCGTCCCACATGCACACTCTTCCGTACCCCATCGACAACGCCCCGGAGGAGCAGTGAAGGGCGCCCGGAGAAGGAGCGAGGTGGAGAAGGCAGCGTCTAGGGTTCTAAACCCTCTATCTATTTATTTTTTGAGTCTATGTTATGTTAAGTTGTAATCCCATTGAACTATGTGAGAGATGCTATGGGCTTGTTGGCCCTTTTATCAAGTTCTATTATTAAGTTTTCTATCTATTCTATTATGATGTTCCTCCTAGTTTCAACTATGTGATTGTGCTATGGGCTTGATGGCCCTATCTACATGTATGTTGATTATTTTCTTAGAGAGCTCGCTTTGTTAGTAACCACCTAGTGCATGCAGCCACAACGAACCCTTATTTTCTTACACAAGCCACAAATATGTAGCCACCTAGCTAGTGCATGCAGCCACAACATATTTGTTCAATTTATTTGTCGTAGCAAAACTGGTTCTAAATCGAGGGGACAAGTGTGCGAGAAGAGAGGAACCAGCGGCAGCGACCGTCGCTGCATCCGTGGTGGCTGGCATGCACGAAAGCGGCTCGGTCAGCGCATCGGGGCGGCACGCATCAGCGCATGCAGGCTCGGTCGGCGCATCGACGCAGACAGGCTTGTTGGGTGCATGGATAGCAGGCTTCTATCATGGCGGCGCGCGCAGGCATTTAATGCAAGGGACGGCCCAACAAAACCACGGCCCAACGGTCGAACAGCTACACCCCCAAGGCGGCCCCACTCGTCAGAGTTAACGGTCAAAGCAGTGACCCGACGACGATGTCTGTTGTGACCTCTTCTGAGGGTTTCGGGCAAGGGAGTGGAGAAAACTGAGCAAAAGTTAAGAGCGTGGGGATGGATGAGTAGAGCTAAGGAACCAGGGGCATAGATGGCAAAATCCTTCATTATTTTAGAGTTTTGAAGACATCTTAGGAGATTCTTCTATCTTCCAATTCATTCGATGTTGTCTCCTCATTTGAGTCTTTCAATCATTCCGGTGCATTATTTCTCTTTCAAGTAATCCTTTCCAACGGTGTTTTCTTTCAGTGGGCCCTAACCCACAGGTCTTTCCCAGGATCTTACCTGACTCTTCTTAGTTTTCCGGAGCTATTTCCAAATTATTTTCCAGTGTGACGTAAGTATGGATTCCATCAGTCATATGCCTTTTCCAAGATCGCTTTCAAATTCTTTTCATCGTCGATTCAACCTTTCTTCTTTTCATCCGTCCAAAGTATCTCAACAATTTTGGTGGTGTTCCTCGTCGTCATTCTCAACATTTGAAGACCGAAGAAGAGTTTTCCTCTAAATCTTGTGTGTTCTTGTGAAGATTCGTGATTTTACCTTCATGTTATCCTCTCAATTATTTCGTTTGTCATAAATTCTTTTCCTTACCCATCCGGAGTATTTCAGGATTTTTTTCCATTTCGATCCTCTGAAGGCCATCATTTCACAAGATTTCTTCATTCCCAGTCTTCAACTTCATCCTCCAACTATTCTCAATTGATGTCTCTTCATTCGTCTCTATATTCTTCATGGTGGTTTGTTCATTTTCTGCACTCGGCTACAATTCTTATGGTGGTTCGCTCAAGAGTTCTTTTCGTGTGTTATCATATCAATTCATTTGTTCTTTCCAATCCTACCGGTGGGTCATGAAGACTTTCTCAAGTTCGAGCTATATCCCTCTTTAATCATTTCCAACGCGAATAAGTAGTATGCAAATCCATTGCTTCCCGTCAATTTAATAGATGAAGGATAAGCATAACATAATTCTTATTCTTAAAGTCGATTAATCCCTTTCTTCGGAGTTTGTTCACAATGAATAAATTCTAGCTCCAAGTATTTTTGTCTTTTCTTCTTCAGAGTTCAAAGGTTACTCGGATATCTCGGCGGAACATCCATCTAAATTATCGCAAGGCTTTATTCTTATACTTTTCATACTCCGTTCCGACCTCATCATCCTTCTGTTACCAGAGTTCTTCATGGTGGTTCTTCATGGTTTAATTCATTCTTCAAGTGTTCATCAAGATTCTTGTTATTGGAGCTCAAGTATTCTTCTCTTTTCATTCCTAAGTGCAATTCTTTCTACCTTATCATTTGAGGTGGTGAATGTCATTTTTGACAACTTCCTTCATGTTTCATGATTCACAAGTTATCAAGAATGAAATATTTAAACCCATCATCCTTGTTTCCTAAGGAGATCCTGTCAACCCCTCATTTTATTTGTTGGAGTTTTCTTGGGTTGTGTCTCACCTAAAAGCTTTCCCTAAGGATTGTTGCTATATGTGGTGATTATATATGACCCAAGTTATTCATTTATCCTCCCGGTGAAATAACTTTTTCGTCTCCTTGCTGATATCAATCCAATCAAATGTTTTCATTAGTATCCGGTGCTCACCTCATAATTTTGAGATGTTTTCCATAAGCCCACGAGAAACATATCTTTTGCTTGTTGATTCTTCCAACAACTCCGTTCAAACCTTCTTCATAAGGTTACTCTTCCAAGTTCTTCATGGTGGTGAAGGATGTCATGTTCTTCTCCATTCATTTGATTCGATTCTTTTCTTTCTTCCTAACGATCTAGCTTTTACTCTTTTGTTCCGGAGGTAGTGTGTTGTTGATTTCATCAAGTATCATCCCATCTTCTCAAGTTCATGTTAAAATCCTTCTATTTTCAGTCGGAGTGCTGTCCGAATTATTTCGTTCTTGTTTCTTCTTCGTCTTGTTTTAACCGGAGTGGTTTTTAAATTCTTTCGACACCCATGAGCTCTTGTTCATGTCTTTCAACGTACAAGGTTCTTGTAATGTTCCTTGTTCCTCTTTGCTACCGGAGTGTTTGCAATCTGTTTCATCTCCATTGTATTCTTTCTTTCAATTTGTTCAATCTCTCAAGGTTCATGATTTCACTCATTTGTCAAAGAAGCAACTTGTTTTTACCTCTTCCTTTTCCTCTTCTATCCGGTGCCATCCCTAGGATCTCGGGTCGAGATCCTCTGTTAGTTTGGGAGAATTATGACACCCCAAGACCGACGCTCCAGAAGACTTCTAGCAATTTTGAGTTCCGTTGTGTGATTTTGTTTCTTTGCTTGTTGCTTTTCATCATTGCATTCATATTTGCATCATGTCATCATGCCATCATGATCATTTTGTTTGCATTGCATTTTCTTTTCGTGTGTTGCATTTATTTGTTCTCGCCTTGTGGTGATCTCCTTCCTCCACCTTCTATGTTTGCTTATTGCCCAACCAACCCTCTTCTTTGCAAACACCATCACTAGCTCACTCCTTTCGAATTCATCGTTTAATTCAAGTGATATTTTCCTTGTCTAGAAAAATGTTCATTCTTTTGCCAATATTGTTTCACCTTGCCTACAACCCCTCTACCAAATTTCAGCTCAATTGGATGTGTTTTGGTTGGGTTCAAAAATAGCCCAAGTTTGAATTTAATTCAAACTTGGATCATTTTTTCTACCTCTAAAAATTGCCAGGGCAATTTATTCAAATAGCCCACAATTCCAGGGTTCTAGGGATATTTTTATCTAAGCCAAGACCCTCTCCAAACTCCCTGGGCTTTTTCTCTTTTGTGATGTTTTTTAATGGAAAAGGAGTATATGAGAAAGCGGGAGAAGAGACCTCAGCAAGGTGCAGCCGGGCCCAGCAGCCAGGAGCAGCTAGACCCAGCCACAGCCAGGCCCACCCAGCCACAGCCAGGCCCACCCAGCCACTTCAGCCCAGCCGGCCCTCCTACTCCTTAAGCTAGCGCTAGGCTTTGACCGATCCCTTCATCGCTCCCTCTTCCTCCCTTGCACGCCGGCACTCGCACACACAGAGGCCCGATGCGCCCGCACCCTGCATCCTCGTCCTCGCCTCTCCTCCTCTGTGTTCCCCTTCCCCTCGTCGCACCTCGTGCCTCCTCCCTCCTCGGTCGCCTCCATCCTTGCGCCGCCACATGCTTGCTCACTAATGCGCCTGAGCCCCCCCCCC
>LR738711.1:420287700-420337268 GCA_902687465.1 Secale cereale
TCATCGCGTCGCCGGCCCTCAAGCCCGTCGCCCGTCGCACCCTTCCACCACCACCACGGACCATCGCGCCACCCTGCGCGCGCCTCCTTCCCCCGCGACCTCGTCCTCCCCTCCAGCGCCGTGCTGACGATCACCATCGCCGACATCTCCAGCGCCTCCATGCCCGGCTGACGTTCGGATCCGGCTCCGCCGCCCCTGCCGCGACCTGCTCCTTCCCCGGCGTCTCTGCCTCGCCGGAGCACACCACCGCCGCCGCCGAGCTCCACCAAAACCTCGCATGACCCCTACCTCGTCCTCGTCTGCGGCCGACTGAAGCAAGGCCCATACCCCCCGGATCCTGCCCCTGCTGCGCGCCTCCGCTCTGCACCTCTGCGTCCATCGCTTCGCCTCCTATGCTCGTTGCTTGCTCGACTTGCACCGCCCCGTCCATGCCTGGTCCGTCGTCGTGTTGTGTCTCCTATTCGTGGCACTAGGCTACAGCCATGACCTCTCGAGCAGCTGATGCTGCACAAACACGGCAGGTTGTTGCTTCCCAAGACCGCCATCCCCACGAGCTGGTGCTACCACAACGACCTCATGTATGACTACAAAACCAGAACGCGACAAGTACCATGACGACCCTTGGGGAGTTCAGGTTCGTCAACTTCAACTACATCGACAACGAATGTGAACGACTACCGTCGACGTGGATTTCACCAAGTACCACTACCGTCGCAAAGACAAGGCCGATAAGTACCTCTCGGATCCGACAAGTACCCCGATGACGTGTGAACCACTACTGTCGACCCTCGAAGACCCTGTGAGCATCTACCATCGAGGAGACCGCGAGTACCACTACTCCCCATGATGCCCGAGAACGACTACTTCCCCTACCATCGCCGCATACCACTACTTCCACGACGTCTGTGGACAACTACTTACCTCGACGAACTCGTTCCGCTCCAAAAACGCTCGCTTCGAAGGTATAACCGTCGAGCCGATGACCCTGTGGATGAATGCTTGCGATGTATGAGATGCACCCTAGCTATGTTTGCCTTGAGTCCGAATTGTTGGTGCATGTTGCCCCTGGTTTGCCTTGCCATCGACACATTGACACCCGGTATTCGGGATCATTCCATGTCACTTTTGCATGTTCCACTCATCTCTCGTTTGATCTTTTGCACCGGTCTCTCAACAAGTTACCGGAACCGATATGTTGTCGTGGCATCATTTTCGGATCCGTCGCCATGGCACCCTTTCTTTCCACCATGGTGACAAATTCTCCTTACCATGATCATGCCAACTTTTCATAAAATTGCATAAAACTTGCATTTGTCATCCGCATCATGATAATAACATTTAAAATGTTTAAATAGTTGTTTGCTTGAAAATTGCTAAATGACATGGGGATTTTCCAGAATTGTTGTTGTTATTTCCGGCCTCATTTAAAATGTCTAGATAGTTAGTCTACCTATGCTTCACCTTTTGCCATGTTAAAGAACATTTAAACTTGTTGAGTTCATAATCGAGATTCAACTAAATAAATAGAATGTGGTGTTTCGTCAATATGCAACTCGTTGCATATTGAGCTCCACTTTATTTGTAGTGTTGTTTGTGCACTTTTTCATGCCATGCATATTTAATCCGGACATGCATCATACTTGTTTGTGCATCATTCCATGTTTATGCTTGCGTGTTTACCATGTTGTTTGCTTCTTCTCGTTAGTTCCTATTTCGTTGAGATCGTGAGGATTCTTTCGTCTATGCTTGGTTCGTCTTCGTGGCTTCGTCTTCTTCATGGACTCGTTCTTCTTCCTAGCGGGATCTCAGGCAAGATGACCGTCACCTTGGATCTCATTACTATCATTGCCATGCTAGTTGTCTCGATGATATCGCTATATGTCGCGCTACCTATCTATTTGTTGTCAACCTCTCATTGTTGCCATGAAACACCCTCTGACCTTTGACAGCATCCCAGCAAACCGTTGTGTGGCTATGTCACTGCTTGATCAGCCCCTCTTATAGCGTTGCTAGTTGCAGGTGAAGATGAAGATTGCTCCATGTCTGAACTTGGAATGTTGGAATATCACAATATATCTTGTATTAATTTAATGCACCTATATACATGGCAATGGGTGGAAGGCTTGGCCTTTTGCTTAGTGTTTTGTTCCACTCATGCCGCCTTAAGAACCGATAAATCGGTGTCATGTTTCTTGATTTTGCGTTCCTTACACGGTTGGGGTTTATGGGCCCCCTTGCTTCTTCGCTTAAAGTAAAGCTTTCCCGAGGAGATCCAACTTTGGTTTTAGCATTTGCCTAATAACTAAAACTTGCCGATGGAGTAATTAACCCAAGGATATATTAATTCAACCCCCCGGGCCAGTGCTCGTTTTGAGTGTTGGTCCACCTACCTAGCAGTCAGCTGTGCCACCTCGAGGCAACTCAAGGTATTCTGGCTATCGTACACTATGCATAGACGGATGAGTCCGTAGATGGAGAGCATGTGGCTCTGGACACGGGTTTCGACTCACTGGGAGATCTACTTGGGCTAATTTTCGTTTCTTCGAAGGACTTGTGCACCGGGATTCCGAGGATGCTCGGGCCTTCCCTAACATGAGGGGTTTCTACCTCTATTGATCGTCTGAGCTTGTTATGGGCTAAGTTGGGACACCCCTGCAGGGTTATGATCTTTCGAAAGCCGTGCCCATGGTTATGTGGCTTGGAATTTTTTAATATCCGGTTGTAGAAAACTTGACAGAGGATCCGAAATAAAATACACAAACCGCATGAGAAATCGTGACCGTCTCTTTTCAATTTGAGAAGAGAACACGGTGGGGTTATGTTTGACTAGTAGGTAGTTCATGTTCTCTTAGCGATCATTTCTAGTTTGCGATCATTTTCGTAGAAGCTCTTCTTATTCTTGATCTCATAAGTTAGCCACCATACAATGCTTAGCCGCTGCTGTAACCTCACCACTTTACCTCTCCATACCCATTAAGCTTTGCTAGTCATGATACCCATGGTTATGGATTGCCGAGTCCTCGTGGCTCACAGATACTACAACAACAGTTGCAGGTGGAGGTTTTCAATGATTTGACGTGAGAGCGATGTTTACTTGTGTTGGAGTTCCTTCTTCTTCTTCTTCTTCTTCGTCAGTCTTGGGATAGGTTCCTGGTCGGCAGCCTGGGATAGCAGGATGGATGTCGTTGTGCTTTTCATGTTTTCATCCGTAGTTGGATGTCTTGGGTATGATATGTTGTATTCATGTGACTATTGTATGACTTGTATGTATCCCCACCTATTTATGTAATGGTACGATGTAATGATATCCATCTTGCTAAGCGCCCGAAATGCGGTTGTGCCCCAATCGCGAGTTCATCACGTGATCGAGATAGAATCGCATCTTGGGCGTGACATCAAGCGACCATCCCGCGTCCACAGCAGGGGTGGGCATGCTCCCCATGCTCTGCACACCCACCATATGCAACGTGGCCGTCACCAAGACCCTCATCGACGGTGGTGCCGGCTTAAACGTCCTCTCTATAGCGACATTCAACCTCCTCCATGTGCCCTGCGAGCGACTCCTCCCCACCAAGCCTTTCTCCGGGGTCGTCGACGGTTCCATCAACCCCATCGAGTAGATCTGCCTCCCGGTCACCTTCGGCACGTGCCACAACTACCGCACCGAGATCATCGACTTCGACATCGCCCGCACCAACTTGCCGTACAAGGCCATCCTCGGCTATCCATCGCTGGCCAAGTTCATGGCGGTAACCCATCTAGCATACAATCTCATGAAGATGCTGGCAAGCAGCGGCGTCCTCGCCGTGCCAGGAGAGACCAAGGGCATACTTCAAGCGTTCAAGCTTGCTTAAGGATTTGTGGCAACTACATGGGCCCACGACGGACGGGCACCGGAGGCCCCTGGGGCTGCCTCGGTGAAAAAGAAATAGTTATTCTCTCAAGACCGGGCGGAAACAAAGCAAGTGCCTGCGGATGAAGATGGGAAGTCGGGCTCCACCATCACCATAGGGGCTGGACTCCCCGCGGACCAAGAAGAGGCTTTGAGTCGTTGCATACGCACGAACAAGGATGTGTTCGCGTGGGAGGCGACGGACCTGGTCAGGGTCCCGCGCGAGGTGATCGGGCACCACTTGACAGTGTGCCCGAGCGCGTGCCCCGTGAAGAAGAAGGCGAGGCGACAAGCTCAGGAGAAGTAGGCGTTCATCACTTAGGAGGTCCACAAGTTACTCGAAGCAGGCGTCATACAAGAAGTGCGCCATCCAGAGTGGCTCGTGAACCCGGTTATCGTCCATAAGAAAGGCGGAAAGGAGCGTATGTGCGTCGACTTCACCAACCTCAACAAGGCCTGCCCTCAGGACCCTTTCCCTCTCCCGCACATTGATCAGATCGTCGACTCTACTGCCGAGTGCGATTTGCTATGCTTCCGGGATGCCTTCTCAAGCCATCATAAAATCAAGATGGCGGTGCAAGATGTCGAGAATACGGCCTTCCTGACCCCTTGCGGGGTGTACTGCTACACCTCTATGTCATTCGGGTTGCGCAATGCAGGAGCAACTTTCTAGCGACTAATGCACATCGCCTTGGGGGAGCATCTCGAGAGGAACGCGGAAGCATACGTCGATGACATAGTGGTGAAGTCTCAGGAGGCCAGAACCCTCATCGGCGACTTGGAAGAAACCTCCACCAGCCTGCGCAAGGTGGACCTGCGGCTCAATCCGGAAAAATGCGGGTTTGGCATCCTGTCAGGCAAGCTCCTAGGTTTCTTGGTGTCACACACAGGGATAGAGGCCAACCCCGAGAAGGTCAAGGATATAGAAAAGATGAGCCCACCGAAGACCCTCAAGGAGATGCAGAAGCTGGCAGGCTGCGTGACGTTGCTCGGACGATTCATCTCGAAGTCGGGGGAACGCGCCCACCCTTTCTTCAAGCTGATGAAGAGAAAAGGCTCGTTCGAATGGACTCCTGAGGCTAATGCAGCTTTCGAGGACCTCAAGAGATATCTCACCAGCCTCCTTGTGATGGTGGCGTCGTGCCTTCGCGAGCCCTTGGTACTCTATCTGGCCGCCACGCCACATTCAGCCAGCGCCACGCTAGTAGCGATCCGGGAGGGGCACCAAATTGGTAACCCGAAGAAACAGAGGAGCTCACACCCAGCTGGGGCATCGCGAGCTCATGACAACGCCCATGTGACCTCGACGTACCTTCAAGATGGCAAGGCTCATGAGGACAGTGCACTTGAGGCCCCGGCAGCCTCGGTAGGCGGCAAGGTTGTGGGGACCCCGACTCATAAGTCGTGATCGCCGAATGCACGTGTACAGTGATCCCAGAGATCAATGCTCACTGAACACACATAAGCTGAATAACAAGAGTCTTACATCCATACATACCGTATTACACAAATGGGACCATTAAGGTCAAGTCTTGAGTACATCATCGCAGCGGAAATCTTCAATAACAACTTGGACCCATGCCATCTACCTTAACCCTACAGGCATTCTGACTGGGAATCGTCCTAGCTCTCATGCTCGTCACCAAGAAATCTTCATCATATCTTGTTCTCTCTTGCCTGGCCAATAAAATAACCAGTGGCAAGCCAATGAGTACTTTGAATGTACTCGCAAGCAACCCATGATTTGGTTCAAGGTAACAAAGCAATATTCAACAACGAGCCAACTAGCCACAAGCTAGATTAAATATTCTACCATCATGAACCATGCATCAATAAATTTGGGTAACCTCGAAGACAGCTTACAGATATCAACATGAATAGGATTCAGCTCAACGAGTCAAGTCACCACCTTGACTCATCACACACACATACTATCACCGATGTAGTAAAATTCCGGACATAGTTTAAGTAGCACCACCCAACTGTCCATGACCGTGGACACGGCTATTCGAATAGTTTTACACTCTGGAGAGGTTGCACACTTTACCCTCAAGATCCGGGGAACTTCCGTGTCATTCACGACCCGCGGTACCTCAAGTACCCGGGGTAAGCACCCGATCACTACCTTTCCCTAGACGACACTAACACAGAGTCCACTCGATTGGTAACAGCCCCGTGCCAAACATTGCACATCTAAAAATTTGTGGAGCCTTGCTCCCATATTCATCACATACCACAAGCACGGGGTACCAACGGTGTGTCCGATGCCCTGTAAAGACAGTCATGGCCGCTTATCCAAGAACGACCCCGTCCCGAGAGTGACCTCATGTCACCCCCGTTACTAGTAATGCGGGCACCATGCTAGTATCGACCTAGGTAATCAATAATGCCCTTTCCCATATAAGGGTAGAGTGGTTGCGCATGTTTGGTTGGGACGGTAGTCACACATAAATCTAATCCATCATTTCACCCAATGCACAAGATCTTTATCGGCACATCACTTCTTCCTCAAGTGATGACCTAACTCAACATCACCCTCGGGCATTAGGGGCACCCGGTATTTTTTTTAGAAAGAATGTAACCACGAAGGTTTCATGGCACATATGCATCACTAAGCATCACTACTAAGCATTTGCATTGCATCTAGCACATAGCAAGATTATGAGTAAGCATGCATCATGAGGTGGTTTCTAACGAGGTCACCACCGTAGTTCTTATCATCATGCATTCGGAAGTAAATGGGTTCCGAAGAACACAAGCGTATCATGGTCAAGGGGCTGCTTGCCTTATCCTTCCGAGTCTTCAAATCTTCTGGTCCATCTCCGAGTACTCCGTTTATTTCGTCAACTAACGATGGAAACAATCATAATAAGCAACACAACAAAGCAAAAATAAAAGTGCTCTAAAAATAGGAGTTGGACTTTCCTAGGATACCTCTGGTCATATGAAAAATAACCAAGGTGGTTTCATTGGAGTATGATCAATGGATGGTTTGGCACATTTCAATATGATGGAATCAAGGGGTTTATGGATTTGAAAGAAGTGTACAGAAATATATTTTTGAATAATGAGCAAAGGCACCCATTAATCAAGTCATGATTTTAGAAGCATCTAGGAGTTGGTCTCACTAGATTTGGAGTCCAAATGAATTTCCTAGGATTTTGCAAAGTTGATAAATATGAAGAAGTGGCTCATTATTTGGTGTGGTACAGAAAGTATTAATAAAAATGTTCCAAAACTAAGTTTGGATATGACAAGCACCTAGGAATTTGAACCACTGCATTTGGATCAAATTTGAGCCCTCTGTGATTTTCTAAAGTTCATCACAGAAAATGAATAATGACATTTTGATAATATTTTTGAAGGAAAAGTTTCTGGAAAAATGTGCATGTTGCACCATGTGATAGAGCATGATTTATGGAGCCAGAAGAAATTTGAATCATTAAGTTTGGACACTATTTGAATATTTGGATGATTTTTGAAGCTGTCTGGTAAAAGAAAAAGGATTGGGAAAAGGGTTTTACCCTTATACAGCTCACTGGGCGGGAGATAGCAGTGGGCCGGCCCACCGGCTCGGGTGCACGGGCAACAGGGGCGACGTCGAAGGCGCCCTCGCGTACTGCGCCTTCACTGCGGGGACGCGGAATCCGGCAAACCTGCCTCCACTTGCCAGCGTGGCCTGGTGGCTGGGCCGCTTACGAGCGGGGCCCGCCTGCAGGGTCTCCGTCTTCTTCTTCCTCCCGCGCGCTCGCCTGGCCGAGGGAGCAGAGGACCCCGACGGCGACTGCCGGCACTACGGAGCACCTCCGGCGATGCTCTGGCTATGAATGGGCTCAGCGAAGAACGCCGCTTCCACTCATGTATGCCACGGCTGCGAGGGATGATCGAGTCGACGGCGGCTTGGACGCCGGCGGACGGTGGTGTCGGCGAGATTTGGGCACGGTGCTATGGTGCGCCCTTCGATGAGAGGAAGAGCGTGGGAGGTCCGCCTAGCTCAGGGGAGTCCGTTGGTGGAGGTAGGAGAGGGAGAAGAGCTCGGGATGGCACGAATTCGAGCGGAGGCCGGCGGCGGGACTCCGGCCAGGGAGGTGGCTGTAGGGCACGGGGAGAGCAATGGGTTGGCCCGGGGGCGTACGGGAGAAGGAGAGGGCCAAAGGAGCAGCAAGGGGGCTCGGGGGTGGCCTATAAATAGGTGGGTGGCGGTCCACCGAGGTTTCGTGCGCCGGCGAGCTTGTTCCCGTCGCTGCAAGCCACGGGGGCGCCCGTGGGTGTGTCCGGGGTGTTCGTGGGGTTGGTCCAGGCCTAGAGAAGGAGAGAGGAGGAGCGGGAATGCGCCAGGGCAGTGTGTGTTGTGAGCACGCTCATTGGGGCTCTCGGTGACCACGGTGCGCGTGCGAGCAAGGGCCGGAGAGAGAGAGGAAGGAGGGGGCCGACCAGCTACCGTGTCCCGGACGTTGAGGCGGCCTCGGGGGACACGAGGGGGAGGCCCGAGGTGGTCGGGGCTGGTGATTGGGGGTGGCTACAGTGCGCCAGGGCACTGTAGCGCGCTCCAGAGCGCCCGTTTGGCCGGCATGGCCGTGTCCTCGCCGCTCTGGACGCGTCCACTTTGCCCAATGATGTCCAGGGGGTCAAGGGAGTAGTAAACAAATGTGTGATGGTCTTGGATGCCATGGAGGGCCACTGGAGTGAGGAGGGAGGTGAAGGAGGAGGAGAAAGCTGCTGACCAGAAGAGTAAAATGGGGTTTTACCCCCTCCACTGATTGAGCTGAGGCATGGGTGAGTTACAGGAGGTAGAAGATGATCAGGTTTACCTGTGGTAAGAATTTGAGGTAAAGGGAAATAGGGGAAGGGGTCAAAACAATGGTTTTGGTAAATTGGCAGAAGGTGTTTGATCATGTTTTGGGAAAGCAAATGACTTCCAATTGACATGGGACTTAACAGGATGGAATGTCACATACATTTAGGCCCTTCCACCAAATTTGAGCTCATTTGAGCAAAGTTGCCAATGCAACTCTTGTAAACCCTAGAAATCAACAGAAATGGATCCTCCAAGATTAAGTTAACCAAATCATCTCCCCTTGATGCACCACTTGGTGTAGTGTCATCATTTGGGGTTGTGATCATGCCCACAAAGTTTGAAGCCCCAGGTAAAAAGTTGGTAATGTAGAGTTGTTCAAATTTGGATCTGTTCAGAAAGGGTTTTGGGGCACTTAGATCAAGTTATGCTTCTCCAAAACTGTGCCATTTGGCATAGATGCATAATTACAGCTTTTTAGCATGTGCACCAAGTTTGAGAGCATTTGGACAAGTTTGGCAATGTAAAGTTGCTCAAACTTCAAAATGGACAGAAATGGTTTTGAGGGGATTAGATGATGTTTCCTTGATCTTCAAGGCATGAGGCTTTGCAAGATCATCAAATATGTCATATATAACATGATAGAATTTCCCTGGAATTTTTGGAGAATATTTCCTTTGTAAATATTTCAAAAGCTTGAAATATCCAGAAAGGGTTTTGGACGGATTTGTCCAATATTTTGAACATGACCATGTGTTGAAACTCTTATATATGGACAATATATGTCCTATGAGTTTCCCTAAATTTTGGCAAATATTTTTGAAATAATTAAATAATTTTTCCCTATTAAAGACCATTTCTGGCCTTAAGGAAAAGCTTTTAAATAAAATATAAAAATACCTTTTAAAATTATAATTTTGTGGTTTCTGGGAGTCCTATACCTAATAGGATTCAAATAAACTTTTTGAAAGATTTTTCACACCCTAATTAAGGTACTTGTAGTGCAAACCTCAATTCAGGGGTTTTTGGAAAACTAATTTTAGAAAATACTATTTGGCCAAAATATTTTTATAAGAAAATACTATACTGTTCCATACACATGGCATGATCATTGGGAAAAGGTTTGGATCAAGGAGATGAAGTATAATAGTTGGAGGATTTATTTGATTTTTAGAGCACTAGCAAACAGCAGACAGAGAATCAATCAAGCAAAGTCAAAAACACTCAAAAGTTTTTTTTTGTCAATCCACATTTTTAGCATGATTATCAGCTTAAGCAATGTGGCATGAAAATCAGGGTGTGACAGACCTACCCCCCTTACAAGAATCTCGTCCCCGAGATTCCCAGACTAGGCGTGCAAAGGAATATGGAGTCTTGGATACGGGGTAGTCTTCACTTCTTCTTGTTGGTTCTGCTTCCGAGTGGTGCTCCATGGAATCTTGAAGTACTTGGTGGTGTGGCTTCTTGCTTGTTGCCTTTGATGCAGGTTGCTGAGGGGTCTCTTGCCTAGGTTAGGTTGGGTTAGTTGTCAAAGGCTCGGTTATCGATGTCTTTGCGGGGATCAGGCTAGTTAGGAAGTAAGAAGTACTTCCAGGGTGGTGACCCATGGAATATTTGGTGCACGGTGGGTATCTCAGGTGGTAAATCTAGCTGGTAGCCGTCTACTATTTGACTTGCAGTGGTCTTGAAGAAGGTCGATAAATCTTGGTGTGAGCGCCCCTTCGACTCGGAAATGCTCGATCCCTTCGAGAGGAGCGGTTTGCCGATACGCCCGGTCTTGGAAGCAGGAGTTTACTTCTTGATGACGGTGGTCGGTGTAGTTCTTCCTTCTTGACATGTCGGTCTTCAATCGTCTTCTAACCAGCTGCACAGCTCTTCCCTCGTCTTCGGGTAGTCAAGAATGTTGCCAAATAAGGATGACAACTAACTTGTCCAGGTACTCCATGAAGTCTATGGGGTACGCAAGGTTGGCTGTGGTATTGGTGGTGGTCTCCATTGAGTATTTGCAAAGGCCTTCCTGACTTAGAGCCAAGGCCCGTGGTCGTGATCTGACCAGGTTGTGGCTTGGTGGGGCTTAAGGGTTTCAAGGATTCTAGTGAGTGAGTGAACGTTTATTATCTTATCCTTAAGCACGGTTTCTGAGATGCCAATAGCTCTATCTAGTATTCCAACGAATAACCTTATACTACTAAATGCATCCTCTCGTATAGACCAACTTCAATCACCACTTATGCCATACATAACCTCATGACTCTCAAGAGGTGGTCTAAGAAAATTGTACTTGTCTATGATCCCCAATCCATACGTATGTCTACCCCTAAAATCCATGGGTAGATCATACATGCTGCTAAGCTTAAATTAAACTCCACAATCCAAGCACTCAATCTATTCTTGCAAGGCTCATGACAATGCATCTCTATTCTAAGGAAACACGTCATATGCCACTCCAAGATTTTGTTTCCTTCCTATAGATCAACTCCAATAGCCCGGTAATTTCCATGAATCACCACATAATCCAACAATTCTACAAATCCGACGTCTACGGTGTTCCGCAAGATCTCAAGTCCCTATAATACCCAAATACTTGGAAGGACTATGCATTACGATAGTAAGTCCTCCAGATTCCCATCATCCGAGCCAAGTAAACTCCAAGGTCATGATTATATAGATCCCTAAACCAACTCCGACAAATAATCCAATCTCCTAGTTTATTGTCCACCGAGAAGCATGATATTTGATCGAGACCATCAGTCTAAATCCAGTTTACTCCAAACCATGCAGACATATACAACATCTATACCCAACCAGAATCACCTACATAAATCCAATCTCCTGCCCAACGAGAATTCCTACATGCTTCCCCAAAGTCGTGACCCCACCAATACGAAAACCTCACAATCCATCAAGGCCTCAGATAATTCCTCGAAGTCACTGATATAAAGCCTCCAAGTCATTTTTCTTATATCCTTAAATTGGTCTATCTATGGCATCGTCAGTTCTTGTGCTATATTAGGATGGCAATGTGCTCACTCACTGTGTCCACTAGTTCCATTACGAACCCAGGGTTGTGCATGGTTGTAGAGGCTTAACTGGTGCTCTTGTAACACTATGGGTTTAGCACATGGTTAAGGATTCGTGCTGGAGTGTCTCGTGAAGTCTCAAAGGGTCTAGGAATGGGTTTCTAGTCTGGATGGTTATACATAATTTCTACGGGGTTGCACTTGGTCGTGGAGGTTGTAGCAGAGGTCTTCATTGTTAGTCGGTTGCCGTGTTGGAATCCTTGGTACTTCTTGTCTTGCTGGTCATCAGTCGAGGAGATAGAAGAGAGGGAAAAGTAGCAAAAAAAGGGGGGGAATGCCTAAAGGGGGGTTCTATAGTGCAGGTGCAAACAAACAGGTGCAAAAAGGCGGAAACAAAAGAAACAAGGCAAGGAAGATGATATAGCCATGCACTTGTTGCCTAGGGCAAAAGTGCGACTTATATCAAAGCACAAACAGATAAAAGCAAGCAACACACAATCATGGTTCTATTTGAACCATCATACGGACTCGACTGCGCATAGGGGGTACACGACTTATCCTACCCTAGGGGTTCTCGGACTCAGCAGTCGTGACTTGTGCCTCGTGTAGTCTTCTGAGCTTTCCTCGGGTGTTGCTATGTCCCTTGTAGTTGCTTGATGAACGATCCGGGTTGAGCCTGAAGAATCTTCAACAACTTCTCGCATGATGAGGTGATGTGATGAAGGTGTCTCCTTGTAGCTGGCATTGACTTGGTCTTCTCTCGTCTCTTTAATCATGACGATCCCTTGTGCCTGCTGGGGCGTCGAGGGTACTAGGTAGGCAATCCTTTATGCAATGATATTAATCAAGGCATAGTAGAGGTTCAACATGTCGGTTGCGTTGATGACAACTTCGACACCAAGAGCGGGGGACGAAAAGAACCGTTTTCCTGCTCACTATAGTGAGGCGGACCAAATGGCGAGGTTCTCATCCACCGGTGGTTGCCGACACAACAACGGTAATGACAAGGTTACTCTATTAGCTTGGTATATCATGGTCTTGCATAACCTATACCCTGGTCATCGTAGGCCAATGTTGCATCATCCTGGGGCACTGTCAAGGGTGTCACCATCTTCTGGGTCTTCACGTCCTCATTCCTCGAGGATGGATTTTTCTGTTGGTATCGCCTTGTCGTGGTGTCGCCACTCTTGTGTTCGGAATGGGAGGGTGAGTGTTTGGCAAGGCGTACTCCACAAGGATTACATAAAATCTAGTGGTCAGGGGCATAAGGGTACTAGCGACCAAAGTTTTTGAAGGGGAAGAGATCTAGTATAGCCTAGTTTTCGAAAAACTGAGAAGGGAAGAGAAGTATAGATAGTTTTGAAAACTAGTAATAGTTCTGAAAATAGTTTTACCCTAACTAACGACCATGCTAACTAAGGCTTCCTACGGTCAGGATGGCTCTGATACCAGCTCTGTGGGGACCCCGACTCATAAGTCGTGATCGCCGAATGCATGTGTACAGTGATCCCAGAGATCAATGCTCACTGAACACACAGAGGCTGAATAACAAGAGTCTTACATCCATACATACCGTATTACACAAATGGGACCATTAAGGTCAAGTCTTGAGTACATCATCGCAGCGGAAATCTTCAATAACAACTTGGACCCATGCCATCTACCTTAACCCTACAGGCATTCTGACTAGGAAGCGTCCTAGCTCGCATGCTCGTCACCAAGAAATCTTCATCATATCTTGTTCTCTCCTACCTGGCCAATAAAATAACCAATGGCAAGCCAATGAGTACTTTGAATGTACTCGCAAGCAACCCATGATTTGGTTCAAGGTAACAATGCAATATTCAACAACGAGCCAACTAGCCACAAGCTAGATTAAATATTCTACCATCATGAACCATGCATCAATAAATTTGGGTAACCTCGAAGACAGGTTACAAATATCAACATGAACAGGATTCAGCTCAATGAGTCAAGTCACCACCTTGACTCATCACACACACATACTATCACCGATGTAGTAAAATTCCGGACATAGTTTAAGTAGCACCACCCAACTTTCCATGACCGTGGACACGGCTATTCGAATAGTTTTACACTCTGCAGAGGTTGCACACTTTACCCACAAGATATGGGGAACTTCCGTGTCATTCATGACCCGCGGTACCTCAAGTACCCGGGGTAAGCACCCGATCACTACCTTTCCCTAGACGACACTAACATACAGTCCACTCGATTGGTAACAGCCCCGTGCCAAACATTTCACATCTAAAAATTTGTGGAGCCTTGCTCCCATATTCATCACATACCACAAGCACGGGGTACCAACGGTGTGTCCGGTGCCCTGTAAAGACAGTCATGGCCGCCTATCCAAGCATGACCCCGTCCCGAGAGTGACCTCATGTCACCCCCGTCACTAGTAATGCGGGCACCATGCTAGTATCGACCTAGGTAATCAATAATGCCCTTTCCCATATAAGGATAGAGTAGTTGCGCATGTTTGGTTGGGACAGTAGTCACACATAAATCTAATCCATCATTTCACCCAATGCACAAGATCTTTATCGGCACATCACTTCTTCCTCAAGTGATGACCTAACTCAACATCACCCTCGGGCATTAGGGGCACCCGATGGTTTTTTTTTTGAAAGAATGTAACCACGAAGGTTTCATGGCACATATGCATCACTAAGCATCACTACTAACCATTTGCACTGCATCTAGCACATAGCAAGATTATGAGTAAGCATGCATCATGAGGTGGTTCTTAACGAGGTCACCACCGTCGTTCTTATCATCATGCATTCGGAAGTAAATGGGTTCCGAAGAACACAAGTGTATCATTGAGGGATCGAAGAAGGTGAGAGTGTCTAGAGGGGGGGTGATTAGACTACTCGACAAGATAAAAATTCTGTCTTTTATCAAGGACAGATTTTGGCAAATTTTGCATAACACACAAGTCAAGTAGCACACTACACATGCAATTCTAGAGTATGGGCAGCGGAAAGTAAATTGCACAAGTAGTAAAGAGAAGTGGAGAAGTTCAAACGCAATTTGGAGACGCAATGAATTTTCCCGTGGTTCCGATAGGTAGTGCTATCGTACATCCACGTTGATGGAGACTTCAATCCACGGAGGGTAACGGCTGCGCGAGTCCACGGAGGGCTCCACCCACGAAGGGTCCACGAAGAAGCAACCTTGTCTATTCCATCATGGCATACGCCAACGGAGGGCTAGCCTTACTCGGGGTAGATCTTCACGAAGTAGGCGATCTCCTTGCCCTTACAAACTTCTTGGTTCAACTCCACATCTCGATGACGGAGGCTCCCAAGCGACACCTAACCAATCTAGGAGGCACCACCCTCCAAAAGGTAATAGATGTTGTAGATGATGATGAACTCCTTGCTCTTGTGCTTCAATTGATAATCTCCCCAACACTCAACTCTCCTCACTGATTTGGCTGTGGTGGAAGAAAGGATTGAGTGGAAAGCAACTTGGGAAGGTTAGAAATCAAGTTTCATATGGTAGGAATGGAGCAACTTGATCTCAACACAAGGGTAGGTAGTTCTCTTCTCAGAAAGTGTAAGGTAGGAGTGGTAGTTCTTTCTGATGGCTCCCTCCACGAATGAAGAGGGGGTGGAGGGGTATATATAGCCTCCACACAAAATCCAACCGTTACACACATAATTGAGCAATCTCGGTGAGACCGAAGTTGACAACTCGGTCAGACCGAAAGTTCAAATATAGTGAACGTTGGGGTTTTCGGTGGGACCGAAAAAGAAAACTCGGTTTGTCCGATTTGAGTAAAGATAGGAACTTGCCAGTTTCGGTGAGACCGAAATCATCAACTCGGTTATTCCGATTTGAGGACAAACGGTTACAGAAGCTTGGCAGCCCGTGTTTCGGTGAGACCGATCTCAAACTCGGATTGACCGATTTTTCTAGTGTTTGGCTTATGGCTGAGGTGGTTCATCTCGGTGGGACTGAGTTTGGAAAATCGGTTGGTCCGAGATTACTTATGAGTGTGTTTTGTAGTGAGGGTTGCTGATAGTTGAAGGAGATGTATCACTAAGCACTTGAGCAACCAGATCATCAACACAACCTCATCCCCTTTTAATAGTATTGGCTTTTCCTATGGACTCAATGTGATCTTGGATCACTAAACCAAAAATGGAGTCTTGAGCTTTTGCCAATGCTTGCCTTAGCATTTTGAGGGGTCCACTTCTTCAGTCCTTTTGCCAATCCAATGTGATTGAATTTCCTGAAACATACTTGATAAAAGCATTAGTCCAACCACAAAGTATGTTGTTATTAATTACCAAAACCACCCAGGGAGCAAATGTGCTTTTAATCTCCCCCTTTTTGGTAATTGATGGCAACACACTAAAATCACACTAAACAAGACATCAAAGCTTATTGAAAGAAAGACAGAATTATCATGAAAGCTTTGACAAGCATGTAGTACACAGGCTCCCCCTACAAGTGTGCAAGATTTTCATAGATTATGGTTTTGGACTACCACAAGCACACAAGAGAGATAAGCAAGATGTGCTACATGCAGCTTGGCTATATGCATCAGAGCAGATGAAAAGAAGTGAGTGATAATGCATATGTGCATGGTGATTTCTTGCAAACAAGTATTTACAAGCAAGTCACCATCATGCACATTCTGCAAGGTGCATATACTTACCTTGAGGTTCCTTGGCATTGTACGTGAAGGGATAAACTTGGGAAAACAAGGTTAGATAACACAAGAGTATTCCTTCAACCAACTGCAAGAACATCAAGAGTACCAAGCCAGGGATGACATGTATAAAGAGTGTCTCATATTGAGCACAAGCTTGAATCAGCAAACATGTCTCCGAAACTAAAAGATTTTCAATGAACTCTGAGAGATTTTGCTTTCCATAAGATATCAATTGTGAAGATTCTTCTCCCTTTGAGTTTTCTCAGAACAAGGGGTTTGATGGAAAGAGCAAAATCAAAAGAATGATGCCAATAGAGAATGAATTCAATTGTAATGTCCAATGTAAAACACGGCAAAGCTTTGATGTGATTCTCCCCCCTTTAGATAAGATTGCTTTTCTTCTTCCCCTAAGTCTTCTCTTCTCCCCCTACTCCCCCTAAGTCTTCTCCCCCTTTGACATCAAGTGCCGAAAAGGACAGCAAACTAGGAAGGACAGCAAAGATGGAAAGAAAGAGGTGGGATCCTTAAGAATCACAACAGGGCAAATAAGAACATGCATAGAGAAACATTGAGTGGAGCTGCAGAAGTTGATGTCCTGGAAGATAAATCGGTGACACCGAATTAGATGGATCGGTGGGTCCGAATCCTTTTCGGTTAGACCGAAAAATTTAAATCGGTGACGCCAAGTTTAATTCCAAGGAAATACAGAAATAATTCAGCTCACTTTGTGAGGAAAGTTTCAAAGGATTTGCAATGAATTTGTGAAAGATTTTCGGGGAATTGATCAGAGCCAGAAGGATAAACAAAAAGTCATAAGAATAGAAAAGAAAAAGATTCCTAGATGAAGTTTTTTTTGTTTGTTTAAAGAAAAACTCAATGAGAGAACATAAGAGAAAATAGAAAGACTCCAAAAACATATGTACTTCATCTAGATAAAGGTCGGCGACAAGGTCACCTATGTTTGAGTATATTGACTTAGGAGTCAAATGAGGACATTTGATCATAGGTCATACTCATCATTTAAGCTCAAAATGGGGTTGCCATTTTTCGATTAAGCATTTGATGTGATCACATCTTATGAAGCTGCTTGTACTCATGACTTTGAGCAAAGCTCCTTAAAGATGTGAAGAACATACCTTGGGCTTGTTGTTGCTTTACTCATGTAGGTGAACTTGATGTAGGTTCTCATTGAATGTGAAGTTAGAGCGCCATTTCAACTTGTGTAGTTCATCTTCCTACATGGGTTAGGCAAGCAAGGAAATACTCAAGAATATCCAAGATGACAAGAGTGAAATACTGGATGTATAAGATGTCAAAAAGGATATGTGGAGTTTTGTTCCTTGAACTCAACATCCCAAAGGGCTAGATACTTGGTCAATGACAAGATTACTCATGATTTGAGTGTGTGGTAATCTTGTGGAATGTAGATCATCCAAGTACCTGCAAGGAGTTAGATGCAATACAAGGAGGCAAATGTGTCCAAGACATATGATCATCATCATAAGAGAAATATCAAGGATTAGTCAAGTGGGCTCATGCCTTGCATGCATCAGTGGAGTTCTTACTCCAAATTTGAAGCATCAATGATGTTCAACTCACTCCTTAAGCGACAAAACACTTTCTCATCAAGAGGTTTTGTAAAGATATCAGCAAGTTGTTTGTCAGTACGAACATGCTTAAGATTAATGTCACCCTTGGCAATATGATCACGAATAAAATGGTGACGAACTTCAATATGCTTTGTTCGAGAGTGTTGCACTGGATTGTGTCCAATTTTAATTGCATTCTCATTGTCACAAAGTAAAGGAACATGTCTCACATGTATCCCATAATCCTTAAGCGTTTGTGTCATCCATAGCAATTGAGCACAACACGAGCCAGCAGCAATATATTCCGCTTCGGCAGTGGATAATGATACCGAATTTTGTTTCTTGGAGGACCAAGATACAAGGGATCGACCAAGGAACTGACACGTACCCGAAGTTGACTTTCTATCAACCTTGTCACTGGCATAGTCCGAGTCGGAATAGCCAACAAGGTCGAAAGAGGCCCTCTTAGGATACCAAATGCCAAAGTTTGGTGTGTGTATCAAATATCTCACTATCCTTTTAACAGCTTTAAGATGACACTCTTTAGGGGCTGCTTGATATCGCGCACACATGCATACATTCAACATTATGTCAGGACGAGAAGCACAAAGATATAGTAGAGAACCAATCATAGATCAGTAAACCCTTTGATCAACGGGTTCTCCATCTTTTGTCAAGTCATTATGTCCACTAGTAGGCATGGGGGTACTCATACCTTTGCTTTCTTGCATGTTGAACTTCTTGAAGAGATCCTTGGTGTACTTTGTTTATGAGACAAAGGTACCCTCCTTAGATTGCTTGATTCGCAACCCAAGGAAGAATTTGAGTTCACTCATCATGGACATCTCATACTTCTCTGACATGAGCTGTCGAAACTTCTTGCTAAAATGAGGGTTAGTTGAACCAAAGATAATATCATCAACATATATTTGGCACACAAATAGTTCACCATTAACCCTTTTCGTGAATAGCGTTGAGTCTATCTTTCCAATCTCAAAACCTTTTTCAAGAAGAAAACTAGTCAAGCATTTGTACCAAGCTCTAGGAGCTTGTTTAAGACCATAAAGAGCTTTGTGCAGCTTGTAAACATGATTAGGCTTTTTGGGATTCACAAATCTGGGAGGTTGTTTCACAAATACTTCCTCCTCAATTTCACCATTTAGGAAAGCACTTTTGATATCCATTTGATAGAGAGTAATATCATGGTGATTGGCATAAGCAAGAAGAATGCGAATGGACTCAAGTCTAGCAACGGGGCCATAGGTCTCACCATAGTCCATACCTTCGACTTGTGTGTAACCTTGAGCTACGAGACGAGCCTTGTTGCGGATGACTTGTCCATCTTCATCTTGCTTGTTCCGAAACAACCATTTGGTGCCAATGATGTTTTGATCATCCTTGGGCTTATCTACCAAAGTCCATACCTTGTTCCTCTCGAAGTTGTGTAGTTCTTCATGCATAGCGTTCACCCAATCCGGGTCTTCAAGTGCTTCTTCTACCTTCATAGGTTCAATACTAGAGATAAATGAGTAATGCTCACAAAAGTTAGCTAAGCGAGTTTTAGAGCGAGTAATTCTCCCGGAGTTGATGTCGTTCATCATTTGTTCCACGGGATGATTCTTCTTGACTCTTGCTCGAACTCGGGATAGCTTTTGTTGATGTTGTGGCTGAGCTTCCTCATCATCTTCATCTTCCTCTTCTTCTTCATTGTTGTTGGTGTTGTCTTGAGGCGGTGGAGAAGGAGGTTGTGGTGGATCTTCTTGTTGCACTTCCTCATCTTGGTGAGTTCCACTTGTGGAGGCCTCCATGTTGCCTTGAGGTTCATCTCTCCGTGAGGTAGGGGGCTCCACATATGTAGATGAGGTACTCTCCTTCACTTCCATGGGACGGATCTTTCCAATAGATAAATCTTGGATAGCTTCCGATGGGTCCTTGTCTCCTACATCAATAGGCGTTTGCTCTACTTGCGAGCCATTAGATTCATCAAACTTCACATCTACCGTATCTTCAACCTTTCGGGTGAAATTATTGTAGACACGGTAGGTGTGGGAGTTTGATCCATAACAAAGAAGAAAGCCTTCATGAGATTTAGGAGCAAATTTAGATCGACGATGCTTATCAAGGATATAGCATTTTGAACCAAAGACACGAAAGTATCCCACTTGGGGTTTGTTACCGGTGAGAAGCTCGTATGATGTCTTGCCGAGAAGCTTATGAAGATAAAGCCTGTTGATAGCATGACAAGCTGTCTCGACCGCTTCTCCCCAAAAATGCTTCGGTGTCTTGTATTCATCAAGCATCGTTCTCGCCATCTCTATGAGCGTTCGGTTCTTCCTCTCAACAACTCCGTATTGTTGAGGGGTGTACGTAGCCGAGAACTCATGTAGAATCCCTTCCTCATCGAGAAAAGAGTCTACATTGGCGTTCTTGAACTCCGTTCCATTGTCACTCCGAACTTTCTTGATCTTCACCTCAAATTGATTTTGGGCCTTTTTGGCAAAGGTCTTGAAGATTCTCTGAACCTGCGATTTATAATCAAGGAAAAATACCCACGTAAATCTGGAATAATCATCAACTATGACTAGACCAAAGGAGTTACCACCAAGGCTTTTGTAAGCATTGGGACCGAAGAGATCCATATGAAGAAGCTCAAGCGGTCTCCTTGTGGTCATGATGTTTTTCACGGGATGACTTCCACCTACTTGTTTTCCTGCTTGACAAGCACTACAAAGTCTATCTTTGTCAAAGAAAACATCTTTAACACCAAGAATATGATCACCTTTGATCAGCTTATCTAGATTACGCATACCAACATGTCCAAGCCTTCTATGCCATAACCAACCTTTAGAGGATTTAGCAATGAAACAAGCTCTAGGTTGGGCTTTCTTAGTGAAATCAACAATATATAGATCACCTCTACGGATACCGGTAAATGCCATGTTTTGATTGTCACGACGAAAGACTTGGCAATCTACTTTGGTGAATAGCACATTGAATCCAAACTCAGCTAATCTAGACACGGAAAGTAAATTGTATCCAAGAGATTCTACAAGCATGACATTTTGAATAGAGCTATCATGAGATATGGCCACCTTACCAAGGCCAAGTACCTTACCCTTGGAGTTGTCTCCAAAAGTCACATACTTGCGTGGACCATCGTTCTTTGCAAGCTCTCGAAACATGTCTTTGTCTCCGGTCATGTGGTCGGTGCATCCACTATCAAGAATCCACTCTTTTCCGCCGGACATGTAGTCTCTCAGATTTGCCATAAGATTGAGACTCTTCATGACCTTGTTTAGCTCGGTGTCCGAATCGGAGTAATCATCATCATGCTCATGCTCATCATCATATTGACCCATAGATTGTTCATCATCAACACCTAGGTCAATTTGATAAAAACTTCTTGCATTAGTTTTGTCAATGTGACAATAATCTTCGGAATGCAATACAAGAGCTTTTCTAATTAAAGCATTGATAAGACCGGGATCACCCTTCTTTTTCATAAGATCACGAAGCTCAAAGAAGCATTTATCAAAGTTGGGATCATTGGGGTGCATCTTATCAAATTCAATAGTCTTGTATAGAATTTTAACAAGACCTCTCATAGAGTAGTCTGGATAAAGTTCTTCCAAGAACTTCCATATAGCATAGGCACACTCAAAGTTTGTAACGAGCTTAAGCAAATCATCGGGTAACCCTCTAATGATAAGATTTACAGTCCTAAGGTTACGAAGCAAATCAAGCTCTTCATCCATGGTAGGGTGCAAGGGATCAAAAGGAGGCACATAGGGGGTCTCAACATATTTGCACAAATTGTACATCTTAAAGATACTAAGCATTTCAGACCTCCATGAGTTATATGACTCTCCATTAAAAATAGGCACTCTATGGCTAACACTCCCAAGCGTAGACATGTCCATCTTCCTCCAATGGTGTGTAAACCAAAGCAATGGAGACCAAGGCGCTGATACCAATTGAGGGATCGAAGAAGGTGAGAGTGTCTAGAGGGGGGTGATTAGACTACTCGACAAGATAAAAATTCTGTCTTTTATCAAGGACAGATTTTGGCAAATTTTGCATAACACACAAGTCAAGTAGCACACTACACATGCAATTCTAGAGTATGGGCAGCGGAAAGTAAATTGCACAAGTAGTAAAGAGAAGTGGAGAAGATCAAACGCAATTTGGAGACGCAATGATTTTTCCCGTGGTTCCGATAGGTAGTGCTATCGTACATCCACGTTGATGGAGACTTCAACCCACGGAGGGTAACGGCTGCGCGAGTCCACGGAGGGCTCCACCCACGAAGGGTCCACGAAGAAGCAACCTTGTCTATTCCATCATGGCCTACGCCCACGGAGGGCTAGCCTTACTCGGGGTAGATCTTCACGAAGTAGGCGATCTCCTTGCCCTTACAAACTTCTTGGTTCAACTCCACATCTCGATGACGGAGGCTCCCAAGCGACACCTAACCAATCTAGGAGGCACCACCCTCCAAAAGGTAATAGATGTTGTAGATGATGATGAACTCCTTGCTCTTGTGCTTCAAATGATAATCTCCCCAACACTCAACTCTCCTCACTGATATGGCTGTGGTGGAAGAAAGGATTGAGTGGAAAGCAACTTGGGAAGGTTAGAAACCAAGTTTCATATGGTAGGAATGGAGCAACTTGATCTCAACACAAGGGTAGGTAGTTCTCTTCTCAGAAAGTGTAAGGTAGGAGTGGTAGTTCTTTCTGATGGCTCTCTCCACGAATGAAGAGGGGGTGGAGGGGTATATATAGCCTCCACACAAAATCCAACCGTTACACACATAATTGAGCAATCTCGGTGAGACCGAAGTTGACAACTCGGTCAGACCGAAAGTTCAAATATAGTGAACGTTGGGGTTTTCGGTGGGACCGAAAAAGAAAACTCGGTTTGTCCGATTTGAGTAAAGATAGGAACTTGCCAGTTTCGGTGAGACCGAAATCATCAACTCGGTTATTCCGATTTGAGGACAAACGGTTACAGAAGCTTGGCAGCCCGTGTTTCGGTGAGACCGATCTCAAACTCGGATTGACCGATTTTTCTAGGGTTTGGCTTATGGCTGAGGTGGTTCATCTCGGTGGGACTGAGTTTGGAAAATCGGTTGGTCCGAGATTACTTATGAGTGTGTTTTGTAGTGAGGGTTGCTGATAGTTGAAGGAGATGTATCACTAAGCACTTGAGCAACCAGATCATCAACACAACCTCATCCCCTTTTAATAGTATTGGCTTTTCCTATGGACTCAATGTGATCTTGGATCACTAAACCAAAAATGGAGTCTTGAGCTTTTGCCAATGCTTGCCTTAGCATTTTGAGGGGTCCACTTCTTCAGTCCTTTTGCCAATCCAATGTGATTGAATTTCCTGAAGCATACTTGATAAAAGCATTAGTCCAACCACAAAGTATGTTGTCATTAATTACCAAAACCACCCAGGGAGCAAATGTGCTTTCAATCATGGTCAAGGGGCTGCTTGCCTTATCCTTCCGAGTCTTCAAATCTTCTGGTCCATCTCCGAGTACTCCGTTTATTTCGTCAACTAACGATGGAAACAATCATAATAAGCAACACAACAAAGCAAAAATAAAAGTGCTCTAAAAATAGGAGTTGGACTTCTCTAGGATACCTCTGGTCATATGAAAAATAACCAAGGTGGTTTCATTGGAGTATGATCAATGGATGGTTTGGCAGATTTCAATATGATGGAATCAAGGGGTTTATGGATTTGAAAGAAGTGTACAGAAATATATTTTTGAATAATAAGCAAAGGCACCCATTAATCAAGTCATGATTTTAGAAGCATCTAGGAGTTGGTCTCACTAGATTTGGAGTCCAAATGAATTTCCTAGGATTTTGCAAAGTTGATAAATATGAAGAAGTGGCTCATTATTTGGTGTGGTACAGAAAGTATTAATAAAAATGTTCCAAAACTAAGTTTGGATATGACAAGCACCTAGGAATTTGAACCACTGCAATTGGATCAAATTTGAGCCCTCTGTGATTTTCTAAAGTTCATCACAGAAAATGAATAATGACATTTTGATAATATTTGTGATGGAAAAGTTTCTGGAAAAATGTGCATGTTGCACCATGTGATAGAGCATGATTTATGGAGCCAGAAGAAATTTGAATCATCAAGTTTGGACACTATTTGAATATTTGGATGATTTTTGAAGCTGTCTGGTAAAAGAAAAAGGATAGGGAAAAGGGTTTTACCCTTATACAGCGCGCTGGGCGGGAGATAGCAGTGGGCCGGCCCAGCGGCTCGGGTGCGCGGGCAACAGGGGCGACGTCGAAGGCACCCTCGCGTACTGTGCCTTCACTGCGGGGATGCGGAATCAGGCGAACCCGCCTCCACTTGCCAGCGTGGCCTGGTGGCTGGGCCACTTACGAGCGGGGCCCGCCTGCAGGGTCTCCGTCTTCTTCTTCCTCCCGCGCGCTCGCCTGGCCGAGGGAGCAGAGGACCCCGACGGCGACTGCCGGCGCTACGGAGAACGCCGCTTCCACTCATGTATGCCACGGCTGCGAGGGATGATCGAGTCGACGACGGCTTGGACGCCGGCGGACGGTGGTGTCGGCGAGATTTGGGCAAGGTGCTATGGTGCGCCCTTCGATGAGAGGAAGAGCGTGGGAGGTCCGCCTAGCTCAGGGGAGTCCGTTGGTGGAGGTTGGAGAGGGAGAAGAGCTCGGGCTGGCACGAATTCGAGGGGAGGCCGGCTGCGGGACTCCGGCCAGGGAGGTGGCTGTAGGGCACAGGAAGAGCAATGGGTTGGCCTGGGGGCATACGGGAGAAGGAGAGGGCCAAAGGAGCAGCAAGGGGGCTCGGGGGTGGCCTATAAATAGGTGGGTGGCAGTCCACCGAGGTTTCGTGCGCCGACGAGCTTGTTCCCGTCGTTGCAAGCCACGGGGCGCCCGTTGGTGTGTCCGGGGTGTTCGTGGGGTTGGTCCAGGCCCAGAGAAGGAGAGAGGAGGAGCGGGAATGCACCAGGGCAGTGCGCGTTGTGAGCACGCTCATTGGGGCTCTCGGTGACCACGGTGCGCGTGCGAGCAGGGGCCGGAGAGAGAGAGGAAGGAGGGGGCCGACCAGCTGCCGTGTCCCGGACGTCGAGGCGGCCTCGGGGGACACGAGGGGGAGGCCCGAGGTGGTCGGGGCTGGTGATTGGGGGTGGCTACAGTGCGCCAGGGCACTGTAGCGCGCTCCAGAGCGCCCGTTTGGCCGGCATGGCCGTGTCCTCGCCGCTCTGGACGCGTCCACTTTGCCCAATGATGTCCAGGGGGTCGAGGGAGTAGTAAACAAATGTGTGATGGTCTTGGATGCCATTGAGGGCCACTGGAGTGAGGAGGGAGGTGAAGGAGGAGGAGAAAGCTGCTGACCAGAAGAGTAAAATGGGGTTTTACCCCCCCTCCAATGATTGAGCTGAGGCATGGGTGAGTTACAGGAGGTAGAAGATGATCATGTTTACCTGTGCTAAGAATTTGAGGTAAAGGGAAATAGGGGAAGGGGTCAAAACAATGGTTTTGGTAAATTGGCAGAAGGTGTTTGATCATGTTTTGGGAAAGCAAATCACTTCCAATTGACATGGGACTTAACATGATGGAATGTCACATACATTTAGGCCCTTCCACCAAATTTGAGCTCATTTGGGCAAAGTTGCCAATGCAACTCTTCTAAACCCTAGAAATCAACAGAAATGGATCCTCCAAGATTAAGTTAAGCAAATAATCTCCCCTTGATGCACCACTTGGTGTAGTGTCATCATTTGGGGTTGTGATCATGCCCACAAAGTTTGAAGCCCCAGGTAAAAAGTTGGTAATGTAGAGTTGTTCAAATTTGGATCTGGTCAGAAAGGGTTTTGGGGCACTTAGATCAAGTTATGCTTCTCCAAAACTTGTGCCATTTGGCATAGATGCATAATTACAGCTTTTTTGCATGTGCACCAAGTTTGAGAGCATTTGGACAAGTTTGGCAATGTAAAGTTGCTCAAACTTCGAAATGGACGGAAATGGTTTTGAGGGGATTAGATGATGTTTCCTTGATCTTCAAGGCATGAGGCTTTGCAAGATCATCAAATATGTCATATATAACATGATAGAATTTCGCTGGAATTTTTGGAGAATATTTCCTTTGTAAATATTTCAAAAGCTTGAAATATCCAGAAAGGGTTTTGGAAGGATTTGTCCAATATTTTGAACATGACCATGTGTTGAAACTCTTATATATGGACAATATATGTCCTATGAGTTTCCCTGAATTTTGGCAAATATTTTTGAAATAATTAAATAATTTTTCCCTATTAAAGACCATTTCTGGCCTTAAGGAAAAGCTTTTAAATAAAATATAAAAATACCTTTTAAAATTATAATTTTGTGGTTTCTGGGAGTCCTATACCTAATAGGATTCAAATAAACTTTTTGAAAGATTTTTCACACCCTAATTAAGGTACTTGTAGTGCAAACCTCAATTCAGGGGTTTTTGGAAAACTAATTTTAGAAAGTACTATTTGGCCAAAATATTTTTATAAGAAAATACTATACTATTCTATACACATGGCATGATCATTGGGAAAAGGTTTGGATCAAGGAGATGAAGTATAAGAGTTGGAGGATTTATTTGATTTTTAGAGCACTAGCAAACAGCAGATAGAGAATCAATCAAGCAAAGTCAAAAACACTCAAAAGTTTTTTTTGTCAATCCACATTTTTAGCATGATTATCAGCTTAAGCAATGTGGCATGAAAATCAGGGTGTGACAAAGGTCCCCGAAGAATCTCCGACTCAGGAACCTCAGGACTCTGCCGCCAGATCCACCTTCGTCGAGCACCCAGTTTACTTCGTCCGGACAGTACTATGTGACGCACGAGCCTGTTACCCCATGCCACAGAAGCTCCTTCTAGCGCTCGTTGTAGCCTCCCGGAAGCTGCGTCACTACTTCCAAGGTGACCCGATCAAGGTCGTGTCAGCTTACTGATACGTCTCCAACGTATCTATAATTTTTGATTGTTCCATGCTATTATTTACGATGTCTTGGATGTTTAATGGGCTTTATCATTCACTTTTATATCATTTTTGGGACTAACCTACAAACCCAAAGGCCCAGTCCAGATTGCTGTTTTTTGCCTGTTTCAGGGTTTTGCAGAAAAAGAATATCAAATGGAGTCCAAACGGAATGAAACCTTCGTTAGAGATATTTTTGGAGAAAATCACGCACGAAGAACTTGAGAACCACATCAGAAGAGCCACGTGGGGCCCACAAGGGTGTGGGTGACCCCCTTCCCAGGGTGCGCCCCCCTACCTCGTGGAGCCCCCGTGACTCCCCCGGTGCCCTCCTTCTTCCTATATAAGTCTACGTACCCCAGAAACTCCGTGAACAAAAAAACCTAATTCCACCGCCGTACCTTCTCTCCCGCGGAGATCCCATCTTGGCGCCTGTTCCGGAGCTCCACCGGAGGGGGATCTATCACGGAGGCTTTCATCATCATCATCATCGCCCTCACCGTGAGTTGTGAGTAGTTTACCACAGACCTTCGGGTTCATAGCTAGTATCTAGATGGCTTCTTCTCTCTCTCTGGATCTCAATACAAAGTTCTCCTCGGTCTTCGAGGAGATCTATTCGATGTAATCTCTTTTTGTGGTGTGTATGTTGAGATCCGATGAATTGTGAGTTTATGATCAAGGTTATCTATGAAAGATATTTGGTTCTTCTCTGAACTTTTTATGTGTGCTCATAATATCCTTGCAAGTCGCTTCGAATTATTGGTTTGGTTTGGCCTACTAGATCTATAGTTCTTGCAATGGGAGAAGTGCTTGGCTTTGGGTTCAATATTGCGGTGTCCTTTCCCAGTGACAGTAGGGGCAGCAAGGCACGTATTGTTTTGTTGGCATCGAGGATAAAAAGATGGGGTTTATATCATATTGCTTGAGTTTATCCCTCTACATCATGTCATCTTGCTTAAGGCGTTACTCTGTTCTTATGAACTCAATACACTAGATGCATGTTGGATAGCGGTTGATGTGTGGAGTAATAGTAGTAGATGTAGGCAGGAGTCGGTCTACTTGTCTCGGATGTGATGCCTATATACAATGATCATGCCTAGATAGTCTCATAATTATTCGCTTTTCTATCAATTGCTCGACAGTAATTTGTTTACCCGCCGTAGAATATCGCTATCATGAGAGAAGCCACTAGAGATAACTATGGCCCCTGGGTCTATTCTCAACATATCAGTCTACATCTACTTTACTTTTACTTTTTTTATTTGTTGTTCTTATAAACTAAAAATACCAAAAATATAAACAATCATCTCTATCAGATCTCACTTTTGTAAGTGACCGTAAAGGGATTGACAACCCCCTATCGCGTTGGCTGCGAAGTTCTTATTTGTTTGTGCAGGTGCGAGGGACTCACGCGTGGTCTCCTACTGGATTGATACCTTGTTTCTCAAAAACCGAAGGATATACTTACGCTACTGTGCTGCATCACCCTTTCCTCTTCGAGGGAACACAACGCAAGCTCGATAAGTAGCAAGAAGAATTTCTGGCGCTGTTGCCGGGGAGGCTTACGCAAAAGTCACATACCAAGTACCTATCACAAACCCTTATCCTTCGCATTACATTTTTTTGCCTCTCGTTTTCTTCTCCCCCACTTCACCCTTGTCGTTTTATTTGCCCTTCTTCCGCTGTGTGTTTATCGTTCGCTTGCTTCTTGTTTGCTCGTGTGTTGCTTGCTTGCTCGCCCTCATGTCTCAGATGGGGGACAATTTTATCGAGAGGGGTAGCAATGTTGAGGGCAACGTTCATGTTGACCCCCCGGATGAAGCTACCACTTTACATATTAAGAAGTTCCGGGTAGGTAGTGGTAATATTATTGGAAAAGGAGTTCTTCAAGACTTCTTTACTTGTGCCGGTGCTTTGCCCACTATGGGTGGCTCTATTCTTCACAGAACTAGTAGCCTTGCAGATGCTGTATCTATGCTCATAGTAGAAATTGAAAGGCAATTTATCCATATGCATCCCTGTATTCAGAGAATATTTTTGGAGTTCTCCAATATTGAGCATTCTTTCGTTAAGCGTGCAGCCACTATCTTTTTGGCTCATGAATTTAGATTTATCATGGAAGAGGCCAGAGAAATCTTTGCTCATTACAGAGTAGATGCCGGTCGACCTCCTATAGAGGCTATCTTGTTCAATCAAGAAGACCTAATGCGGTTGCGATCTCCCGATCACGTTGCTTTTAATGAAAACCTTAGAAAAAAAGGTTCCTATTGAGATCTTGATTGATAGAATTTCTGAGATAAACGATGATTTTGCTGTTCAAAATAATGGGTTAGGCTTCTCCCTTGAGCGAAGGCTTATGACCTTCTGCCAAAAGAATGCCTATAATGATGAATTGGTCATCCATTACAAAGGGCCAAAGGAGGAACCTGATACTCCCGAGATTGATGTAGGGGACTTTTGTCCCATTAAATTTAGCCATTTTGATTACTTTTGCTTGCCACAATGGAAGCTTGCTGCTAAACGTAGGGAATATGAGATGAGCTTTCGCGACATATCGTACCACTATGGTTATCCCTAGATCTATCTTGTATCGTGCCTAGCTAGGGGCGTAAAACGATAGCACATGTTGGGAGGCAACCCAATTTTATGTTTTTTTCTTGCTGTTAGGGAATAAATATTGCATCTAGCCTCTGATTAGATGTGGTTTCATGTTTTGTTTAGTGTTTGTGCCAAGTAGAACCTTTGGGAAGACTTGTGGGAAGTTTATATGATCTTGCTGTGAAAAACAGAATCGTTAGCACTCGCTAAAGTAGTCTTCAGAATTTACTGGAGCATAATTAGTAGTTGATTCTTTTTGCAGATGATTGGTAGACAAATTCCGCAAATTTACCAATTTAGTTTGAATTTTTTGGAGTTCCAGAAGTAGGCGAAACCTGCACATTACTACAGATTGTTCTGTTTTTGACAGATTCTGTTTTTCGTGTGTTGTTTGCTTACTCCGATGCATCTATGAGTAGTATTGGAGGATATGAACCATAGAGAAGTTGGAATACAGTAGGTTTAACACCAATATAAACAAAGAATGAATTCATTTCTGTACCTTTGAGTAATAGTTTGCTTTCTTATACTAACGGAGCTCACGAGAATTTTTGTCTAAGTTTTGTGTTGTGAAGTTTTCAAGTTTTGAGTATTGCTTTGATGGACTATGGAACAAGGAGTAGCAAAGGCCTAAGCTTGGGGATGCCCATGCCACCCAAAGTAAATTCAAGATAATAAAAATCCTAAGCTTGGGGATGCCCCGGGAAGGCATCCCCTCTTTCGTCTTCATCCATCGGTAACTATATTTGGAGCTATATTTTTATTTGGAACATGATATGTGTTTTGCTTGGAGCGTCTTGTATAATTTGAGTCTTTTCTTGTTAGTTTGCCACAATCATCCTTGCTGGACACACCTATTTGAGAGAGTTAAATATGGCCTAGAAATTATCAGAACACTCTATATGCTTCACTTATTTTTTTTGAGTTGAATAGTTTTTGCTCTAGTGCTTCACTAATATCTTTTAGAGCAGGGTGGTGGTAATATTTTGTAGAAATTGTTGAACTCCCATGCTTCACTTATATCCTTTTGAGAGTATATTAAAACAGCATGGTAATGTGTTTAGGCTAAAGAAACTAGTCTTCACATGATAAACATCCAATGTCAATGTAGTAAAAAAAAATCACACTAAGTGCATTGAATAGAATGAGATGTTGGATGCTTGATAATTGTTTTGAGACATGAGGATAGTGATATTAGAGTCATGCTAGTGGAGTTATTATGAAATTCAGAAATACTTGTGTTAAGGTTAGTGATTCCCGTATCATGCACGTATGGTGAACCGCTATGTGACGAAGTTAGATCATGGGGTATTTGTAGAGTGCCAACCTTTGTGTGGAGGTCGGGCGCGCGCGATGGTTAACTCCTACCAACCTCCCCCCTAGGAGCATGCGTTGATTGCTTTGTTTTGATGACTCGTAAATTTTTGCAATAAGTATATGAGTTCTTATGACTAATGTTGAGTCCATGGATTATACGCACTCTCACCCTTCTATCATTGCTAGCCTCTTTTGTACCGCGCAACTTTCGCCGGTGCCATGAACCCACTATATATCCTTCCTCAAAACAACCAACATATTGTTCCTCAAAACAGCCACCATACCTACCTATCATGGCATTCCATAGCCATTCCGAGATATATTGCCATGCAACTTTCCACCGTTCCTTTCATATGACACGCATCATATTGTCATATTGCCATTGCATGATCATGTAGTTGACATCGTATTTGTGGCAAAGCCACCATGCATAATTTTTATACATGTCACTCTTGTTTCATTGCACATACCGGTACACCGCCGGAGGCATTCATATAGAGTCATACTTTGTTGTTGTAGTATCGAGTTGTAATATCGTGTTGTAATGAAAGTGTGATGATCATCATTATTAGAGCATTGTCCCATGGGAGGAAAGGCTAAATCTATAAAGCCCCTCCGCAAAAAAAAAGAAAAAAAGGAAAGGCCAAAGAAAAAAAGAAAGGCCCCCAAAAAAAGGGAAAAAAGAAAAGAAAAAATGGACAATTGCTACTATCTTCTTTTCCACACTTGTGCTTCAAAGTAGCACCATGTTCTTCATTGTAGAGAGTCTCATGCTTAGTAATTTTCATATACTAGTGGGAATTTTAAATTATAGAACTTGGCTTGTATATTCCAACGATGGGCTTCCTCAAATGCCCTAGGTCTTCGTGAGCAAGCAAGTTGGATGCACACCCACTAGTTTCTTTTGTTGAGCTTTCATTCATATTTAGCTCTAGTGCATCCGTTGCATGGCAATCCCTACTCACTCACATTGATATCTATTGATGGGCATCTCCATAGCCCGTTGATACGCCTAGTTGATGTGAGACTATCTCCCTCCTTTTTGTCTTCGCCACAACCACCTCTATTCCACCTATAGTGCTATATCCATGGCTCACGCTCATGTATTGCGTGAAAGTTGAAAGGTTTGAAAAGATAGAGTATGAAAACAAGTGCTTGGCTGAAATCGGGGTTCTGCATGATATGAATATTTTGTGTGATAACGAGGGAGCATAACCAACACTATATGATTTTGTAGGGATAACTTTCTTTAGCCATAGTATTTTGAGAAGACATGATTGCTTTGTTAGTATGCTTGAAGTATTATTGTTTCTTATGTCAATATAGACTTTTATATTGAATCTTTCAGATCTGAACATTCATGCCACAATTAAGAGAATTACATTGAAAAACTATATTGGTTAGCATTCCACATAAAAAATTCTTCCTTTATCATTTACCTACTCGAGGACGAGCATCAGTTAAGCTTGGGGATGCTTGATACGTCTCCAACGTATCTATAATTTTTGATTGTTCCATGCTATTATTTATGAAGTCTTGGATGTTTAATGGGCTTTATCATTCACTTTTATATCATTTTTGGGACTAACCTACTAACCCAAAGGCCCAGTCCAGATTGCTATTTTTGCCTGTTTCAGGGTTTTGCAGAAAAAGAATATCAAACGGAGTCCAAACGGAATGAAACCTTCACGAGAGATATTTTTGGAGAAAATCACGCACGAAGAACTTGAGAACCACGTCAGAAGAGCCACATGGGGCCCACTAGGGTGGGGGGCGCCCCCCTTCCCAGGGCGCGCCCCCTGCCTCGTGGAGCCCCCGTGACTCCCCGGGTGCCCTCCTTCTTCCTATATAAGTCTACGTACCCCAGAAACTCCGTGAACAAAAAAAACCCTAATTCCACCGCCATACCTTCTATTCCCGTGGAGATCCCATTGTGGAGCCTGTTCCGGAGCTCCACCGGAGGGGGATCTTTCACGGAGGCTTTCATCATCATCATCGCCCTCACCATGAGTTGTGAGTAGTTTATCACAGACCTTCGGGTCCATAGCTATTATCTAGATGGCTTCTTCTCTCTCTCTGGATCTTAATACAAAGTTCTCCTCGGTCTTCGAGGAGATTTATTCGATGTAATCTTTTTTTGCGGTGTGTTTGTCGAGATCCGATGAATTGTGAGTTTATGATGAAGGTTATCTATGAAATATATTTGGTTCTTCTCTGAACTTTTTATTTGTGCTCATAATATCCTTGCAAGTCTCTTCGAATTATTGGTTTGGTTTGGCCTACTAGATCTATAGTTCTTGCAATGGGAGAAGTGCTTGGCATTGGGTTCAATCTTGCGGTGTCCTTTCCCAGTGACAGTAGGGGCAGCAAGGCACGTATTGTATTGTTGCCATCGAGGATAAAAAGATGGGGTTTATATCATATTGCTTGAGTTTATCCCTCTACATCATGTCATCTTGCTTAAGGCGTTACTCTATTCTTATGAACTCAATACACTAGATGCATGCTGGATAGCTGTCGATGTACGGAGTAATAGTAGTAGATGCAGGCTGGAGTCGGTCTACTTGTCTCGGACGTGATGCCTATATACAATGATCATGCCTAGATAGTCTCATAATTATTCACTTTTCTATCAATTGCTCGACAGTAATTTGTTTACCCGCTGTAGAATATCGCCATCATGAGAGAAGCCACTAGAGAAAACTATGGCCCCGGGGTCTATTCTCAACATATCAATCTACATCTACTTTACTTTTACTGCTTTTATTTGCTGTTCTTATAAACTAAAAATACTAAAAATATAAACTATCATCTCTATCCGATCTCACTTTCGTAAGTGACCGTAAAGGGATTGACAACCCCTTATCGCGTTGGCTGCGAAGATATTATTTGTTTGTGCAGGTGCGAGGGACTCACGCGTGGTATCCTACTGGATTGATACCTTGGTTCTCAAAAACTGAGGGAAATACTTACGCTACTATGCTGCATCACCCTTTCCTCTTTGAGGGAATACAACGCAAGATCGAGAAGTAGCACTTACCCCTTGGAAAGGGTACTCCGAAGCCCCAACACAGCTGGAAGAGTCACAGAGTGGAACATTGAACTACAGGCATTTGAATTGGAATTCAGCACGACTCGGGTCATCAAAGGAGCGGCCCTTGCCGATTTCGTGGCAGAATCGACTAACACCCCAGGCTAGGAGGTGAGTGAAGACCGCTCGCTCACCCCTGGAGATGAAGCCCCAAATGGATGGGTCATGTACTTTCACGGAGCCTTCACGCGGCAGGGCGCGGGGGCTAGAGCTGTGCTTATCTTGCCCACCAATGATAAGCTCTATTGCGCCGTGCAGTTATGCTTCCAGAATGGCGACAATGTCTCTAACAACATCGTAGAGTATGAGGGTCTGATCGCTGGCCTCAAGGCTGCTGCAGCGCTGTGGGTGAGGCACCTCACCATCAAAGGCGACTCCCATCTCCTGGTCAACTTCTCCAACAAGGCGTACAGACCGAAGGACGAGCACATGGAGGCGTACCTTGAAGAAGTGCGGAAAATAGAGAAGCGATTCCTGGGCTTGGAGTTGCAGCACGTACCGCGTGGCACGAACAAGGAGGTAGACGACATCGCCAGAAAGAAAGTGCCTCTTGACAGCTTGGACCCACCATCAATAACTTCGCACGTAAGGAAGTGCCTCCTTATCCTCCCTGACTGTCGAGACCCACCTGGTCGAAGCATACGTTGCGTTGCAATTCTGGTCGTGAACGTGTACGTACATATTGGTCGATCGGTCTCTCTGCAACGATGAACCGTGGCCGAGCAAGCAGCAACACGTGTAGTAGTAGAGCCCCCGACCTAGCAATTCAGGCAGTCCAATCTAAACCATGTACACGTACGTACAACCAGATGCCAAAAAATACGGCCACATACATACATACGGGTGGGGTCTCGAAGGCCTAGCTACTCGCGCATACGTATGGTCAGGGCACGTGTACATGGAAGGCAACGGATGACAGCAATGATGTCATGTTCATCGGCAGCCAAGCGGCTAGGTCAGAACGGAGAAACAGGGTCGTATTCATCAGGAGCGAAACCACTAGGTTGGAACGCATCGTGTTCAACGGGAGCCAACTGGCTTGGACGGAAGAGCCGGAACGGGGTCTGGCGTATCGCAAAAGGGAAGAAAACAGCCTTCTGTTGGAGCGCGTATGGTCAAAATGGGGTCCTATTCATCGGGAAGGGTCTGGCCTACCGCAGAACAGAGGAAACGGACTTGTGTTCGAGCTCCTACGGTCGAAACGGGGTCCTGTTGATCGGGAGGGGTGTGGCATACCACAAAATGGAGGAAACAAACTTCTTTTCGACCTCCTATGGTCGAAGCGGGGGTCATGTTCATCGGGAGGGGTGTGGCATACCACAAAACGGGACTCCATGGGCTACTATTCATCCACTGTCTACTGCCTCGCTCCAGCCTCCACTACTGTGCATCCACTGTCGACCTCCTCCAGCCTCCACCTGTGACTATTCATCCATGGCGTCTCCTTCAGGCCTCCACCAGCTACTGTTCATCCAGCCTCCATCACCCCTCCACCGGCTACTGTTCAACCACCCCTCCACCGGCTACTGTTCATCCAACCCTCCACTGGCTACTATTCAACCAGCCCTCCACGGGGACCTGTTCATCCACCCCCAACCGGCTCGTTCGGGGTCCTGTTCATCCAGCGGCAACGGCCTCTACTACCACGGGGTCCTGTTCATCCAACCCCCACTTGGAACTGTTCATCCTACCCCAACAACGGCCACTGTTCATCAAGAGGCAGCAGCAGGGTTCGACCGGCTTCAGTTAGCAGCAATAGCGAAGGAATCGGTCGGGTTCAGTTAGCAGCTAGCAGGGATCAATCGCTCGGGTTCAGTAACTTGGCTAGTGCAATCGATCGGGTTTAGTAAGCGAACGCCTCGCTCGATTTCATTTAGAACCCAATGTCTCGCACACACGCGTGTGCGTGTACGAGAGAAACGCGAAATCCCTCCATGCATCGCTCGGCCTCGACCACCCACCATAACTGGGAACTCCCCGATATTTCTCCGCCCTCGCTTCTACCATGGTTTTTTCCATCATGGACGGCCCAAAGAATGTCATGCAGGTGCGTCCCTGGCCCGCCCAGTAAGAAAAGCCCATTTTCTGTCATGATTTTTTGTCATAGAAGTAGGAGCCCACCATATCTATGATGATACCGGTTTTTGTCACAATTATCATCATAGAAGTGTCATAAGCATGACACACACAAAATCCGTTCGGCCCAAAATGTCACGGATGTGTCTTTTTTTGTAGTGGCAGCACTAACCACTTGATTCATTGCCGCTAAGCAAAGCATCTGTGGCTCTTGTGGTTTAGGTGCAACAAAGGTTGGAGCGGATGAGAGGTAAGCCTTCAAATCTTTGACTACTACTTCGGCTTCTGGAGTCCATTATACTAGGCGAGCCTTCTTCAAGATTTTGAAGAACGCCTAGGCATGCTCAGCGGATTTTGAAATGAACCTACTGAAAGCAGCAATGTAGACCTCCAAGTGCCTCACGTCCTTGACTATTTTGGAGCTTGGACCTGCTATGTTGCCTTGATCTTGTCGGGGTTAGCTTCTATCCCTCGCTGAGATACAAAAAACCCGAGGAGCTTGCTGGATGGAACACTGAACACACACTTCTCGGGATTGAGCTTTAGTTTGGCCTTGCGTAGATTTGCAAAGGTTTCCTCCGAGTCTTTGATGAGTGTAGAGTTGTCTCTTGTCTTGACCACAATATCATCCATGTAGGCTTATATTTTTGTGCAGCTGGGGTTCTAAACCAATATGTACGGCCCTTGCAAACGATGAACCAACATTTTTTTAGCCCGAAGGGCATACGTACAAAGGAGTACATGCTACATCGGGTTATAAATGCGGTTTTCTCCTCGTCTTCTTTGGCCATGAAGATTTGGTGGTAGACGGAGTATACATCAAGGAAGGAGAGAAAATCACACCCGGCAGTGGCATCGACGATCTAATTGATACACGGCAAGGGGAAGGGATCCTTCGGATAGGCTTTGTCCAAGTCGGTGAAGTCAATGCAAAGTCTCCACTTCATGTTTGCCTTACACCACCGGATTTTCTAACTAGGTTGGATGCAACACTCCTCTGAACAAACCTGCTACTTCAAGCTTCTTGATCTCTTCAGTGATGAAATTCTACCTCTCCAAAGCTTGCTTCCTGACCTTCTGCTTGACGGGGAGGGCATGAGGGTAGGCGGCAAGGTGGTGCTCAATTACCTCCCTGGGAATGTGAGGGATGTCGGATGGTTTCCAGGCAAACACATCTACATCCGCCGGCAGGAAGGCAACATGCACGCATTCCTGTTTGTCAACAAGGGTGGCACTAATGGTGAAGGTACCATCAGTGACATCCTGCCTTTCCACAACCTTCTTTGTCACAGGGGGAGCAGCTATGGGCTTCTTGCTGGTAGAACTTTCCGGCAAGACACTGCCAGGCGTGACACACTCTGGAGGGGCACGCTTCCTAGGGTCCTTGCTGGTGTCCTTGTCAGCTTTCTTTTCTTTCTTTGTGGGGACGGGGCTCCCCGCGGCCTTTGCTGCCACCGCATCTATGTACATCTTATCAACGCATATGATTGCGTCCCTCCTATTTGACGAGATGGAAATGACTCCCATTGGCCCCAGCATCTTCAGAGTGTTATAAGCGTAGTGGGATGCTACCATGAATTTGGCCAGAGCTGGGCGATAGGGGATACCGTTGAATGGAAAGGGGAGCTCAACAACATCAAACACGACTTTCTCAGTCCTGTAGTTCAACTCCCTGCCAAACATCAATCACCGTGTAATATTTCCTTTCAGGTGGCTTCTTCCCTGGTTGATCCCTTGGAATGTGTCTGTCCTCTTGATGCCTCATCAGGAATTTGGAGTTTCTTGACTATGCTAGGGGAGATCAGATTCAAACCAGCCCCGCCTTCAACCAACACCTTGGTGACCTTGAGGTTGTGGATTGTTTGTAAGATCAACAATGGCAAGCATCCGACCACGGTAGTGCCATCAGGATGGTCCTCAATGTCAAATATGATGGGCTTGCATTACCATTTGAGTAGTTCCCGACCGCCTGCCATGTGTTCTGCTACATTGGCCTCACGTTCCCACTGCTTCACTTGGCGGTGAGAGGAGGGCAAAGATGCACCCCCGTCAAAGCACATCGCCTTAGTAGCTCTCTGGAATTCATGTTCGCTGGACTCCTCGTCATCTTCCTCTTCCCTATCCTCTTCTCCATCTTTTTTCTCTCGACCTCTCGTGGGTTTTTCCTTCTGCTAATTGACCTTGCTGTGGCGGCCACCATGCTTGGCATGTCCTTTCCCGCAAGCGCCATCCTGGCATTCCTCCTTATCACGCTTCTCTTATCCGGCATTCTGTCGCTCGGAAAGTTCTTTGACTTGCCGGCACTCCTGGAGATCATGGCCCTTGGTTTGATGGATTTTGCAATATGGCTCGTCGGATTTTCCAGCTTTCTCTGGCACCACGGCAGCCCCACAATCAGTGCACGAAGCAGCTTCCTTGCCGGGCGCTTGGGCCTTTGCCCTCTTGTCGGCACAGGGATCACTGGAGCTCTTAACGGCCATTACTGCTTTTCCTTTGCGCTTCTTGTTGTGCTTCTTTCTTCTCTTTCTGACGGCGGCGTCGTCGTCGTCCTCTGAATCGACTCTGGTGCCAACCTCTTCACCGGGGAGCCTTCTCCCGTCCTCAGCGCGAGCACACTTGTCTGCCTGGGTGTACAGCTCGTTGACTGTCGTTGGCAGCCGAACGTTCATCTTGGCGTGCATCTTCTGATTGCGCATGTTCGTGTGCAACGCAGCAATCAATGATGTCGGATGAATCTTCGGGATATTGTGGTGTAGTCGACGGAACCTCTTCATGTATTTACCCAGACTTTCTCCCTCCTTCTGCAAGAGGGCTTGCAAGTTACTGGGCTACCCGGGTTCTTGATGGCCACCCGTAAAGGCGCCAATGAACTCGTTGCACAAATAAGCCCAGGACAAGATGGAATCCTTGGGTGGGTGCATCAGCCAAGACTTCACATTGGGCTTGAGCACCAATGGAAAGTAATTGGCGAGCACCTTTTCGTCCCTTCCCCCGACAGCTTGGACGGTGATGGTGTATATGCCGAAAAACTCTGTTGGGTTGAGCTTTCCATCGTACTTCTCTGGTAGTTCAAGTTTGAAGGTGCGAGATCATGGCCAACGGACTTATCGCAGATCGCGAGTGAAGGCGGGGCACCCCACCTTGTAAGGCAAGTACCCGCCAGCACCGGGCACGGGTTCGTCTACGACGATGCCATTTCACATGTCGGAATGACGGTGTGTCTCTCGGCGCCTCTCAATGGTGACGTGGGCGTCTTCCTTCTTCATGTCCTTTAAACCTTGACCTTGATCTGGCTGAGCTTGCGGCTCGAAGGAGGCCATCGACGCACCGTTGAGTTCATCAACATCTTGGTTCTGCCGATTCTGTCGCGGTTGTCCCTGGGGAGGTTGCCATGGAGGAGATTCCACCATAGGTGCATTTTCTCCTCTGCTCAGCCTCCGGCATGAGCGGCCGACGTTGTTGGCGGGCGTTGTGATAGCTCCGTGCGCTGTGACTTGTTGGCTTCAGCAAATCCGATGAGGCTTTGGGTGGTGGTCCTCCACTCATCCATTTTCTCTCCTATTGTTGGGAAATCCAATAGCAACTGGGACCGCGCCATTGCCTCCACCGTCGTCGCCGGCAGGGCATGGAAGGCAGAATGCGACGTTGATCGACTCCTGGCTGAGCCAGAAGGAGAGCCGTCGGTTCATGTCGTCTTGGTCCGGCCACTAAGGAGGTTTGGAGCGGTGGAGGTGGCCCTTGCGGGTTGTGCTCTTGGCCAGCCGGTGTTTTGTTACACTTGCCTTGGGCTGGGCGACGCGCTTGCCCCGACGTTGCCCCTTCAGCATGCGTGGCCAAAAGGTTTTGGCTCACACAGGAATGGCCGTCATTGCTATGCTGTTGCGATGAGGATGAGGAAGTCGAGTGTTTCCTTCGTCTCTGTCAGCTCGGCCATGGTCGCTAAAAAAATGGCGTAGCTGGACGTCCCCAGCTGTTCCGACTCCCTCCCCCACCGTGGTGAGCATGATGGGAGCGCCGCATGTGTTGGTCATGCCCCCCATGGGATATTCCCCGCCCGCGGCAGCTGAGACGTTCGTGGCATTCGCAACCGCGTGGTAAGGGGCCTTCGAGGTGGAGGGACCGGCCGCCACCATTGTTTTCTTCTTGGGAGCCATCGAAGAAATCAAGGGTGGTGAGGATTGATGCCTTGGCTATTACTTCAGGTTCGCGCAAGCAAATCCACGTACCTGGCATGCGAAAGATGCCATGGAGGAAGCACGATCACCTATGGGGCAAGGCAGCCCCTTTGTGGTTTAGTGAGGGGGATGATCACATTGCACAAAGAGCAAAAACAATAGGGCAGGACGACGAGGGATAGTGCTATTTTACCCAGGTTCGGGTCGCTTTGCTGCGTAAAACCCTACTCCTGCCTTGGTGGATTGAACTTGAGGAAAATGAAGGCACATAGTGATCTAGCCCCGGCAAGGGTACCTAGGGAAAAGCAACTACGTACATACGAGTGTGAGGGGTCGAGAAGTGCCAATCCTTTGCTAGGTTGCCTCGAGCCTCCTTTTATAGGTTAAGAGGTCGCCAAAATGTCAAAACAATCATTTTGGTATGACTAGACGGCTAACAGTGTTATCGTACCTAACTCTGGTAGTTAGGACAAAGTGCATTAAATGCACTGCTAGGTGTCATGCGGAGGTTAAAGCCCGACAAGTCTGTCGTGCCGCTTATCCACCTTTCCCTTATTAGCAAGACACGCTGCTTGGACGAGTGTCAATAAAGTTAATCTCCTCCCCAGCTTGCTGCCACGTGCCAGACAGGATCCACCTAGATGCCTGAGAGCTCGACACCGCATTGATTAATGACTTACATGCGATGAGGTGGAGCGGTGACGTCTTGGTGGAGTGTTTTGGCGGTGTGGAGCTTGCCGAGGGTTTGTTTGAGACTTGCTTCAACTTTGGTGTACCTCAAAGGCCTTGCCGGGAAGAGGCTTGGCCTTGGCCCCAGTTCTGGTCTCGACCCCGTGAGGCTCGCCTGCCCTGTGGGGGAGACCTTTCTGGTGGCATCGTAGTTGCTTTTTGTCTTCTTGATTCGCTACTTGTTCTCACAAAGAGCGGTTTCTCTAGCTCGTCTTACATCATGCATTGGTACTTTGAGTGTGATTCATCACGCGCCTGTGTGCAAGTCTGGGCAAGGAATGTGAATGTTCGTTGCACTGATAGTGTAGCTGCGCAATCCAGCCATTCTGGCCTCGGCGTCGGGGCCTTGCAGGCGCCGCTACCCCCGCCGGTGATCTCGGAGAGGGCTGACTCACATGTGGTGTGTGAGGGAGTCCTGTATTCAGGGGTCCTCAGGCATCTGGGTCGTTGAAGTTGGGCCATACTGATGGGCCGCGTAAAGCAGAAGCAGAAGACCCTCCCCCATGTTCGGCCAGGACTCTTATGTACGTAGAAAGGAAAGGGTAGAGTCCGGACATATCAATTAGTTCCTCCCCAAGTCGCCCTTGTAACCCTAGGTCCCCTCAGGCGTGTATATAAGCCGAGGGGTTTAGTCTGTAGGGGGGATCATCATCATCACAATACCCCCATAGGTTAGACATTAGGTCATACTTTAGGGTTTAACCATTACGATCTCGAGGTAGATCAACTCTTGTACTCATATTCATCCATATTAATCTAGCAGGAAGTAGGGTATTACCTTGATCGAGAGGGCCTGAACCTGGGTAAACGTTGTGTCCCCGGCCTCCTGTTACCATCGATCCTCTAAACACATAGCTTGGGCCCCCTACCCGAGATCTACCGGTTTTGACACCGACAGTGTGTCCAAGCCTCCCCTTCCTTAGGATGGAGCCTGTGCGGCATGAGGAGCTCCTGCCATCTGAGCTCTACATCGTTCATCGTGTGCGCTCCATGGAGGGTCTGGAGAGGTGGCTTCAATTTGCGATGTTATCTTCTGCTGGCAGTGCTAGGCGCGACATCTCACTTGAGTTCGTGGTGGAGGCACTGGGCGCAGGGGTTGCCATATCACCAAAGTGGTTTTCGATGCACGAATATAGGCCGGAGGATTTCTTGGTGGTGTTCGCGTGCCAGGAGCATCGTAGCAGTGTTGGCGCGTGGCCATCAGTCGATCACAAAGAAGTGCGCTTGTTCCTCATACAATGGAATTCTTAGGCACAAGTTGTGTATTCGGTGATGATGTTCAAGGTCTCTCTGGTGCTGGAAGGGATTCCGCTGTACACTTGGGAGCGGGAGGTGGTGGAAGATCTTCTCAAATCAGCTTGTCTGGTTGATATGGTCGTACCGGAGATGACTGCGCGTCAAGACCTCTCCGTGTTTAGGCTCTCTTCCTGGACGGCAGACAGGGAGAGCATTACATTGTTGTGTTGGTTGGTCGTGTCGTAGCCGGGCTTAGTCATGCCCATGGCGGATCCAGAGTTGTTGAAATATAAGGTGCTTATTCATGTGGATTCAGTGATAGAATTTGATGGTGCGGAAGAGCCTTGGTTCCTTAGGGTGTCGTCTGGCATCGAGCGGAGTGGCATCCCTGATACTGGCAGTGGCTCCATGGGTGCTCAAGGAGGCAGGTCTAGGAGCCACACACTGATGGAAATATACCCTAGAGGCAATAATAAAATGGTTATTATTATATTTCCTTAATCATGATAAAGGTTTATTATTCATGCTAGAATTGTATTGACCGGAAACTGAAATACATGTGTGGGTACATAAACAAATATCGTGTCCCTAGTGAGCCTCTACTAGACTATCTCGTTGATCAAAGATGGTTAAGGTTTCCTAACCATAGCCATGACTTCTCATTTGAGATTGGGGTCACATTATTAGGAGAATGATGTGATGTACAAGACCCAACCGTTAGCATAGCATATGATCGTTTAGTTTATTGCTACTGCATTTTCAATGTCAAATACATGTTTCTTCGACCATGAGATCATGTAACTCCCGGATATCAAAGGAATACCTTGTAAGCTATCAAACATCACAACGTAATTGGGTGATCATAAAGATGCTATACAGGTATCTCCAAAGGTGTATGTTGCGTTGGCATGGATCGAGACTGGGATTTGTCACTCCGTGTGACGAAGAGGTATCTCTGGGCCCTCTCGGTAATACAGCATCACAAGAAGCTTGCAAGCAGAGTGACTAAAGAGTTAGTTACAAGATGATGTATTATGGAACGAGTAAAGATACTTGCCAGTGATGAGATTGAACTAGGTATGGAGATAACAACAAACAAATCTCGGGAAAGTAACATACCGACAGACAAAGGGAACTACGTTTGTTATCATAAAGGTTTGACAGATAAATATCTTCGTAGGATATGTAGGAACCAATATAGGAATCCAGGTCCCGCTATTGGTTATTGCCGGAGAGTCGTCTCAGTCATGTCTACATCATTATCGAACCCTGTAGGGTCCGCACGCTTAACGTTTGTTCACAATATAGTGCTATATGAGTTATGTGAATTGGTGATCGAATGTTGTTCGGAGCCTCGGATGATATCACGGACATGACAAGGAGCTCCGGAATGGTCCGGAGGTAAAGGTTGATATATAGGACGATGCTATTTGGTCACCGGAAAGGTTTCAGACTGAATCGGGTACTCGTCGGATCACCGGAAGGGGTTCCAGGAGGCCCAGGGACTTTATTGGGCCAAATGGGCCAACGAGGGATAGCCCACCAGCCCACAGGGGGCTGGTGCGCCCCCACCTCATGGCGCCGGCCCTAGGGAAGGAAAGGGGGAGGGCCCGCCCCCTCTTTCCTTTTCTCCCACAAGAAAAAAGGAAAAAAGGGGGCGCCACCCCTCCTGCCTTCTCCTAGGCACAAGAAAAGGAAAGGGGCGCGCAATAGGCTAGATGTGATAGCTTGACTTAATAGGGATGATAGACTACTCATAACAATAAGGAATTCCTTCTTTTCGGGAAGCCCATTCGGACAAAACTCCAAAGTTAAGCGTGCTTAGCTTGGAGTAATTTCAGGATGGGTGACCGACCAGGAAGTTGCTCCCCGGGTGTGTCCGGGGGCATTACAAGTTGGTATCAGAGCTGACCCTCGCGGTTACATGGATGTTTGCGGATAGGTGCACGGTCATGTTTTGCATGACGTTTGTGACCTGTCATGGCACATGGCATGGCACATGTGCCGGACTGGATGCACAGACATATGCGCCAAAAGGGAACGTTCATGTAGCCCAACGAGGATGTCGGTTCCTCTTAGTGAGGGTGTATGTGATAGCCTGGCTTAATAGGGATGATAGACTACTCATATTAATAAGAAATTCCTTCTTTTTTGGAAGCCCATTCGGACAGAACTCCAAAGTTAAGCGTGCTCAGCTTGGAGATATTTCAGTATGGGTGACCGACTGGGAAGTTGCTCCCAGGTGCGCACAAGTGAGGACAAAGTGTGCAGAAAATACTAGTATTGATCTGTGAGGCCAGTCTAGATCCCGCCAGGAGTAACGACCACCGGCGGGTGTGTCTGGGGCATTACACCAGGCGCCCAACGAGGTCGGCGGCCATCCTTGCGGCGCACCTTGGCCGCCTCCTCCTCCCCCACCTATATATATATGTGTGTGTGTGTGTGTGTGTGTGTGTGTGTGTGTGTGTGTGTGTGTGTGTGTGTGAGGAGGGAGATGGGCACAATGCACACAATGATCCCAAGCCTTGTGCGGTGCCCCGTCTCCCTATAGTTCTAGTTCGTCCTCCGTCCACGTCCGTTGTGCTTGGCGAAGCCGTGCAGATAGATTAACCACCACCTTCACCATGTCGTCGTGCTGACGAAACTCATCTACTACTTCGCCTCTCTTGCTGGATCGAGAAGGCGAGGACGTCATCGAGCTAAATGTGTGCTGACGCGGAGGTGCCGTATGTTCGGTACTTGAACCGGAGGGATCGTGAAGGTGTATGACTACATCAACCGCATTGATAAACGCTTCTGCTTAGCGATCTTCAAGGATATGAAGATGCTCTCCCCTTCTTGTAGCTATGCATCTCCATGGATAGATCTTTCGTGTTCGTAGATTTTTTTTTGTTTTCCATGAAACGTTCCCCAACATTGGCATCATGATAGAGGCGAGGGGCCCGATCTTTCAATGAGATGATAACTATCGATTTGGTGGAGACGACTTTGACGATCCGACTACAAATGTGCACGATGTTGCGTGATACGTCTCCAACGTATCTATAATTTTTTATTGTTCCATGCTATTATATATTCTGTTTTGGATGTTTAATGGGCTTTATTATACACTTTTATATTATTTTTGGGACTAACCTACTAACCCAAGGCCCAGTGCAAATTGTTGTTTTTTTGCCTATTTCAGTGTTTCGCGGAAAAGGAATATCAAACAGAGTCCAAACGGAATGAAACCTTCGGGAGAGTTATTTTGGAACGATATCTCATGAGAGACTTGCAGTACAAGTCAGACAAGAAACGAGGTTCCCACGAGGGGGCAGGGCACGCCCAGGGGGGTAGGCGCGGCCCCCACCCTTGTGGGCCCCATGTTGCTCCACCGACGTACTTTTTCCTCCTATACATATCCACATACCCTGAAAACATTGTGGAGCACGAAGAAAACCCTAATTCCACCGATGTAACCTTCTGTTCTCGTGAGATCCCATCTTGGGGCCTGTTCCGGAGCTCCACCGGAGGGGGGGTTGATCACGGAGGGCTTCTACATCAACACCATAGCCTCTCCGATGAGTTGTGAGTAGTTTACCACAGACCTTCGGGTCCATAGTTATTAGCTAGATTGCTTCTTCTCTCTCTTTGGATCTCAATACAAAGTTCTCCTCGATCTTCGAGGAGATCTATTCGATGTAATCTTTTTGTGGTGTGTTTGTCGAGATCCGATGAATTGTGGGTTTATGATCAAGATTATCTATGAACAATATTGGATTCTATTATGAAATCTTTTATGAATGATTATAATATCCTTGCAAGTCTCTTCGAATTATTGGTTTGCTTTGGCCTACTAAATATATAGTTCTTGCAATGGGAGAAGTGCTTGGCTTCGGGTTCAATCTTGCGGTGTCCTTTCCCAGTGACATTAGGGGCAACAAGGCACGTATAGTATTGTTGCCATCGAGGATAAAAAGATGGGGTTTATATCATATTGCTTGAGTTTATCCCTCTACATCATGTCATCTTGCTTAAGGCGTTACTCTGTTCTTATGAACTTAATACTATAGATGCATGCTGGATAGCGGTCGATCTGTGGAGTAATAGTAGTAGATGCAGAATCATTTCGGTCTACTTGTCACGGACGTGATGCCTATATACAATGATCATGCCTAGATATTCTCATAACTATGCGCTTTTCTATCAATTGCTCGACAGTAATTTGTTCACCCAACGTAGAATTCTGCTATCAAGAGAGAAGCCACGAGTGAAACGTATGGCCCCGGGGTCTATCTTCTTCACATTAGTTTCCAGTCAACTTGCCAATTTCTGTTGCCGTTGCTTTATTTACTTTCTGTTTCTATACCAAAAATTCCAAAAATATTATCTTATCATCTCTATCAGATCTCACTCTCGTAAGTGACCGTGAAGGGATTGACAACCCCTTATCGCGTTGGCTGCGTGGTTCTTATTTGTTTGTGCAGGTGCGAGGGACTCGCGCGTGGTCTCCTACTGGATTGATAACTTGGTTCTCAAAAACTGAGGGAAATACTTACGCTACTGTGCTGCATCACCCTTTCCTCTTCGAGGGAATACAACTCAAGCTCGAGAAGTAGTAAGAAGAATTTCTAGCGCCGTTGCCGGGGAGATCTACGCAAATGTCATATACCAAGTACCTATCACAAACCCTTATCCCTCGCACTACATTATTTGCCTCTCGTTTTCCTCTCCCCCACTTCACTCTTGCCGTTTTATTCGGCCTTCTTTTTCCATGTGTTTTACCGTTTGATTGCCTCTTATTTGCTTGTGTGTTGGATTGCTTGCTTGTCACTATGGCTCAAGATAATACCAAATTGTGTGACTTTTCCAATACCAACAGTAATGATTTTATTAGCACTCCGATTGCTCCTATCTTAGATGCTGAATCTTGTGAGATCAATGCCGCTCTGTTGAATCTTGTCATGAAAGATCAATTTTCTGGCCTTCCTAGTGAAGATGCCGCTACCCATCTAAAGAGCTTCGTTGATTTGTGCGATATGCAAAAGAAGAGGGATACGGATAATGATATTGTTAAATTGAAGCTATTTCCGTTTTCACTTAGAGATCGTGCTAAAACTTGGTTTTCCTCATTGCCTAGAAATAGTATTGATTCATAGAATAGGTGCAAAGATGCCTTTATCTCTAAGTATTTTCCACCCGCTAAGATTATCTCTCTTAGAAATGATATTATGAATTTTAAGCAACTAGATCATGAGGATGTTGCACAAGCTTGGGAGAGAATGAAATTAATGATACGTAATTGCCCTACACATGGTTTGAACTTAGGGATGATTATACAAAAAAATTATGCCGGCTAATTTTTCTTCTAGAAATCTTTTAGATTAGGCTGCGGGGGGCACTTATATGGAAATCACTTTAGGAGAAGCTACCAAACTCCTAGATAATATTATGGTTAACTACTCCCAATGGCACACCGAAAGATCTACTAGTAAAAAGGTGCATGCTATTAAAGAGATTAGTGTTTTGAGTGGAATGATGGATGAACTTACTAAATTATTTGCTACTAAGAGTGCTTCTTCTGATCCTAATGATATGCCTTTGACCACGCTGATTGAGAATAATAATGAATCTTTGGATGTGAATTTTGTTGGTAGGAATAATTTTGGTAATAATGCTTATAGAGGAAACTTTAATGCTAGGCCTTTTCCTAGTAATCCCTCTAACAATTATGGTAATTCCTGCAATAACTCTTATGGAAATTTTAGTAAGATGCCCTCTGAATTTGAGACTAGTGTTAAAGAGTTTATGAATTCGCAAAAGAATTTCAATGCTTTGCTTGAAGAAAAATTGCTTAAGGTTGACGAATTGGCTAGAAACGTGCATAGAATTTCTCTTGATGTTGATTCTTTGAACCATTGATCTATTCCACCTTAGCATGATATCAATGAGTCTCTCAAAGCCATGATAATTTCCATTGATGAGTGCAAAGAAAGAACCGCTAGGATGCGTGCTAAAAAGGATTGCTTTATGAAAGCGTTTTCTTCTAGTTATCATGAGAATAAAGATAAAGATCTGAAAGTGATTGATGTGTCTCCTATTAAATCCTTGCTTTCTAGTATGAATCTTGATAGAGATGGGACTAAAAATGAATCTACTCTAGTTAAAAGGTGTCCCAATGATTCGGAGTTTGTAGATCTTGATGCTAAAATTATTAAAAGTGGGATTGAAGAGATCAAAACTTTGCATAGCGATGAATCCACTATCTTGGATTTCAAGGGATTTAATTATGATAACTACTCTTTAATAGATTGTATTTCCTTGTTGCAATCCGTGCTAAATACTCCGCATGCTTATAGTCAAAATAAGGCTTTTACCAAACACATAGTTGATGCTTTAATGCTGTCTTATGAAGAAAAACTTGAATTGGGAGTTTCTATCCCTAGAAAGCTTTATGATGAGTGGGAACCTACTATTAAAATTAAGATTAAAAATCATGAATGCTTTGCTTTGTGTGATTTGGGTGCAAGTGCTTCCACTTCCAAAAACTTTGTGTGATATGTTAGGATTCCATGAACTTGATGATTGTTCATTAAATTTGCATCTTGCGGATTCTACCATTAAGAAACCTATGGGAAGGATTAATGATGTTATTATTGTTGCAAATAGGAATTATGTGCCCGTAGATTTCATAGTTCTTGATATAGATTGCAATCCTTCATGTCCTATTATTCTTGGTAGACCTTTCCTTAGAACGATTGGTGCAATTATTGATATGAAGGAAGGAAATACTAGATTCCAATTTCCATTAAGGAAAGGCATGGAACACTTTCCTAGAAAGAAAATCAAATTACCTTATGAATCTATTATGAGAGCCACTTATGGATTGCCTACCAAAGATGTCAATACCTAGATATATTCTTGTAGCGTGCCTAGCTAGGGGTGTTAAACGATAGCGCTTGTCGGGAGGCAACACAATTTTATTTTCTTTGCTTTTGCTTCTGTTTAGGAATAAATATTGCATCTAGCTTATTTTTAGATGTGGTTTTGTGTTTTAATTAGTGTTTGTGCCAAGCAGAACCTTTGGGAAGACTTGTGTGAAGTTTATGCGATCGTGCTCTAGAAAACAGAAACTTTAGCGGTCATGAGATTAGCTATCATTTTTTTACTGGAGAGTGCTTTTTAGTTGATTCTTTTTGAAGATGATTAATAGACAAATTCCTCACGTCCACCAATTTATTTCATTTTTTTAGAGTTACAGAAGTATTCGAAAGTTACAGATTACTACAGACTATTCTGTTTTTTTACAGATTCTATTTTTCGTGTGTTGTTTGCTTATTTGGATGAATCTATGAGTAGTATCG
>LR738711.1:420337368-420374682 GCA_902687465.1 Secale cereale
GGGGGGGGGGGAGTATGAATCATAGAGAAGTTGGAATACAGTAGGTTTAACACCAATATAAATAAAGAATGAGTTCATTACAGTACCTTTCAGTGGCGGTTTGTTTTCTTATACTAACAGAGCTCACGAGATTTTTGGCTAAATTTTGTGTTGTGAAGTTTTCAAGTTTTGGGTAAGCATTTGATGGACTCTGGAAAAAAGAGTGGCAAGAGCCTAAGATCTGGGATTCCCATGGAATCCCAAGGTAAAATTCAAGGATAACCAAAAGCCTAAGCTTGGGCATGCCCCAGGAAGGCATCCCCTCTTCATCCATCAGTAACTTTACTTGAGACTATATTTTTATTCACCACATGATATGTGTTTTGCTTGGAGCATCATGTATGATTTGAGTCTTTGCTTTTTAGTTTGCCACAATCATCCTTGCTGGACACACATTTTGAGAGAGATAAATATGATTTAGAATTGTTAGAATACTCTATGTGCTTCACTTATATCTTTTGAGATAGATAGTTTTGCTCTAGTGCTTCACTTATATCTTTTAGAGCACGGTGGTGGTATTATTTTGTAGAAATTTTTGATCTCTCATGCTTCACTTATATATTTTTGAGAGTATCTTAGAACAGCATGGTAATGTTCTTTGGTTATAAAACTAGTCCTAATATGATAGGCATCCAAGATGAGTATACTAAAAACTTTCATATAAAGTGCATTGAATATTATTAGAAGTTTGATACTTGATGATTGTTGTGAGATATGAGGATGGTGATATTAGAGTCATTCTAGTACAGTAGTTCTGAATTTGAAAAATACTTGTGTTGAGATTTTCAAGTCTCGTAGCATGCATGTAGGTAACCGTTGTTTGATAAATTTGAAGCATGAAGTATTTCATTGAGTTTCGAAAGCCGTGTCCACGCTTATATGGCGGATTGGAGTTTGTTAATATCCGGTTGTAGATAACTTGACACAAGACTCAAATAAAATACATTACCTGTGTGGATTGGAGTTTGTAAATATCCGGTTGTAGATAACTTGACACAAGACTCAAATAAAATACATTACCTGTGTGAGTAGTCGTGATGGTCTCTTTTCGAGGGAGTTCGGGAAGAGAACACGACGGGGTTATGAATGACTTGTAGGTAGACATGATCACTTAGTGATGATTACTAGTTTGCGTTCGTTGGCGTAGCTTCTCATCTCACTCTAAAAGTTCGTATGCTAGCCACCTCATATATGCTTAGCGCTTGATGCAACCCCACTTTATACCACCTCCCCACCTAAAAGCTTTGGTAGTTTTGATACCCAGGAACAAGATTGCTGAGTCCTCGTGACTCACGGTTTACTACACAAATAGGTGAAGTACAGCTGAGTTTGATGTAGGGGAGGAGCAGAAGCTCCAATGGGAGTTCGATGAAGAGCGTGCGCGTATGTACGTGACATACCCTGATGATCAGTAGTGGTTCCTACTAGAGCCGATCGGACATAGCATGAGTGGTTATCTTTTCATTTGGTTCCGTCCGTAGCCGGACTTTGTGTGTACTCTGGATGAATGTAGGAATATTTTGATCATTGTGTGACGTGGCGAGTGTAAGCCAACTATTTATGTTTATCTTCCTTGTTCATTACATGGGATTGTGTGAAGATACCACTCTTGCGACAAAACCAAAATGCGGTTATGCCTCTAAGTCGTGCCCTGACACATGGACATATAGCCGCATCTTGGGGTTACACGGTCGATTGAAAAGGTGCACTTCCCAATGTTATGAAAACAAACGTGTGTCACGTAGCGCAATAATAACATCACGTAATTGTTCCAAATGTTCCTCCAAAGATCTGCAATAAATCAGTATATCATCAAAATAGACTACCAGAAATCGTCTAATGAAAGCACGTGAAACTTTGTTCATTAATCTCATAAAATTACTAGGTGCATTAGTTAACCCAAAAGGCTTGACTAACCACTCATATAATCCAAACTTAGTGGGGGGGGGATCGCCATCGGGTAGACAATGGAACCCAGAGCTCTTTCAAAAACATCAGGGCCAGCAACGCCCCTCCATCCGGCTCGTCCTGCCCGGCTTCCCAGCGCAACCCGGCAGGGCGCCGCACCCCGGCCAGCCGACAAGCGCATGCCGGCTGGTCCCGAGAAGACGAATCTCTAGAAGACTAACAAGCATGGCCACGGTATAGCCCTCAGCCCGGCCATGTGTCAACCCGTCCCCTATGGACGTACGACTAGACAAGTCCCCACGAGGGGAGAGCGTGGCAATAGTGATCTACCTACCCCACTGACCAGCGCGTGCGTGGTTATAGTGCGTCCCCATCCCATCGACAAGGACTGATGGCAACTAGGCATCGCGACACTCTGGCTGAGCCGGCCCAACCACTCCGTGATGTATGACAAACCAAGGCACAATGCCCTCCGGAGAACACGTCGTACCCTGGCACCCGGCGGGCCCCATCGTCTGCTCCCAAACATCGAGATCCGGGCTGCGCGCCCGTGTAGTATGACCATTGTAACCTCGGGGGGCTGGCCTATAAGACCCCCCGGTGCCCCTCCGTGTACATGGGCAATCGATCATCAGTAGAGCACACTCACACACTCATAGCAAGGAGGCAGCCCATGCATTGCCATGTCTTCCTTCCTCCCCAAAAGAGCTCTAGGAGCAAGCCTCTATCTATCTCATATAAACCATACTCGACTGGAATAGTGGTGTTATCTCTCTAGAGAGCCCCGAACCAGTGTACGTCTCGTTTCCCGCACTTGCTCGTGCCAACCCCGCCTCCGGAACCGATGGGTGCCCTTGTGTCTGTCCCATTCTTTAGCCATCATATGCCATCTACCGTGAGATCGCCACGACACTTAGTTTTAAATGTTGTTTTCCATCCATCTCAGAATTTCATACGAATTTTATGGCCTCCACTATGAAAATCAACTTTGGAGAATACTGTAGACCCACTCAGTTCATTAAGCATATCATCTAGCCTAGGAATAGGATGACGATAACGAATAGTAATATTATTAATGCATGTGGACGACCTGGTACTGGTGGTGGTGGTTGCGCGTAGTTTTGATTTCCATCAACTAATCACCCTCTTAATTAGCGTCCTCCTCGACAACAACATCAGACGCAGCAATTGTTGGAGTAGCGGCACCAAAAAAATTACTGTCCTCAAAAGGAACACGCCTTGTTCGGTGGAGGACTGGATCGCGACGTGGAGCTCGTTATTATTGTTGATGTTGTTGTTGTTTTAGCGGTGCATCAGAGGCAGCATGTGGAGGTAGACGCGCGAGCACTTCAGGAAACTTGGCATCCAAATTGCTGTCAATTGTCTTCTCAATGTCAACTATCCTCTCTAGTGCCTTGCCAAAACTGGTCATCACGTCTTCCACCTATTGAAGCAGAATTTGCTGGAATTTATCATGTAACGCCTGGTTCGTCATGTTCTCCCAGTCAGGCTCGTCGCCTTGTGATCTTGTCATGGTTAGCAGTTGTAGAAACACAAAATATGATCCTATAGACTATAAGGAAGTGTAGTGGTATTGAGTCACATATCCGTCTTACCAAACAGGAGGCGGTGACGGCAACCGTTGTAGTCAAAACATTTAAAGCTTGGATTAAGCGATTGTCAGGTGGTGTCACATGGACAATGTATACGTATGTGGAGCTGGGAAAGCTTATGATATGGTAGCACAAATGTTAGCAATAATCAATTCAGAGATGGAAAGTTGAATAAATGCTCAATGACGGTACTGTGCTGGTCCAAGGCTAGACCGGGCTAGAGACGCAAGCCTAGGATAGTAACAAAATCACGACGCCGCACGTAAACATGGGAGGAGCACAATCTAAATCTTTTTTTCTTTCTATTTTTCACCTTTTAGCACCTTTTGCACTTTTTTCCTCCGCAACTATTTCTTTTAAAAAATGTCTACAAATGGTCTAAAAACTGCCTAGCCAGAATTTCCACACTTTTTTTTTGAAACTGGAACTATTTTTCTTCTGTGGATGCACTGAAGTTGGGGAGTCCGACTTGGTCACGAGTCGTAGTATGGTGTGATCTGGAAGTGGAAAAAAAACTCAGACTAGGACTGGTAGCGGAGATGAATCTGGTGGAACTCAGACTGGTGGCGGATATATGTATGGGTGGTGGAAAACTGTCTGGTGGCAAATTTTGTGATGGATGTAGACTCGGATTGGTGTGATGTCTATGCGATGGTGGTATATGGCAGCGGTAACGACGATGGTGGTATATGGAAGCGGTGATGACGAAGGTGGTATATGACAGCGGTGATGACGATGGTGGTATATGGCAGTGATATGTCCATTTTGCATCATATTTTCTTAATGTGATTTACAGTGTTTCCAACCAATATAACACCTTGTGGAGTAATTCTAATGCCTTTTCTCTCATAATATGCAAGGTTTACACAAAGAGGCAGATTGCCGGCAGCTAGAATTCTGGACCTGAAAAAGCTATGCCAGAGATATCTATTCTGCACATCTCCAAATGAGTTGAAATTTCATGGAGATTTATTTTGGAATATATAAAAAATATTGGAGAAAATAAATACCAAAGGGGCCACCCAGGTGCCCACTAGGCACAAGGGCTTGCCTACCCCCCTAGCGTACCCTGGTGGGTAGTGGGCCCCATGGCCTGCTTCTCGTGCCCATCTTCTGGTATATAAGGACATTTTCCCTAGAACAAATGAGGATAGGACTTTCGGGACGGAGCGCTGCTCTCTCGAGGCAAAACTTGGGCATGAGCACTTTTGCTCTCCGGTGGAGAGATTCCGTCGGGGATACATCCGTCTCGGAGGGGGAAATTGGAGCCATCGTCATCACCAACAACCCTCTCATCGTGGGAGGATCAATATTCATCAACATCTTCACCAGCACCATCTCACATCAAACCCTATTTCATATCTTGCATTCTATCTTTGTCTCAAAACCTCAGATTGGTACATGTGGGTTGCTAGTAGTGTTGATTACATCTTGTAGTTGATGCTGGTTGGTTTATTTGGTGGAAGATCATATGTTCATATCTATTATGCTATTCAATACCCCTCTGATCTTGAACATGAATATGTGTTGTGAGTAGTTACTTTTGTTCTTGAGGACACGAGAGAAGTCTTGTCATAAGTAATAATGTGAATTTGGTATTCTCTTGATATCTTGATGATATATATGTTGTTGATTCACTTAGTGGTGTTATGTGAACGTCGACTACATGACACTTCACCATATTTGGGCCTAAGGGAATATTGTAGTTATTAGATGATGGGTTGCTAGAGTGACATAAGCTTAAACCCTAGTTTATGCGCTATTCCGTAAGGGTCTGATTTGCATCCATATGTTTAATGTAATGTTTAGATTTTATCTTAAATATTCTTTCGTAGTTGCGGATTCTTGCGAGAGGGGTTAATCATAAGTGGGAGGCTTGCTCAAGTAAGAATAGCACCCAAACACGTGTCCGCCAACATATCAAATTATGAAAGTAGCGAACACGAATTAAATAAACATGAGGAAAGTGACTAGATGGAATTCCCATGTGTCCTCAATATTGCTTTGCTTATTATAAGAGATTGTTCCAGCCTATCGTGTTCTACAAAAAGGATTGGGCTACCTTCACTGGTATAGCGAGGTGCTATACCAATGATTTTTAACCCCTTTCCGCGAGGGCATTCTGAACCGTCACCTAGTGAGTGACTGCGATAGGGGGGGGGTCCTTCCCATACGACCCAGAAACCGCCAGGGATATGCCCTCGTGGCACACACACTCGGCAAAATGAGGTCGTGTTCGACTAGCGAGCGATCAAATACGGTTATACGTACAGTAGTGCTAAAAATACAATTATAAATGCGAAATTGTTTCCGATCGTAAGTACATCCCACACAGTTAGTCCCCGCTAAATGTTTCTGTTTGTTTATACATCCCACATACTCGCTCCAAGGAAAACATTTCCGTTCACAGGTACATCACACACAATTTTCCCCGTTAAATTGTTTGTGATAGCGTTGCTATTGCACACGATATTAAAAATTTTATCGTTTGCATTATTGAATGCATCACAAACGGTGCATAGAAGAAACTGTGTGGCAAAGGCTGTCCATCACACATAGTTTTTATGTGGTAAACATTCGTGCAAGGTGGCCTAACGCAAACAATTTTCAAGAGAATGTCGTGTGTGATTGTTCATTGATCCAACACGGTTTATTCCTAGAAACTGTGTGCGTTGCCTGAGACCCACGGTATTTTCTCAATAACCGTTTGCAATAGAAAAATCCAATTAGCAGGCTAATTGCCCTATTATTAATAATCCATTCATTAATCTAATTGACATTCATATTTATCACATAATATATTTCATTTCCATATTAAGGAAGCAGGATTTCATAAATATTAGAATGGTTCCTGCAATTGCACAATAATATGCTATTAGACAACACAGCATGCATGTGCTAACCTCGATCGTAAACCCTAGTGCTTCCCATTGTTTCCCCGCAACACATATACGGTAGCTAGTCATTAGGTTAAGTAAGTGTTCGCATGCTATCAGTAAAATAGTTGATGAAAAATAAGCATATTACAGATTCATCAAATTAATTCAAGCCACATGGAAAATCCATTTATCCAAACCAAGCTTGATTAAGAACTAGGAAATATAGCACTTGTATATGTTTCTCATGTATTAAGTGCAACCAAATTCGATTTATTCATCACATGCACAATAATACAAAATTATACCCACGACAATTGGACATCGCGTTGCAAAATTAAACTAAGCAGTTAACTAAACACCACAACAAATTAACTAAACATTAACTGAGCACCAAATTGCACAATTGTAGCGACCAGACCTCAAATAGTCTGATCTCTGTGCATCAGTGTCATCCCTGGATCAGTAATGCTGACACGCACAGTACTTGAAGGATTTATAACAGAGTAGCAATCACACACTTATTACATCGATAGTCCAACGATGAATTTATTACAAATAATATGGCTGAAGACCATCTAACACGATAACAGCGGAAGGCTTGGAAGATAAGTGAGTCCATCAACTCCATCGGCATCACTGAGTATAGAATCACGACCTAAAAGGGCATCTTACTCGTCGTCTGAAAAGTCTGCAACATGAAACGTTGCAGCCCGAAAACGGGTCAGCACATGGAATATGCTGGCAAGGTAACATAAGAGAATGCAATGAAACTAAAGCTATACTATATGCAATATGGCTGGTGGAAAGCTTTATGGTCAAGTTTTTGCGTAAAGCCAATTTTTCCCTACTTCAAAGGAATAGATTTTAATTAACTATCATGGTAGTTGAAACATCGTTGAGAAGATAGACATCCTCTCAACCCCAATTAAAGTTCATCATTAAACCCAACAATATTAAATTAGAGTAACATGTTGAAATGCACATGAAAATCCAAGTACTAGATACTCAAGATGTCCATAACCGGGGACACGGCTAATCATGATCAGTTTGTACACTCTGCAGAGGTTTGCGCACTTTTCCCACAAGACTCGATCGCCTCCGTTTGGTTTCTCGCACTGCATGGTGTTTGAGAAAACGGATGACCGAGACATAGTCTTTCAGAAGCGCTAGCACCTTACGATCGGGCGGACCGTACCAACCTACATCCCCTACATCTGCTAGTCCACCACTGTAAGAGTTCGCACAACTTACTCATACTATGCTAGAGCCCATAATAGCATTGTGGCTGCACACGGAAGTTTCTAGTATGAATAATCTCATGATCCCTTTGAGCCTGGGTGGCGGTCCAAAAGAAAAACAGGCAATCACTGGAATACCCAGATGCCTCAATCCACCCAGATGTGTATTAATGTTGCCACCTTAAGTTGAACCATTAATTAACAAACTCACATCTGTCATGGATTTCACTCACCCAATCCACGTCTACGAGCATAGCATGTCCTAACAGCAAACGTAGAAGTAACTCCCAAGGGTTTGAATGTAATGCAGGTAATAGTTACTACCTCAATCTACTTCCCAATCCCGCAAGTTAATTGATCCTACTCATGCAATGTGTGAGGGTTGGAATAATGCAATGAAAACTGGGTAATTGGAAAGTATGATCAAAGTGTTACTTGCCTTGCTGATGATCCGCAAAACCTAGAGACTCAAAGTAGCAAGCGGCGCACTCCGGGTACTCTATCGCAATCAAACAAGCACACAATAAATACTTAACTATTGCACGAGTAAAACTCAAATAAGAGATCTAACCAGAAAGTTCAACTTAAGAACTCTGGTTTGCAAAAAGAATTAACTCGAAAGAAGCAACGAAACTCAAACTGCGAAAGAAACGAGCTCCGGTTTACTAGTTGGCCTAAAGTCAAATTTTACAGTAGCCAAAACCTTGTTCCAGTTGATTTAACATAAAGAGGGCTTCGAGATGAAGATCTGGGATTTTGAATCACCTGATTTCGACTCTCGAGCGAAAAGAAAAACGAAAAACAAGATCAGGGCAGAAATCACGATCGAAATAACCGCGGATAAATACCCCGAAAAGGAAAAACGATGAACAGGCTAAGGAACGAACGTTCGTTGTCTGCGGTTAACTAACAAAAACCGTTCGTTAAAACGAACGTACGGACGAACGTCCGCTAAATAGCTAAACCGAAAAAAAACCGAACCGATCTAATCTAATAAATAAAAAAACGAATCTACGGTTTTATTACTAAACCGATCGGTTTCTAAAAGAAAACTGTAACTACCTCGACGAAGTCCGACGACTCCGGCGGTGGGCGGCGGGGTACTCCGGCGGGGCGGGGCGGCGGTGCGGCGGCGTCGCGGGGCGGCGGGGTCGGGTGGCGACTGCAGGCGGCGGCGCGGCGCTAGGCGGCGGGGCGGCGTGCGGCGGCGGCGCGGCAGGCGGCGGCGGCGCGCGGCGGCTAGGGCGATCGGGCTGGCGGCTAGGGCGAGGCGGGGCGCTGGGCTGGGCGTTTCGGGCCGGCTCGGGCGCTTATAAAGCCCAGGAGTCCTGGGCTAGTAAGACTCCTAGTCGGTTTCTTTTTTTTCTAAAAGAGTCCCGGCGTAAAAAACTAACGAAAGAAATACGAAACGGCACCAAAATTTCCCGAAATAAATTTTCGCCGTCCTCTAATAATATTTAGGACAAAGTGAACATTTTTCCCGGACCTAAATGCAATTTTGAAAAACGCGTATTTTTCCTATGCAAATAAATCCAGAAAAATACCAAAAGTGATTTTAATATTTTTCCTCCAATATTTCTGTTATTTTGGAGAAGTCATATTATCTCCGCTCATTTTTTTGTATTTAGAAATATTTTTAGGAGAGAAAAATAATTAGAATCACACTGTGCTCGTACCGGTATTCGAGCGAACTTAAATACGAAAACGGTAAAATTCTCAACTCTCTCCGTAGGTCCTTGAGTTGCTTAGAATTTCGAGGAACGCCACGAACAAAATGCAAAAAGTATGCAATGCAATATGATCTATGTATAACATTCCAAATTGAAAATTTGGGATGTTACAAACCTACCCCCCTTAGAATGAATCTCGCCCTCGAGATTCGACTTGGCTAGAGAACAGGTGTGGGTGGTCCTTGCGTAGATCATCTTCTCGCTCCCACGTGGCTTATTCCTCGGTGTGGTGACTCCACTGAACTTTGCAAAACTTGATAACCTTACTGCGAGTAACTCTGCTCGAAAATTCGAGAATCTTAATGGGCTTCTCCTCGTAGGTCAGATCACTGTCCAACTGAATTGCTTCCAGGGGTACTGTGTCTCTAAGGGGTATGTCGGCCATCTCCGCGTGGCACTTCTTAAGCTGCGAAATGTGAAACATGTCGCACACTCCTGACAATCCTTCGGGCAATTCCAACTTGTAGGCAACCTCTCCCATGCGCTCCAAAACACGGTAAGGTCCCACAAATCTCGGGGCTAACTTCCCTTTAACTCCGAAACGTTTAACTCCTCGCAAAGGTGATACTCTCAGGTACGCTCTGTCTCCGATCTCATAGGTTATCTCCTTGCGCTTCGAGTCTGCATAACTCTTCTGCCTGGACTGAGCTACCTTCAGTCTATCTCGGATCAACTTCACCTTCTCCTCAGACTCTTTGATTAAGTCTGGTCTGAACAACTGCCGGTCTCCAAATTCATCCCACGACAACGGTGTTCGGCATCTCCTTCCATACAATGCCTCGAACGGTGCCATCTTCAAACTGGCTTGGTAACTGTTGTTGTATGAGAACTCCGCGTAGGGCAAGTTGTCATCCCAACTAGATCCATAATCTAATGCACAGGCTCTTAACATATCCTCCAAAATCTGATTGACTATCTCCGTCTGTCCATCTGTCTGCGGGTGAAACGCGGTGCTAAACTCTAGTCTGGTACCCAAAGTTTCATGTAACTGATTCCAGAACTTTGAGGTAAACTGGGTTCCTCTATCTGATACGATGCTCCTCGGAACTCCATGCAGACATACAATTCTGGTCATGTATATCTTTGCCAACTTTGCACTGGTATATGTGGTTTTCACAGGAATAAAGTGGGCTAGCTTCGTCAATCGGTCTACTACTACCCAGATTGAATCATATCCTGCTTTGGCCCTGGGCAATCTGGTGATAAAATCCATGCCAAGCTTCTCCCACTTCCATTCGGGTATTGGCATAGGTTGTAACAATCCTGCTGGCTTCTGATGTTCTGCCTTCACTCTCTGACATACTCCCTCCGTTCCTTAATATAAGGTGTATTATTTTTTTCAAAAAGTCAAACTTCTCTAAGTTTGACCAAGTTTATAGGCAAAAATATCAGTATCTAGAATAGCAAATCAGTATCACTAGATTCATCATGAAATATATTTTTACATTTTATATAATTAGTATTATAAATTCTATATATATTTTGCTGCAAAGTTGGTCAAACATAGACACAAGTTGACTTTTTGAAAAACTAATACACCTTACATTTAGGAACGGAGTGAGTACATCACAAACGGCTACATACTCCGCAATATCCTTCTTCATACCGGTCCACCAGAAAATATCCTTCAAATCCAAATACATCTTAGTATTTCCTAGGTGAATCGAGTACGGTGAATCATGGGCCTCCTGTATAATCAACTTCCCGATCTCCGGGTCATTGGGCACATAGATTCGATCCTCAAACCATAGGGTGTCGTGTTCATCCTCACGAAATCCTTTTGCTTTTCCTTCGCTCATCCTCTCCTTTATAGAGGCAACCTCCTTGTCAGCTCTCTGAGCTTCTCTGATTTTATCCATCAAGGTGGACTGGATTTCTAGTGTTGCTACATAGCCTCTCGGAACTATCTCCATACGTAGTTCTCATAGGTCCTCGGCTAACTCCTTTGGAAATCCTTCCATCATTAGGGTATTGACATGGCTCTTACGGCTTAGCGCATCGGCTACTACGTTAGCCTTTCCGGGATGATAATGCAATCTCATGTCATAATCCTTAATGAGTTCCATCCATCTCCTTTGCCTAAGATTCAACTCCTTCTGAGTGAATATATACTTCAAACTCTTGTGATCCGTATATACTTCACAATGGTTTCCAATGAGAAAATGTCACCACGTCTTTAATGCATGCACTACGGCTGCTAACTCCAAATCATGGGTGGCATAGTTCATCTCATGTAGTTTCAGCTGTCGTGAAGCATACGAAGCAACTCTTCCTTCCTGCATAAGAACAGCTCCAAGTCCTCGACGTGAAGCGTCGCAACACACCTCATAATCCTTATGTTGATCTGGCAGAATCAACACAGGGGATGAAACCAACCTTTTCTTCAATTCCTGGAAACTGGCCTCACATTCTTCTGTCCAACTGAACTTGGTGTCCTTCTTTAACAACTCCGTCATTGGCTTTGCAATCTTTGAGAAATTCTCGATAAATCTCCGGTAGTATCCTGCGAGTCCAAGAAAACTCCGGATCTCTCCAACTGTCATCGGTGCTTCCCAATTGGTCGCAGTGTCCATGTTAGCGGGATCTACTGCTATTCCTTCTCCGTATATAACATGTCCGAGGAATCCGACTTTCTTCAACCAAAACTCACATTTGCTAAACTTGGCATATAACTGATGTTCTCTGAGCTTCTCCAATACCAAACGCAAATGCTCTGCATGCTCCTCTTCATCCTTTGAGAAGATCAATATATCATCTATGAACACTACGATGAACTTATCCAAATACTCCATAAACACTTTGTTCATCAGGTTCATAAAGTATGCCGGTGCGTTCGTCAGACCAAACGACATAACGGTATACTCATACAACCCATACCTAGTGGTAAAGGTCGTCTTAGGTATATCCTGCTCCAGGATCTTCAATTAATGGTACCCTGATCGTAGATCGATCTTGGAAAATACCTTAGCTCATTGCAATCTATCGAACAGATCGTTGATCATTGGCAGTGGGTACTTGTTCTTGGTCGTTACTTCATTCAATCCTCGGTAATCGACAACCATTCTTAACGATCCATCCTTCTTCTCCACTAGAAGTACTGGCGAACCCCAAGGAGAAGAACTTGGGCGTATGAATCCTTTATCCAGTAACTCCTTAATCTGCTTCTTAATTTCCTCCAAATCCTTTGCGGGCATCCTATATGGTCTCTTAGAAATTGGCCCGGTGCCTGGCAAAAGTTCAATCAAAACCTCTATATCTCTATCCGGTGGCATGCCAGGTAACTCCTCTGGAAACACATCCGGATAATCCTTCACTACTAACACTTCCTCCTGAACAACTCCTGACAAGGAATTTAACCTACTCCTCTTTGACTCGGGCCGGGATATATACTTGATCCTTCTTCCTTCCGGCGTAGTAAGCAAAATGGTCTTGCTGGCAGATTCAATATTCCCTTCATACTTAGATAACCAATCCATGCCTAATATCACATCCAGTCCTTGAGATTCCAATACTATTATGTCCGAAGGGAAAATGTAATTACCAATCCTTAGGGGCAACTGATCAGACCATGACTTTGCCATATACTCCGCTCCTGGTGAGGTTACTAACATGGGCGATCTAAGGGCTTGGGTCGGCAGCTTATACTTATCCACGAATCCCCTTGAAATATATGAATGCGATGCACCGGTATCGAAAAGAACGAGTGCAGTAAAGGACTTAACTAAGAACTTACCTATAACTGCATCTGGTTGCTCCTCTACCTCCTCCACAGTCACGTGGTTCACTTGTCCTTTGTTGAACGGGTTGGGCTTCTTCCGGGCGCTTCCATTGTCGTTCCCATTCGTAACTTCTGGGCATTCATTGGCATAATGTCCAGTCTTCCCGCACTTGTAACAAGTGACATGGCTAAAATCCCTCTTGGTGGGTGTGGACGGTGTAGGGCGGTTTTGGTTTCCATTGGTTCCATTCCCATTTCCATTGCCATTCTTAGTGCCATTGTGGTTGTGCGAGCTACCTCCTCCATGGGTATGTTCAAACTGTCCTACCGCTTTAGGGGTAAAGCGGGGCTTCTGCTGAGCTCCAGAATTATACTTTCCTTGCCCATACTTCCTCTTGCGACTCTCAATCTGTTGATGCTTCCTTTCAATCATTATGGCGCGGTCAACCAACTCCTGGTAGTTATTGAAAGTTGCCACCATCAACTGTACACTCATATCATCATTCAGCCCTTCCATGAATCTCTCCTGCTTCTTGGCATCTGTGGCCACATCATCTGGGGCATAACGACATAGGGTACTAAACTCATCCACGTATTGAGCCACAGTACGATTCCCTCGGCGCAGATTGCGAAACTCCTGCTTCTTCATACTCATTGCTCCAGTTGAGACATGGGCGGTACGAAAAGCTTGCCGAAACTGATCCCAAGTCACATTGGCTACGGGGTAAGTGGCTGTGTAGTTCTCCCACCATGCTGCGGCTGGTCCAGACAACTGGTGTGCGGCAAATCGCACCTTCTCAGCATCCGAGCAATTGGCGGTGGTCAAATCCCTTTCAATCTTGCGTAGCCCATCATCAGCCACAATTGGTTCGATGCTGCTAGCAAACACGGGTGGTTGCAACCTTAAGAAACGTGTCAGGTTGTCTACACGTGGTGGTGGTGGAGGGTTGTTGTTGTTGTTGTTCTGGTTGTTCTGAGTGTTCTGGACAAGAAGTTGCATCAGGGTGTTCTGCTGCTGGATCAACTGAGTGAGCTCATGGGAAACTCGAATTCACGTCTTGGAGGCATCTGATGGGTGTAGAGGGAAGAGATTAGAATAGAAAAGAGGTCTAAGGGAAAATCACTACCCATATGCACATGAGACAAACACACAATCATATCACACCAATCAATTTCAAACAAGGTCTTACAAATCTAACGATCGTTACAGATGTGCTCTAAATCTAATATATGGAGGTAAACTACTAATAACAGGGTGGTCATCTAAAAATATTGATCGACAGAGGATTCTATAATATCTGCTCCAGCTTCATCTTCATAGTCTTCATCCTTGCTATCCTCAGCTTCCGAATCCGTGTCATCAATGATGATATAGTCTTCTAGTGGTATCTCCTTGGGTTCTTCTTCATCGTCTTCTTCTCCCATGAGTATCCCTAACTTCCGGGTCAAATCATCATTCTTCTCCACAAATATCTTCATCTCCTCCTCATATCCGTCGCGTGTAGACTTGAGTTCTTCCTCTAGCTCCAAATTCCTATTTAGGGCTTTCTTCAAATCTATCATCCCTGCACACATCCGGTGCTCCTAGCGACGAATGTGGTGGTTCAACTCCTGGATGAATGCTGCAATGGATCTATCCTTCCGGGTGCTGATCATATCCCAATTCTCATCTTGGCGTCCATAAATCTGGTAGATAGTGTCCTTTAGCTCCTGTTTGTAGACTTCTCCAATCCTTCCCATAGCAATGTGGGCTGCCATACTCCTTCCTAGGCTCCATGTAGGTGCATTAAAGGAAAATGCTATGAGTGAGGTGACGGGTGCGAACGTCCTTCCTGGAACTTGAGCTTGAATCAACCAACGCTCCTCCTCAGGTAGAGTGGCATTGTAGGTTCCGGTGAAGCTTGGTAATCCAATGTTGAGATATCTTGTGACTTCCTTCAGGTGTCGTCCAAAGGGTGTATCATCATCCGGTTGCATGAACTTGTGCTTTGCTTCCACCATCCTAAAGAGTAGAAAAGATGAGGAGTCAAAAAAGAGAAGAGTGAATTGTGCTCTAGGGCTTGTCTTAGTGGTCGTGTCCTACAGTCAGCGTGTGCTCTGATACCATCTTGTAGCGACCAGACCTCAAATAGTCTGATCTCTGTGCATCAGTGGCATCCCTGGATCAGTAATGCTGACACGCACAGTACTTGAAGGATTTATAACAGAGTAGCAATCACACACTTATTACATCAATAGTCCAACGATGAATTTATTACAAATAATATGGCTGAAGGCCATCTAACACGATAACAACGGAAGGCTTGGAAGATAAGTGAGTCCATCAACTCCAGCGGCATCACTGAGTATAGAACCACGACCTAAAAGGGCATCTTACTCGTCGTCTGAAAAGTCTGCAACATGAAACGTTGCAGCCCGAAAACGGGTCAGCACATGGAATATGCTGGCAAGGTAACACAAGAGAATGCAATGAAACTAAAGCTATACTATATGCAATATGGATGGTGGAAAGCTCTATTGTTAAGTTTTTGCGTAAAGCCAATTTTTCCCTACTTCAAAGGAATAGATTTTAATTAACTATCATGGTAGTTGAAACATCGTTGAGAAGATAGACATCCTCTCAACCCCAATTAAAGTTCATCATTAAACCCAACAATATTAAATTAGAGTAACATGTTGAGATGCACATGAAAATCCAAGTACTAGATACTCAAGACGTCCATAACCGGGGACACGGCTAATCATGATCAGTTTGTACACTGTGCAGAGGTTTGTGCACTTTTCCCACAAGACTCGATCGCCTCTGTTTGGTTTCTCGCACTGCATGGTGTTTGAGAAACGGATGACCGAGACATAGTCTTTCAGAAGCGCTAGCACCTTACGATCGGGCGGACCATACCAACCTACATCCCCTACATCTACTAGTCCACCACTGTAAGAGTTCGCACAACTTACTCATACTATGCTAGAGCCCATAATAGCATTGTGGCTGCACACAGAAGTTTCTAGCATGAATAATCTCATGATCCCTTTGAGCCTGGGTGGCGGTCCAAAAGAAAAACAGGCAATCACTGGAATACCCAGATGCCTCAATCCACCCAGATGTGTATTAATGTTGCCACCTTAAGTTGAACCATTAATTAACAAACTCACATCTGTCATGGATTTCACTCACCCAATCCACGTCTACGAGCATAGCATGTCCTAACAGCAAACGTAGAAGTAACTCCCAAGGGTTTGAATGTAATGCAGGTAATAGGTACTACCTCGATCTACTTCCCAATCCCACAAGTTAATTGATCCTACTCAGGCAATGTGTGAGGGTTGGACTAATGCAATGAAAACTGGGTAATTGGAAAGTATGATCAAAGTGTTACTTGCCTTGCTGATGATCCGCAAAACCTAGAGACTCAAAGTAGCAAGCGGCGCACTCCGGGTACTCTATCGCAATCAAACAAGCACACAATAAATACTTAACTAATGCACGAGTAAAACTCAAATAAGAGATCTAACCAGAAAGTTCAACTTAAGAACTCCGGTTTGCAAAAAGAATTAACTCGAAAGAAGCAACGAAACTCAAACTGCGAAAGAAACGAGCTCCGGTTTACTAGTTGGCCTAAAGTCAAATTTTACAGTAGCCAAAACCTTGTTCCAGTTGATTTAACGTAAAGAGGGCTTCGAGACGAAGATCTGGGATTTTGAATCACCTGATTCCAACTCTCGAGCGAAAAGAAAAACGAAAAACAAGATCAGGGCAGAAATCACAATCGAAATAACCGCGGATAAATACCCCGAAAAGGAAAAACGACGAACAGGCTAACGAACGAACGTTCGCTGTATGCGGTTAACTAACGAAAACCGTTTGTTAAAACGAACGTACGGACGAACGTCCGCTAAATAGCTAAACCGGAAAAAAATCGTACCGATCTAATCCAATAAATAAAAAAACGAATCTACGGTTTTATTACTAAACCGATCGGTTTCTAAAATAAAACCCTAACTACCTCGACGAACTCCGGCGACTCCAGCGGTGGGCGGCGTGGTACTCTGGCGGGGCGGGGCGGCGGCGGCGCGGCAGGCTGGCGGCGGCGGAGTCAGGTGGCGGCCGGGCGGCGGCTGCACGCAGCGGCGCGGCGCTAGGCGGCGTGCGGCGGCGGCGGGCGACGGCGGCGAGGCAGGCAGCGGCGGCGCGCGGCGGCTAGGGCGACGGGGCTGGCGGCTAGGGCGAGGCGGGGCGCTAGGCTGGGCGTTTTGGGCCGGCTCAGGCGCTTATAAAGCCCAGGAGTCCTGGGCTAGTAAGACTCCTAGTCGGTTTTTTTTTCTAAAAGATTCCCGGCGCAGAAAAACTAACGAACGAAATACCAAACGGACTCTAAAATTCCCGAAATAAATTTTCACCGTCCTCTAATAATACTTAGGACAAAGTGAACATTTTCCCCGGACCTAAATGCAATTTTGAAAAACGCGTATTTTTCCTATGCAAATAAATTCGCAAATAAATCCAGAAAAATACCAAAACTGATTTTAATATTTTTTCCTCCAATATTTCTATTATTTTGGAGAAGTCATATTATCTCCACTCATTTTTGTGTATTTAGAAATATTTTTAGGAGAGGAAAATAATTAGAATCACACTGTCCTTGTACCGGTATTCGAGCGAACTCAAATACGAAAACGGTAAAATTCCCAACTCTCTCCGGAGGTCCTTGAGTTGCTTAGAATTTCGAGGAATGCCACGAACAAAATGCAAAAAGTATGCAATGCAATATGATCTATGTATAACATTCCAAATTGAAAATTTGGAATGTTACAACAATATAACCTACTCCTAATATAAGATCATACAGTTAACCAAACCAAGCATGCTTAACAACTTGGAAATATAGCAATTGTATTTTTCTCATGTATTTAGTACAAACAAATTCAATTTATTCCTCACATGGTATACAATAACAGAATGCACCCACAACAAGTGAACATCGCATTGCAGAATTTAACCAAACAGTTAACTAAACACCACAACAAATGTACCAAACGTTAACTGAGCACCACATTGCACAATATAACATACTCCTAATAGAAGATAAGACAGTTAACCAAACCAAGCATACTTAACAACTTGGAAATATAGCAATTGTATTTGTTTCTCATGTATTTAGTATAGCCAAATTCGATTCACTTCTCACATGGTATACAATAATAGAATGCACCCACAACTATTGAACATCACATTGCAGAATTGAACCAAACTGTTAACTAAACACCACAACAAATGAACAAAACATTAACTGAGCACCACATTTCCCAATGTATAACCAAACCAAGCATGCTTGACAACTCAGAAATATAGTAGTTGTACCCGTTTATCATGTATTTTGTAATGATAAATTCGATTTATTTCTCACATGGAAGACAATACAAAATTGTAGCCTAAAGAATTGAACATCACATTTGCAGAATTGAAGAAGACGACAACTAATTAACCAAACAGTTAATAAGTGAGCACCACACTGCACGACATATAGAACATATACACTAGAGCAACATATTGCATGGTAAAATTAGATAGCACAATTAACTAGAATTTGTTAAGGAAAGGCAGGAACAGCACACGCAACGGCTAAACCAAGCATGCTTAACCGACATAGCTAAGAAATAGCAAGGTGCTCCTCCAAGATCTCGGGGTCGGCACAAGTGGCAGCCATCGCGACCTCATCCGCGCGTGCGGTCGTGATTTGCTTCTCCGTTGCCAAATGCTCCTTGAGCTCCTGGCTATACTGCATGCACCATTGCTTAGGGTAGCGATTATTTGGTAGAGGGGTTGGTGATTTGGGTTGAAGGTGTCATGCCGACGGTCGGGGCATGTGGGATGTGGAAGGAGTAGGATGGGGGTCGGGTGTGGATTACCTGCCTGGATAGATGAGGCCAAGCATCATGAAGGAGGGTTGCCGGCGAGGAGGCGGCACTACAAGCAAGGAGTGAAGGTTCAACTTGGAAAGGTAGGCGGAAACGGGGGAAATGTGTCTTTTGGTAAAGGCGAGGGGGCGGGGAGGTAGATATTTCCGCGGAAGTCGAAAATTTTGAATCGGTTCAGTGAAAAAGCTGGCACACAAAGTGTCATCAGACACAGTCCCTTATTCAGAACTGTGTATGATATGTGAACATCACAAACGATTCAGATAGCTTAACCCGTGTGTGATGAGTTTGAACGTCAAAAATTTTGGTTTGAATTTCCGTGGTTACAATGGTCATCCACGTCATTGCATAATTTTGATATACAAAGGAGACTACAGCACACCCACACTTCTTAATCAAGCAACTTCAGCAAATAAACAGAGCTAGCTGACCTAAACATTACTCTAAAAAATTAAAATCCAACACTCTTAATTAAACAAAACAAAGAGTACTACTACGACTGGTGCTCGTCGATCTCCGCCAGCTCCTCCATGTCCAACTCCCGCCCGACGGTCTCCTGGGGAAGGGGCTCCATGGCATCCAACGCACCATACTCGAAAAGAATCTTGCCATCCGCGTCTGCCATCTCTTTGGAAAAGGCCGCCACGAGCTAGGCGTGGGCGGCCGCGGTCTGGGCTTGGACGGGCTCTATCGTTGCAAAGTATGCGGCGGAGAAATGGACGGCTGCTCGAACGCTCTCGGCGATTTCCAACTCTTCGGCCGTGGGTTGTCGACCATTGTCGGAGAAGCATCGTTCGATTTGTGCAGTGACCCCCACGAGCTAGGCGCGGGCGGCCTCGACATGGTCGTGGGTGGCCTCCATCTGGGCTAAGGCTGCCGCTACGGAACGAATAGCTATTGTGTCGCTCTCTCTAGTTGCTACCCCTGAGGCAGATGTTGCTACCCCCACCTGAGAAGCAACAGCAGCCGTTTGGGCTGCCGTGGTTGCCCGCTTGCAGATTGCGGCCGCGCTCATGCACCTTGTTAGCACGCGCATCGCGGCTGCGGCTGCGCTCTCGCCGGAGTGGGCCACCGAAGTTGCCCTAACGTGGGTCCACATCCCCATCTTTCACCGGCGACGATTGAATAGTGAAATGATATTTGGGGATCGAGCTAGTGTGCTTGACACGCCGGTTGTGGACTGTAGCTGACGCACCTTATCATGTAAGCCATAGGCGTACTATACACCGACTGTGCTCTAGGATATTTTGTACTGCATCTCACGCGGTTAGTGATAATAAACAGTGTGGGATCTACTTGATTTTTCATCTTGATTTGAATTACATAATAGGGTCACTGCGGCAATGGACGATGTTTGAATTGCTTGAACTTTTATCTGCAGTGAACATGCAACTATATGTGTCTCGTAAAAAATTGGAATTATTCAGGGTTCATTTGGAGACTTTATACATTAAATTGGTTTTCTAGCCATTTCAAGTGCACAATTCAAAATTAAACTACATGCACATGCTCCGGTGCACCAACATGGGTTGTAAAATCATATATGTGTCCATGGGTTTATGCTTATGTCCCATGCAAGAAATGGGGATGAATTTTGAACACCACGGCACCGTGGCTCACCGGCAAACATTGAGGTACTTGCTTTTGTAATTCTAGTAAATCCAAAACCCGTTTGAAATTCATGAACCTTGGCACGCTATCATGGAATGGCATCAACATGCTGGGGTAAAAAATATTGTCCCATTTGGGGCAGGTTATGGTATAAGCTTCTCACAAACCAGAGCTTCTCAGAAGAAGCCTCATGGTTATGTTAGGGAAACATGTCACCTTTGTGGACAAAAAAATATTCATCGCCTCTTATTCCTTTCAATTTTTTTCCTAGTGTCAACATAGAACAACAGGAGTGTCGTGTTAAATTTTGGATTTTTTCGGGGATCATTTGGACATTTTTATACGTTAACTGAGAATTCTAGGCATTTATGTGCATAATTCAAAATTGAACTACATGCACATGTGTGACACCCCGAGACCGATGCGCCAGGTGTCTTCCTCTTATTCGTTATCGTTGCCATGTCTTTTGGTTCCGTGTTGCACTTTGCCATGTCATTATGTGCATTTCATCTGCATGCTTTTCAAAACATGCATCCGTCTGTAGTTGCCGAGCCCCCTCGTCCTTTCCGTTGTCCGTTATGAGCACAGAAACACTCGCACGCGCCCGCGGAACCTCCGTAAAACATTCTCGAAATGGGTTGAAACTTGGCATGCGGTCTTATTATAGTGTAGGTAGACCGCTTGTCAAATTTCATCGCATTCGGAGTCCATTTGGTAGCCCAACCGTTATCCGTAGCGGCACCGTTGTCGGTCTTTCGTCGGACGTTTCGGTATCCGAAACGCTGTGCTGGACATCTCTCTCTTCTCTCTCTCTCAGCCCGAGACCTCTCCTACACAACCCACTAACCCCACCTAAGCCCAACCTACCCCTTCCTCCGACCGGAGCCGTCCGATCATGATCCGAGGCTCCGAAACGCTCCCAAACACCCCTAAACCTAATCCCTACCATATATATAGACCCCATCCTTCCATTTTTGGACTACCCTAGCCTACAACTACCTCTAGCCTCTCCCCTCCTTGATTTCCCTGCCCAGTTATTCCAGATCCACCATTTGTCACCGCCAAATCCACCCAGCCACCGCATAGCCGTCGTCCCAGCCAACCCCGTCGCGCCACCTCACCCACACCACCGCCCAAAGCCAATATGCGTCCGCCACCTCACCCTCTTAGCTCCCCACGCCGCCTAGGTCCCAGGGCCCATCTGCGGCCTTCCCCCGGGCTGGATCCGGGCCCCATGCCTCCGCGTCTGCAGCCCCGCCCGCCGAGCTCTGCCAGCTCGCTGTCCCCACTACCTAGCGCCGCCCGCTCCTCCCTCCGATAACCTCGCCGCCCGCCGGCGACCTCAGGCGCCACCGGAGACCTCCGACAGGCCAGCTGCCGCCGCTCCGCCCTAGATCTCCTTCCGCCAGGGCCCGCACCTCGCCCATCCTTGCAGGAGCGCCGCCCCGCCGTCCACTACAGCTGCATCCCGCCGAAGCTTCGCCCTCCTTCGCCCGCGTCCGCCTCCGGCCTCGATCCGGTGGGATCCGACCGAATCCACCCGTCCTCGACCACCCCTCGCGCAGCCGGTGGCTCCCTCCGCTGTCCTGCGTATGTCGGTGCACCTCCGCCATGCCATGGCCTAGGGCTGCCTTGCCAGCTCCTCTGGCCACGCCCTGACAGGTGTGGTCCTGGTGCAAACCGGCCCGGCCCGCATCGAACCACAAGACCGTCCCGTGAACTGCCCCGTGAACCAGCCCCATCCCCGAGCTGGCCCATTGGGCCTGAGGTGAGCACGCCTCCGCTAAATCTCGTTTGTGTACAAATTAGCTATATTGCGCCCGTTCGTTTTTTCTCCAGAAAAATGGCTAAGTCTTTTCTGTAAGTAACATCATATATGCATGTTTGCCATGTGGTAACTTTGTGCATGTGTGTCCAAATGTAGTGTGTAATATATCAAAATGTTCATCTCGGATTGCCATGTTTGTGTGCTGTAGCTTAATTATTATTTCTTGCCTCCAACATGCCAACATATTGCCTCCAACACACCTTAAGTCATAATATGAGATATAAAGTTTGCTTGTTGCCTTGATCATGTTGGATTACTCTTGATGCTTATGAACCTGATCCTTGATGATATTTGAAGCATGCTATATGTACTTTGAGTTCATGCCATGCTTGTGCCTATCTTGTACTTGTAGCATGTTGTTTTGATGCTTGTAAGATGCCTAGTTGTTGTTTTGGACAGCTTGTCCTTAAAACTTCTTACATGTGTATGTGTTGAACCGTTGCTCCGTTTTGAGCATGCTCTATATGAAACTTGCTTGGTTTGGCATGTAGATGCATCATGACATGTTGCATCCATGTTTTGAGAGTCTGTGCTTGACGTTTGAATGAATTTTTGCATCAATGACATGTTCAACTATTTTTGCTCATATCTTCTAGGCCGTGGCTCCGAATTAAATGAACCTTATATATAACTTGACTAGAAAATCGTGTAGATCATCATGGTGTATGTTAACTTGTCATTTAACAAATTTAACTTAAGGCGTGTTTAGGTCTGGACCAATATCGAAAATTGCATATGAGGACTTACTGGAATTGCTATATGTTATTTCTGGCCTCATTTAAACTTGCCTTGTTGTGATGTTCTTGTATGCATCGTCTCTTGCCATGAGTTGCATCATGTAGCCTTGTCATGCATCATACTTCGTTGAGCATCATGTCTTGTTTGTGTGTGGTGTGTTTACCGTGTTGCTTGCTTCTTCTCGGTAGTTCCTGTTTCGTTGCGATTGTGAGGATACGTTCGACTACGCTTGGTTCATCTTTGTGGCTTTGTCTTCTTCATGGACTCGTTCTTCTCCCTTGCGGGGCAACATGACCGCCACCTTGGATGTCATTACTATCATTGTTATGCTAGTTGTCTCGATGCTCTCGCTATATGTCGCGCTACCCACCACTTGTTTATCAAGCCTCCCCTTATGCCATGAAACACCCTCTAACCTTTGACACCATCCCAGAAAACTGGTGTATGGCTATATTACTGCTTGCTTAGCCCCTTTTATAGTGTTGTCAGTTGCAGGTGAAGATGAAGATTGCCCCATGTCGGATCTTGGATATTTTGGGAATATCACAAGATCTCTTATTTAAATTAATGCACCTATATACTTGGTAATGGGTGGAAGGCTTGGCCTTTTGCTTGGTATTTTGTTCCACTCATGCCACCTTAAGAACCAATAAATCGGTGTTATGTTCCTTGAGTTTGCGTTCCTAACACGGTTGGGGGTTATGGGACCCCCTCGATAGTTTTCTTTAAATAAAACTCCTCCAGCAAGGCCCAACATTGGTTTTACCATTTGCTCAACATAATAAACATGATAATAAATTTGACGCATAGGGAGTTAGTGCTACCCGAGGTCCGTTATTCCACAAAATACACGGTGGCCAGTGCTGATGGTGCTGGTCCAAACTAGAGCACTGTGCGGGCTACCTGGGGCAATCCGGGACTTCAGTTACTGTACACGTTGCTCATCCGCCGTGTCCTAAGAACGTGATAAGAGGCTCCTATCGAGATTGTTGACACGTCAGGAGGTCTTTCTCGACTTGTTTTACCATTGTCGAAATGTCTTGTGCACCCGGATTCCGAGTCTGATCGGGCTGTCCCTAAGATAAGACGTTATACCTCTGCTGATCGTGAGAGCTTGTGATGGGCTAAGTTGGAACACCACTGCAGGGTTATGATCTTCTGAAAGCCGTGCCCATGGTTACGTAGCAGATTGGAATTTGTTAACATCCGGTTGTAGACAACTTGACAGAGGATCCAAACTAAAATACACCAACCGCGTGAGTAACCGTGATCGTCTCTTTTCAATTTGAGAATAGAACATGGTGGGGTTATGCTTGACCCGTAGGCAGTTCAGGATCACTTATTGATCATTACTAGTTGCGACCGTTGGCGTAGATGTTGATCTTATTCTTGTACCGTAAGTTAGCCACCATACAATGCTTGGCCGCTGCTGCAACCTCACCACTCTTCCTTTCCATACCCATTAAGCTTTGCTAGTCTTGATACCCCTGGTTATGGGATTGCTGAGTCCACGTGGCTCATAGATACTACAACAACAGTTGCAGATACAGGTTTGTGATGACTTGACGCGAGAGTGATGTTTACATCTGTTGGAGTTCTTTCTCCTTCTTCTTCGTCAGTCTTGAGATAGGTTCCTAGTCGGCAGCCTGGGATAGCAGGATGGATGTCGTTGTGTTTTCATCCGTAGTCGGATGGCTTGTGTATGATGGTGTTGTATTAATGTGGCAATTGTATGACTTGTATGTATCCCGATCTATTTATGTAATGATACGATGTAATGATATCCATCTTGCTAAGCGCCCGAAATGCGATTATGCCCCAGTCACGAAGTTATCACGTGATCGGGATAGAATCTCATCTTGGGGTGTGACAATATGCTCCAGTGCATAAAAACGGGTTGCAAAATCAAATGTTTGTCCTTGGTTGCAAGCTTAGGTCACACGCAAGAAATGAGAATGAATGTCAAACACCTTGACTCTGTCACTCGGCCGCTAACATTGAGATACATGGTTTTAAATTCTAGTAAATCGTAAACTCATCTGAAATTCATGAAACTTGACATGATATCATGGAACGACATCGACATGCCGTGGTAAAAATATTGTCCTATTTGGGGCAGGTTTGGGTATAAGCTTCTCGCAAACCAGAGCTTCTCTCACAACCATCCTGATGGTTTCGGTAGGGAACGCGCCACCTTGGGGGACGAAACGATATCTGTTGCCTCTTCTTACTTTCAATTTTTTTCTCGTGTCAACATAGAACAACACGAGTGTTGTGTCAATTTTTTAGAGTTTTCGGGGTTCGCTTGGACATTTTTATACATTAATTGAGTTTTCTATGCATTCATGTGCATAATTCAAATTTGAACTACATGCACTTGCTCTAGTGCATATAAATTGGTTCAAAATTGGAATGTGTGTCCTTGGTTATATGCTTAAGTCACATGGAAGATATGAGAATGAATGTCAAACACCTTGCCACCATCGACCGACCGCTAACATTGAGATACATGAGTTTTAAATTCTAGTAAATTGAAAACGCGTCTGAAATTTATGAAACTTGACATGCTAGAATGAAACGACATCAACGTGCAGTGGTAAAAATATTGTCCCATTTTGGGAAGGTTGGGGTATATAAGATTCTCACAAACCAGAGCTTCTCACAACAAGCATCATGGTTATGGTAGGGAACGTTTCACCTTTCTGGACGAAACATAAAATGCCTCATCTTGATTTCATTTTTTCTAGTGTCAACATAGAACAACATGAGTGTTGTGTTAATTTTAGGAATTTTTCGGGGCTCGTTTAGACATTTTTACACATTTACCGAGTTTTTTATCCATTTATGTGCATAATTCAAATTTGAACTACATGCACATGCTCTAATGCATATAAATTGGTTGAAAATTCAAATATGGGTCCTTGGTTGCATGCTTAGGTCCCATGCAAGAAAGGGAAATGAATGTCAAACACCCTGCCACCGTCACTCGGCCGCAAACATTGAGATGCCTGGTTTTTAAATTATAGTAAATCCAAAACTCATCTGAAATTTATGCAAGAAAGGCCTTCAGTCTTCAGCTTATAGGCCCTCCAGTGGTGCCGGTGGGTATCCGATAGTTGGCTGCTTGTTGGGACACATCCTATTGATATGCCCGAGTTCACCACACCCATGACATGTGACGGAAGCAAAGAGGTTGTTATCCAGTCTTGGGTCATATTGTTGGTGGCCTGACAATGGTCCTCCACGAGGTGGATATGGAAATCTATTCCTATGCCTTCTTTGCGGGGTTCGGTTACAAGCTCCCTGAAGTTCTTTGATATAGACTTGTAGGGCAGTGATTTGTTGTTCTAGCTCGATCACCTTCTTCTTATCGAGGCAGTGGAGGTGTAGAAGCGAATGAAAATCCTGGAGAGACTTGAGGAATTCTTCAGTGAGGTCACGTAGAAGATAATCGACCGTGTGGGCGAAGCAGATCTAGAGCTTGAGGGTTGGGTCTTCGTCTCTTATGGAAATCATTGCTTGTGAAGTGGTTCATGGTCCACTCTTGCTGGGTAGGTAACAGGTAGCATGATCTTCCTTCATTTTCGGAAGGAGGTCTCGAAGGCCAAGAAGGGCTTCGTAGGCCACTTGCTGAATGGCCAAGTTCTGACTTGGCATAGGTGGTACGACAAAGAACTAGATTTGAGGTGAGGTCTTGGCAGGTACTATCACTTTGGCATAGAACTTTGTTTTGAACTCGCCATTGTCCAGTTCGTGCAGGGTGTACATCGGGTCTGAAGGATACTGGCATTGCTGGAGGAAGTCCCTTAGGAGTGGTGGCAATCCGGTCATGAGGAGTCTGGTGGGGGCGATGGCCATCTACAAGGAGGTTAGAGGAGGGTCAATATGACAAGAGAGGGAACGACAAGCGTGAAAGGTTGTTATTACTGGCTAGATCAGAAGAGGAGAGAAGTGGAATAAGCTTGCATTTGGGGGTCTGGGGTCTACTCCTTGTCCTAACTAACGTCCATGCGAACTAAGACTTCCTACAGTCAGGATGGCTCTAATACCAGCTCTGTGGGGACCCCGACTAATAAGTCGAGATCATCGAATGCACGTGTACAGTGATCCCAGTGATCAATGCTCACTGAACACACAAAAGCTGAATAACAAGAGTCGTACATCCATACATATAGTCTTACACAAATTATGACCATTTTGGTCAAGTCTTACATAGATAAAGCCTCTTGGGCTGAACATCAAATAAACTCAAATAGCGGAAGTCTTCATAGATAAGCCTTAACCCTACATGCATTCAAACAGGCAAAGCGTCCTAGTTCGCATGTTCGTCTCCAAAGAACTCTTCTTCAAATTCTTGCTCTTCATGCCTGGCCAATTAAATAACCTGTGGCAAGCCAATGAGTACTTTGAAAGTACTCGCAAGCAACCCATGATTTGGTTCAAAGTAACAATGCAAGTTGTAATAACAAGTAAGCAACCTAGCTTCAAGCTAGTTGAGATGTCCTATCAACTTGTAAGGCATGCATTGATGAACTTGGGTAACTATAAAAACATGTTACATATATCAACATAAACAGAGTTTCGATCAATGCTAGCTCATTCAACATCTCAAGTCATTGCCTTGACTCAAATAGTTCTCTTCCACACAAGTTTGTAAAATTTCTGGATATAGTTTCAGTAGCACCTCCCAACTATCCACGAGCGTGGACACGGATATTTGAATAGTTTGATACTCTATAGAGGTTGAGCACTTTACTGTAACGCCCAAGATGCGGCTATATCTCCTACGTGTCGAGGCACGGCTAAGATGCATAACCGCATTCTGGTATGATCGCAAGATGGTCATCTTCACACATTCCCATGTACAAGAAAAAAGGTGAAATAATCGAGTTGGCTTACAATCGCTACTTCACACAATGCATAAATAAGTCATATATCATTCGGAGTACACACAAGTCCGGCTATGGACTATTACATATGAAAAGGAAGATAACCACCCACTATGCACGATCGGCCCTAGTAGGAACAACTACTGATTATCGGGGAACGTCACATACATTCGCCCACGTTCCTCATCGAAATCCACTTGAGTTCCTGGCCATCGCCTGCATCGTACTCGGTTGTACCTGCATCTGTGTTTGTAATAAACTATGAGTCACGAGGAATCAACAATCCCATTCCCGGGTATCAAAACTATCAAAGCCTTTGGGTAAGGAGAAAGTGATAAGTGGCTACTGCAAGCGTTAAGTGTAGATGAGGTTGCTAGCTTACGTAACTTCAGAGCGAGAAGAGAAATGAAAGCCATCAGTCGTGAACTAATTTATGATCACTAGATGATCATGTCTACCTACGAGTCATCCATAACCCAGTCGTGTTCTCTTCCTGAACTCCCTCAAAAAGAGACCATCATGACTAATCACACGGTAGTGTATTATGTTTGAGTTATAGTGTCAAGCTATCTACAACCGGATATTAACAAAGTCCAATATGCCACATAACCGCGGGCACAACTTTCGAAAGATCATAACCCTGCAGGGGTGTCCCAACTTAGCCCATCACAAGCTCTTGCGATCAATAGAGGTAAATCCTCTTATCTTAGGGACTACCCGATCAGACTCGGAATCCCGGCGTACAAGATATTTTGACAATGGTAAAACAAGTCCAGCAAGACCTCCCGACATGCCGACACCCTGATAGGAGCCGCGTGTATCTCGTCTCAGGCCATGATCGGATGTGCACTCCATACAACTAAAACCAATCCTCGAGTTTCCCCATGGTGGCGCTGCAAGGGGCTCTAGTTTGGACCAACAGCCACGAGCAGCATTGGCCCGGGGTTGTTAATTAAGTCCTCGGGTGCTAGCCGGTCCCTATTTAAGTTTTAGTTATTAGGCAAATGGTAAAACCAAAGTTGGGCCTTGCTGGAGGAGTTTTATTCAAAGCAAACTATCAAGGGGGGCCAATAAACCCCAACCGCGTTAGGAACGCAAAATCAAGGAACATAACACATGTTTATCGGTTCCTAAGGCGGCATGACTGGAACAAAACACTGAGCAAAAGGCCAAGTCTTCCATCCATTGCCAAGTATATACGTGCATTAATTTAAATAGAGATATTGTGATATTCCCAAAATATCCAATCCAACATGGAGCAAACTTCATCTTCGCCTGGAACTACCAATGCTACAAGTGGGCTTTGAGCAAAAGCGTAATTTAGCCAAACAACGGTTTGCTAGGAAGGTAGTTAGAGGTTTCATGGCAAGGTAGGGGCTGACAAGCAAATAGATAGGTAGCGTGACAAAGCAATAGAGCGAGACAACTAGCATAACAACAATAGAGTTGATACCAAGGAATGGTTATCTTGCTTCGGATCCCGAAGGAAGAAGAACGAGTCCATGAAGAAGACAAACAGACGTAGTCGAATGAATCCTCACTATTCCGAAACGAAACCGAAGCTAACGAGAGAAGCGCAAACCAGAAAGTAGCAAACAACATGGTAAACACACACATCATATCCATGGCATGATGCACAACCAAGGATGATGCATTTCCGGTTTAAAGATTCATGGCATGGCAAAGTGCAACAAACATCACTACAATTTAAGTGGAGCTCATTATGCAACGAGTTGCATATTGACGAAATACCACATTCACATATTTAGTTTGATCTCGGTTATTAACATGGCAAGAGGTGGAGCATAAGTAAACTAACTATTTAAGTAAGTTAAATGGGGCCGGAAACAACAAACAACAATTCCGGAAAAAACACATGTGCATATTATTAATTTGGTACTCTTCTGCCTATTACTTAATTTTAAAGTTATTAAACAACAAAAGTAAATGCACCATGTTATTATACATATTTTTCCACCCCATTTACATTTAAAGTTTGTTAAATTTGGAGCTACGATTATTTAGTTATGAATTAAACCATTTTAGCATGTTATTGCCACAAAATTAAACAAACAACAAGTTAAACATTTTTTAACAGGGATGAAAGTGGCATATTATTAATCTACACAGAATTCTAATAAATTTTCATATATTGCTTGTTTTAAACTGTTGTTTTAATCTAATGCAAACTGTAAAACAACAGTTTTCTGGATAAATAGATAAATTCATCCTCGAAGGAAAAAACATCACGAGTGAGATCTGGCCCAGGTCGCGTGGGTGCTGCTCACATCGGGCCTTGAGGCCTTGGAGAGGAAGCCCAAGCGGGGTGCTGGAGATGGAGAGGCTGGACAAGGCCCACGCTCGTCGTCCTGCGCTCAAAGACAGGAGGCGAAGCAGGCAGGGGCTTGGCGTAGTGGCTTCAGACGAAGCAGGGCGTGGCAACGGCAATAGGGGGCGTGATCTCCAGCAGCTCGACGCGAAGGTGACTGGCGGCGGCGGAGCTTGGCAAGGCGGCGACCGAGGCGGCGAACTGTAGGTGCAGCGGCACCGGATCCGGCCGCGGACGGAACTGTAACGGCGGCCATGCCGTTCCCTGCAGGTACAGAGGAGAGTTAGAGAGCAGAGAGATAACATAGTAGGAGGAAGAGGGAATGGAGGCAGCAGGGAACGACGTCAACCTCCTAGTTCGATGAAGAGGAGGCACGGCGACGCGAGAGAGGTCGGCAACGGCATGGCTGCAGAACGGGGTGTCGGCTCTCCAGTTGAAGAAAAGAGAGAGGTCCGAGAGGTTAGATATCAGAGGGAAAGGGAGATTGCGGGAGGGAGGAGAAGAAGGTAGGGCGAGCGGCGGCACTGTCCTGGCGGTTGGCTTGCTGGGGTCGATCGGAGTGACGTCAAGGTTGAGGCAGGGGGAGGAGTAGGAGGAGGGGAAGGCAGGTGCGCCTCGATCCCATCTGGATCGAGCGTTGGGAGAGAGCTGGAGGCATAAGGGAACATCGGCGCCATGGAGCTCGGGGACGAGCTCGCATCGATCTAGATCGATGCAGCTGCGGGGCACCAGACGGGCGCGTGAGGTGGCTTCCTGGCCTTCTGATGGGACGCAGACGGCTGAGATGTATGGATCAGCGCATGCTTGAATTGGATTTGGTTGGATGTGGGGCTGAATCCGAGGAAGGTGGAGGCTGGTTGGATGCGCATGGAAACTGAGGAGAGGGTGGTGGCGCGAGGTGGGGGGGATTGGATGGGACACACAACCTATATTCGATGGTTGGACCAATATATATAGCATGTGGGTCTTTGGTTAGGGGCTAATTGGACCATGCGATTAAAATCGAACGGTTGAGATAAATATGCTAGGAAGTCCCAATAAGAAAATGGAGATGTTTTAGGGATGTTTGGGGATGATCCGGCCCCATTGGTAATGACAACCCGGATCTAGTTTGGGGCAGTTTCGAACACGCGTGGGGGGTCTCTGCACTGTGCCGTGGGGTAAGGCGGTCGCGGACAATTGTGTGGTTGGACTGAGAATGCACAACGAAAACAAACGGTCTGACAACAAGGTCAACGGAGACAAAGAGAGAAGCGGCAACTACGAACGACTACTAGTTTTACGAAAACATGCGAATGCAATGCACATGATGCCATGATGAAATGCAACAAGCAAAATAAATCACACGGAGACAACGAAATAGCCGGAAGTCTTCTGGAGCGTCGGTCTTGGGGCGTCACAACTGTCCCACACTAATAGAGGATCTCGACCCGAGATCCTTGAGATGGCACCGGATAGAAGAGGATAAAGGAAGAGGTAAATTTTTTTTGCTTCTTCGAGAAATGATTGGAACCACAAACCTTAAGAGGTTGAAAACTTGAAAGAAAGAATACAACAGAGATGAACGAGATTGCAAACAGTCTGTTGGACAAGAGGAACAAAGAATACGACGAGACTGAAGAGCTTAGATGACAATATAGACATTGAAACCACTCTGGTTAAACCAAGATTGAGAAGGAATGAGAATGAAATAATTAGGAAAGCACTCTGGCTGAAAATGGAAGGAATTAGAATCATGAACTTGAGAAGATTGGATGTTACTTTCTGAAATCAACAACACACTACCTCCGAAAAAATTAAAAGAATGACACAAATGGTAAGAAGGATTTTAGACAGCGCTCCAGTTGAAAAGAGAGGCAAAACTAGATAATATGAGGGAACTTGAATGGAGGACACAACTATGGGGACCCCGACTCATAAGTCGTGATCACCGAGTGCACGTGTACAGTGATCCCAGAGATCAATGCTCACTGAACACACAGAAGCTGAATAACAAGAGTCTTACATCCATACATACCGTATTACACAAATAGGACCATTATGGTCAAGTCTTGAGTATATCACTGCAGCGGAAATCTTCAATAACAACTTGGACCCATGCCATCTGCCTTAACCCTACAGGCATTCTGACTGGGAAGTGTCCTAGCTCGCAAGTTCGTCACCAAGAGATCTTCATCATATCCTATTCTCTCCTGCCTGGCCAATAAAATAACCAATGGCAGGCCAATGAGTACTTTGAATGTACTCGCAAGCAACCCAAGGGTGATAACAGAATTAATTATGCAAGGCTCTACTGCTAAATTGGCAGTTTTGCGGAAAGCTAGTTTTTTATATGCAAGTATGATCAACATATAACATGGACATGCATGTGTCTGCAACAAGTATCAGGAGGTTTCAGACATCAATATCGAGAAAGAGTCATGAACAACTCTTGCTCACACTCATCGTGACTTTCTCACAATCACATCAACAGATTTACCAAACCGTGTTCTTTTCCAGAAACTTATGGACATAGTCTAAGTAGCACCACCCAACTGTCCTTGACAGTGGACACGGCTATTCGAATAGTTTTACACTCTGCAGAGGTTGCATACTTTACCCACAATATCCGGGGAACTTCCATGTCATCCACGACCCGCGGTACCTCAAGTACCCGGGGTAGGCACCCGATCACTATCTTTCCCTAGACGACACTAACACATAGTCCACTCGATTGGTAATAGCCTCGTGCCAACATTTCACATCTTAAAAAATTGTGGAGACTCGCTCACATATTCATCACATACCACTGACACGAGGTACCAACGGTGTGTTCGGTGCCCTGTGAAAACAGTCATGGCCGCCTATCCAAGCACGACCCCGTCCCGAGAGTGACCTCTTGTCACCCTCGTCACTAGTAATGCGGGCACCATGCTAGTATCAACCTAGGTAATCAATAATGCCCTTTCCCATATAAGGGTAGAGTGGTTGCGCTTGTTTGGTTGGGACGGTAATCACACATAAATCTAATCCATCTCTGTAAGCAAGACGTTCATCAAGCCTCGGTACACTACTTCTTCACCAAGTAGTTCCCTAGTTCCTCATCGTCTTCCAGGGGCATTAGTGGCACCCACTTGGTTATTTGCAAGTATGTCAAACCACACTTGTTTCTTTCAATGCATAACCCTGACCCAATTTGCGTAGCCAACTACTATAGCACACATCTATCTACTCCCACCGGCATAACCCTCATAAGAAGGTAGGGTCATGCACAATGCAAGTATCAACGAGGAAGTGCAGTGGCAAACCATCAAAGTGGTTCCACCTCATCATGATTCCATAACAACTACGTTATGGTACTATATGACATGCATAAAAAGGTTTCTCAAACATGGTCAAAGGGCTGCTTGCCTTGTCCTTCCGAGTCTTCAAACCTTCTGGTCCATCTCCGAGTACTCCGTTTATTTCGTCAACTAACGATGGAAACAATCATAATAAGCAACACAACAAAGCAAAAATAAAAGTGCTCTGAAAATAGGAGTTGTACTTTTCTAGGATACCTCTGGTCATATGAAAAATGACCAGGGTGGTTTCATTGGAGTATGATCATTGGATGGTTTGGCACATTTCAATATGATGGAATCAAGGGGTTTATGGATTTGAAAGAAGTGTACAGAAATATATTTTTGAAAAATGAGCAAAGGCACCTATTTAACAAATCATGATTTTAGCAGCATCTAGGAGTTGGTTTCACTGGATTTGGAGTTCAAATGAATTTCCTAGGATTTTGCAAAGTTGATAAATATGAAGAAATGGCTCAATATTTGGTGCGGTACAGAAAGTATTAATAAAAATGTTCCAAAACTAAGTTTGGATATTACAAGCATCTAGGAATTTGAACCATTGCATTTGGATCAAATTTGAGCTCTCTGTGCTTTTCTAAAGTTTATCACGGAAATAGAAAAATGGCATTTGATAAATATTTGTGAAGAAAGAGTCTCTGGAAAAATGTGCACGTTGCACCAACAGGTAGATCATGATTTTAGAACCTACTAGAAATTTGAATCATCAAATTTGGAGTTCATTTGATTTATTTATGGTTTTTAGAAGTTTACAGAAAAAGAAAAGGAAAGGGAAATGATTTTACCCTTATCCTGCGCACAAGCGGGATGCAGACGTGTGCCGGCCCAGTGGCATCAGCCGCCCAGGGCGCACAGGTGACGTCGTTGGCGCACTCCCGTGAGTACGCCTTCGGTCAGGATAGACGCCTTCCCCGAAGGCCGTCTTCACTTAACTCGGGGCCCGGGGCCTTAGCCACTTACCGATGGGCCCTGCTGGCAGGCCCTCCTCCTACCTCCCGCTCAAAACAGAGGAGGGGCAGGGGAGGCCGGCCGAGCAGGTGCCAGCGCCCTTCCCGGCGACTCCGGTCGTCCCCGGCGCCGTCCAGCATACCGACGGGCTCTGGGGGATCGAGCCGAGCCCATCCATGGGCCTCACGCGGTCCGAGGGAAACGGGGGCGGTGGCAGCCTCGGCGCCGACGGGCGGCTTCGGGTCGAGACGAGCGCAATGTCGTGGGCTCCGGAGTAGAAGAAAGAGCGGGTGCGGGGGATCCTGTGGCCTGTGTGTCTTCCCCTGGTGGTCTAAGGAGAGGAGGGGAAGCCTTGGTTCACCGGAGCCAGGAGGAGAACGACGGCGACCGAGGTGGCTAGGGAGAGGCAAGGAGAGCCAGAGGGAGAGGCAGAGCATGTCCATGAGGTTTACGGGAGAGAGGGGGAGTCAGCAGAGGCGAGAGCGAGCTCGGAGGGTGGTTTAAATGGGTGTGGCCACGGTGCACCATGGGCGCGGTCCAGGGCGCGCTCAGGCGAGCTCACAGAGGGGAGAGGAGAGAGGGTCAGGTGGGGGCCGGCGACGTGCCGTGTCCCAGACGTCGAGGCGACCTCAGGGGACATGCTGGGGAGGCCCGAGGTTGTCGGGGCATCGGGATGGGGGGCGGCTACAGTGCGCCAGAGCACTATAGCGCTCTCCAGAGCACGCATATGGCTGCCATTGGCATCATTTTGGCGCCCAGGGCGTGGCCAATAGTGTGTAGGGGGTCAGATGAGGAGTAAACAAATGGGTGGTTGCCTTGGATGCCCTGGTGAGCTTCTAGAAGGGGAGTGTGCTGAGAGACAAGGGTGAAAATGGAGGTCCAGAGATGTAAAATGGGGTTTTACCCCCCTCAATCATTGAGCTGTGGTGCAGCCATTGCTGCTGGAGGTAGAAGGGGCATAGGAGATGTTGTGGTAAAAAGTTGGGCTCAAGGAGAATAGTGTAAGTGGCCAAAGTGGTGATTTTTGAAAAGTGACAGAAGGTGTTTGATGCAAATTTGGGCAAGCAAATTAACTCCACTTGACATGAGACTTAACAGGATAAAATGGCATATAAAAATAGGGTATTCCACCAGGTTTGAGCTCATTTGAAGAAACTTGCCAATGTTACTTTGGTGAACCTTAGAAATCAACAGAAATGGATTTTCCAAGATTAGGTTAAGCAAAATCATCTCTCCTTGATGTACCACTTGGTGTGTGTCATCATTTTGGGTTGTGAGCATGTCCACAAAATTTGAGGCCCCAAGTAAAAAGTTAGCAATGTAGAGTTGTTCAAATCTGGATCTGGTCAGAAAGGGTTTTAGGGCACTTAGATCATGTTATGATTCTCCAATACTTGTGCCATTTGGTCTAGATGCATAATTAGACCATTCTAGCATGTGTACCAAGTTTGAGAGCATTTGGACAAGTTTGGCAATGTAAAGTTGCTCAAACTTCAAAATGGACAGAAATGGTTTTGAGGGGATTAGATGATGCTTTCTTGATCTTCAAGGCATGAGGCTTTGTAAGATCATCAAATATGTCATATCTGACATGATAGAATTTCCCTGGAATTTTTATGGAATATTTCCTTTGTAAATATTTCAAAAGCTTGAAATATCCAGAAAGGGTTTTGGAAGGATTTGTCCAATATTTTGAACACGACCATGTGCTGAAACTCTTATATATGGACAATATATGTCCTAGGAGTCTCTCTGAATTTTGGCAAATATTTTTGAAATAGCTGACTAATTTTTACCTATTAAAGACCATTTCTGGCCTAAACGAAAGGCATTTAAATAAAATATAAAAATAATTTTAAAATTATAATTTTGTGGTTTATGGGAGTCCTATACCTAATAGGATTCAAATATACCTTTTGAAAGATTTTTCACACCCTAAATAACGTACTTGTAGTGCAGTCCTCAATTCAGGGGTTTTTGGAAAACTAATTTTAGAAAATACTATTTGGCCAAAATGTTTTTATAAGAAAATACTATACTGGTCTATACACATGGCCTGATCATTGGGAAAAGGTTTTGGATCAAGGAGATGAAGTATAAGAGTTGGAGGATTTATTTGATTTTTAGAGCACTAGCAACCAGCAGACAAAAATCAAATCAAGCAATGTCCAAAACACTCAAAAGTTTTTGTCAATCCACATTTTAGCTTGATTATTAGATTAAGTGTTTTGGCATGAAAGTCAGGGTGTGACAGACCTACCCCCTTACAAGAATCTCGTCCCCGAGATTCCCAGATTAGGCGTGGAAAGGAATACGGAGTCTTGTATACGGGGTAGTCCTCACTTCTTCTTGTTGGTTCTTCTTCCGAGTGGTGCTCCCTGGAACCTTAAAGTACGTGGTGGTGTGGCTTCTCGCGCGTTGCCCTTTTTGATGCAGGTTGCTGAGGGGTCTCTTGTATGGGTTAGGTTGAGCTAGACGTCAAGGGTTTGGTGAACGTTGACCTTGTAGAGACCGGGCTAGTTAGGAAGTAAGGAGTACTTCCAGAGTGGTGACCCGTGGAATATTTGGCGTGCGGGAGGGGGGGGGGGG
>LR738711.1:420374770-420384771 GCA_902687465.1 Secale cereale
GGGGGGTATCTCAGGTTGTAAATCTAGCTGGTAGCCGTCTACTATTTGTCTTGCAGTCGTCTTGAAGAAAGTCGATAATTCTTGGTGTGAGCGTCCCTTCGACATAGAAACGCTTGGTTCCTACGAGAGGAGTGGTTTGCAGATACGCCTGGTCTTTGACGCGGAAGTTTACTTCTTGATGACGGTGGTTGGTGTAGTTCTTCCTTCTTGACATGGCGGTCTTCAAATATCTTCTATTCAGCTGTTCGTCTCTTCTTTTGTCTTCGGGCAGACAAGTAGGCCATCAATTAATTGTGTTACCCAACTTGTCCAAATACTCCATGGAGTCTACGGGGTACGCAAGGTAGGCTGGGGTATTGGTGGTGGTTTCCGTTGAGTATTTGCAAAGGCCTTCCTGACTTAGAGCCAAGGCCCATGGTCGGGATCCGACCATGTTGTGGCTTGGTGGGGCTTAAGGGTTTCAAGGATTCTAGTGTGTGGGTAACGTTTATTATCTTATCCTTAATTACGGTTTCTGAGATGCCAATAGCTCTATCTAGTACTCCGAACGAAAAAGCATCCTCTCGCATAGGCTAACTCCAATCACCACTCATGCCATACATATCCTCATGACTCCCTAGAGGAGGTCTGACAAAATTGTACATGTCTACGATCCCAATAATCATATGCATGGCTACCCCTAAAAATCCACGGGTAGGGCATACAAGCTGCCAAGCGGGAATCAAACACCACAATCCAAGCGCCCAACCTATTCTTGCAAGGTTCAAGATAATGCATCTCTATTCTAAGGAAACACGTCACATGCCACTCCAAGATCTCGTTTCCTTCCTATAGATCAACTCCAACAGCCCGGTAACTTCCATTAATCACCACATAATCCAACAATTCTACAAATCCGATGTCTACGGTGTTCCGCAAGATCTCAAGTCCCTATAATACCCAAATACTTGGAAGGGCTATGCATTATTATAGTAAGTCCACCAAATTCCAACCATCATGGTCAAGTAAACTCCAAGGTCATGATTATATAGACCCCTAAATCAACTCCGACAAATTAATCCAATCTCCTAGTTTATCATCCACCGAGAAGCATGGTATCATGATCAGGATCATCGGTCTAAATCCAACTTACTCCAAACCATGCAGACATCTCTAGCATCTATACCCAACCAGAATCACCTACTTAAATCCAAATCTCATGTCCGACAAGAATTCCTACATTTTCCCCAAAGTCATTATCGTAATGTTAACTATCTCCCATCAATATCGTCTGCTCAAGTCAAATCCTTATACCTCCAAGAATTTCAATTTTGCGATCACAATAGCCCTGCAAATCTAAGTTACTCCAGGGTGGTGATATTTACGCTTCCCTATTAATCATGATCCCACCAACATGAAAACCTCACAATCCATTAAGGCCTCAGATAATTCCTCGAAGTCACTGATATAAAGTCACCATATCGTCTATCCTATATCCTAAAATTGGTGTGACTATGGAATCATCAGTTCTTGTGCTATATTAGGATGAAAATGTGCTCACTCACTGTGTCCACTAGTTTCATTACGAACCCAGTGTTGTGCAAGGTTGTAGAGGCTTAACTGGTTCTCTTGTAATTCTATGGGTTAGGCACATGGTTAAGGATTCGTGCTGGAGTACGTTGTGAAGTCTCAAAGGGTCTAGGAATGGGTTTCTAGTCTGGAGGGTTAAACATAATTCTACGGGGTTGCACTTGATCGTGGAGGTTGTAGCAGAAGTCTTCAGTGCCAGTTGGTTGCCGACGTAGAATCCTTGGTGCATCTTGTCTTGCGGGTCTTCAGTTGGGGAGAGAAGAGAGGGGAAAAGTAGCATAGAGGAGGGGAATGCCTAAAGGGGGTTCTATAGTGCAAGTGCAAACAAACAGGTGCAAAAAGGCCGAAACAAAAGAAACAAGGCAAGGAAGATGACATAGCCATGCACTTGTTACCTAGGGGAAAAGTGCGACTTATATCAAAACACAAACAATTAAAAGCAAGCAACACACAATCATGGTTCCATTCGAACCATCATACGGACTTGACTGCGCATAGGGAGTACACGACTCATCCTACCCTAGGGGTTCTCGGACTCAGCAGTCGTGACTTGTGCCTCTTGCAGTCTTCTGAGTTTCCCTCAGATGTTTCTACGTCCCTTGTAGTTATTTGATGAACGATCCGGGTTGATCCTGAAGAATCTTCAACAACTTCTTGCCTGATGAGGTGATGTGGTGAAGGTGCCTCCTTGTAGCTGGTGTTGACTTGGTCTTCTCTTGTCTCTTTAATCATGACGATCCCTTGTGCCTTCTGGGGCATCGAGGGTACCACGTAGGCAATCCTTTATGCAATGATATTAACAAGGCATAGTAGAGGTTCAACATGTCGGTTACGTTGATGACAACATCGACACCAAGAGCAGGGAACGAAGAGAACCGTTTTCCTGCTCACTATAGTGAGGCGGACCAAATGGCGAGGTTCTCATCCATCGGTGGTTGCCGACACAACAACGGTAGTGACAAGGTTACTCTATTAGCGATGTATCTCATGATCTTGCATAACCTATACCCTGGTCATCGTAGGCCAAGGTTGCATCATCTTGGGGCACTGTCAAGGGTGTCACCTTCTTCTGGGTCTTCAGGTCCTCATTCCTTGAGGATGTATCTTCTGTTGGCATCGTCTTGTTATGGTGTCGCCACTCTTGTGTTCAGAAGAAGTGGGTGAGTGTTTGGCAAGGTGTACTCCTTCTAGATTATCCATGTGGATTGCAAGGAAATCCAGTGGTCTGGGGCATAAGGGTTGTAGCGACCAAAAGTTTTGAAGGGGAAGAGATCAAGTATAGCCTAGTTTTCGAAAAACTGAGAGGGGAAGAGAAGTATAGATAGTTTTGAAAACTAGTAATAGTTTTGGAGATAGTTTTACCCTAACTAACGACCATGCTAACTAAGGCTTCCTACAGTCAAGATGGCTCTGATACCAGCTCTATGGGGACCCCAACTCATAAGTCGTGATCACCGAGTGCACGTGTACAGTTATCCCAGAGATCAATGCTCACTGAACACATAGAAGTTGAATAACAAGAGTCTTACATCCATACATACCGTATGACACAAATAGGACCATTATGGTCAAGTCTTGAGTATATCACTGCAGCGGAAATCTTCAATAACAACTTGGACCCATGCCATCTGCCTTAACCCTACAGGCATTCTGACTGGGAAGCGTCCTAGCTCGCAAGTTCGTCACCAAGAGATCTTCATCATATCCTGTTCTCTCTTGCCTAGCCAATAAAATAACCAGTGGCAAGCCAATGAGTACTTTGAATGTACTCGCAAGCAACCCGAGGGTGATAACAGAATAAATTATGCAAGGCTCTACTGCTAAATTGGCAGTTTTGCGGAAAGCTAGTTTTTCATATGCAAGTATGATAAACATATAACATGGACATGCATGTGTCTGCAACAAGTATCAGGAGGTTTCAAACATCAATATCGAGAAAGAGTCATGAACAACTCTTGCTCACGCTCATCGTGACTTTCTCACAATCACATCAACAGATTTACCAAACCGTCTTGTTTTCCAAAAACTTATGGACATAGTCTGAGTAGCACCACCCAACTGTCCTTGACCGTGGACACGGCTATTCGAATAGTTTTACACTCTGCAGAGGATGCACACTTTACCCACAAGATCCGGGGAACTTCCGTGTCATCCATGACCCGCGGTACCTCAAGTACCCAGGGTAAGCACCCGGTCACTATCTTTCCCTAGACGACACTAACACAGAGTCCACTCGATTGGTAACAGCCCCGTGCCAACATTTCATATCTTAAAAAATTGTGGAGACTTGCTCCCATATTCATCACATACCACTGACATGCGGTACCAACGGTGTGTTCGGTGCCCTGTGAAAACAGTCATGGCCGCCTATCCAAGCACGACCTCGTCCCGAGAGTGACCTCTTGTCACCCCCGTCACTAGTAATGCGGGCACCATGTTAGTATCGACCTAGGTAATCAATAATGCCCTTTCCCATATAAGGGTAGAGTGGTTGCGCTTGTTTGGTTGGGACGGTAATCACACATAAATCTAATCCATCTCTGTATACAACACTTCCATCAAGCCTCGGTACACTACTTCTTCACCAAGTAGTGCCCTAGTTCCTCATCGTCTCCCAGGGGCATTAGTGGCACCCACTGGATTATTTGCAAGTATCTCAAACCACACTTGTTTCTCTTAATGCATAACCCTGACCCAATTTGCGTAGCCAACTACTATAGCACACATCTATCTACTCCCACCGGCATAATCCTCATAAGAAGGTAGGGTCATGCACAATGCAAGTATCAACGAGGAAGTGCAGTGGCAAACCATCAAAGTGGTTCCACCTCATCATGATTCCATAACAACAACATTATGGTATTATATGACATGCATAAAAAGGTTTCTCAAACATGGTCAAAGGGCTACTTGCCATGTCCTTCCGAGTCTTCAAACCTTCTGGTCCATCTCCGAGTACTCCGTTTATTTCGTCAACTAACGATGGAAACAATCATAATAAGCAACACAACAAAGCAAAAATAAAAGTGCTCTGAAAATAAGAGTTGGACTTTTCTAGGATACCTCTGGTCATATGAAAAATGACCAAGGTGGTTTCATTGGAGTATGATCATTGGATGGTTTGGCACATTTCAATATGATGGAATCAAGGAGTTTATGGATTTGAAAGAAGTGTACAGAAATATATTTTTGAAAAATGAGCAAAGGCACTGATTTAACAAATCATGATTTTAGAAGCATCTAGGAGTTGGTTTCACTGGATTTGGAGTTCAAATGAATTTCCTAGGATTTTGCAAAGTGGATAAATATGAAGAAATGGCTCATTATTTGGTGGGGTACAGAAAGTATTAATAAAAATGTTCCAAAACTAAGTTTGGATATTACAAGCATCTAGGAATTTGAACCATTGCATTTGGATCAAATTTGAGCTCTCCGTGGTTTTATAAAGTTTATCACAGAAATAGAAAAATGGCATTTGATAAATATTTGTGAAGAAAGAGTCTCTGGAAAAATGTGCATGTTGCACCAACAGGTAGATCATGATTTTAGAACCTACTAGAAATTTGAATCATCAAATTTGGAGTTCATTTGATTTATTTATGGTTTTTAGAAGTTTACAGAAAAAGAAAATGAAAGGGAAATGATTTTACCCTTATCCTGCGCACAAGCGGGATGCAGACGTGTGCCGGCCCAGTGGCATCAGCCGCCCAGGGCGCACAGGTGACGTCGTTGGTGCACTCCCGTGAGTACGCCTTCGGTCAGGATAGACGCCTTCCGCGAAGGCCGTCTTCACTTAACTCGGGGCCCGGGGCCTTAGCCACTTACCGATGGGCCCTGCTGGCAGGCCCTCCTCCTACCTCCCGCTCAAAACAGAGGAGGGGCAGGGGAGGCCGGCCGAGCAGGTGCCAGCGCCCTTCCCGGCGACTCCGGTCGTCCCCGGCGCCGTCCAGCATACCGACGGGCTCTGGGGGATCGAGCCGAGCCCATCCATGGGCCTCACGCGGTCCGAGGGAAACGGGGGCGGCGGCAGCCTCGGCGCCGACGGGCGGCTTCGGGTCGAGACGAGCGCAATGTCGTGGGCTCCGGAGTAGAAGAAAGAGCGGGTGCGGGGCATCCTGTGGCCTGTGGGTCTTCCCCTGGTGGTCTAAGGAGAGGAGGGGAAGCCTTGGTTCACCGGAGCCAGGAGGAGATCGACGGCGACCGAGGTGGCTAGGGAGAGGCAAGGAGAGCCAGAGGGAGAGGCAGAGCATGTCCATGAGGTTTACGGGAGAGAGGGGGAGTCAGCAGAGGCAAGAGCGAGCTCGGAGGGTGGCTTAAATGGGCGTGGCCGCGGTGCACCATGGGCGCGGTCCAGGGCGCGCTCAGGCGAGCTCGCAGAGGGGAGAGGAGAGAGGGTCAGGTGGGGGCCGGCGACGTGTCGTGTCCCAGACGTCGAGGCGACCTCAGGGGACATGCTGGGGAGGCCCGAGGTTGTCGGGGCATCAGGAGGGGGGGCGGCTACAGTGCACCAGAGCACTATAGCGCGCTCCAGAGCACGCATATGGCTGCCATTGGCATCGTTTTGGCGCCCAGGGCATGGCCAATAGTGTCTAGGGGGTCAGATGAGGAGTAAACAAATGGGTGGTTGCCTTGGATGCCCTGGTGAGCTTCTAGAAGGGGAGTGTGCTGAGAGACAAGGGTGAAAATGGAGGTCCAGAGATGTAAAATGGGGTTTACCCCCCTCAATCATTGAGCTATGGTGCAGCCATTGCTGCTGGAGGTAGAAGGGGTATAGGAGATGTTGTGGTAAAAAGTTGGGCTCAAGGAGAATAGTGTAAGTGGCAAAAGTGGTGATTTTTGAAAAGTGACAGAAGGTGTTTGATGCAAATTTGGGCAAGCAAATTAACTCCACTTGACATGAGACTTAACAGGATCAAATGGTATATAAAAATAGGGTATTCCACCAGGTTTAAGCTCATTTGAAGAAACTTGCCAATGTAACTTTGGTGAACCCTAGAAATCAACAGAAATGGATTTGCCAAGATTAGGTTAAGCAAATCATCTCTCCTTGATGCACCACTTGGTGTAGTGTCATCATTTGGGGTTGTGAGCATGTCCACAAAATTTGAGGCCCCAAGTAAAAAGTTGGCAATGTAGAGTTGTTCAAATTTGGATCTGGTCAAAAAGGGTTTTGGGGCACTTAGATCAAGTTATGATTCTCTAATAATTGTGTCATTTGGTCTAGATGCATAATTAGACCATTCTAGAATGTGTACCAAGTTTGAGAGCATTTGGACAAGTTTGGCAATGTAAAGTTGCTCAAACTTCAAAATGGACAGAAATGGTTTGGAGGGGATTAGATGATGCTTTCTTCATCTTCAAGGCATGAGGCTTTTTAAGATCATCAAATATGTCATATCTGACATGATAGAATTTCCCTGGAATTTTTAGGGAATATTTCCTTTGTAAATATTTCAAAAGCTTGAAATATCCAGAAAGGGTTTTGGAAGGATTTGTCCAATATTTTGAACATGACCATGTGCTGAAACTCTTATATATGGACAATATATGTCCTAGGAGTCTCTCTGAATTTTGGCAAATATTTTTGAAATAGCTAAATAATTTTTACCTATTAAAGACCATTTCTGGCCTAAAGGAAAGGCATTTAAATAAAATATAAAATAACTTTTAAAATTATAATTTTTGTTGTTTATGGGAGTCCTATACCTAATAGGATTCAAATATACCTTTTGAAAGATTTTTCACACCCTAACTAAGGTACTTGTAGTGCAAACCTCAATTCAGGGGTTTTTTGGAAAACTAATTTTAGAAAATACTATTTGGCCAAAATATTTTTATAAGAAAATACTATACTAGTCTATACACATGGCATGATCATTGGGAAAAGGTTTTGGATCAAGGAGATGAAGTATAAGAGTTGGAGGATTTATTTGATTTTCAGAGCACTAGCAACCAGCAGACAAAAATCAAATCAAGCAATGTCCAAAACACTCAAAAGTTTTTGTCAATCCACATTTTTAGCATGATTATTAGCTTAAGTCTTGTGGCATGAAAATCAGGGTGTGACAACAACACTCCTATTAAATTGGACCAGAAAGGAAAATAACATGATCTTGACAGAACGACATCATGGTCAAAGAGAGCAATATCACAATGCCACCAGAACGAACGAATAAAAGCTAGATCAATGAAAGAAAAGAACGGAGAATAAAGTGAAAACTTCTCCCTCAATTGAATTAGAAAGAGCATCCTTACAAAGATGGGTTGAACAGAGTTGTTGGAAATTCAACAACGAAAAGAATAAGCTTTATGTGGGCTTATGGAAAACATTTCAAAACTTGAGATGAAATTCTGCCCCTAACGGAAGCAGTTAATTTGATTGAGAGCGCCAAAGAAATGAAAAATTTCTTCCACCAAGATGATAAAGAGATAACTTGGATCATTGATAAGCACCACAATAGCAAGATTCCCAATGGAAGGCTTTAGGTGAAATCTTTACCAAGATACTCCAACACAGAAATTATTATGGGTTGAAACAACTCATAATCAAAGAGAAAGTGATGGTTTTACAATATCTCATTCGTGAGAACTTGTGAATCATGAAACATGAAGGAAATTGTCAAGAATGACATAACACCACCTCAAAAGATAAGGGAGCAAATATTTGCTCTTCGAGGATGAATTAAATCATGATGAACCACCATGAAGAACTTCGGTAACAAAAGGATGAGAAGTGAAGGATGAAAAGAATAAGATTTATGCCTTGCAATGATTTAGATGGATCTTCGTGATGAGATAATGAGAAAACTTGGAACTCCAGAAAGAAAGATGAAACACTTCGAACCTAGAGTTTATTCATCATGAACAAACACCGAACAAAGGAATTAATTAATTGGATGAAATACGAATAAGAATTATGTTGTGTGTATCCTTCACCAATTTAAATTGATGAGAAGTATTGGATATGGCATACTACTTATTTGCATTGAAAATGATTAAAGAGAGATATAGCGCAAACTTGAGAAAAGTCTTGAACGACTCACCGGTAGGATTTCAAAAATAACGAGTGAATTGGCGTGGTAAAAAAGAAAATGAATCTTGAATGAACCACCATAAGAATTGAAACAAATGAAGACAAGAGAACGAATCGTCGGGAAGAATTAGAAAACAAACAAAGATGCATGAGGCAATTTAGATATATGAGAACAACGAGATCACGAGCTGACTAGAGAAACCTTCGAACAATGCACCTGAAGAATTTGAGAATGATAGATGACGTTGAGAATAAAGAATTTTGAAATGATGAGATAAACAACACAAAACACTCCTGAAATGCTTCGGATGGGTATGAAAAGAATTCCTCACAATCGAATCAATAATGAGGATAGCGTGAAGCTAGAACCATGAATCTTCAAGAGAATGAAGCAAGATTTAAGAGAAACTCTTCTTTGGTCTTCAAATGTTGAGAATGATGGCAAGAATACCATGAAGAATTTGTGAGATACTCCGGAATGAAGAATTAAAAGGTTGAATCAATGATGAAAAGAATTTGAAAGCGATCTTGGAGGATACATTTGACCGATGAGAGATCCATTCTTACGTCAAACTTGAAAAAGATTTGAGAATAACTTCGGAAAATTAGAAGACTCAGGTAAGATCCTGGGAAAAGACATGTGGGTTAGGGCCCACTCAAAAGAAACACCGTCGAAAAAGATTGTTGAGAGATATTGAACCGGTTTAATTAAATGGTTTGAATGAGATGACAAGCTCAAAATAGTTTGAACGGATTGAAAATGGAAACATGAATCTTCTGAGATATCTTGTACACTCCGGAAATATGAATAGAGAGAGTTGAATAAAGAAGAGAGCCTTGGATAAGAAATGGCAACATTGAAAATCATGTGAAACAAAAGAAAGAGTATGATCAATACCGAAGCTTGGATTTAGTCCACCGGAGAAGAAAAGAATACGAAGAATGATAACTTGTATCCCCAGAGCATCTTCACGAGAAATCACCGGATGAAACATTAAAGAAAAAGTAATGAAGAGACTTCACAAGAATATAATGGATACTTGATTAAAGAATTCTAGATCCATCAAGAAAAAAGGGTGGGAGGGTGGGAAAAAAGACAATTTGGGACGAATGAACGGACACCATTGAGAAAAACCAAGAATTGGTCTTAACCAAATTGAAAGGATTGGGTTAACTTGAAGAGAAGCACACCGGTTGAGAAGAATTTTCATGACAATCTCAATGATCAAGAAGGACTAGCACTCCCATAGAAATATGAGAGCACTGATTAGGAAAGGTATGGAATCAACACTTGACATCGAAGCAACTCGAATATCACAATCAAAACAAAAACATAGGATTTGACTTCCAGAATAAGCCCGACTAAAAATATGATGGAGATTTCGTCCAAAGTTTTCGT
>LR738711.1:420387117-420423513 GCA_902687465.1 Secale cereale
CATAAACCCCAACCACGTTAGGAACGCAAAATCAAGGAACATAACACCGATTTATTGGTTCCTAAGGCGGCATGAGTGGAACAAAACACCGAGCAAAATGCCAAGCTTTCTACCCATTGCCAGGTATATACGTGCATTAATTTAAATATAGATATTGTGATATTCCCAAAATATCCAATCCAACATGGAGCAAACTTCATCTTCTCCTGCAATTACCAATGCTATAAGAGGGGCTTGAGCAAAAGCGTAACTTAGCCAAACAACGGTTTACTAGGAAGGTAGTTAGAGGTTTCATGGCAAGGTAGGGGCTGGCAAGCAAATAGATAGGTACTGCGACAAAGCAATAGAGCGAGACAACTAGCATAGCAACGATAGAGGTGATATAAAGGAATGGTCATCTTGCCTGGGATTCCGAAGGAAGAAGAACGAGTCCATGAAGAAGACAAACGGACGCAGTCGAACGAATCCTCACAACTCTGGAATGAAACCGAAGCTAACGAGAGAAGCGCAAAATGGAAAGAAGCAAACAACATGGTAAACACACACATCATATCCATGGCATGATGCACAACCAAGGATGATGCATGTCCTGCTTAAAGATTCATGGCATGGAAAAGTGCAACAAACAACAATACAATTTAAGTGGAGTCAATATGCAACGAGTTGCATATTGACGAAACACCACATTCACATATTTAGTTTGATCTCAGTTATGTACCAACAATATTAAATGTTATTAACATGGAAAGAGGTGGAGCATAAGTAAACTAACTATTTAAGTAAGTTAAATGGGGCCGGAAACAACAAACAACAATTCCGGAAAAAAATCATGTGCATATTATGAATTTGGTACTCTTCTGCCTATTACTTAATTTTAAATTTATTAAACAGAAAAAGTAAATGCACCATGTTATTCTACATATTTTTCCACCCCATTTACATATAAAGTTTGTTAAATTTGGAGCTACGATTATTTAGTTATGAATTAAACCGTTTTAGCATGTTATTATCACAAAATCAAACAAACAACAAGTTAAACATTTTTAACAGGATGAAAGTGGCATATTATTAATCTACACAGAATTCTAGGAAATTTTCATATATTTCTTGTTTTAATCTGATGCATGGTTCTTTAGTTATTAAATGTATGAACATGAGGGTGCAAACTGTAAAACAATAGTTTTCAGGATAAATAGCAAAATTCATCCTGGAAGGAAAAAACATCACGGGCCGAAAGTGAGATCTGGCCCAGGTCGCTGGGGTGCTGCTCACATCGGGCCTTGAGGCCAAGGAGAGGAGGCCCAAGCGGGGCACTGGAGATGGCTAGGCTGGCCGAGGCCCATGCTCGTCATCCTGCGCTCGAAGACACGAGGCGAAGTAGGTAGGGGCTTGGTGTAGTCGCTTGAGTCGAAGCAGGGTGGGGCAACGGCAACAGGGGGCATGATCTATTGCAGCTCGACACGAAGGTGACCGGCGGCGGCGGAGCTTGGCTAGGCGGCGACCGAGGCGGTGAACTGCAGGTGCAGCGGCACCGGATCCGGCAAAGGATGAAACTGTGACGATGGCCATGCCGTTCCCTGCATGTACACAGGAGAGTTTGAGAGTAGAGACATAACATAGTAGGAGGAAGAGGGAATGGAGGTAGCAGGGCATGACGCGAACCTCCTGGTTCGATATAGAGGAGGCACGACAGTGCGAGAGAGGCCGGCAGCGCCATGGCTGCAGAACGGGGCGTCGGCTCTCCTATTGAAGAAAAGAGATAGGTCCGAGAGGTTAGAGACCAGAGGGAAAGGGAGATCGCGGGAGGAAGGAGAAGAAGGTAGGGCGAGCGGCGGCAATGTCCTGGCTGTTGGCTTACTGGGGTCGACCGGAGTGACGTCGAGGTTGAGGCAGGGGAGGAGTAGGAGGAGGGGAAGGCATTGGCACCTCGATCCCATCTGGACCGAGCGCTGGGAGATCGCTGGAGGCATACGGGAACAGTGGCGCCATGGAGCTCGGAGACGAGCTCGCCTCGATCTAGATCAATGCAGCTGTGGGGCACAAGACGGGTGCGTCAGGTGGCTTCCTGGCCTTCCGATGGGACGCGGACGGCTGAGATGAAGGGATCGGCACGTGCTTGAATTGGATTTGGTTGGATGCGGGGCTGAATCCGAGGAAGGTGGAGGCTGGTTGGCTGTGCACCGAAACTAAGGAGAGGGTGGCGGTGCGAGGTGGGGGATTGGATGGGACAAGCTGCCTAGATTCTAGGGTTGGACCTATATATATATATATATAGCATGTGGGTCTTTGGTTAGGGGCTAATTGGACCATGCGATTAAAATCGAATGGTCGAGATAAATATGCTAGGAAGTCCAAATAAGAGAACGAAATGTTTTAGGGATGCTTGGGGATGATCTGGCCCCATTGGTAATGACAACCCGGATCGGGTTCCTGGCAGTTTCGGACACGCGTGAGGGGTCTGTGCACTGTGCAGGGGGGTAAGGCAGTCGCGGTCAAGTGTGTGGTTGGATTGAGAATGCACAACGAAAACAAACGGTCTAACAACAATGTCAACGGAGACAAAGAGAGAAGCTGCAACTACAAACGACTACTAGTTTTATGAAAACATGCGAATGCAATGCACATGATGCCATGATGAAATACAACAAGCAAAATAAATCACAAGGCGACAATGAAATAGATGTAAGTCTCGTTGATAGTGGCAAAGGTGTCCCGTCTTTCGATGAGATGGTGGCTATCGTTTTGGAGGAAGTCGACTTTGACGATCCGACTACGAACGTGCGAGGACGTCGCGCCTTAGCAATCGCTAAACCAACTCCGAGAGGTTGTTGACCACGCCGGAGCACGATCAACCTGACCACGAAGGTCTGTTTTCTGCAGGCAAACGAAGAACAAGCAAGAAACTAAAATTGCAATCTGGATATTGCGAATATAAGAGGAAAACTTTATTGATCAAGGTGGGGTTCTGTGACGACTTGGTCTGGTCGTTGAACACAAACGAAGTACGCGAAGTTGCAGCTATGGCGAACTTTTAATATAAACAAAACCCAAAGTATAAATGACGCCCTAAGGGCTGTATATATGGGGGAAAGAGGGGGGAATTTCGTGGCCCTTGGTGGAGGGGTCCGAAACCAACCCTAACTCTTGTTTCCCCACACATACAGACTCTAAAAACAGCCTATACTCAAGTATTTCGAAATTACATGGGCCTGGCCCAATAATAAGGTGACGCAGCACCTATAAGAGCCTCTGGACAAAATTTATGAAGTGGCATCTTGTATATTTCGTCCAAGGCTTCTCGCACTCATTATGGTGGCTTCAAAGTCCTGAAATCATCATTTGAAACTCCATTCTTGTTCCCCTTGCGCATGCCATCATCTCCATGCTTGATCTTGCTCCAATGTTCATCCTTCTTGTCCAAGCTAGGCCCTTCATTTGTAAGCAAGACAAATGTATCCAATTTAGGCAACATCATATTCTCATGAACATTAGATTCATTACCAAGAAACGTAAGTACCTGGTAATTTAATTGGCGTGCGCGAGCTCTAGTAATTGGTCCTGTATATGTGTCAGTTGGAGCTATGGGTGTAACCTTGTTAGTGATGTCCTCATCATCCTCCCCTTCTTGAATTGAAGTCGTCCTCGACGGAAGCTCATCTTCCTCACCCAAGTAAGGCTTCAAATCTGCAATGTTAAATGTGGGGCTAACGCCAAAATCTGCAGGCAGCTCAAGTTTATATGCATTATCATTTATTTTCTCTAACACCTTGAAAGGACCATCAGCACATGGCATTAGCTTTGACTTGCGCAAATTAGGAAACCTATCCTTACGCAAATGTAACCAAACAAGATCTCCAGGTGCAAAGACAACACGTTTTCTACCCTTATCTCCAACAAGTTTATATTTAGCATTCATGCGCTCAATATTTTCCTTAGTTAACTCATGCATTTTAAAGATCAATTCAGCACGTTGTTTAGCATCAAAATTAACCTTCTCCGAAGATGGAAGAGGCAACAAATCAATAGGTGCATGAGGTAGGAAACCATAGACAATTTCAAAAGGGCACATCTTATTAGTAGAATGCAACGAACGATTATAAGAAAATTCAATATGAGGGAAGCATTCTTCCCACATTTTCTTATTATTCTTCAAAACAGCCCTAAGCATAGTTGACAAAGTTCTGTTGACTACTTCAGTTTGTCCATCAGTTTGGGGGTGACAAGTAGTACTAAAAAGCAGTTTAGTCCCCAACTTAGCCCATAAACATCTCCAAAAGTGGCTAAGAAATTTAGTATCACGATCTGAAACAATAGTATTTGGCACACCATGCAAGCGAATAACTTCACGAAAGAACAAATCAGCAACATTAGCAGCATCATCGCTTTTATGACATGGTATAAAGTGTGCCATCTTCGAGAACCTATCCACGACAACAAATATGCTATCCCTCCCCTTGTTTGTTCGAGGTAAACCCAAAACAAAGTCCATAGATATATCTTCCCAAGGAACACTAGGAACAGGCAAAGGCATATATAAACCATGAGGATTGAGTCGTGACTTAGCTTTTTGACATGTAGTGCAGCGACCAACAAAACGCTCAACATCCCGTCGCATCTTTGGCCAAAAGAAATGTGTAGCAAGTACGTCCTCCGTCTTCTTCACACCAAAGTGTCCCATTAATCCTCCTCCATGCGCCTCCTGCAACAACAAAAGACGAACAGAGCTAGCTGGAATGCATAGCTTGTTAGCACGAAACACAAATCCATCATTAACGACGAACTTGTTCCATGTTCTCCCTTCTTTACAATTCTGCAATACATCTTTAAATTCAGCATCATGCACATATTGATCTTTGATGGTCTCCAAACCAAATATTTTAAAGTCAAGTTGTGAAAGCATAGTATAACGACGAGACAATGCATCAGCAATAACATTTTCTTTTCCCTTCTTGTGTTTAATAACATAAGGGAAAGTCTCTATGAATTCAACCCATTTAGCATGTCTACGGTGCAGTTTGGCTTGACTTTTAATGTGCTTCAAAGATTCATGATCAGATTGTATAACAAATTCTTTGAGCCATAAATAATGTTGCCATGTTTCCAAAGTCCGAACAAGAGCATATAATTCCTTATCATAAGTAGAATAATTCAGACTAGGCCCACTCAATTTTTCAGAAAAGTATGCAACAAGTTTACCATCTTGTAATAACACACCTCCTAATCCAATTCCACTAGCATCACATTCAAGCTCAAAAGTCTTATTAAAATCAGGAAGTTGTAGTAAAGGAGCATGTGTCAACTTATCTTTCAATACCGTGAATGCTTCTTCCTGTCCAGTACCCCAAACAAAAGGCACATACTTCTTTGTAAGCTCATTGAGAGGTGCAGCAATGGTGCTGAAATCTCTCACAAAACACAGATAGAATCCAGCGAGGCCAAGGAAACTCCTCACGTGTGTGACCGTTTTGGGCTGCGGCCAACTCTCAATAGCATCAATCTTGGCTTTATCAATCTCAATTCCCTGTGGAGTAACAACATAGCCAAGAAAAGAGACTCGGTCGGTGCAAAAGGTGCACTTTCCAAGGTTACCAAACAAATGTGCATCACGTAGAGCAATAAAAACAGCACGTAAATGTTCCAAATGTTCCTCCAAAGATCTGCTAAAAATCAATATATCATCAAAGTATACTACCACAAATCGTCCAATGAAAGCACGTAAAACTTCATTCATTAATCTCATGAAAGTACTAGGTGCATTAGTTAACCCAAAAGGCATGACTAACCACTCATATAATCCAAACTTAGTTTTAAATGTTGTTTTCCATTCATCTCCCAATTTCATACAAATTTGATGGTATCCACTACGCAAATCAACTTTGGAGAAAATTGTAGAGCCACTCAATTCATCAAGCATATCATCTAGCCTAGGAATAGGATGACGATAACGAATAGTAATATTATTAATGCCTTTACAATCAACACACATATGCAATGTACCATCCTTTTTCGGCACTAGAATAATAGGAACAGCACAAGGACTAAGGGATTCGCGTATATAACCTTTGTCGAGTAGCTCCTGTACTTGACGCATAATCTCCTTCGTCTCTTCTGGATTGGTACGGTATGGTGCGCGGTTGGGTAGCGATGCACCAGGAATTAAGTCAATCTGATGCTCAATCCCTCGAATAGGTGGTAATCCCGGTGGCACGTCTTGTGGAAAGACGTCGGCGAACTCCTGCAAAATGTTAGTGACAACAGGAGGCAAAGAGGAAGGCGCATCCTCGAATGAAAATAATGCCTCTTTGCACACAAAAGCATAGCAAACAGATTTGCTAAAATCTAGCTCATCAATATCAGATTTGGTGGCAAATAAACATGCAGTTTTCAATTTAATTTCAGAAGCAACAGTAGATGGTTTATTATTAGGCTTCATTTGTTGCTCAAATTCTTTTGCCACAATCTGATTTTCACTCTTATTTTTCTCCTGTTTTGCTTTATTAGCTCTATTAATATCATCTTTCAAAATGGAATCAGGAGTCATAGGAAGCAAAGTAATATTTTTATCCTTATGAACAAGAGTATACTGATTGTTTCTACCATGGTGTACAGAATTTTTATCAAATTGCCATGGTCTACCAAGTAATAAGGAACATGCTTGCATAGGTACCACATCACAATCAACATAATCAGCATATGTAGAGATACTAAAATGCACACGAACAGAACGTGTTACCTTAACCTTACCGCTGTTGTTGAACCATTGGATGTAGTAAGGATGTGGATGTGGTCTTGTGGTGAGAGATAGCTTCTCCACCATCTCCATGCTAGCCAAGTTGTTGCAACTCCCTCCATCTATGATCACGCGAACAGAACGTTCCTTCACGACTCCCTTTGTATGGAACAAATTATGCCTCTGATTTTGCTCAGCTTGTGTAACCTGCACACTCAAAACACGTTGAGCAACTAAACATTCATACCTGTCAGCATCTTCAGGAGCCATGTATTGCGTCTCATGATCAGAATCGTCTCCACCGTGTTCTTCACGTGTAATAAGAGCCAAAGTCTCCTCATCATAGTCACTAGCGGATTCATATCCACCATCCTCAGTAGCAATCATCACACGCTGAGATTTGCATTCTCTCGCAAAATGTCTTCTTCCCTTACAACGACGACAAATAATATCACTGGTGTGCCCTGTTGATGCCATGGAAGAAGAAGAACTCTGTGCAGGCCCAATAGGTGTGCTCTTGGCAGATAATGGTGGTTGTGCCTGCTTCCTTGTATCACGGCTGGAGGTAACAGCTGATGGAGGTGTCGGTGCAGTATAATGTGTGGAAGTAGAGGATGCACGCGGTGTCCATGATGAAGGTCGACCTGCAGAAAAGTTAGTCCGCGCCAATGCCTGTCGATCCTGCACTTCACGTTCAGCTTTACAAGAAAGATGGAATAAACAAGTGATATTATTATAATCCTTATACTCTAGAATGGTCCGAATCTCTCTATTTAATCCACCCATAAAACGTGCAAGCATAGCTTCATTCTCCTCAACAATACCACATCTAATCAGGCCAGTTTGTAATTGCTGATAATATTCTTCTAAATAATTTTTTCCTTGTCTTAAGCGCTGCAGTTTTTGAAGTAATTCACGTTGATAATATGGTGGAACCCAACGAGTACGCATAGCAGTTTTCAAAGCAGCCCAAGTAGCTGGAATAGGATATAATCTACAATGTTCAGACCACCAAACACATGCAAAACTAGTGAAAGAACAAACAGCAGCAGGAACACGTCTCTCCTCGGGATAATGTAAACATGTAAAACCTTGTTCAGTTTCTAACTCCCAAGTAAGATATGTATCAGGAACATATCTACCCTCAAATGGTGGAATATTCAATTTCAATTTAGGAAGATGGTCATGTAACTCAGGTGGTGGTGCAGCCCTACCGTTACGATTATATGCATGAGGACGACCTGGTGGTGGTGGTGCTGGTTGTTGCACGTAGTTCTGATTTTGGTCAACCTCATCCTCGTTATGGTCTTCCACCTCTGCAGTAGCAGCAAGAGCTACAGAAACATCAACAGCAGCACCAGAAGCTTGACCAGGCTCAAGGGGAACGCGCTGTGCTCGTCCCACTTGATTTGGAAGGCGATGTTGTTGTTGTTGTTGTTGTAGAGGTGGGACAGCTGCAGCAGCCGGTGGTGGTGGAAGACGCGAAAGCAATTCAGCAAACTTGTTATCCAGCTTTGTTTTAAACGTCTTCTCCATGCCATCTATCTTCTCCATGGCCTCGTCCAATGTGTTTAGCACATCTTGCACCTGTACACTCATCATTTGCTGAAACTTATCATGAAGCTCCTTGTTCGTCAAGTTCTCCCAGTCAGTCTCGTCGACTTGTGATCCTGGCATGGTTAGCAGCAATAGAAACACACAAGAATATGATCCTACAGACTACTAACATGTGGTGGTGGTGGCGGGTGTCACAAATCCGTCAAGCAAATCTCAAATTCTTACCAGTTCTTACCCAGCAGCAGGCGGTGATCGGCAACTGATGTAGTCAAAACTCTCAAAGCTTGGATAGAGCGATTACCAGGGAGAGTCAAACGCACGATGTAGATGTATGTGGAGCTGGGAAGGCTTATAATATGGTAGCAAAAAGGGTCAGCAATAATCAATTCAGAGATGCAAAGGTGAATAAACGCTCAACGACGGTACTGTGCTAGTCCTAGGCTAGACCGTACTAGAGACGTGAGCCTAGAACACTAACAAAATCACGGCGCTGCACGTAATCAAGGGGAAAGCACACTCTGATTTTTTTTGCCTCTTTTTTTGCCTCTTTTTTTTGCGCTCTTTTTTTTGCGCTCTTTTTTTTTGCGCTGTTTTTTTTCCCAAAAATCACTATAATGGCGAGTGTCTCAAAATACTTCCCAAGTCAAACTAAGATGATAGGCACGAATTTTTTTTGATGAATTTTGTTTTTCGGAATCAGGGCAGCGACGACGAAAAAGTGCGGTAAAAAAACAGTATGGTGGCACGTGTCTCAAAGGACTCAGAAAAGCCCAAAAATAGGATAGGGAAAAAATATATTCACCTGTCGATTTTTTTTTCCGGAGACCTACGCAGGCAAGGAAACACAAATCCGAAACCTAGATGGATTTCGAGAACAAACCTAATATGAAAAGAACTCAGATTTGTGGTGGATATATGGTGGTAGGATATGGCAGCGGTGGTAGGTTATGGCAGCGGTGGTGATATATGGATACGAATTGGTGGTGGTATATGGATACGGATCGGTGGTGGTATGTGGCAGTAGCGATGAAGATGTTGCGGCGGCGGCGTGACAACTTATGACCAGAACTCGAAACTCTAAAAGACTAGACGCTAAGACCAGCAACTTGACACGACGATGCAACCGCAAATTCAACTAAGCAAACACGGAAAAGATTATGCAATGGCTCAGACTGGTTCGGATATGATGAACTAACCCTAATTTTTTTTGGCTTTTTCGTGGACTGTAGGTATGAGGAACAGACTCGATCTAATCTACGAAAACTGTAAAATCTCACCGAGCAACCTGGAAATCTGATACCACTTGATAGAGGCAAAGGTGTCCCGTCTTTCGATGAGATGGTGGCTATCGTTTTGGAGGAAGTCGACTTTGACGATCCGACTACGAACGTGCGAGGACGTCACGCCTTAGCAATCGCTAAACCAACTCCGAGAGGTTGTTGACCACGCCGGAGCACGATCAACCTGACCACGAAGGTCTGTTTCCTGCAGGCAAACAAAGAACAAGCAAGAAACTAAGATTGCAATCTGGATATTGCGAATATAAGAGAAAAACTTTATTGATCAAGGTGGGGTTCTGTGACGACTTGGTCTGGTCGTTGAACACAAACGAAGTACGCGAAGTTGCAGCTATGGCGAACTTTTAATCTAAACAAAACCCAAAGTATAAACGACGCCCTAAGGGCTGTATATATGGGGGAAAGAAGGGGGAATTTCGTGGCCCTTGGTGGAGGGGTCCGAAACCAACCCTAACTCTTGTTTCCCCACACGTACGGACTCTAAAAACAGCCTATACTCAAGTATTTCGAAATTACATGGGCCTGACCCAATAATAAGGTGACGCAGCACCTATAAGAGCCTCTGGACAAAATTTATGAAGTGGCATCTTGTATATTTCGTCCAAGGCTTCTCGCACTCATTATGGTGGCTTCAAAGTCCTGAAATCATCATTTGAAACTCCATTCTTGTTCCCCTTGCGCATGCCATCATCTCCATGCTTGATCTTGCTCCAATGTTCATCCTTCTTGTCCAAGCTAGGCCCTTCATTTGTAAGCAAGACAAATGTATCCAATTTAGGCAGCATCATATTCTCATGAACATTAGATTCATTACCAAGAAACGAAAGTACCTGGTAATTTAATTGGCGTGCGCGAGCTCTAGTAATTGGTCCTGTATATGTGTCAGTTGGAGCTATGGGTGTAACCTTGTTAGTGATGTCCTCATCACTCGTGGAGCGTCGGTCTTGAGGCGTCACATTTACCCACAAGATCTGGGAAGCTTTTGTGTCATCGACGATCTCGCAGTACCTCAAGTACTCGAGGGAAGCACCCGATCATTTCCTTTTCCTAGACGATACTAACATAGGGTCAACTCGTTGATACACATCTCTCGTGTATAAGCAAAAGATCGTGGGACTCTGCCATTTCACATTATCACACATACACGAAGGGACCAACGGTGTGTCCGGTGCCCTGTAAAAACAGTCATGGCCGCCTATCTAAGCACGACCCCGTCCCGAGAGTGACCTCAAGTCACCCCGTCACAAGTAATGTGGGCACCAAGCTAGTATCAGCCTAAGTATTCAATAATGTCCCATCCCATAAATGGGTAGAGTGGTTACACATGTTTAGTTGGGACAGTAATGACACATAAATCTAATCCTTCATTTTACACGCACACCAATAAAAGCTTCCTTTGGTACACCACTTCTTCATCAAGTGGTGACCCTAGTTCAACATCACCCACGGGCATTAGGGGCACCTGATGGGGTTTTCGAAAGAATATAACCACGAAGAGTTCATGGTACACATGCAACATTATGCATCAACAACTAATCTTTTGACATTGCATTCATGCACAAGGTAAGGTTATGAGTATCGGTATGCATCATCTGGTGGTTCACAAAAAGTTCAGCACCATCACTTTTCATCATCATGCATTCGGAAAAAGGGGTACGGATGAACAAGAGGGGTGTCATGGTCAAAGGTCGGGGTGGACGCGGTCCGGGCCGGTCCGGTCTTTGACCGAGCCGTGCTTTGGACCGGCCGCGGCCGGTCCGGACCGAGCTGCCAAGCGGTCCACTTTCTCCACACCGGACCGGCAGCACCCCAGCTCGGTGAGGCCCGAGAGGACCGAATGGACCGGGAGCTGGATATGTTCATTTGAAGCAGTACGTGATGCTAGCACACTAGCAGGCAGCTCGATCGATTCATTTTCAAGCAGCATGCAAGCAGGACACTAGTAGTCAGCTGGATCGATTCGTTTCAGTACGTGCCAGCCGGCAGGCTGCTGGATCGATTCATTTGAGTACGTGCAAGCTAGCTAGCAGGCTGCTGGATCGATTCATCTGGAGCAGTGCATGCAAGCTAGGTAAAGAAGCTGGATTGATCTATTTGAACCAGAACAAGCAGGCAGCTTGATTGAGCATTTTTGCTACTTTAGGCATCTCTTTTAATTTGTAAAGCAAATGGATATACCAAAAAAAATGTACATCATTTCTTGGAATTTTGGACACCAAAACACTAAATTTTAACAGCAACAAATAGCATGTATCACATCCACACTTCAAACATGAGTTCATATCATCATTGAACGGCATGCTTACAAACTTGCAATGACATTTCATAGTTCATAACCATTGCATGTTCCAACGTAACACAAATACGTGGTTTCAAACATACACAAATGAATGGTTCCTCTTCAAACTTGAAATGACAATATGAGAGTCCAACATTAACACAAATGCAAAAGTAGCATCCACATGAGAAGATCTCTTTGGCATCCATCTCCAAAATAGCACTTTAGGAAGGTAGCTTTATGGTCTCAACATCCTCATCCTCCCTCGGCTACATAGCCAAATTTTCACATCACATATGACAAACAAAATACAAAGAGAATTTAAAGAGAAAATAGCAAACATACCAACACATTCAAGTTGACGTGTGAACCCTTGATATAACTTGCACTACAAACCAAGGCCTCCACCATAGAGGGTTTCAGAGAACTCCTATAGTCATCTAATACAACACAAGTTGAAAATGTTAGTTCGAGGGTGAGAAGTTGACAATTTCATATCCAACGTTTAAAAGGATAAGTTGACATACCTAAAATCCTTCTGGTAGTGCTAAAGGTTGATTCTGATGAGACGGAGGTAGCCGAGATAGTGAGGAACTTTTTTGCTATCTTTGCCATCATTGGGTACCTAGGAGCATGTACCTTCCACCAGCCAAGAAGATCAAGAGGAACTTTGGGAGGCTCACATTTATCCTCTAAGTAATTTCTAAGCTCACTCTTTGATATTTGTGTTGAACGGGCCGATAAGAAGGACTCATACCCAGCTTGAATTGGGATGCTTGTAGACAAAGATGCACTTACTTCTGCTCCACCTCCATTATCTTGGGCCACACATTTGTCATACAAGGTCTCCAACTCTTCCATTACAAGGTCGAACTGATGTTTACATCTCATCGGTCCATAAAGTTCTCCAAAGGCCCATTCTATGTAATTCATCTTGTACCTTGTATCAAAGATGGTAGCAAGCATATGAGTTAAAAACAGCAAGCACATGTTCAAATTCTCATGTATATTCAACTTCTATATGAGCATAGGAGTAAAAACAGCAAGCATTTGTTCAAAAACAGCAAGCATATGTTCAAATTCTCATGTATATTCAACTTCTATATGAGCATAGGAGTAAATACAGCAAGCATTTGTTGAAAAACAGCAAGCATATGTACCTTGGATCAAACACGGTAGCAATCACCATGGCGTTGTTCTTTTCTTCCCAATATTTGTCAAACTTGTCCAAAATTTCTTCGGCCATTACCCTATAGTGTTCACTTGTACTTTTCATTGCCTCTTTGATTGGAACCTTAACGCCAACAATGTGTAAGTAGAAGATGTTCGAAGTAGGATATAAGCTGCCAGAAAATGCGGTCGTCACCACAGCCAAACTCTTAAGCAATGGAGCAATAAGGTCATACATATCCCACTCTGCTTCTAATGGTGCCCAAGCATAGTTGGCATCGGAACCCGCATGAGAGGTCAAGGCTCCTTTGTACATACGAACAGTTTTAATCATCTTATAGGTTGAACTCCATCTTGTTTTGCAATCTAGGTGCAAACGCTTAACAACCGGGACACCTAAGCTTTTGCAAGTGTCCACAAATGCTTTGAGACGAGAAGGTGACCTCTTATAATATTTCACCGTCTGTCTCAAGCTCTTTATCAAAGGGTCCAAGCAATCTGTCCCATCTTTCACCACCAAATTGAGGATGTGTGCACAACAACGGACATGGAAATATTGGGCATCGAAGTCCGCACCTGCAAAAGAATAGGAGCATACAAGTTAAAAACAGCAAACATACCTCTCATATGAGCATACAAGTCAAAAACAGCAAGCATATGTTCAACTCCACAAGCATATGTTCAACTCCTTATCTATATTCAACTTCTATATGAGCATACGAGTCAAAAACAGCAAGCATATGTTGAAAAACAGCAAGCATACCTCTACGAACCAAGAACTTTGCCTTCAAAGCATCAACGACACCATCATTGTTAGAAGCATTGTCGAGTGTGACGGACGTGATTTTGTTCTCAATCTTCCATTCGGTCACACAAGCATAGAGAGCATCATCAATGACATTTCCAGAGTGAGGAGGATCCAACTCTATGAAAGCAAGCACACGAGTTTGCATCTTCCAATCCTCATCTATATAATGTGCAACCACACACATGTAAGATATGGTCTGATTACTTGTCCACAAATCTGTTGTTAGGCTAATTGACCCTTTAGGAGGGATTTAAGCACCTCTTTTTCTCCATGCAAAACCTGCATGCACTCACTTTTTATTGCCTTCCTTCCAATGGGTTGATAATTTGGATTCATGCTCTTCATTAGAATGTTGAACCACTTATGTTCAACCATTCTAAATGAATACTCATGCACACATATCATCTTCGCAACAAGCTCTTTGATTATTCCTTGGTCATACTCAATGGAATGGTCCATTGTTGGAGCATTGGTTTTTCGGAAGAAAAGAGTTGATTGGATGGCTTCCCTAGCTTTCTTGTTCTTGTAATTCTTACACACTTTGTGATGCCTTCTAAGAGTTGAGGTGCTACAACCTTGTTTATATGCATATTCAGACTCACAATAATTGCAACATGCCTTCAACACAAGCTTTCCAGGGTGCTTCTTTGATGGCCTCTTATCCTTATGAAAATGGACCCAAACTTTTGACGACGTCCTAACAGGAGCATTGGCTCTTGGCCTCTTGGTCTTTTTCTTGTTCCTTTCTATTGCCTCCTCATCACTGGAAATAACATGCATAATTTCTTCATCGGATATATCATCACCGCCTTCGGCTTCTAGTTCAGCAGCTGATTCCTTGTACCCATCGGACGTATCCTCGTCGGAATCCGACATATAATCACCTTCAGGCGGGACAACAAATTCCTCGTATTCCTCATCGTCCTTGTCCTCCTCCTCCTAAATGCCCTCGTCCTCCTCGTCCTCCTCCTCTTCCTCCCCTGACACCTAACACACATGAGCACACAAATAAGAAAAAACAATACCTATATGGATATATGTGAATATGGCTACATCCTTCATCAAGTAAAACAAGCATACCATAGTAGATGCATGAGCCAGCTCAAAGTTGGTTGCGGAGCCGGAGGCAGCAGCTTCCGCAGCACACACGCCAGCGCCGGCGCGGTCGGGGAGACGCGGAGGCGGCGGAGGGTGTTTTTTTACCCTACAAAACAAATCTGTGATTGGGGCATTGGTATAGTCTTTTGCCTTCTTGATCGGCTTCGGCGGCTTGCCCTTCTTCTGAACCGGCGGAGGCAGCGGCGATTGTTGCCTAATTAAGTAACTTAAGCTCTTCTCCTTTGCCTTCAGCTTTCCCTTCTCCTTCTCCTTCCCAAGCGCATTTTCCTTCTCATTCCCCTTCCCCTTCACCATTCTCTACAAAAAGAAGCACATTGTCATAAAAATAGGAACATCTATCTCTGCCTCATTCAGCCTATAACTTATCATTTCATCTGTAAGTGTAGATCTATCAACAATAAAGCAGAAACCTAAACATCTACCTCTACCTCATCACTTCATCGGTACAAGCAAGTGTACATCAATCATGAAATAAACAACAACCTATACCTAAAACGGAGGACAAACTACACAGGATGAGATAGTCGAGGACGAGGTTACCTGAGTTCCTTCCTCTTCGTGGCGCTCGGCAACGAACCAGGGGAGGCGGGACCAACGGCGTGCGGGTTGCGTCCCTGCTGCTTGATCTGCATCACCGGCGTACTCGTGCTCGTCCAGCTCGGACAAGAGCAAGGTGACGATGGCTTGGTAGGAGAGATCAAGGTGGCGATGGAGATTGGAGAGGGACGGTCGGATGGGGCGAGGTCGTCCGACGGCGCCGTCGCCTTTGACCTAGAGGTGGCGGCTCTGTCTTCGGTGTGCGGCTTGGGACTGGGAGGATACAATGGATTGACTGGGGGTGCGCCGTTCCCTAGCAACGAACATGAGTTGGACTGTGGGGCGCCTGGGCCTTGGGCCGCTTCCCGGTCCGCTCGATCAGCCCGGTTAAAAACAGGACCGGACCGGATGTGTTACGGGACGATTTTCAGAGCTCGGACCGACCGAATTTTCTAGCGGTCCTAGACCGTACGGTCCGGTCCTTAACGGGCCACGAGCAGGCCGAAAAGCCCGCTCGACACGTCCAGGCTGAGTCAAAGGGCTGCTTGCCTTGCTCAAACAAGTCTTCGAGGTCTTCAAATCTTCCGGGTCCAACTCCTTTTGTCAACTTTGCAAAATCTTACGTTCAAAAGTATCGGGCACACTATAAGGGAATCGCAAAATAGAAAAGTAAAAGTGCTCTAAAAATGTTCATTCATTTTTGTTAAATATTAGGGAGGAAACTAAGAATGTGAAAATTCCTAGTTTTCAATTTGGAGTTATCACTACTGCAGGATGCTGCTAACGCGACACTACGATCAGAGACCCTTTGACGAAACTGTGTGCTATGCCATAACCGCAAACGTGGGTGTAAAAACCGTCAAAAAAGGTGCAAAACGTTTGCGATGGGGGATGCATCAAACACGATTCAGATTTTAGTTGCGTGTGCGAAGAAGGGCATACGGTTCAGTTCAATTTACTGTTTGCGATGAGGAGGAACAAAAGAAATGGGCAACCAAATGAAGGCGTGTGTGATATACATCATACGATTCAATCGGATGATCTGTTTGTGATTAGGCAACAATGGTCAGCCATATCAAGGTGTGTGCGATATACGGCATGTGGTTCACTCGGCCTTGGCTTCCTGGGGAAGCTGTCGGTTTGCATACGGGTGTTCTAACTAAAACGTCTACAATGAGTTTTTTATATTTAAAAACCATTGGCGTTTTTTCAAAAGAAAATCTTTTCATAAGTCTGTATATTAAGAGAGAAAAATGCAAGTTCGGTCAAACCATAAATTCCATTCAGTCACACTGTGAATTTATATTCATATGATCGAGAATTCGAGATACAGTATTAAACCCCAAAAGAACTATTTCCGGCGGCGGGGGAGGCAGCATACCGTGTGTCATTGTCTTTGTCGTCCTCCGAGACGCCGTTGTTGAAGTCTTCAAGGCTACACAAAATGTTCTTCACTTGCAAATCAAACATCATGTCATCACGCGATCGACACGGATGGCGCGGGAGGACGGAAACTGGCACCGCTGAGCGGTAGCGATCGACGGCAGCATCCAATGCCGCTAAGGGGGTGCGCGCACGGGCATGGGCGCGGTGGGTGCAGCCAAACGCACAGGGACCGGCGCCACGGTGGGTGGAGGGGCGCACACGGGCAAGGGCACGGTCGCGGTGGGTGCAGCCAAATGCACGGTGGGTGGAGGGATGCGCACGGGCACGGGTACGAGCGCTCGCGCTGGCATGTACATGAGCCCACGCGGGTCCGCGGAGACCTTGCTGATGCCCGCGGCTTCCAGCTCTACGATAGTGCTCGGTGACCAGCCCGTCAATGCTACAGGGATGGTCACTGCCGCGGGAGCGGGGATCGCAGGTGGGACGGGAGCGGGGGCAACAACCCCCGCGTGCAGCTCGTTCTGGGCCATGTCCATGAGGTCCCTTTCCTCCTTATTTTCTATCTCCTCCGGCTCGGAGTCGACTTCACCAAACTAGAAGACTAGTGGCAGATGATCATTCTGCGCCATGGCCTTGGTGGAGGTCTGCGGGAGGGAGGGGAATGGGAGGCGAACGGTAAGGCCGCTCATATTAAACAGCGGCTCAACCGCCATTAATGGAGGGGAAAGCGAGCAGCCATGGAAGTTAAAGGGCTTGCTTCCCAGTGAGCCTGCACAACATACAACGCATGCTTCCCGGTGAGCCTTTGCATTGGAGGACAACTTGCACGCCTCTCGGTCAGCCTGTGCACCGGACTCCGCTCGCACGCCTCCAGTTCAGTCAAGGTCAAGCAGCTGTCCGCACGACACCTCCTGTAGCCATTAAAACGAAGACACATGGCGGCACGTGAATGGTTAACAGAACACACATGATTTGAATTATACAAATGTTTGAGATATTGAAGTGGCCGGTATTTCTTCAAAATGCCTTTGTTGGCTATTATTCGAGTGCGCCTTCTCTCAAAATAGACACGAAAAATACCACAACATGTCGGGTGCCATTCCATGATAGCATGCCAAGTTTCATGAATTTCAAACGAGTTTTGGGTTTACTAGAATTTAAAAACAAAGTATCTCAATGTTTTTCCGGCAATCAACAGTGCGCTGGTGTTTGAAATTCATTCCCACTTCTTTCATGGGTCCTAAGCATGCACCCAAGGACGCATATTTAATTTTTCAACCAATTTATATGCATTAGAGCATGTGCGTGTAGTTCAAATTTGAATTATGCACATAAATGCATTGAAAACTCAATTAATGCATAAAAATGTCCAAACAAACCCCGAAAACCCCCCAAAATTGACACAACGCTCCTGTTGTTCTATGTTGACACTAGGAAAAAAATTAAATCGAGAAGAGGCAACGAATATCGTTTCATCCAGAAAGGTGAAACATTCCCTACCGAATCAAGAAGAGGCAACCGATACTATCACAGCATCTTCCTGCTTGTCAGTAGCCTTCACTGCCTGAGATGGCTATTGATAAGCAGGAAAATGCAGTGACTTAGCCTCCATCTGAGAGTGCTAGAACCAAAACTTCAATATTTGGTGCTGCTGGTACTAGAGCGAATGTCACTGTCCCTTAGACTGTGCTCTCTACAAACAAGGGCAAAGAAGATGCACCAATTCCTCATGTGGGCACTTCAACTGGCTTAAGCAATAAAGGTAATTATGGTTCATTCTCTTTGCCAGGTTCTCCTACTATGTTTGATTTACATGCGCTGGCTGAGCATCATGCTAAGGAAGTTATTGATGGCTCACATTTAATTTATGAAGAAGGTCTGGATTTCTGGATACATCATTTTGCCCCAGCAACTCAGAGACCTACAAATACATTCAAAATAAATATTCCAGTAAGTTGGTTCAACTTCATAACCCATTTGCTGTTGACACCTGATAAGTTTGGCTGGACATTACACTTACTCAAATCTGATTTGTGGAAAATGTTAACTGTTAATTGTACGTCTGAAGAAACTATGCTTTTTCATATTCCTGATAAATGTGCTACCTCCCAGGCCCCCACCTGTAAGGATCTCATACTAGGGTTGGACAAGGAAAATGAAGGAATAAGCCCAGCAGCTCACTCCTCAAGTGGGTAGGCAGCCCATTGCAACAAGTCTCTCCTAGTAATGCTCTGCCACTAGGAGAAGTTGTTTCCAGGAAAAGGAGGGAGAAAGAGCCACTGGTTGAACCTAAGGTAAGAAGAAGTGAGAGGATTAAAAAGACAATAAGGGTTATAGAAGAATATCATGTGCTGCTAAATCGTGTTTGTCATGTAATGTTGTTCCTCCAGTTCTTCAAAATAAAGTGGCTAAATTTTTTACTAAATCTTTCTGTAAGGTGGCTGATGATGAATTTCAAGAAATACTATCCAAGAAGCCCAAAAAGAAGGGGCGGGAGGAGGTGGCCAAGGTGTCCAAGGCCATAGGAGATGCACCTCAACCCAAGTGTGTGTGATGATGAGTCAGCATCAACAACATAGTCAGAGCAGCAGAGTGCACTGTTGTTCTATTTTGGTGACTTATTGCTACATGTATGCTGGAGTCTTTAAATTCAGAACTTGTATGGTAGTTTGCCCTGAGATACACCTTTTGTTTGTTGGCTCTATACTATTTGTGTGTAAGATTTGGTATCTCACTGTGAGAGAGCATACTTCATTATCTGATGCTTGGGAAGCCCATTTCCTCAACTACATGCTTCTATTGCTTTGGGTAACACTTGTTACAATGCACTGCCTGACAGATATCCCTCTTTCCATGATCTTTGTTCTCTATTTGTCCACACATTCCTTCCACTTTAGGATAGTTTCCAGGGACTGACCTTGGTGAAAAAGTCACACAACATTGGTTTTAATGAATAATAATAGAACTTGGAATATTCTAAATTGGAATGTAAGAGGTATAATTTCTTCAGATAAGTGGTTGGCTATCAGAAAGAAAGTCGAAGAAAGTGATGCTGGGATTGTGTGTATTCAAGAAACAAAGAGGGAGAGATTTGACTTGGCATATATTCATAAATTCTGCCCACAAAGATTCAATAAATTTGAATACCCACCTTCCCTTGGGGCATCAGGTGGTGTTTTAACTGCATGGAATGGAGCACTGTTCACTGGAGAGATGATTTTTCAGAACAAATTTTCTTTATCAATTCAATTCACTTGCAACACCTCCTCCAAATCTTGGATTCTCACAAACATCTATGGGCCTTGCAATCATGAGGATAATATTGAATTCATTGAAGCCTAATGATGTGGATTGGATAATCATGGGGGATTTCAACTTTATTAGGTCACCAGAGGACAGAAATAAACCTGGGGGAGATGTCAATGAAATGCTGATGTTTCATGAAGCTATTAGTGAAATTGGACTGACTGGACTACCACTAAAAGGCAGACAATTTAGCTGGAGTAACATGCAAGACAGCCCCCCCTAGAGAAGTTAGATTGGTTTTTCACCTCTGCTGCCTTGATGACTAGCTACCCAGACTCCACTGCTCTTCCCATGGCCAAACCAATCTCTGATCATCTTCCTTGTATGATTAAAATTGGTACAAATATTCCAAAATCAAAAGTGTTCAGATTTGAAAATTATTGGCTTAAGCACAACTCTTTCAAACAAGTGGTCCAGGATGCATGGAACATTAATCCTGGAACATTCCAATGGGTCATAATGTCAGAAGAGCACTCAAGCTACGGGCAAAAAATTATCATGTCTTAAGAAACAGATTGCAGAATTAAATGATTGCATCTTTCTATGGGACTTGATAGAGGAATACAGGGAACTATCAGTCTTTAAAACTAATTGCAGGAACATGCTAAAGGACTTTTTGCTAACAGTGCTCAATAATCAGAAAATCTATTGGAACTAGAGAGGCAAAATTAAAGGAGTGAAATTTGGGGATGAAAACACAAAATTCTTCCATACAAAGGCTTCTATCAATCACGGGCACAACAAAATTGCTATGCTCTTAAACAAGGATCAAGCTGAAATCACAGATCATGAAGGAAAGGTTGCCATTATGTGGGAAGCTTATAAAAATAGATTGGAGCAATCAAATGGACACTCTATGCATTTTGATCTAAATGACCTATATGAAAACATAGTGGACGCACAAGTATTTATTGATTTGGAAAAGCCATTTACTCAAGAAGAAATTGAAGATGTGGTGAAAAACATTCCAATAGATAAATCTCCAGGCCCAGATGGTTTTAATAATGAGTTTATCAAAAGTTGTTGGGATATCATCAAGATAGATGTTATTGAGCTTATTATGGCCTTTCATGCTGGGAATGTTAATCTTGAAAGCATCAACACATCCTTCATCACCCACATACCCAAAAAAGAAGTGCCACTATCTCCAAATGTTTTTATGCCAATCTCTTTGCTCAATGGAGTGCTTAAGATCATTACAAAATGGCTGGCCAATAGACTACAAAGTGTTATATTGCAAATGGTGCACATTAACCAGTATGGCTTCCTCAGAGATAGACTGATTCAGGATTGCCTAGGATGGGCATATGAGTATATTCACCAATGTCATAATTCTAGGGAGGAAATCTTAGTAATTAGACTGGATTTTGAAAAGGCTTTTGACACAATTGAACATGCAGCAATCATTGACATTTTTAGAGAAAAGGGCTTTGGAGAAAAATGGATTTCATGGATGCAAGCCTTATTCTCATCTGCATCTTCATCTGTATTGCTAAATGGAGTACCCGGGAAAAAAAATTACATCAGAAGAGGGGTGAGGCAGGGGGACCCTTATTATCCTTTAATTTTTGTGCTTGCTGCTACTTTGCTTCAATGTATACTTAACAAAGCCATAAGGCTGAACCTAATCACTCCACCACTTCAAATCAACTCTTGCCCTCACTTCCCAATAGTCGAATATGCAGATGACACCCTGGTGATTATGCAAGAAGATTCTAGACAGCTGATCTGCCTGAAAGCACTACTCAATACTTTTGCCTCGGCAACTGGGCTCAAAGTTAATTATGGGAAATCAATTTTGGTCCCATTAAACATTGCTGAAGAAAGGGTGGAACTTTTTACAAACAGCCTTCAGTGTGCCAGAGCGCAGTTCCATTTCACATACCTAGGGCTACCATTGGGAATATGTAATCCAACAGTGTGACAATGCCTCCCCCCTGTAAACAGGATTGCAAAGAGACTGGCAGGCATATCTATTTTCATGACTCAAGCAGGAAAATTGCTCCTAGTCAAATCAGTGCTTACATCACTATCAATTTATTCATGTGTTGTTTGGACATCCCTATCACCATAAAAACAGATAATAAAATACCCGAGGCATTGTCTTTGGAGAAGCCCTGACATGGAGGACCATAGGCCAGCTTTGGTGGCTTGGCAAACAGTTTGTAGACCAAAATAGCAGGGAGGTTTGGGAGACTTGGATATTTATACACACATCAAAACACTTCTTATGAAGAATCTGCACAAATTCTTCAACACACATAACATTGCTTGGGTCAATTTAATTCGGGAAACTTACTACAGTGATGGGAAACTTCCATGAGACAACATGGTAGGCTCATTTTGGTGGAAATCCAACTTAGCTCTCATTGGTCAGTACAAAGCTATTGCTAGATGCAATGTGGGAGATGGTATCAGTGCTTTCTTTTGGGATGATTTATGGCATCATACTATACTCAAACACAAATTCCATCACTTATACTCCTTTGTCAAAAATCCACAACTCAACATTCAACAAGTGATACAGACTGAATATCTACAGGACCTTTTCTACCTGCCACCGACAACAGAAGCATATGAGGAGTTTTTACAAATTGAGGATATTTGCATCTCTATGAGACAATCTAAATTCTTGGGCTCACTTGACACATGGAGCAACATTTGGGGGAATGAATTCTATTCATCCATCAAAGCATATAAGGTTCTAATTGGACACAAGCAAGTCCCCCCACACTTCAAATGGATTTGGAAGAGCTCATGTCAGCCCAAACACAAAGTCTTCTTCAGGAAGCTGCTCCATGATAGAGTCAACACTAGAAATCTGCTTAGGAGAAAGAATTTTGTGCTAGAGGCATACAACTGTGTAGTAAGAGGCTGTCAACAGGAAGAAACATTGCATCATCTCTTTTTGGGGTTGCCCCTTTGTACAACAATGCTGTGATTTTTAGTGTTAGAAGCATCCCAAGATCTAAAGGATAAACTAAACTACCCATTCTTCATGGAGATCATCATTCTTGGATCATGGGACATTTGGATAACCAGAAATAATAAGATTTTTGAAAATATTGCACCATCATTCCAAGGATTGAAGTTCATTTTCATGGAGGAACTACAGCTGATAAGATTCAGAATGAAGAAGAAACATGAGAGTCTTTATCTGCTTGGCTAGAAGCCATGTTGTAATTTTTTTCTTTTCTAGGTGTTCTCCTTTATTTCTTCCTAGCTTAGTTTCCTTTTTTATTTTAGGGCTTATCTCAAGCCTTGAAGATTACTTGTATCCTTACTCTTTTGATTTAATTTATAAAAATTGTTGTGGGGTTTTACCCTACTGTTCATAGTAAAAAAAACATCAGGCTTCTTGTGAGAAGCTCTGGTTTGTGAGAAGCATATCCCCAAACTTGCCCCAAATGGGACAATTTTTTTACCACGGCTTGATGATGCTGCTGCATGACAGCATGCCAAGTTTCATGACTTTCAGATGAGCTTCGGATTTACTATAATGAAAAAACCAGGTATCTCAATGTTTGTGGCCAAGTGACCGTGGCAGGGTGTTTGACATTCATTCCCATTTCTTGCATGGGGCCTAAGCATGCACCCAAGGACAAGGATTTGATTTTTCAACCAATTTATATGCATTAGAGCATGTGAATGTAGTTCAAATTTGAATTATGCACATAAATGCATAGAAAACTCAGTTAATGTATAAAAATGTCCAAACGAACCCCGAAAAATCCCAAAAATTGACACAACGGTCCTGTTGTTCTATGTTGACTCTAGGAAAAAAATTGAAATCGAGAAGAGGCAACGGATATTGTTTTCGTCTAGAAAGGTGAAACGTTCCCTACCGAAACCATCAGGCTTGCTGTGAGAAGCTCTGGATTGTGAGAAGCTTATCCCCAAACCTGCCCCAAATGGGACAATTTTTTTACCACGGCATGTCGATGCCGCTCCATGACAGCATGCCAAGTTTCATGAATTTTACACGAATTTTGGATTTACTAGAATTAGAAAACCAGGTATCTCAATGTTTGCAGCTGAGTGACCGTGGCAGGGTGTTTGACATTCATTCCCATTTCATGCATGGGACCTAAGCATGCACCCAAGGACACATATTTGATTTTTCAACCAATTTAAATGCATTAGAGCATGTGCATATAGTTCAAATTTGAATTATGCACATAAATGCATAGAAAACACAGTTAATGTATAAAAATGTCCAAGCGAACCCCGAAAAATCCCAAAAATTGACACGACGGTCCTATTGTTCTATGTTGACACTAGGAAATAATTTGAAATCGAGAAGAGGCAATGGATATCGTTTTCGTGTAGAAAGGTGAAACGTTCCCTACTGAAACAATCAGGCTTGTGAGAAGCTTATCCCCAAGCCTGCCCCAAATGGGACAAAAAAATTACCACGGCAATTCGATGCCGCTCCATGAAAGCATGACAAGTTTCATGAACTTCAGATGAATTTTGGATTTACTAAAATTAGAAAACCAGGTATCTCAATGTTTGCGGCCGAGTGACCGTGGCAGGGTGTTTGACATTCATTCCCATTTCTTGCATGGGACCTAAGCATGCAACCAAGGACACGGATTTGAATTTTCAGCCAATTTATAAGCATTAGAGCATATGCATGTAGTTCATATTTGAATTATGCACATAAATGCATATAAAACTAAGTTAATGTATAAAAATGTCCAAGCGAAGCCCAAAAAATCCCAAAAATTGACACAACAGTCCTGTTGTTCTATGTTGACACTAGGAAAAAAATTGAAATCGAGAAGAGGCAACGGATATCGTTTTCGTCTTGAAAGGTGAAACGTTGCCTACCGAAACCATCAGGCTTGCTGTGAGAAGCTCTGGATGGTGAGAAGCTTATCCCCAAACCTGCCCCAAATGGGACAATTTTTTTACCACGGCATGTCGATGCTGCTCCATGACAGCATGACAAATTTCATGAATTTTGGACGAATTTTGGATTTACTAGAATTAGAAAACCAGGTATCTCAATGTTTGCGGCCGAGTGACCGTTGCAGGGTGTTTGACATTCATTCCCATTTCATGCATGTGACCTAAGCATGCACCCAAGGACACATATTTGATTTTTCAGCCAATTTAAATGCATTAGAGCATGTGCATATAGTTCAAATTTGAATTATGCACATAAATGCATAGAAAACACAGTTAATGTATAAAAATGTCCAAGCAAACCCCGAAAAATCCCAAAAATTGACACAACGGTCCTCTTGTTCTATGTTGACACTAGGAAAAAAATTGAAATCGAGAAGAGGCAATGGATATGGTTTTCGTCTAAAAAGGTGAAACGTTCCCTACCGAAACCATAAGGCTTGTGAGAAGCTTATCCCCAAACCTGCCCCAAATGGGACAAAAAATTTACCACGGCATGTCGATGCCGCTCCATGACAGCATGCGAAGTTTCATGAATTTCAGATGAATTTTGGATTTACTAGAATTAGAAAACCAGGTATCTCAATGTTTGCGACTGAGTGACCGTGGCAGGGTGTTTGGCATTCATTCCCATTTCTTGCACGGGACGTAAGCATGCAACCAAGGACACGGATTTGAATTTTCAGCCAATTTATATGCATTAGAGCATGTGCATGTAGTTCTAATTTGAATTATGCACATAAATGCATATAAAACTCAGTTAATGTATAAAGATGTCCAAGCGAAGCCCGAAAAATCCTAAAAATTGAGACAACGCACCTATTGTTCTATGTTGACACTAGGAAAAAATTGAAATCGAGAAGAGGCAATGCATATCGTTTTCGTCTTGAAAGGTGAAACGTTCCCTACCGAAACCATCAGGCTTGCTGTGAGAAGCTCTGGATTGTGAGAAGCTTATCCCCAAACCTGCCCCAAATGGGACAAATTTTGTACCACGGCATGTCGATGCCGCTCCATGACAGCATCCCAAGTTTCATGAATTTTAGACAAATTTTGGATTTACTAGAATTAGAAAACCAGGTATCTCAATGTTTGCAGCCGAGTGACCGTGGCAGGGTGCTTGACATTCATTCCCATTTCATGCATGGGACCTAAGCATGCACCCAAGGACACATATTTGATTTTTCAACCAATTTAAATGCATTAGAGCATGTGCATATAGTTCAAATTTGAATTATGCACATAAATGCATAGAAAACACAGTTAATGTATAAAAATGTCCAAGCGAACCCCGAAAAATCCCCAAAATTGGCACAACGGTCCTGTTGTTGTATGTTGACACTAGGAAAAAATTTGAAATCGAGAAGAGGCAATGGATATCGTTTTCGTCTGGAAAGGTGAAACGTGCCCTATCGAAACCATCAGACTTGTGAGAAGCTTATCCCCAAACCTGCCCCAAATGGGACAAAAATTTTACCACGGCATATCGATACCGCTCCATGACAGCATGCCAAGTTTCATGAATTTTAGACAAATTTTGGATTTACTAGAATTAGAAAACCAGGTATCTCAATGTTTGCGGGCGAGTGACGGTGGCAGGGTGTTTGACATTCATTCCCATTTCTTGCATGGGACCTAAGCATGCAACCAAGGACACGGATTTGAATTTTCAGCCAATTTAAATGCATTAGAGCATGTGCATGTAGTTCAAATGTGAATTACGCACATAAATGCATATAAAACTCAGTTAATGTATAAAAATGTCCAAGCGAAGCCCGAAAAATCCAAAAATTGACACGAGCTCCTGTTGTTCTATGTTGACACTAGGAAAAAAATTGAAATCGAGAAGAGGCAACGGATATCGTTTTCGTCTTGAAAGGTGAAACGTTCCCTACTGAAACCATCAGGCTTGCTGTGAGAAGCTCTGGATTGTGAGAAGCTTATCGCCAAACCTGCCCCAAATGGGACAAATTTTGTACCACAACATGTCGATCCCGCTCCATGACAGCATGCCAAGTTTCATGAATTTTAAACGAATTTTGGATTTACTAGAATTAGAAAACCAGGTATCTCAATGTTTGCAGCCGAGTGATCATGGCAGGGTGTTTGACATTCATTCCCATTTCATGCATGGGACCTAAGCATGCACCCAAGGACACATATTTGATTTTTCAACCAATTTAAATGCATTAGATCATGTGCATATAGTTCAAATTTGAATTATGCACATAAATGCATAGAAAACACAGTTAATGTATAAAAATGTCCAAGCGAATCCCGAAAAATCCCAAAAATAGACACAACGGTCCTATTGTTCTATGTTAACACTAGGAACAAATTTGAAATCGAGAACAGGCAATGGATATCGTTTTCGTCTAGAAAGGTGAAACGTTCCCTACTGAAACCATCATGCTTGTGAGAAGCTTATCCCCAAACCTTCCCCAAATGGGACAAAAAAATTACCACGGCATGTCGATGCCGCTCCATGACAACATGCCAAGTTTCATGAATTTCAGATGAATTTTGGATGTATTAGAATTAGAAAACCAGGTATCTCAATGTTTGCGGCCGAGTGACCGTGGCAGGGTGTTTGACAATCATTCCCATTTCTTGCATGGGACCTAAGCATGCAACCAAGGACACGGATTTGAATTTTCAGCCAAATTATATGCATTAGAGCATGTGCATGTAGTTCAAATTTGAATTATGCACATAAATGCATATAAAACTCAGTTAATGTATAAAAAATGTCCAACCGAACCCCGAAAAATTCCAAAAATTGACACAACTCTCCCGTTGTTCTTTGTTGACACTAGGAAAAAATTGAAATCGAGAAGAGGCAACGGATATCGTTTTCGTCTTGAAAGGTGAAACGTTCCCTACTGAAACCATCAAGCTTGATGTGAGAAGCTCTGGATTGTGAGAAGCTTATCGCCAAACCTGCCCCAAATTGGACATATTTTGTACCATGACATGTTGATGCCGCTCCATGACAGCATGCCAAGTTTCATGAATTTTAGACGAATTTTGGATTAACTAGAATTAGAAAACCAGGTATCACAATGTTTGCAGCCGAGTGACCGTGGCAGGGTGTTTGACATTCATTCTCATTTCATGCTTGGGACCTAAGCATGCACCCAAGGACACATATTTGATTTTTCAACCAATTTAAATGCATTAGAGCATGTGCATATAGTTCAAATTTGAATTATGCACATAAATGCATAGAAAACACAGTTAATGTATAAAAATGTCCAAGCGAACCCCGAAAAATCCCAAAAATTGACACAACGGTCCTGTTGTTCTATGTTAACACTAGGAACAAATTTGAAATCGAGAAGAGGCAATGGATATCGTTTTCGTCTAGAAAGGTGAAACGTTCCCTACCGAAACCATCAGGCTTGTGAGAAGATTATCCCCAAATCTGCCCCAAATGGGACAAAAATTTTACCACGGCATGTCGATGCCGCTCCATGACAGCATGCCAAGTTTCATGAATTTCAGATGAATTTTGGATTTACTAGAATTAGAAACCAGGTATCTCAATATTTGCGGCCGAGTGACCGTGGAAGGGTGTTTGACATTCATTCCCATTTCTTGCATGGGATCTAAGCATGCAACCAAGGACACGGATTTGAATTTTCAGCCAATTTATATGCATTAGAGCATGGGCATGTATTTCAAATTTGAATTATGCACATAAATGCATATAAAACTCAGTTAATGTATAAAAATGTCCTAGCGAACCCCGAAAAATTCCAAAAATTGACATAACACTCATGTTGTTCTATGTTGACACTAGGAAAAAAATTGAAATCGAGAAGAGGCAATGGACATCGTTTTCGTCTTGAAAGGAGAAACGTTCCCTACCGAAACCATCTAGATTGTTGTGAGAAGCTCTGGATTGTGAGAAGCTTATCCCCAAACCTGCCCCAAATGGGACAATTTTTTTACCACGGCTTGTGGATGCCGCTCCATGATAGCATGCCAAGTTTCATGAATTTTAGACGAATTTTGGATTTACTAGAATTAGAAAACCAGGTATCTCAATGTTTGCAGCTGAGTGACCGTGGCAGGGTGTTTGACATTAATTTCCATTTCATGCATGGGACCTAAGCATGCACCCAAGGACACATATTTGTTTTTTCAACCAATTTAAATGCATTAGAGCATGTTAGAAGCATTCCAAGGTCTAAAGGATAAATTAAACTACCCATTGTTCATGGAGATCATCATTCTTGGATCACGGGACATTTGGATAACCAGAAATAATAAGATTTTTGAAAATATTGCACCATCATTCCAAGGATTGATGCTCATTTTCATGGAGGAACTATAGCTGCTAAGATTCAGAATGAAGAAGAAACATGAGAGTCTTTATCTGCTTGGCTAGAAGCCATGTTGTAATCTTTTTTCTTTTCTAGGTGTTCTCCTTTATTTCTTCCTTGCTTAGTTTCCATTTTTATTTTAGGGCTTATCTCAAGCCTTGAAGACTACTTGTATCCTTACTCTTTTGATTTAATTTATAAAAATTGCAGTGGGGTTTAACCCTACTGTTCATAGTAAAAAAAACATCAGGCTTCTTGTGAGAAGCTCTGGTTTGTGAGAAGCATATCCCGAAACCTGCCCCAAATGGGACAATTTTTGTACCACGGCATGTCGATGCCGCTCCATGACAGCATGCCAAGTTTCATGAATTTTAGATGAATTTTGGATTTACTAGAATTAAAAAACAAGGTATCTCAATGTTTGCGGCCAAGTGACCGTGGCAGGGTGTTTGACATTCATTCCCATTTCTTGCATGGGGCCTAAGCATGCACCCAAGGGCACGGATTTGATTTTTCAACCAATTTAAATGCATTAGAGCATGTGCATATATTTCAAATTTGAGTTATGCACATAAATGCATAGAAAACACAGTTAATGTATAAAAATGTCCATGCGAACCCCGAAAAATCCCCAAAAATGACACAACGGTCCTGTTGTTCTATGTTGACACTAGGAAAAAATTTGAAATCGAGAAGAGGAAATGGATATCATTTTCGTCTAGAAAGGTGAAACGTTCCCTACTGAAACCATCAGGCTTGTGAGAAGCTTATCGCCAAATCTGCCCCAAATGGGACAAAAATTTTACCACGGCATGTCGATGCCGATCCATGATAGCATGCCAAGTTTCATGAATTTCAGATGAATTTTGGATTTACTAGAATTAGAAAACCAGGTATCTCAATGTTTGCGGCCGAGTGACCGTGGCAGGGTGTTTGACATTCATTCCCATTTCTTACATGGGACCTAAGCATGCAACCAAGGACACGGATTAGAATTTTCAGCCAATTTATATGCATTAGAGCGTGTGCATGTAGTTCAAATTTGAATTATGCACATAAATGCATATAAAACTCAGTTAATTTAAAAAAAAATGTCCAAGCAAAGCCCGAAAAATCCAAAAAATTGACACAACGCTCCTGTTGTTCTATGTTGACACTAGGAAAAAAAATTAAATCGAGAAGAGGCAACGGATATCGTTTTCGTCCTTAAAGGTGAAACGTTCCCTACCGATACCATTAGGCTTGCTGTGAGAAGCTCTGGATTGTGAGAAGCTGTTCCCCAAACCTGCCCCAAATGGGACAAATTTTTTACCACGGCATGTCAATGCCGCTCCATGATAGCATGCCAAGTTTCATGAATTTTAGACGAATTTTGGATTTACTAGAATTAGAAAACCATGTATCTCAATGTTTGCAGCCGAGTGACCGTGGCAGGGTGTTTGACATTCATTCCCACTTCATGCATGGGACCTAAGAATACACCCAAGGACACATATTTGATTTTTCAACCAATTTAAATGCATTAGAGCATGTGCATATAGTTCAAATTTGAATTATGCACATAAATGTATAGAAAAACACAGTTAATGTATAAAAATGTCCTAGCAAACCCCGAAAAATCCCAAAAATTGACACAACGGTCCTGTTGTTCTATGTTGACACTAGGAAAAAATTTGAAACCGAGAAGAGGCAATGGATATCGTTTTCATCTAGAAAGGTGAAACGTTCCCTACCGAAACCATCAGGCTTGTGAGAAGCTTATCCCCAAACCTGCCCCAAATGGGAAAAAAAATTTAGCATGGCATGTCGATGCCACTCCATGACAGCATGCCAAGTTTCATGAATTTTAGATGAATTTTGGATTCTAGAATTAGAAAACCAGGTATCTGAATGTTTGCCGCCGAGTGACCGTGGCAGGGTGTTTGACATTCATTCCCATTTCTTGCATGGGACCTAAGCATGCATCCAAGGACACAGATTTGAATTTTCAGCCAATTTATATGCATTAGAGCATGTGCTTGCAGTTCAAATATGAATTATGCACATAAATGCATATAAAACTCAGTTAATGTACAAAAATGTCCAAGCGAACCCCGAAAAATCCTGAAAATTGACACAACGCTCCTGTTGTTCTATGTTGACACTAGGAAAAAAAATTGAAATCGAGAAGAGGCAACGGGTCTTGAAAGGTGAAACGTTCCCTACCGAAACCATCAGGCTTGCCGTGAGAAGCTCTGGATTGTGAGAAGCTTATCCCCAAACCTGCCCCAAATGGGACAAATTTTTTACCACGTCATGTCGATGCCGCTCCATGACAGCATGCCAAGTTTCATGAATTTTAGAGGAATTTTGGATTTACTAGAATTAGAAAACCAGGTATCTCAATGTTTGCAGCTGAGTGACCGTGGCAGGGTGTTTGACATTCATTCACATTTCATGCATGGGACCTAAGCATGCACCCAAGGACACATATTTGATTTTTCAACCAATTTAAATGCATTAGAGCATGTGCATATAGTTCAAATTTGAATTATGCACATAAATGCATAGAAAACACAGTTAATGTATAAAAATGTCCAAGCGAACCCCGAAAAATCCCAAAAATTGACACAACGGTCATGTTGTTCTATGTTGACACTAGGAAAAAATTTGAAATCGAGAAGAGGCAATGGATATCGTTTTCGTCTAGAAAGGTGAAACGTTCTCTACCGAAACCATCAGGCTTGTGAGATGCTTATCCCCAAACCTGCTCCAAATGGGACAAAAAAGTCCAACTCACCGATTAGTCCCTTATCAGCAGTCAGCCTATATGGTACCAGCTACCGATATCCTGAACGGTGAGCAGATATAAGCCATGGGATGAAACTAACCTCGATGGAAAACAACAGTTGTTCCCAAAATTGTCCTGTGTAGGTACATCGAGAAGGATGTTAAGAACAATAGGTTAAACATCAACCAAAATTATACATGGAAGACAAAATAATCTCCAAAAGATAGCTTCAGTCTGTAGGTTTAAGCACGCTAGTAAAGCAAAACATGTGGAAATGTGGGCTAACTGCAACATGCCTAACATTTAATTACAAGCAAACATAGTCATTCAAACTGGTATTGTGCCGGCCTAAGTACACTGGTTATGGTTAAATAAATATTTAAAGGTGTGTTAACTACAAGATGTAGCAACCTAATGTAGTCATTCCTTGTGGTATTGTTGAAACTGGTACTAATGAAATTGAACTGCACAATTCATACTTGCACATATAGAACATCATGTTGTGAATATCTGGAATAAACAAGGCATACTACGAACAACCAAAGATAGCATTTGAAACTGAACATATGCTAACTACAAACAACCGAACAATCAAAAAACTTTAAAAGAGGCATATGCTTGCTATAACAGGTTTAACAGCAAGCAAATATATGCATTACTATCGGTATGTTTAAAACTGGATTGATGAAATGTACTGCATAGTAAATAATTGCACATATAGAGCATCACATTGTGAACAACTGAAATAAACAAGGCATACTACAAACAAGCAGATATAGCAATTAAAACTGGACATATTCTCACTACACTACAAAAGGGACTCGAGAAAAGAAATCATGGTGAAAGTGCAACTAATTCCCGGGTGGTTTTGGTAATTTATAACAACATATAGCTCATTGAACTAATGATTCCTCAAGCTAAATATTTCAGGAAAGTTCAATGAATGGCATGGCTATTGTGGAGATGTGGACCCCTCAAAAGCTAAGGAAGCAAGTTTGGCAAAAGCTCAAGACTCTACCTTTTCACTTTTAGTGATCCAAGATCACATTGAGTCCTTAGGAAAGACAATATTATTAAAAGGGGATGAGGTGTTGTTTAACAAATTGGTTGCTCACAATGCTTGATGATATGCTCCAAAACCCTCACACAATCTCTCCACTCCAAACAAGTCAAAAACAAAATGCCAAATTTGGACTCACCGATTTGTCCTATTCGGTCCCACCGAGTTTCCTTTGACTTAGCCAGAGCCACAGACCCTAACATTTCGGTCTCACCGATATAGGCATTCTGTCTCACTGAGATGGTTCTGTAAACTCTCTGTTGCAGGTTAATTAATTTCGGTACTATCGAGTTCATTAATCGGTCACACCGAGTTCACCTTGCGAACTCTCTAATGACTTAACCCTAGTCTTTTGGTCCCACCGAGATGTCCTAGTCGGTCACACCGAGTTTCCTAACATTCACATATTTGAACCTTTCGGTCAGACCGAGTTCACTGAATCGGTCCCACCAAGTTGGCCAAAATGTATGTAACAAATGGATTTTGTGTGGAGGCTATATACACCCCTGCCCCCTCTTCATTTGTGGAGAGAGCCATCAGATCGTGTCTACACTTTCACCCATCCAGATCTGAGAGAGAACCACTTACTCAAGTGTTGAGATCAAGATACTCCATTCCTACCACATAAATCTTGTTCTCTAGCCTTCCCCAAGTTACTTTCCACTCAATCTCTTCTTCCACCACATCCAAATCTGTGAGGAATGGTTTGAGTGTTGGCGAGAGTATCATTTGAAGAATTTGGTCAAGGAGTTCTTTATCAACACACCGTCTTGTACCTTCTGGCGAGTGGTGTCTCCTAGATTGGTTAGGTGTCACTTGGGAGCCTCCGACAAGATTGTGTCGTTGAACCAAGGAGTTTGTAAGGGCAAGGAGATCGCTACTTCATGAAGATCTACCCTAGTGAGGCAAGTCCTTCGTGGGCAATACCCATGGTGGGATAGACAAGGTTGCTTCTTCGTGGACCCTTCGTGGGTGGAGCCCTCCGTGGACTCGCGCAGCTATTACCCTTCGTGGGTTGAAGTCTCCATCAACGTGTATGTACGATAGAACCACCTATCGGAACCACAACAAAAACATCCATGTCTACACTTGCGTTTACAATCTCCAAACCCCTCCCTTTACCTTCATGTGCAATGATTTACATTCCATTTCTATACTCTTAGAATTGCATGTGTAGGTTGATTGCTTGACTTGTGCTAAGTTGCTAAAATCTGCCAAGAATTAAAATTGGAAAAAGGCTAGATTTTTATTTGGTCAAGAAGTCTAATCACCCCCCATCTATACATACTTTCGATCCTACACATGGGTTTCCCCCTGTGAAGAGGCACGGCAAAACAAATCATGGGTTTCCTCACTTGTCACAGATGGGCTCGTTCCCGTGGGAAGAGCACGGACCCTGGATGTGCTCCATGTTGTCGCAAATGGGCTCCTTCCCCTTGGAAGAGAACGGCCGTAGGGTGCCCTCCCGGATGTCACAGACGGGCGCTTTCCCCTTGGAAGAGCAGATGGGCTCTTTCCCCTTGGAAGAGCCAGAGAGGGTGCCCTCCTCGTGGTCACCATCGATGAGGTCTGACTTGGAAGCTGTGGATCCCAAGCCAGCGTCGCAGAATGTGTCCTTCAGAAATGACAAAAGGGGCTCGATGGCGATGTAGAATGGAAAATTGTTGACAGCGAGCGAGATGATATCAGCGGCGGGGCCATGGATGAGATCGACGGCGGTTGAACCCGAGGGGTTGGGGGTAGGCCACTTAACCTCTGACACAGCCCGTCTCAGGCCATCGCCGTCGATGACCTCGATGTCGTAGCTGGCGGCCGAGACATGCCCACATACTCTAGCCCGCTGCTTGACTGCCTGCCACCAGTAATGGTCGTCAGCTTCCTCGGTGACGTCGGGCGAAGAGACCGGTATACACCTCTTTTGGGCCAGTCGCTCCTCGATCTCCACGGGAAGCGTAGCCGGGCTTAGGTTGCGACGCTCTGGACTGGGGGACGGGGATGGGGATGGGGATCTTTTGGAAAGGGGGCGTTTGGCAAGTGTCATCTAAGAAACTCAGGGTGGCCTGGGTATGGAAATCAGTGGGTAAGCGGCATGTGCAAACCGGCAGATGTTGTCAATGGAGGCCTTCGGTGGCGGCGGCGGTGGGGACCTTGCTAGGGTTTTGAGCGAGGGAGGGTGTGTGTGTGTGTGCGCGCGCGCACGGCCGAGGAGGTTTTGGTGTGTGTGTGTGTGTGTGTGTGTGGAGGGGGGCGCGGGGTGTTTGAGGAAATGACGCGGGTACTAAAAAATTTACTATGCGGGAGTCAATCGCGGGAGTGAAATGATGGGCTATTGAAATTTTTGATGATAGTACATCGCACACGGTCCAGAGATAACAACTGTGTGTTATGAAACAGAAAAACCCTCGAGGCGGGCAGATATTTTCTAGGGATGCAGGCGGGATTGGGAACAAGAAACATCGCAGACGGTCTGGAGATAACAACCGTGTGTTATGAAACAGAAAAACCCTCGAGGCGGGTAGATAATTTCTAGGGATGCACGCAAGATTGGGAACAAGAAACATCGCACATGGTCCAGAGATGACAACCGTGTGTTATGAAACAGAAAAACCCTCAAGGCGGGTAGATATTTTCTAGGGATGCAGGAGGGATAGGGAACAAGAAACATCACACACGGTCCAGAGATAACAACCGTGTGTTATGAAACAGAAAAACCCTCGAGGCGGGTAGATATTTTTGGGAGGGGGAGCCTTGTGGAGCCCAATGTACTGTGCATATGTGTGCATGACAGGAGCACCGGCATGGCACACGGTTAGTTTGAGTGAACCGTGCCTGTTGCATCATCCGACTTGTCTAATGTTCATAAATTTGGTGAAAAATGACGTGGGAGAGGGTCAGAACACGAACACACTTGCATGTGGACCAAATTGAAGTATCAAAAGGGTGGTTTGATTTTCAAATACTAAATGCAACTTTGATGTGGCACCTCTCTCGCAAAGCACACGATATTGCTTGCCCCCACTCCCCCTCGGGTCGGCATGAAGGGAATCCTAAGCTATGAATGCATGCCCCCTCCCCCCAACCAAGGTTCACCTAGCAAAGTGTGGAGTAGCTAGCAGCCCCCCTCCTCCCTCGTGTCGG
>LR738711.1:420423718-420437969 GCA_902687465.1 Secale cereale
AAGTAGCTATCAGCCCCCCACCCCCTCGTGTCACCACGAAGGGAATCCTAAGCTATGAAAATGCATGCCCCCAACCAAGGTTCGCCTAGCAAAGTGCAAAGTAGCACCCCCCCACACACACACATTTAGTCGGCGGGCCAGAGAGGCATATATGTCACCAAGATGGATCGTGAAACGGACCAAGAATTATCCACCTTAGTTGTACAACCCCTCTCTTGTTGTTGGTCAAAGTGATGGCCGTCCATGCGACCCCGGAGATGGGCTAGCTCGGCAATAATAACGTAAGTAGCTAGTCCCCGAAGACAACCACTCCATGCGTGTGGCCTGAACATATGTATGGAGAGGTGTGTTTTTGAGTAACAATGGAACAACTTTGATGTGGCACCATGATTTCGAACTAGAAATCCCCACACTGAGTGAGGGTTAGGTTCATGATGCATATGTATGTTACACCACACTTCAAGCCAACGATGGGGATTCATGCATGCATGTGTGCATAGTATATGCGCTGAAACTTAATTAGGTCTGAATCTCACCATGACCTATACTACGATAACACGAACCAAATGAAGAATCCGCCATGGTAACCTATCTTGTTGTTGGTCAAGGTGATCATGGATGTCCACGCGGGCCCACAAATATATAGGCTTGTCGCCGATAACCACGCGACGGAGTGTATCGTTCGAAGGCAACCACACATGCATATGTATGGAGGTGATGCGTGCATGCATGTTTGAATACACAACATTGACGTGGCGCGTGTGTCAAAAATCGTACACTAGCTCCCCACACAGAGCGAGATCGGTTCATGATGTGTCGTTGTACTAGCCACTTCGACTCGATGGGAAGGATTCATGCGTACACATGCATGCGTTTGTGCTCAAACTATATCATGCATGTCATCCCAGAGCAAAAATAATAATCCCCTCCTAAGTCAAATAAACCTCTCTTGTTGTCAGGCAAAAAGTAGTGATGGACCAAGCGGGCCCACAGATGGAAAGCATCGATATCACTTATAACCGCTTAAGTGGGTGCGAGAGGACAACCACCACCGCTTTGCATGTGGGCCAAACATATATATGTTGAATACCTAAAATGCACAACTTTGATGTGCCACATGCCTCAAAAACCATAAACCATGCACCCACACAGAGTGAGGTTCATATCAAGCGTACTACATATGATGGTACCCTTCCCCCCTCTTCACCGCATACTATAAGCTCCTGCTGTAATATATGTACAACCCAAAAGAATACTCATAGATGGTGAAATTAATTAACCTCTCTCGATGTAGGTCAAAGTGATGCATGCATGCATCGACGATGGCCTCGTGGTCCCACAGATGGAAGCGTCACACGTGAGTGTCCTAGCTCGGATATGCATGTGGCCCAAAAAGGTGTTGTGTGATGTTTGGATAACCAATTTCACAATTTTGATGTGGAACGTGCCTCAGTAACCAAAAAGTTCCGACACTGAGTGAGGTGTACTTGTTCATGGATGCGTATGTATAGTATATATGATAGTCTCCTCCCACCTCTTCGACGCGTACTATATACCACCATAACACAAACAAAAAAGATTCTACCTTGCTGGACAGATTAACCTCCTTGCCGGTTGTTCGTCAAAGTGATGGACGGAGACTTCACGGGCCCATAGAAAGCGTCACACGCGAGTATCGAGCGTCGTGAAGGACAACCATCGACTGCATGTGGCCCAAACATTTATGTATGATAGGGTTGTGTAATGTTCTAAATAACGATTTCACGGCTCTGATGTGGCACCGGCCTTCCTAACAAAATGGCCAACCAACACGGTGGCTCACAAATCGTAGTGTACTGTGAGCCACCCGCCACACCCAGATGCACACACCCACACAAACACACCGTGAATCCACCGCAACTACGATGCATGTTAAATTAATTATCCCGCGATGAACATACATGTTACCAAAGGAGGGACGTTTAATTTCAAAAAAATCACAGAGATCATTAAGACGTTTTAGTACATTGATTGATTGATTTTTTATGGATATAATGTGCAAAAATCAAATTTGAGCTACATGCACATGTGACAGTGCACCTAAATGGTTTGCAAAAACACATGTGTCTCACTAGGTGCATGTTTACTCCCCGTGCAACTAATTTCAAACATTGGGAATCTTGATTTTTTAAATTCTAGTACATCCAAAACTTATTTGAAATTCATGAAACTTATCGTGTTGTCATATGAACACCAATACAAAGTGGGATCGTACTTTATTTTGTCAAATTTGAGACCAGTTTTGATGTACTTTATCTAATTACAGACGGGATATTAATAGTTGGGAACCACGAGCGTTAGAATAACAATGGATAGTGTGATGCCTCGGTTAAGCAATAATGCGTTATCATTAATCATCCAAATATAAAAACAATATACATGCCGCCGCGCGATCCATGTGGCGTTCGAGCACGTGTGAGTTGACGGGACGCATGCGAGCAGTCCGCCGTGCAGGCAGACGTGGAGGCGTGCATGCAGGTGTGTGAATTGACGGAGGCATGCTCGTTGCACAGTGTCATCGGGAGGCGTGCGAGTAGCTATGTGAAACTTTGGTAGGCATGCCAGCAGTCCGGTGCACAGGCTCACCAGGAGGCGAGCCATCAGTTTTACCGCCGGCCGCCTCTCTCCCACCATTCCCACTACTCCATATTAATGGTGAGCCCGAGCAGCCGCACCCCCCATCCTCGCTGCACACACACAATCCTCTCTCTCCGCTTGCATCCTCGACGCCGCTCTCAGTCCTCAAAGCCGTCATAGGATGCCACCGAAGCGCCCCATCGAAGGGTGTGGCGACGCCGGGGTTGCTAAAGCACCGGAGCACGGCGTGGAGATGGAGATAGAGGTTGCCGTCACCACCGGCAAGTTATCGCTGCACCCTAACGTCGTCGAGCTTCCACACCGACTCCGACGACCACTCTGGCGACGATGCCGACGACCACTCCGGCGACGACTCCGATGACGACGGACAACTGGTTAGTCATCTATAACCATTTATGTGTCAAATAGATCATAGGGTTTCCCTGGTAACTCCCGCTTCCCCCTTTTTGGAATAGAAATCTTGTGGTTATGTTCTCCCAATCCATGAAATCTGAGTAAGTTTCGTTAGATCCATCTAGTGTATTGATTGCTTGAATGGTACAGGTTATAAGTGATTAGTTGTTTCATCTGTGCAAATGATTTCTGCTACTAAGCCGATTAGGGTTAGTGTTCGTGCTAATAATTCCCAGCCAGGACTTGACAGTTGATATTGAATGACCTACATATGTTTGTGCCATTAGTTTCTTCAAGATTGGTCTGTAAATAGACGACTGTGCATACAAATTGAACCATAATCTCTGGATATATATATAAATAAATAGCCATAAATTCCCAATCCTACTTCACGGTATGTAATCAGTTATTTGATGCCAAATTTGTTTTACTATTAGTATAGGTGCTGTCTGACGATGTGGACAGCGAGGATGAAGATGCCCAGAGGAGGTACAAGAGGCGGATCCTGAGGGAGCTTTATGCGGGAATGCATAACAGGCGTATTAGGACCTGGAACGATGGCTATGGATGCCCATTTTGCAACCACAAGCTTCATGACACGTATCTAAGTGTTCTGGCGCATGAAAGAGGACAAGCTGCTGGCTCCTTCAAGCAGAAGTATTCTCATAGGGAGGCGCTCGGCACGTACGCCGAGTACCTGGAGAAGCTTCAGGATCGTGCGGTCGCATGTGAGATGAGATGTGGGATGGATCGAGCTATGTACGCTTGAGTATGCTTCAAGACGGTTGAACTATGTACACTTATGTACGTGTACGCTTATTATCTATGTCTGAGTATGTTAAATATTTCACTAAATTTTGGTAAAAATTACATTGGGGGACCAATAAACCAGGACGGAGGTAGTACGTCAATACACACGGTTCCCAAAATTGGAATCATGTGCAATGGCTTCCATTTTGCCTACTGTGTCAATCATACACAGTTCACTCTAGCAAACCGTCGCCCCCAAAATTCTTTGTGGGACAGAAAACCCTCACCACCCAATTGAAAAAAGAAAAAAAAAACCTCACCATCCCCACGTCACAAAAACCCTTACCCCACCCGCCAGCCCCTCAGCCCCTCCGGTACATTCCCCATTCACACCTGCTCAAGCTCCTCCGCGTCTATGCCATGACACCGCCTATCGCAGCGGTAAACACTTAGCTCGACGTCTGCCGCCTCCGCCAGGCTGCCGACAAAGCCCACCACATTTCGCCACTTTTGAATGCCGCCGCCTATCGCCATCGACTTTCTCGACGCTGCTCGCGGTCGACCCAGCTCTGCTCAGTAGGGGAATCTGCCGTACTGAGGGTTCTTTCTCATGGACGATAAGGTAACTAATTTAACAAGATATTATCTCATCTCTTATCCTAGTTCATCTGCCTCCTTTGATCACCCGGCGGAAATCGCCGTGAATTCATTTTTATTCGAGCTGATTTGAGTTTTTTTCATTCATAGAATGTATAGTGCATCGACACTTCATGTCTTTGTGATTGCCACCAGAAATTCCATCTCATCGTGCCAGATAACTTAAGGACGCGCGCGGTATGTTCAATCAAACCCTAAATCGGTTGGCATGGCCTACTTTCCTAAACATATTCTAAATATTGCTAGCTTTGGATAAAAGGTGCCACATGCACCATATACGTCAAAGGGGATTTTCCCCCGCTTCTTTCTATATTCGGCAAATTAATAATGTATTGTTCTTTCGATTACTCTCATTTTTCCACGACATCGTGTTTACCCTATCTGTTTAATTATAGATTTTTGTCCTTCGATTTCAAATGATGTACATTTCATTCAATTTGGGCCCATATTTGCATGTTAGCATATTTTATTTAACAAATCAACCATTTTCTGCAGAACATCCCTCGCTATGCAATAGATAATGTAGTGCACAATTTTTCCCTTTACATAGATCAAGGCTGCACGGATGTCATTCTGCACACACAACCCATGAATTTACAATCGTTGCTACTGTAAGACTTGATGAACGTGGTGACTCCTATTTTGGCACTGGCTTTTGGAATAAAATTGCAAAGTTTTATGTACTGAAAGTTGGAACTAAAATTGCATTACACATAAAAGGGCCTGGTCATGAGATATATGCTAACTTCCCCGACAAAATCATCTGCCCAGGCTTTGTTCGAAGTAAGTTTTCTTTTCAACTATCTGCATATGTTGACTTACCCAACAATGTCAAATGAATTTTGTAGTATTTAAGCAACCAATTGTTATTCCCTTTTCTTACTATATTCCTACCTAATAACTTCTAGTTACCAATACACTTTTCTATTGCCCTGTTTTAACTAAATATTCCCAGTACTCCCATTTCTATCAGAAAGCGCCATTGACAAGGAGACTCCGGAGGTGGAGAATGGGGCTGCCAACAAGTGGAGGCGTAGCGAGCTAGAACCGCAAGCGACTCCAGCAGGCTTAAACTTAATCAGCAACCTCCCCGATGATATGTTGAGAGTCATCATCTCCCACCTCCCAATCAAATATGGGGTCCAGACAACCCTCCTTTCATGGCGGTGGCGCCTCCTATGGAACTCCAGGCCTCTCAACCTCATCAACACCCACGAGATCGGCCATGGCTATCGCAAAAGCTTGGATGCGTTCTCCAAGATCCTCGGCAGTCACCTTGGCTCAACCAAAGGCCTTAGAATGGGAAAGTTCCATTCCAACGGCAAGGACCGAGCCAAGCTTGACGACTGGTTCCTATCCCCCGCCCTAGATCAGCTCGAGGAGCTCACTTTTGATGATGGGCATATGCGGTCACTGCCAACGTCTGCACACTACCTCGCGCCCACGCTGCGCGTCACCAAGTTCAGGAACTGCCATTTCCCGCTCTTAATGACACGCCCACTCTTATTCTACCACCACTGAAGCACCTCGAGCTCGTCGCCATCTGCCTCTCAAAGGGTGACATGGAACGCCTGCTCCGTGGCTGTACTGCACTTGAGTTCCTTCGTCTTCAGGTGATCAATGGATTGAGTACCTTCCACATCTCCTCCATGACTCTCCAAACTATTTATGTGTGTTACTGGTGCAGACGGAAGACATCACAAGATGTGTACCACGGTATGGTCATCCAGGACACACCTGCACTTGAGAGATTACTTGTAGTTGATCAAGAAGGTCCAACAAGAATCAATGTCATTTCTGCGCTAAAATTGACAGTGGTGGGCTACTTGTATGACAAATACTACAAACTTGTTATTGGATCCACACCCGTTAAGGTACAACAACTACCTTCTACCTCTCCTTCTACAAATTAACATTATTTCTAACTTTGAAGATGTTTGTTCATTTGTCATTCAAAAAATGATTCCGACAAGCTTGACCCCGAAACTGCGCACAGTGAAGGTCTTGGCACTAGAATCTATCGGGCCCGACCTGGAGCAAGTTGTCAGTTTCCTGAGATGCTTTCCGTGCCTAGAGAAGCTATATATCGAGGTGATGTTCCTTTCCTATTAAATGTTAACCATAAGGGAGTTCAATTTGTGACACCTTTTTCCAAGTTTACAATGACAATGTACTACGATTTCTGAAGGTTCTTTTGGAGGATTTCAGTACATACATGTCGCCCCCCCCCCATATTGGTTGCTTGATCCATATGGTTACAATCAATAAGCATTTCTCCTTTGGATTCAGCTGTACTAGTTTTCTTAGGGAATTTTTCATCCACTCCAACCTCTTGTGAAGAAGTCTACATTTTTCTAGAACGTAATAAAATGCCCATGTTAATCATGTCAGATCGAAGATGGCATGTTAGTGCATTTTAAAAATCCTGTAAACCAAATAGCTGGGCCTATAGTAATGTTCAAAACTGCATGTAGGCACTAACCTGTTTTCTTCTTTTGCAGATAAAATTAGGCCAAGTGGTGGATAATGTGATACAATATAACAATCACGTCAAATGCCTAGATCCGCATCTCTCATAAATTACTTTGAACTCCTACCGAGGGACCTTACCGGAGATTATATTCGCCTGGTTCATTCTTCTCAGAGCAACGGTGCTGAAGCAAATGTGTTTGCCCTACATTTATTTCGCAAAAATGAATGGTTTGTTGATCAATGCCGGCGCCTGCGGCAGAACGGAGCAGGCTCCAAAAATGCTGAATTTCATTTTGGAAATTTAGATGACAGAGTAATCGAAAGTTATCGTGTCAACCCCATACATGACTTCTCAGTGGCTGACCCCTTTGCAAAATTTGTGAGCTTTCGAAGCCAGACTTAGAAGCGGTGATATTAGTTTGAACCTCTCTGGTATCCATGTTCAGCGGTTCAGTGCGAGCATTTGCAGCTGATGACCTGAATTTTATTTCCAGTATCGGTTTGAACCTTGTAATCTTCGTATTTGAACCATATAACTCTGGAATTTGAACCTTGTAACATTTCGAGCTTTTGTGGTACAATCATTGAAATGGCATCGTTTGAGACTCGTATATTAGCACTATTTTGACCTTAATATGCAATGGTCCTAGATTTTATTAACCATTCTCGAATCAGTTTACCTTGTCGATCTCATAGCACACGATTTGTTTAGCTAACTCGACTTCGATCTTCGACATTATTGCACACAGTTGGTTTCTTCCACCGTGTGCACTGTAGAGCGTAGAATTAATTATCGCACTCGAGTGTCCATCATCACCCTTCTATGTAACTTTCACCTCATCACCCAAGGGTAAAATTATGACCGAAGTCATTCCATACACTTCGTTGTTACAAAGCTTTTTTGCCAATAAACGCCCACAATTTGTCCCTCTTCTAGCCGACGCATGGCCAAACTAGCCGGGCGGGAAGCTTGCGCGGTAAACAACACGGTAGCATGCGAATAGGCTCACCGATGATACATTTGGCGCCTCTTCGAGACCACGCGTGCGGTGCGGTGTTGTCAAACATGCACTAGAATCCTCCGCTATAAATGCCGTGACAAGACGTGACGATTATAGGCCGGCCAGCCCCCATTTATTATAGCGGCTATTTAACCTACCCTTGTGTCTCTTCAACCTTTCGATCGCGCCCCACCATTGCAAGAAGCACACCCTCCAAAGGAAATTTTTAGAGGGTATCCAACGCGGCTCCAACGGCGCTCTGAGCGGCTGCCGACGACGAGCAGCAGTTCACCATGCGTGCCATGGTGGACACCCACAAAAGGTTCATGGACCTCTCGGTGGTGTACACCAACGACCCGGTCTGGGTGGAGCACCCTATCCACATCATGGAGCTTTTGCTTCCCGAGGAGAAGTGCAAGGTGGTCGGGTTCTACCTCGAGTACACCCGCGCTCGTGCCGGGTGTCTTCACAAGGTCACCGTCGCCCAGATGTGCATGCGCCACCACGTCCTCGTCTACCACTACTGCCTGGCCCCAAGGCCTTGCGAGCGTTTCACCAGGTTTGTCAACAGCCCCCACTACATGTTCACTACAGTGGACATCACCAACGATGTAAAGGCGCTCTATAATTTGGGCATCGCCTGCCAGAATCTTGTCGACATCCATGGCCAATACAAGATCTGGGGCAGCAAGGAGCATGAGAATGACTCGCTGGTTCGCCTTGCCGAGGCCATCATCGACCCCTACCGCAGAGACATGAAGGATTCATGCAACAAGGACAAGCGTGCCTGGCACTCGGTCTGGATGGAGAAACTCGACAAAGCTCATGTCGTGTACGCAGCTAAGGAGGCGTACATGAGCTACGACATGTACAGGCGGATCGTTGACATGAGGAAGTGCCTCCTTCCCCAAAACGGCCAGGGATCCAGCGGGAAGCAGAGCAATGGTACGCGTCGTCACAACAATAAGTAGATAATTAGATCTTTGTTTCTCCTACTTTAGTATGCATGTAATTGCTTTCGTTGGTGTGTGGAAATGTTATGTGTGTAGTCACTTGTGTAATTGCATGCTTAATTTGGTTATGCAATGCTATCTTTGTAAGTATATATGTTAATGCTCTGTAGACAGAGCGTAGATGTTGTGTGGACAAAGAAAATCACATCGCACACGGAGTAAACAATGGAACCCGTCGGTGATGTTTTCATCAATCACTCACAATTGTATACCAGCAATCATTTGCTCACAACACACATGGCTTGTCAGCAGTAATCGTCTGTGTTTTTATTGGTCCTCGCACACGTTTTCGATTATAGACCTATTTCCCTCGTATCAAACACATCTTGTTCATTTGAACCATTTCTGTTCTCATGTCTTAACGCAAACAGGTCATCCGAGTAAGCCGCATGCCGTATATCGCACACACCTTTGATCTGGCTGACTGTTTCTTCTGTGCTGCCTAATCACAAACGGTTCATCCGAGTGAACCGTATGCTGTACATCGTACACACCTTCATCTGGCTGCCCATTTCTTTTGTTCCTCCTCATCGCAAATGGTTAATTGAGCTGAACCGCATGCCCTGCATCGCACACACAACTAAAATCTGAACCATGTTTAATGCATCCTCCATCGATGGCTGCCATTCGTGCCGACCCCCAGATCTTGGAGGAGCACTGCCGTCGAGGCCACCGCCGACGCCTCACGCACCGACGCCGCGATGCGGTTAGCTGCTTTAAACAACAGTTCGTGGCATTTTCTCGAGGCCACCGTCGGTGCCTTCGACGAAGACTACAAGGTGTTTTCTCAGCGTGCACGTGCTTACCTCATCTCAAGAGCCAGCAGGTTGGTGCACGGAGCGGCTTAGGCAACTCACCACTACGATGAGGGCACCCATGAAGCGGAGGCCTCGCCCTCTTCCATGTCCAAGGAGCCAATCGTCATCGGTATCTCCAACAATGAGGAGTAGCTTGTCTTATTAGCTCACTATAAGGACCCATGTTCAGTTTGCTAGCTACTGCCTTTCCTTAACAAATTCTAGTGAATTGTGCTATCTACTTTTACAATGCAATCTTCTGCTCTAGAGTATATGTTCTATATGTCATGCAATGTTGTTTTCAGCTAACTGTTTGGTTCAATTCTGCAAATGTGATGTTCAATTCTTCAGGGTGGAATTTTCCAAGTTGTCAAGCTTGCTTGGTTTGGTTAACTGTTCGATCTTATATTAGGAGTATGTTATATTATGCAATGTGGTGCTCAGTTAACGTTTGGTTCATTTCTTGTGGTGTTTAGTTAACTGTTTGGTTCAATTCTGCAATGCGATGTTCAATTATTATGGGTGCATTCTGTTATTGTATACCATGTGAGAAATAAATCGAATTTGGCTGTACTAAGTACATGAGAAACAAATACAGTTGCTATATATCCAAGTTGTTAAGCATGCTTGGTTTGGTTAAATGTCTGATCTTCTATTAGGAGTATGTTATATTGTGCAATGTGGTCCTCAGTTAACGTTCGGTTCATTTGTTCTAGTGTTTAGTTAACTGTTTGGTTCAATTATGCAATGTGATGTTCAATTGTTGTGGCTGCATTCTGTCATTGTATACCATGTGAGAATAAATTGAATTTGGCTGTACTAAATACATGAGAAACAAATACAATTGCTATATTTCCAAGTTGTTAAGCAAGCTTGGTTTGGTTAACTGTCTGATCTTCTATTAAGAGTATGTTATATTGTGCAATGTGCTGCTCAGTTAACATTTGGTTCATTTGTTGTGGTGTTTACTTAACTGCATGGTTCATTTCTGTAATGCGATGTTCAATTGTTCTGGCTGCATTATGTTATTGTATACCATGTGGGAAATAAATCGAATTTGGCTGTATACATGAGAAACAAATACAATTGCTATATTTCCAAGTTGTTAAGCATACTTGGTTTGGTTAACTGTCTGATCTTCTATTAGGAGTATGTTATATTGTGCAATGTGGTGCTCAGTAAACATTTGGTTCATTTGTTGTGGTGTTTAGTTAACTGCACGTGCACGGTTCATTGTCTAATATCACATTATTGTGCAATTGCAGGAACCATTCTAATATTTAGGTTTTTAACAATTTGGTCTTGCACATGTAGGTACTGCTGTCAGAGGTTTTGACCCACTGTGAAGAAGCCATCAGTTCACTACAAGATGGTACTAACTATTATACATTTCCTTTTTTATTCCTTTGCCCCATTTCCAATATAGAGAAGATATTTATGCACATCCTTGTTTTCAGGTCTTTCCAAAGCAGTTCACTGATGATTACCTCTCAAAACACCTCTATGGCCAGGAGGCAAGGAAGGTTTTCATACAACACCCACGGTTCAATATTGAAGTGTTTCTGAAGAGGAAGAAGGATGGACGGTCAATCATCCACAGGCACCGGACTAAAGTTGCAAAGGCCTTCAACATGAATGAAGGATGAATATCCGCCTTCCGCTTCAGCAGTTTTCCACATGAGATGCATCTGTCTATATACCATCTGTGATGCTAATTTTGAAAGGTTCTACATGTTGCATGTGAAACTTGGTGCTGGTGTAGTTGTGTAATGGGGTAGCTGAGTGCTGAAGCTATATCATGTTGTACTCTGATGTATTTCAATTATGAAATCCTGTTTCCTTAATATGGAAATGAAATATATTATGTGCTTAATATGAATGTCAATTAGATTAATAAATGGATTATTAATAATAGGGCAATTACCTGCTAATTGGGTTTTGCTATTGCAAATGGTTATTGAGAAAATACCATGGGCGATGAGCAGAGGCAACGCACACAGTTCCTAGGAATAAATCATGTTAAATCAATGAACAATCACACACGACCTTCTCTTGAAAACTGTTTGCGTTAGACACCTTGCGCAAATATTTAACACATAAAAACTGTGTGTTATGGACTGCCTTTGCCACACAGTTTCATCTGTGCACCGTGTGTGATACATTCAATAAAGCAAACAATAAAATTGTTAATATCGTGTGCAATGGCAACGATATCACAAATGATTAACGGGAAAAATTGTATGTGATGTACCTATGAACGGAAACGTTTTCCTTGGAGCGACTATGTGGGATGTACATACGAACATAAACATTTAGTGGGGACTGACTGTGTGGGACGAACTTGCGACCGGAAACAAATTCGCCTGTATAATTGGTTTTTAGCTCTACTGTATGTATTTCCGTACTTGAGCGCTCGTCGATCGCACATGACCTCATTTTGCTGAGCGTGTGTGCCAGGAGGGCATATCCCTGACGGTTTCTGGGTCGTGTGGGAATGACCCCCTATTGACGTCACTCACGAGGCGACGGTTCCATATCTCGTCGCGGAAAGGGGTTAAAAACCGTTTGTATAGCACCGACGCGTACTAGTGTATGAATTAGGAGAAATGGATTTTTCAGAGAGCAAAATATATGTTCAAATTCAAATTTAAATTTGAATATTACATGAAAGTGTGACGGATAGGTATGAAAGTTATACCATTAAATAGGTGGGATTTTTATAAGAATTTAGGAGTTGGAATCATTTAATTTGGATAAATTTTTTAATTTTGTGGAATTATTTGAAACTTAATAGAAAAAGAAAAAGAAAATTGGCGTTGTGTCACTAGGCCAGAAAGGCCACAGTGCAGCGGGTGAGGGAGTTCTGGATAGAGGGGTCCTCGGGAGGCCATATAACTCTTGGTGGGCCAGACTGGTGGGCCGTGAAGATCATAGTCGAAGATCATCTCTCGTATCCGGATAGGACTCCTATATTCATGTAATGGCAAGTTTTAGGTTCGGGTGTAATCTTTCCTTCCTCTACAAGGTCGTATGTACAAACCCTAGGCCCCTCCAGCATGTATATAAATCAGAGGGTTTAGTCAGTAGAGGCTAGCGGAGAATCTCAAATCCTCATAGGCTAGACTTTAGGGTTTAGCCAAAATACGATCTCGAGGTAGATAAACTCTTGTATTCATATTCATCCATATTAATATAGCAGGAAGTAGGGTTTTACCTCGATCGAGAGGGCCTGAACCTTGGTAAACGTCGTGTCCCCAGCCTCCTGTTACCATCGATCCTCAGACACATAGTTCGGGACCCCCTACCCGAGATCCACCGGTTTAGACACCGACATTGGTGCTTTCATTGAGAGTTCCACTATGTCGTCAACCGAAGGACTGATGGATCGCGTCATCAACAATGACGGCAACACCGAGGGAATCTTCCCTCCTGGAAAACTCTTCGTGTTCGGCAGCTTCGTGCTACGCGCCAACACTGAAGGCCATCTTGAGCAGATTGAGAGCTACGCCCTAGCCATCAAGTCAGATTCGGAAGTTTAAACTACATTGCTGATATCCGCGGAGACTTGATCTTCGCTGGATTCGAGCCAGCGGCAACCTCTCTCTGCCTTCAGGATGAACATGACCTAGCTCTATCATCAGATCAGGAAATAGCACCTGCAATAGTTCTAGCCCTAGATCCGGAACAGACCGCGCCGCCCGAGGATGGGAAGCTCAACCCCGCCATGAAAGCCACGGACTCCACGACGTTGGAGCTGCACACAGACCCAACTCTAGATGAGATTTGTGCATCGGAACCCCGGACCTAACTCCAGCCTCGGATTCCGATCACACGCATCTGCGCCCTTCAAGCTAGATCGGGTGTCAATCGCCGAATTCAATGCTGCGGATATCTTCCAGCACTCACCCTTTGGCGACATGCTAAGGTCGTTAAGATTCCTCTCCTTAGATGGGGACACACAGCCGCATTGTATCCGGTTCAAACTGGAGACTGGTGGAGAATTTTGCTCCCAAGCCACCACCCACTTGATAGCCACGGTTGAAGATCTAACTGATCTACTCGACTATGCTTCCAAAGACTTCGAAGGGATGGACCTCGAAACCGAAGCGGATCCAGATCAAAGCCGGCCCGTCACCGGGCAGTGGACAGCTACGTCTTCATATGATGTGTACATGGTGGATATACCTAAGGAGGCGGAGGGCGATGATAAGTCCATTTTGCATAATGCTTTTATGTTGATATTTATTGCACTATGGGCTGTTGTTACACGTTATATCACCATACTTATGCCTTTTCTCTCTTATTTTACAAGGTTTACATGAAGAGGAAGAATGCCGCAACTGGAATGCTAGGCTGGAAAAGGAGCAAACATTGGAAACCTATTCTGTACAACTCAAAAAGCTCCGAAACTCCACGAGACACAATCTCAGAAAATATAAAAAATATCTGGCCAAAGAGATTCACCAGGGGGGCCACCACCTGTCCAGGAGGGTGGGGGCACGCCCCCTGCCTCGTGGGCCACACGATGACC
>LR738711.1:420438018-420487233 GCA_902687465.1 Secale cereale
CCCCCCCGATGCCCATCTTCTTCTATATGAGGTGTTTTGACCTGGAAAAAATCATAAGGAGGCATTCGGGACCAGATGCCGCCGTCTCGAGGCGGAACCTTGGCGGAAACCAATCTAGGGCTCCGGCAGAGCTGTTCTGCCGGGGATACTTCCCTCCGGGAGGGGGAAATCGTCACCGACGTCATCACCAACAACTCTCCCATCTTGGGGAGGGTTATCTTCATCAACATCTTCACCAGCACCATCTCCTCTCAAACCCTAGTTCATCTCTTGTATCCAATCTTAGTACCCAAACCTCAGATTGGTACTTGTGGGTTACTAGTAGTGTTGATTACTCCTTGTAGTTGATGCTTGTTGGTATGTTCAGATCCATTATGCATATTAATACCCCTCTAATCATGAACAATATTATGTCTTGTGAGTAGTTACTTTTGTTCCTGAGGACATGGGAGAAGTCTTGCTATAAGTAGTCATGTGAATTTGGTATTCGTTCGATATTTTGATGAGATGTATGTTGTCTCTCCTCTAGTGGTGTCATGTGAACATCGACTACGTGACACTTCACCATTATTTGGGCCTAGAGGAAGGCATTTGGAAGTAATAAGTAGATGATGGGTTGCTAGAGTTACAGAAGCTTAAACCCTAGTTTATGTGTTGCTTCGTAAGGGGCTGATTTGGATCCATATGTTTCATGCTATGGTTAGGTTTACCTTAATACTTCTTCTGTAGTTGCGGATGCTTGCAATAGAGGTTAATCATAAGTGAGAGGCTTGTCCTAGTAAGGACAGCACCCAAGCACCGGTCCACCGACATACCAAATTATCAAAGTACCGAACGCGAATCAGATGATCGTAATGAAAACTAGCTTGACGATAATTCCCATGTGTCCTCGGGAATGTTTTCCTTCATATAAGAGTTTGTCCATGCTTGGCCTTTGCTACAAAAAAGATTGGGCCATCTTGCTGCACCATATTTACTTTTACCTTTTTTTAATTGGTACCAATTACCTTATCACAAAACAATCTGTTACCTATAATTTCAATGCTTGCAGAAAATAGCTTACTGAAAACTGCCTATCATTTCCTTCTGCTCCTCGTTGGGTTCGACACTCTTACTTATCGAAAGGACTATGATAGATCCCATACACTTGTGGGTCATCAAGACTCTTTTCTGGCGCCGTTGCCGGGGAGTGAAGCGCCTTTGGTAAGTGGAATTTGTTAAGGAAAAATTTATATAGTGTGCTGAAATTTATTGTCACTTGTTACTATGGCTCATCATTCTTTGAGGGGCTTGTTCGGGGTATCTTCACCCCGACCAAAAGAGAAAAGAGTTGCTCCTCAACCTATTGAACCTACTGAAAATGTTTGCTTTAAAATTCCTTCGGGTATGATAGAGAAACTGCTAGATAATCCCTTTACAGGAGACGGAACACTGCATCCCGATTTACACCTAATCTATGTGGATGAAGTTTGTGGATTATTTAAGCTTGCAGGTATGCCCGAGAATGTTATCAAGAAGAAGGTCTTCCCTTTATCTTTGAAGGGAGACACACTGACATGGTTTAGGCTATGCGATGATATTGGATGATGGAACTATAATCGACTGAAGTTGGAATTTCATCAGAAGTTCTACCCTATGCATCAGGTTCATCGTGATCGTAATTATATATATAATTTTTGGCCTTGCGAAGGAGAAAGCATCGCTCAAGCTTGGGGGAGGCTTAAGTTAATGTTATATTCATGCCCCAATCATGAGCTCTCAAGAAAAATGATCATTCAAAAATTTTATGCTCGACTTTCTCTCAATAATCGCACCATGCTCGATAATTCTTGTTCTGGTTCTTTAATGATGAAGACTGTTGAAATTCAAATGGGATTTATTGGAAAGAATTAAATGCAACTCTGAAGATTGGGATCTCGACGAAGGTAAGGAGTCAGATATGACCCCTAAGTTTGATTGTGTTAAAGCTTTTATGGATACGTATGTTTTCCGTGAGTTTAGCACTAAATATGGATTTGACTCTGAGATAGTAGTTTCTTTCTGTGAATCATTTGCTACTCATGTTGATCTTCCTAACGAGAAGTGGTTTAAATACCATCCTCCCATTGAAGTGAAAGTAGTTGAACCTGTTAAAGTTGAAGAAAAGACTATCACTTATAATGTTGATCCTATTGTCCCTACTACTTATATTGAGAAACCGCCTTTCCCTGTTAGAATAAAGGATCATGCTAAAGCCTCAAATGTGGTTTGTAAGAGTAGTACTAGAACACCTACACCCTCTGAGAAAATTAAAGTTGAACCTAGTGTTGCTATGGTTAAAGATCTCTTGGTAGAAAATGTAGATGGACATGTAATTTACCTCCAAGAGGAAGCTGCTAGAATAGCCAAACCCGATGCTAGGAATAAACATAGACTTGTTGTAGGCTTGCCTGTTATTTCTGTTAAAATAGGAGATCATTGCTATCATGGTTTATGTGACGTAGGTGCTAGTGCAAGTATAATCCCTCATACCTTATATAAAGAAATTATGCATGATATTGCACCTGTTGATTTAGAAGGAACTGATGTCACCATTAAGCTTGCCAATAGAGACACTATTTCACCAGTTGGGATTGTTAGAGATGTTGAAGTCTTGTGTGGGAAGGTTAAATACCCTACTGATTTTCTTATTCTTAGTTCCCCACAAGATGACTTTTGTCCCATTATATTTGGTAGACCCTTCTTGAATACTGTCAATGCTAAGATAGACTGTGTGAAAGATATTGTTACCGTTGGTTTAGGGGATATGTCTCATGATTTTAACTTTGCTAAATTTCGTAGACCACCCCATGATAAAGAATTACCTAGTAAGGATGAAATTATTGGTCTTGCTTCTATTGTTGTACCTCCTAACAATCTTTTAGAACAATATCTGCTAGACCATAAAAATGATATGTATATGAGTGAGAGAAGGGAAATAGATGAAATATTCTTTAAGCAGGGACCCTTATTGAAAAACAACTTGCCTGTTGAAATCCTAGGGGATCCTCCTCCACCCAAGGGTGATCCCGTGTTTGAACTTAAACCATTACCTGATAATCTTAAGTATGTTTATCTTGATGAAAGGAAGATATATCCTATTATTATTAGTGCTAACCTTTCAGAGCAGGAAGAAGGAAAATTATTGAAAGCTCTAAAGAAGCACCGTGCTGCTATTGGATATACTCTGGATGATCTTAAGGGCATTAGTTCCACTTTATGCCAACACAAGATAAAATTGGAAGAGGACGCTAAACCGATTATTGATCATCAACGATGGTTAAATCCTAAAATGAAAGAAGTGGTAAGGAAGGAAATACTAAAGCTTCTAGAGGCAGGTATTATCTATCCAGTTGCCGATAGCCAGTGGGTAAGTCCTGTCCATTGTGTTCCTAAGAAGGGAGGTATGACTGTTGGTCCTAATGATAAGGATGAATTGATCCCGCAAAGAATTGTTACAGGTTATAGGATGGTAATTGATTTCCACAAATTAAATAAAGCTACTAAGAAAGATCATTACCCTTTGCCTTTTATTGATCAAATGCTAGAAAGGTTATCCAAACATACTCATTTTTGCTTTCTAGATGGATATTCTGGTTTCTCTCAAATACCTGTGTCAAAAGGGGATCAAGAAAAGACCACTTTTACTTGTCCCTTCGGTACCTTTGCTTATAGACGTATGCCTTTTGGTTTATGTAATGCACCTGCTACCTTTCAAAGATGCATGATGGCTATATTCGCTGTCTTTTGTGAAAAGATTGTTGAGGTTTTCATGGATGACTTCTCCGTTTACGGAACTTCTTTTGATGATTGCTTGAGCAACCTTGATCGAGTTTTGCAGAGATGTGAAGACACTAATCTTGTCTTGAATTGGGAGAAGTGCCACTTTATGGTTAATGAAGGCATTGTCTTGGGACATAAAATTTCTAAAAGAGGTACTGAAGTTGACAAAGCTAAAGTTGATGCTATTGAAAAGATGTCGTGTCCCAAGGACATCAAAGGTATATGAAGTTTCCTTGGTCATGCCGGGTTTTATAGGAGGTTCATTAAGGACTTATCCAAAATCTCCAGGCCGCTGACTAATCTCTTACAAAGATGGTCATTTTGTCTTTGATGATGATTGTCTAGAAGCATTTGAAATACTTAAGAAATCATTGATCTCTGCACCCATTGTCTAGCCTCCTGACTGGAATTTACCCTTTGAGATTGTGTGTGATGCTATTTATTATGCTGTAGGTGCTGTCCTAGGACAAAGAGTTGATTATAAATTGAATGTTATCCAATATGCTAGTAAACTCTAGACAGTGCCCAGAGAAATTATGCTACTACTGAGAAGGAATTTTTAGCAGTTGTATTTTCTTGTCATAAGTTTAGACCTTATATTGTTGATTCTAAAGTAACTATTCACACTGATCATGCTGCTATCAAATACCTTATGGAAAAGAAAGATGCTAAACCTAGACTTGTCAGATGGGTTCTCTTGCTGCAAGAATTTGACTTGCATATTATTGATAGAAAGGGAGCTGAGAACCCCGTTGCAGATAACTTGTCTAGGCTAGAGAATATACTTGATGACCCACAACCTATTGATGATATCTTTCCTGATGAACAATGAGCTGTCATAAATAATTCTCGTACTTCTCCATGGTATGGTGATTATGCTAATTACATTGTTGCTAAGTTTATTCCACCTAGCTTCACATACCAGCAAAAGAAAAAGTTCTTCTATGATTTGAGACATTACTTCCGGGATGACCCACAACTTTATAAAGAAGGAGTAGATGGTATTATTAGACGTTGTGTACCTAAGCATGAACAGGAACAGATCCTACGCAAGTGCCACTCCGAAGCTTATGGAGGACACCATGCTGGAGATAGAACTCCACATAAGGTATTGCAATCTGGTTTTTATTGGCCTACTCTCTTCAAGGATGCCCGTAAGTTTGTCTTATCTTGTGATGAATGTCAAAGAATTGGTAATATCAGTAGACGTCAAGAAATGTCTATGAATTATTCCCTTGTAATTGAACCATTTGATGTTTGGGGCTTTGATTATATGGGACCGTTTCCTTCCTCTAATGGGTACACACATATTTTAGTTGATGTTGATTACGTTACTAAGTGGGTAGAAGCTATTCCAACTAGTAGTGCTGATCACAACACTTCTATTAAGATGCTTAAGGAAGTATTTTTCCCGAGGTTTGGAGTCCATAGATACTTAATGACTGATGGTGGTTCACACTTTATTCATGGTGCTTTCCGTAAAATGCTTGCTAAGTATGATGTTAACCATAGAATTGCATCCCTTTATCACCCACTGACTAGTGGTCAGGTAGAATTAAGTAACAGAGAGTTGAAATTAATCTTGCAAAAGACAGTTAATAGGTCTAGAAAGAATTGGTCCAAGAAACTTGATGATGCATTATGGGCCTATAGAACTGCATACAAAAATCCTATGGGTATGTCTCCATATAAAATGGTTTATGGAAAAGCATGTCACTTACCTCTTGAGCTAGAACACAAGGCATATTGGGATATTAAAGAGCTCAATTATGATATCAAACTTGCCGGTGAGAAGAGGTTATTTGACATTAGCTCTCCTGATGAATGGAGAACCCAGGCCTATGAGTATGCCAAGCTGTTTAAAGAAAAAGTTAAAAGATGGCATGACAAGAGGATACAAAAGTGTGAGTTTAACGTAGGTGATTATGTCTTGCTATACAACTCTCGTTTCATATTTTTTGTAGGAAACTTCTCTCTAAATGGTAAGTTCCTTACGTTATCGAGGAGGTCTATCGTTCCGGTGCCATAAAAATCTACAACTTCGAAGGCACAAATCCGAAGGTGGTGAACGGTCAAAGAATCAAACATTATATCTCAGGTAATCCTATAAATGTTGAAACTAATGTTATTGAAACCGTAACCCCGGAGGAATACATAAGGGACACTTTCCAGAATGATTCAGACTCCGAAAAGGAAGAGGTATGTGATACGGTAAGTAAACCGACTCCAAAATAGTTCTAATGGCATTTTTTCACCGTTTTGGAATATTTAGAAAAATAGAAAAATAAGAGGTAGTCCGGAAGAGACACGAGTCGTCCACGAGGGTGGAGGGCGTGCCCCCTTCCCCTGGGCATGCCCCCTGCCTCGTGGGCACCTCGTGTGCCTCCCGGACTCCAATTTCTTGTATGTTACTTCTCTTGGTCGGTAAAAATTCATTATATATTCTCCCGAAGGTTTTGACCACCGTATCACGCAAAAATCCTCTGTTTTCGTTTCAGGCTGTTGTTTCTGACAGATCTAGATCATCATGGTGTCTTCCAACACACCCAAGGACAAGTTCTTCGAGAAGGTCATCAACCCCTACCTCGCAGAGGTGCTGCATCAACCTCAAACCATGGAGTTGCGCGAGGGGGTGCTGCACATCCGTGATGTTGAGGGGCCAAGGAGGACCGGAAGCGTGGAGACAAGACTCGAAGCAATGGAGCAGCAAGTTTTCAAGTGCCAAGGTATGGTGGACCGAGGACTCAACCCCAACCACATGATAATCACGAAGCTCGCCAACAACTACAAGATGGACGCAAGGATATTCGGGGAAGCCATCTCCAATCTCCAATAGAAAATCGAACATCTCCAAGCCCAGATCTATGACCTGCAAAACCAAAACTATGAATATGAATATAGATTGTAGAAGATGAGTTTGGCTGCAGATTTGAGCATCCCGGAGACTCGATCATCCTTCTATGATGGTGAACCCATGCCTTGGAAGATGGACGACAAGCCTACATCATCAACAACTCCATCATCACCACCTCTGAAGATGGGGACATAATCATATGGGTATGGGCACTCCCCTTGGCAACTACCAAGCTTGGGGGAGGTGCCCCGGTATTGTATCACCATCACACTCCTATCTTTACCGTTTTTTTAGTTCGATCCTTTTGGTAGTATTTTGATCTTGTAGAATTAAGTCAGCATGATCTAGTTGTGAGCTTTTGCTTTATGATCTTTACCTTTGTAACCGAGTCCGTGAGCTATATAATAAATATTAGTGTTGATCAAGGGCTTTATTTCCTCACTTTGGTCATGAGAGAATAAAAGAAAATATAAAAAGTATCAAAGAGATCATATTGATCTTATGGGAAGTAATGACTTTACATATAAAGAGTATGATGAATAAAGATTGTTGAGAGTTGACAAACATAGCTTTGGTCATCGTTGCAATTAATAGGAAGTAATAAAGAAAGAGAGGTTTCACATACAAATATACTATCTTGGACATCTTTTATGATTTTGAGCACTCATTAAAATATGACATGCTAAAGAGTTGATGTTGGACAAGGAAGACAACATAATGGGTTATGTTTTCTTATATTTGAAATAAAGTATATTGTCATGGATCATACAACATGTTGAGCTTGCCTTTCCCCCTCATGCTAGCCAAAACTCCTTGCACCAAGTAGAGATACTACTTGTGCTTTCATACATCCTTAAACCCATTTTTGCCATGAGAGTCCAGCATACCTACCTATGGATTGAGTAAGATCCTTCAAGTAAGTTGTCATGTTTGCAAACTCTCTAAAACATGTATGATTTATTAGTGTGGAGGAAATAAGCTTTATACGATCTTGTGATATGGAAGTAATAAAAGCGACAGACTGCATAATAAAGGTCCTTATCACAAGTGTCAATATAAAGTGACGTTCTTTTGTGCTAAGACTTTATGCATCCAACCATAAAAGCACATGACAACCTGTGCTTCCCTCTGCGAAGGGCCTATCTACCATTCCTGCCTTATAAAGAGTCAAGGTGAAAATCACCTTTCCTTTTTACATTTTATCCTTTGGCAAGCACACTGTGTTGGAAAGATCTTGACATATATACCCACTTGGATGTAAGTTATCATGGTCTATTACTGTTGACACTACCGTTGAGGTAAAAGGTTGGGAGGCAATACCATAAGCCCCTATCTTTCTCTGTGTCCGATAAAAACTCCATACCCATAAGTATTGCGTGAGTGTGAGCAATTGTAAAAGACTATATGATAGTTTAGTATGTGGGCTTGCTGAAATGCTCTTATATTGACTCTTTCCTATGTTATGATAAATTGCAATTGCTTCAATGACCGAGATCATAGTTTGTTGGTTTTCAATGAAGTTTCTGATTCATACTTGACATTGTGAATGAATTGTTACTTTAGCATAAGAATCATATGATAATATATATGTGTGTTGCTGTTATAAGAATGATCATGATGCCCTCATGTCTATATTTTATTTTTATCGACCCCTCTATCTCTAAACATGTGGACATATTTTTCGATATCGGCTTTCTCTTGAGGACAAGCAAGGTCTAAGCTTGGGGGAGTTGATACGTCCATTTTACATCATGCTTTTATGTTGATATTTATTGCACTATGGGATGTTATTACACGTTATGTCACCATACGTATGCCTTTTCTCTCTTATTTTACAAGGTTTACATGAAGAGGGAGAATGCCGACAGCTGGAATTCTAGGCTGGAAAAGGAGCAAACATTGGAAAACTATTCTGCACAACTCAAAAAGCTCCAAAACAACATGGGACACTGTTTCAGGAAATATAAAAAATATCTGGCGAAAGAGATTCACTAGGGGGGCCACCACCTGTCCACGAGGGTGCCCCCCCCTGGGCGTGCCCCCTGCCTCGTGGGCCACACGATAACCCCTCGAAGCCCATCTTCTTCTATATGAGGTGTTTTCACCTGGAAAGAATCATAAGGAGGCTTTCGGGACCAGACGCCGCCGTCTCGAGGCGGAACCTTGGCGGAAACCAATCTAGGGCTCCGGCAGAGCTGTTCTGCCGGGGATACTTCCCTCCGGGAGGGGGAAATCGTCACCGCCGTCATCACAAACAACTCTCCCATCTTGGGGAGGGTTATCTTCATCAACATCTTGTGGAGAAATGGAGACCTCCGGAGCAAGGATGGGTCAAAGCGAACGTTGATGGTGCCATGGCGAGATCAGAAAAGACCGGAGGTGGGGGCGTTATTTTCACGGATACAAACGGTGCGTTCAGAGGAGCAACTTCCCATTTCTTCCCAGCGTGCTCCAAACCGGAGATTGCCGAGCTTCTGGCTTGCAAACAAACGCTTCTGTGGGCAGTTCAGAGGAATATACAATGGATACACTTGGAAACGGACTCGTAGGTGGTGGCTGGAATGCTGGCGAGGGAGGAGGGGAATTTGTCCCCCGCTGGACAAGTAGTTGAACAAATAAATGATTTGATCAAATCAAGAGAACAGTTCAAGCTTACCTGGGTTCGAAGGACGGCAAATGGTGATGCACATGCTCTTGCTAGGTTGGGTGTGACTTCTAGTGTTTCGGTTTTTTCGGATTCTGTTCCCCCAGATTGTATTCTTAGTACTGTTGCGGATGAGATTCCTAACTTAGTTTAATAAAGTGGGTTTTGAACTTTAAAAAAAAATCTTCACCAGCACCATCTCCTCTCAAACCCTAGTTCATCTATTGTATCCAATCTTTGTACCCAAACCTCAGATTGGTACCTGTGGGTTGCTAGTAGTTACTCCTTGTAGTTGATGCTAGTTGGTTTACTTGGTGGAAGATCATATGTTCAGATCCATTATGAATATTAACACCCCTCTGATGATGAACAATATTATGTCTTGTGAGTAGTTACTTTTGTTCGTGAGGACATGGGAGAAGTCTTGCTATAAGTAGCCATGTGAATTTGCTATTCGTTCGATATTTGGATGAGATGTATGTTGTCTCTCCTCTAGTGGTGTCTTGTGAACGTCGACTACATGACACTTCACCATTATTTGGGCCTAGAGGTAGGCATTGGGTAGTAATAAGTAGATGATGGGTTGCTAGAGTGACAGAAGCTTAAACCCTAGTTTATGCATTGCTTCGTAAGGGGCTGATTTGGATCCATATGTTTCATGCTATGGTTAGGTTTACCTTAATACTTCTTTTGTAGTTGCGGATGCTTGCAATAGAGGTTAATCATAAGTGGGAGGCTTGTCCAAGTAAGGACATCATCCAAGCACCGGTCCACCCACATACCAAATTATCAAAGTACCGAACGCGAATCAGATGATCTGATGAAAACTAGCTTGACGATAATTCCCATGTGTCCTCGGGAGCGTTTTCCTTCATATAAGAGTTTGTCCAGGCTTGTCCTTTGCTACAAAAAGGATTGGGCCATCTTGCTGCACCTTATTTACTTTTACCTTTTGTTACTTGCTACCAATTACCTTATCACAAAACTATCTGTTACCTATAATTTCAGTGCATGCAGAAAATACCTTACTGAAAATTGCCTATCATTTCCTTCTGCTCCTCGTTGGGTTCGACACTCTTACTTATCGAAAGGACTACGATAGATCCCCTACACTTGTGGGTCATCAGGCGACGGCGAAAACAATCCCATAGAGGACAAGCCCATCGAAGAACCTCCCAAACGTCGGCGTCCAAAGCGCCGAACTAAATCCCGTAAAGGAATAAATAGCAACACTTTCACTAACGACGGTGACACTCTGGAACAAGCCGAAGACCCCACAGACCAGAGTCAGAAACCGCTATCCGATGACAGCGATGCCGTAGACAGTGAGTACGAACCTGTCTCCAAAGAAGAGGTCCGCCTGGATGATGATGAATATATCGTCCCAGAAGAACCCTCTGAACAAAAGCGCTTCCATCGGCGGCTTATTGTCACCACAAGGAGCCTGAAAAAGCAGCAGAGACGGCTTCGAGCCGCACAGGACACACTCAATGATAAATGGAATGAGGTGCTAGACGCTGAACAGAAACATGGCTATAGCGACCAAACCAAAGGCTATCCTAAGCGTAAACTACTGCCCTAATTCGACGATGAGGCCGCTGCGCCCATACCGCCGAAGAATAACACCGCCGATAAGCCAGACCCACGACCTCACGGACGGGATAGAGTTGCTAGAAATGGCGTACACAAGCCCGCACCACCACCCCATAAAGGAAAGGGGGATGCGGCTCAAGTCCGAAAACACGATCTGCGTGAGGACCTGAACAAAAAATCTAGCAAGACCAGGTCTATGTACGGACCAAGGGACCGGGCTCCCCCACGGGACGGCGGCTATCAAGCCAACCGCGCCGGTAACATACCAGTTCGGGGTCAATACTGAACATCACAACCATCGGACTTACGCCACGATATAGCAAAAGACAAAGGAGCCGCACACCCTCTGTACTTCACCGATGAGGTGCTGGATCATGATTTTCCAGAAGGGAATAAACCCGTGAACATCGAAGCGTACGATGGACCAACGGATCCTACCGTCTAGATAGAAGACTTTATTCTTCACATCCACATGGCTCGAGGAGATGAGATCTACGCCATTAAATATCTACCCCTCAAGCTGAAAGGAACAACTCGGCACTGGCAAAACAGCCTCCTAGAGAACTCCATTGGGAGTTGGGAAGAACTTGAGGACGCTTTTCGGGCCAATTTTCAACGGACTTATGTCCGGCCCCCAAAAGCTGACGATCTAAGTCACATCATCCAACAGCCCGGGGAGTCAGGCCACAAGCTTTGGAATCCGTTTCTCACTAAGAAGAACCAAATCATCGACTATCCGGACGCTGAAGCCTTAGCAGCATTCAAGCATAGTGTTCGGGACGAATGTCTAGCGAGACACCTCGGACAGGAAAAGCCGAGGACAATGGCGGCCCTAACTACACTCATGACTCGCTTTTGCACGGAAGAGGATAGCTGGTTAGCTCATAGAAGTACCAGCGACCCTGGAACATCTGAAGTCAAGGACGACAATGGAAAGCCACGACGTAACAAAAACAAACGTCGAAGCAATTTTGGATGCCCAGATGATACGGCAGTAAACCGCGGATTCAGTGGCTCCAGACCCGGTCAATGGAAGAAGCCATTTAAAGGCAACATAGACGGTCCATCCAGTCTACACAAAATATTAGATAGGCCCTGCCAAATCCATGGCACCCCAGAAAAACCCGCCAACCATACCAACCGTACCTATTGGGTCTTCAAGCAGGCCGACATGCTCAAAGCCGACCACAAGGGGAAGGAGCCTCAGAGCAAAGACGAGGATGAACCTCGCTAGCCGAATATAGGGGGACAGAAGAAATTTCCACCAGAGGTTAAAACAGTGAACATGATATATGCCACTCGTATCCCAAAGAGGGAGCGCAAGCATGCACTCCGAGATGTCTATGCCGTTGAGCCTGTCCCCCAAATTCAACCCATGGTCGGCCTGTCCGATCACTTTCGATGGCAGAGATCATCCGACTAGTATTCACCATGGGGGTTCGGCTACCCTAGTGCTCGACCCAATAATCGATGGATACCATCTAACCCGAGTCCTCATGGACGACGACAACAGTCTCAATCTGATATATCAGGACACTATCCGCAAGATGGGGATCGACCCATCAAGAATCAAGCCAAGCAACATGACCTTTAAAGTAGTGATACTAGGCGTAGAAGCCTGCTGCACGGGCTCTATAACATTGGAGGTCGTATTCGGCTCTCCTAATAACATTCGAAGCGAAGAGTTGATCTTCGACATAGCTCCATTCCGAAGTGGCTATCATGCACTACTCGGAAGAACGGCCTTCGCCCGCTTTAATGCAGTCCCGCATTATGCCTATTTAAAGATTAAAATGCCTGGACCACGTGGCGTTATTACGGCAATGGAAATATGGAGCGCTCTCTCCGTACAGAGGAGGACACTGCGGCCCTAGCAGTGGAAGTCCAAAACGGCATGTTCAAGCCAGATAATTTATGAATAGCGGACATAACTAAAGGTGTTCGGCACACGCCTCAGTGCGGCAGCTCAGATGAACCTGAGAAAGATTGACAGCTACGCCCCCGTCAACTGCCCCATAAGGTGATAGCATATGTGCCTTGAGTACATAATTATGCCTTAAAAATTCCTTGGGCGACGACCGGGGGCACCTGCATTTAGTCCATAGTTCGGCTAGACCCTATTTGGACTCTAAACTTATCTTTTTAGGTTCATTCAAATGAACCAGACTAGTCATGGCCGCACTGGATTAATTTTTCTTCTCCAGGTTTTTTTTTCAGACGGCCATCATACCCCCCCCCTTCAAGGACGCATTACAGAGGAGAAACGGCGCATACGTGCAGCAAGTACCCGCATTAAGGTTTCTTTTTAGATTAAGACCCTGTGTAAACTTTTTTCTCTTTCTTGTTATATACCTTTTTGGCATGTAAAATATGCAAAAAGTTTTTTCGGCATTGTATGTAAGTTTGCGGCTCGCCGTACCATAAAGGGATATTAATAGAACAGCTTGGTTCACATTATGTTCGGAGTTTTATTCACTCATCATAACTGTTCTCTTCCCACATCAAATTGCCATATGTGCCTTCTTAAATAAGGTTCTATTACCAGGGGCTGTATTCAGTCCGGTATATGTTGACAAGACCGAACGCCTGTAGGGAGTATTCGGCGTCCTGGATGTTTGCCTTATATGCATCAGTTCCGAATCATGTCTTGGATCAATAGTTGGGCTGCCCGGCACCTGTGATTACCCCTACGTTCGCGATTGTTCGGCTAAGGTGTAAAGAGAGAACTACTGCGATTGTACTTCTGGCTCGTCCGGTCAAGTACCTCAGTAGAGAAAGCCAAAAACTGATTGTCATGATACGCGAGAACCTGGTCTGCAATCCGGTGACTTAGTTTTATACTACGATCAATAGATATCTACCCCGTGTTATACGAAGGGTTGGTTTTTCGCCCAGCCAGGTGCAATTGGATGCCTTAAGTAAAGGAATATCATATGCGCACTAGGGGCTAGTACACCTAGCCCCACATGTCAAGCTCCTATAACTAAGTGAAAGCAATAACGCTGCATAGTCTCATTGCCTGGTTCGCTCCACATACACCCCCTAAATGGACCAAGACGTTGGATAAAGAGTGTATATGCATATGACCGAACACCCCAGTATTATGTACATGGGGGCTGAAGCCTCCGACTGGAAACTTTCAGATTTAGATAAACAGTCACACATGAGGTAAAAGACGTTGTTATTATAAATAGCGCAAAATTTATATACATCGGATTCATAAGCATATGTCTTTACATCCGGATACAACTACTCGAAGATAACATTCTTCGAACACTGGCCTTCTACAAGGCGGGCGCCGTCGATGGCGTCCTCGAAGTACTTCTCTGGCTTGCGGTGCTCCTTGCCAGCGGGTGATCTAGCAGTGGCGATATGCCCCGCATTCATTTTCGCCCATTGCACTTTGACACAAGCGAAGGCCATCCGAGCACCTTCTATGCAGGCCAAACACGTCAATGCATCGACCCGCGGACTCGCCTCGACGGGCCGCTTCACCAGTCTGAAGTAGCTACTTGGGATTGGATCAGCGGGCCATAGCTGGACGATTAAGTCCTTCATGGCCAAACCCGCCATGTTGTGCAGCTCGACCAACTGCTTCATCTGGTCGTTGAGGGGCACCGGATGTTTTGGCGCATAGAACTGCGACCAAAACAACTTCTCCGTGTTGTTCCCCTCCAAGGCTCGGAAGTACAGGGCGGCGTCAGCACTGCACCTCGGAAGATCATCAAACACGCCTGGAGAACTCCATAAGCGTGTCAGGCAAATGTACTTCTTCCCTCCGAAGATGCTCTGTAAGAGAAATGTCTTAGCAGATGCTATCTGTCGTGCATACTCGATTTCTTGACGGGCGCTGCGCGACTCGCCTCGCGCATCCTGGGCAGTCTTCACTGCCGCAGCAAGGTCGGATGCCTGTTCCGAAGCCTTCTTCTCAAATGCCTCACATTTGCTAATGGCATCGTTGAGCTCGACCTCGACTTCAGACAATCGAGACCGGTGCTTCTCGCACTCAGCCTTTTCAGCCTCCAAATCGGCCATCGCTTTATCAGCGGCTACCTTGTTCGCCTCGGCCTCCTTCTTGTCCTTGGCAACCTCGCCCTTGAGGGCCTCGAGCTCGGCGGCGCCAACTATGTAATATAGAATGCCATATCAGAGTTTATAAAACATACTCAAGTTAATTAGTCTTATTGACATCTTAAAATATGCATACCTTGCATTTCATCTAAACGCCGACTGACGCGGTTGAGGTCCGCGTTGGCCAACAAGAGCTTCCGGTTTAGTTCGGCAACTTCCGCATCTCGCGCAGTTGTCGTAACTAGTGAAGCCTGCACAACAGTTTAGCTCTATAAGTATGCTATAGCCTGGATACTTCGTCTGATTCTCTTCAGAATCACACAAAGCATCAAGGCCTATTGGCTATGTATGTGCATTAAAAATAATAAAGTTCTATAAAGAACATTACATTGCTTACCTCAAAACCTGTTAACAGGCTGTTGAAGGCTTCATTCAGTCCGCTCTTGACGGACTAAACCTTCTTCATCACCGCACCCATCACAGTGCGTTGTGCTTCCACAATGGAAGCACTTTGCAGTGCTCCGTCCATAGAATCCGGTGCCTCCGGATGGACTCCGGGCACCGCCGTATCCACTCCCGCTTGGGAGGGGGGGTCTGGTCTTCGGACCCTGGAGCCGCATTAGGCTCCAGGTCAATGTTCGGGATGACCCCGGATTGTTCGGGCCCCACGTATTCCGTCTCCATGGGGGTTGTCTGCCCATGGTCAGCGATGGCTGGGGTATTATCCCGGCCGTCCCGTCACCTGCCCCGCCCTCATCTCCTTGGGCGGAAGACAACCGCTGGGAGGACACTTCGGTGTCCCCGCCGATCACGAGCAATGGAGCCCGGACTGGTGGGTCGCTCTCTGTCTCTCCAGGCGCTAGAGAGTTCCCCTCCGATAAAGAGGCATCGGGGTGTCCTCCGGGAGGCTTGTAGGTCAGCAGGAGATAAATACTAAGTAAGTATCAAAAATACTGAATATTCAAATGTGCAGCAGTCAATCTGGACAAACTTATGATTCGGGTAGGGGTTTCACTCTGGGCTTCACCACGAAGCTATGTTCGCATGAATCCAAACTAGCTGCAAGGTTCAGTTTCCTCCGTGGCGTGGTCGTGCCTGTGTCAGCGGCGGCCCCCCTCTTTGTCCCCCTACCTTGCGCAGGGGGCTCTTCTTCTTCTTCCTCTTCCTCCTCATCATCTTCCTCCACCTCATCAGAAGAGAGGATGTTGATTTCCTCGGACCTCTTGTCCATAGGGCGGGGGCTGTCTCCGGCCCCCTTGCCTTTCTTCTTGGGCTTCTTGATCGGCGCCTTGTACAGCACCGGGACTAGCATCGCCGCCAGTCGAGGCGATTCTAGGTCTTCGGGTAAAGGTGTCGGACACTTGATCCGGGTCTCCTTCTTCGTCCAGCCCTGTATATCATGCAAAAATTCCAATTCCTATTATCATTAAATAACAGAAGAAATATGTGTTCGGCGATGTTTTCTATTACCTCTGGGGCGGAGAGCGCAGTACTAAAACCCGCATCTTCGGCTTCTATCGTCCACTCCTTCTGGCTCTTGAAGAGATGCTTCCAGATCTCTTTGTGTGAAAAGCCGAAAAGATGCTTCAGCGGCTTGTCTCCTGCCGGATCGAACTCCCATAGGGAGGAGTCCCGGCTTTGGCAAGGGAGAACGAGACGGGTCAGCATTACCTGGATCACGGAGGAGAGCTGGTGCCCCTTGGAGATCACGCCGGACACACGGCTCACGAGATTCGTTACTTCAGTTTGTAACCCCAGTCCAGAACCTTTTTGGTCCAGGAGGTCAACCTCTCTGGGGGTCCAGATCTGAAAGCAGGCTCCTCCGCCCATTTGGCGTCACGGGGTTCAGTGATGTAGAACCACTCCTGCTACCAGACCTTATTCGTCTCCACGAATGAGCCCTTAGGCCAAGTTGCATTCGGGATCTTGCTAATCATGGCGCCCCCGCACTCCGCGTGCTATCCGTCCACCACTTTCGGCTTCACGTTAAAGGTTTTGAGCCATAGGCCGAAGTGTGGAGGGATGCAGAGGAAAGCTTCACACACCACTGTGAAAGCGGATATGTGAAGGATTGAGTTCAGCGCTAGATCTTGGAAATCTATGCCATAGAAGAATAAAAGACCCCGAACAAAGGGGTGGAGTGGAAACCCTAGCCCCCTAACAAAATGGGAAGTGAATACTACCCTCTCACCCGCCTCAGGGACGGGAATCACCTGGCCCTTGGTAGGGACTCGGTGCGCGATGTTAGTGCGAGATAGCCCGCGCTCCGTAGATCCTCCACGGTCTTTTCAGTGACCGTGGAAGCTTCCCACATGCCCCTGGCACCGGATCCAGCCATTGCTGGGAATGGGAGTAGTGGTTGAGGAACGAGGAGCGACGGGCGCAGGAGATGCGAATACTGGGGTTAGGGAGATTGGAGAGCTCGAGCTTGAGGAAGGCGTGGGGCTGATGAAAGGGATAGATATCCTTTTATAATGCTACAAATACAGAACGTCCCCCACTTTAGCCATAAACCTCGCCGGTTCCCAAAGCGGTTGTGCGTAATGAGCGGCGTGGGTGCTCATGTCATATTGATAAGGATCCCACAATAAGCGGGCACGATCTCTATTCTGATGGCACGTGTTAATGAGGATATATCTCAAAATGTGATACAAGGACCAAATAAAACGGTTCGATATGTTAGTGGGTTGGACGTGATGCTGCACCCAAAAGTTGGCAGTAGAGACACACTATTCATTTTCCTTCAAAAGCCTTGCCTTCAAGGCTAAGGGTTGTACTAACCTTGGAGAGCCGAACACTAGACTCCTTTTTGCAGAAGATATATTCGGGAGAAGGAACCCACCTTGCAATGTCGAAGACAATATGGAAGCCGAACTCATCGTAATCGAAGTCAGGTTCGGGGGCTACTGAGGGAGTCCTGGATAGAGGGGTCCTCGGGAGGCCATATAACTCTTGGTGGGCCGGACTGGTCAGCCAGACTGGTGGGCTGTGAAGATCATAGTCGAAGATCATCTGTCGTATCCGGATAGGACTCCTGTATTCATGTAATGGCAAGTTTTAGGTTTGGGTATAATCTTTCCTTCCTCTGCAAGGTGGTATGTACGAACCCTAGGCCCCTCCGGTGTGTATATAAATTGTAGGGTTTAGTTCATAGAGGCTAACGGAGAATCTCAAATCCTCATAGGCTAGACTTAAGGGTTTAGCCAATACGATCTCGAGGTAGATCAACTCTTGTATTCATATTCATCCATATTAATATAGCAAGAAGTAGGGTTTTACCTCGATCGAGAGGGCTTGAACCAGGGTAAACATCTTGTCCCTAGCCTCCTGTTACCATCGATCCTCAGACACATAGTTTGGGACCCCCTACTCCAGATTCACCGGTTTTGACACCGGTAGCGGGCCCAGTGGGAATTCAGCATGCACGAGGTTGCCACGTCGAAAGTATAAAGGCGGAATAGGCCTTCAGCCGACGGGCGAACCGGTGCGCGCGCACGTGTGATTTTAAACCTGACGGGTGGGTCCCACCCTTCAGGGCGTGAGGCTAACGGATACGGCCCACGTCTGTCGTCATTTACCTCCGTCCAAAAATGGCGGCGAGCTCGCCGGCGACGATGTGGGGCACAACTAGAGATGGTGGTGGTACCGTTGAGCTCGGGAGGGTGTCACCATTCTGGTGGTGCTGGAGTTGGCATACGGAGAAGCCTGGTTCACCGACGACGAGGTGGTAGGGCAGCGGCGCGTCGGGAGGTGGATGAACTGCTCCGCTTGGACTACAATCGATGCAGAAGAGAGAGGGGAAGTGAGCAGCATGCCCTTGCGGCTCCAGATCGAGCGAGAGTGAGGCCGGAGAGGGCTCGTACCTCTGGATCGACGACGACCTGAGGCGGCGGAGCTCCGGTCAATCCCGAGCACAGAATCTCTCCAAGGATGATAGGGTGGTGCGGAGGCATGCTTGGGGATGTGAGAAGGAGGTGGATGCCAAGAGAGAGTACCGGGTGGAGCTTATATAGCCGGGCGCCGGTCCACCATGGACGCGTGCGCCGACGAGGTCACAGGCGAGGCCAGCGGCCGTGAGGGCACACATGAGTGAGTTCGGATCGTTCGTGGATGAGGTCTACGACCAGGGGAGCGAAGAGAAGTATCCGGGAAGGATCAAGAGAGCTTGCGCGTGTGAAGCCGCTCATTAGAGCTCGCGGGCCGCCGGCGCGTGCGTGAGCGAAGCAGCAGGAGCGAGAAGGAGGATGAGGACCGAGGCGTGCTGTGCTGCGGACGTCGAGAAGCATCGGCTGGTGTGAGGGGGAGGCTCGAGGTGGCCAGACGTTACGGATTGGGGGCGGCTACAGTGCGGGTGGTTTACCGAGGAGTAAATAAAGGGGAGAGGGCCTAGGATGCCCTGGACAACCAGTAGGAGAGGAGAGAGGTTGAGGGAGAGAGGGAAAATGGATGTCGAGAGAGAAAAGGAGAGGGTTTGACCTACCAATGATTGAGCCATGGCCATGCTAAACTTACTAGAGGTAAAAGGGGGACTAGGAGAGGCTCTGGTAAAAAGTTGGGCTCAAGAAGAGCTAGGAAAGAGGTGAAAACAACAATTTTGGAAAATCACCATAAGGTGTTTCATGGTGTCTTCGGCAAGAACTTGAGTTCCTCTTGGCGCGAGACTTAAAAGGATGAAATGTCACATATAAATAGGGTACTCCACCAAGTTTGAGATCGTTGGGGAAAAGTGGCCATTTTAACTTTGGTAAACCCTAGAAATCAACAGAAATGGCTTTTCCATGATTTAGTCATGCAAATCATTCCTCCTCGATTCACCACTTTGTGTAGTGTCATCATTTCAGGTTGTGAGCATGTCCACAAAATTTGAGGTCAATTAAAAAGTTGGCAATGTAGAGTTGTTCAAATTTTGTTTTGGACAGAGAGGGTTTTGGAACACCTTGATCATGATATCCTCGTCCCCAACTTGTGCCATTTGGTATAGACGCATTATTACACAATTTGAGAATGTGCACCAAGTTTGAGAGCATTTGGACAAGTTTAGCAATGTAAAGTTGCTCAAACTTCAAAATGGATAGAAATGGAAGGGGGTTTAATGAGGCTTCAAGGCATGACGCATGGCAAGATCATGAAGTATGTCATATGTGACATGCTAGAATTTTATTGGAATATTTAGGGAATATTTCCCTTATAAATATTTCAAAAGCTTGAAATATCCAGAAAGGGTTTTTGAGGGATTTGACCAATATTTTGAACATGACCATGTGTTGAAACTCTTATATATGGACAATATATGTCCTATGGGTTTCCCTAAATTTTCTCACATATTTTTGAAATAGATAAATAATTTTAACCTATTAAAGACCATTTCTGGCCTAAAGGAAAAGCCTTTAAACAAAATAGTAAAATAACTTTTAAAAATTATACTTTTGTGGTTTATGGGAGTCCTATACCTAATAGGATTCAAATATAATTTTTGAAAGATTTTTCACTCCTTTAATTAAGTACTTGTAGTTCAAGTCTTAATTCAAGGGTTTTTGGAAAACTAAATTTAGAAAATACTATTTGGCCAAAAATATTTTTGTAAGAAAATAATATTATGTCCTATACACATGGCATGATCATTGGGCTAAGTTTTGGACCAAGGGGAAGGAGTATGAGAGTTGGAGGATTTAATTGATTTTTATAGCACTTGCAAACAGCAAACAGAAAACCAAATCAAGTAAAGTCAAAAACACTCAAAAGTTTTTGTCAAACCTCATTTTAGCATGATTTATTAACTTAAGTGTTGTGGCATGAAGATCGGGGTGTGACACGTCCCAGGAGGGCCGGTGCGAGGGCCACCCTCACAACTATGTTCGCATGCCTTTTAGCATGCCGAACTGCGCAGCCCTGCACCAGCGCCGCATGTGGGATGTCCTGTCGGGGCGCGAGGCCAAATATCATGAGATCCTGGAAGAGGAGGCGCTAGTGCTCCGCGAGCTCCCTGAACCTCAGGAGCCTCGCGAGGTCCCGGAGCCAGGCGACTCATGAGGAGCGACTTCTACGACACGCGTCTTCAGCTTCTCCAACACTCCTCCCACAACGGTGCCAGGTGACATTTTGTGTTTTGTTCAGTTGGGAGCGCCCATCGGGCTGCATCATCCCCAAGCCATGTGGGTCCGTCCCTGCGGCGTATATCATCTTTTTGTTTAAATTTAGTTGGGGGCGCTCCTCGGGCTGCGTCATCCTCAGACTGTGTGGGTCCGTCCCTCTGGCATGTATCATTTTTGCTCAAATCAAAATTGGCTTTGCTTGAGAATAGGTCTTCCTCTTGGTTTTTGAAAGTTGCTTGTTTGGTGTTTCTTCATTTGAAGTGTCACCGCGCCCTGACCAGCAGGTCAGGGCGCGCAAACTAGTTCCCTTTTTGCAGCCTGGGACGCCTCTGTGGGAACCGTGCGTCGGGGGCCCCTCCTGGGTTATTACATGAAGAAGCTTAAGAACTATGCCTATGCTCTGGTCCGTCCCTACAGCGTTGATAAACCCAAGTGACCGAGCTCCGTCTGACGGGACCGCCCCGCTCACGTCACCTCCTGAGGTCCTTGGTGCTTGACCTTCCCATGCAATGGCCTCTGGAGGTTCACTTCGGCGCAGGTTACAGCTGTCACACAGAAGCTCTTAAAGAACAGGCGCAACCCGCCTTGAGGTAGAACCTCATGGGTCCCGCACTGTCTCACGAGTGCCCATATACATCTCCCCCAGCTGGGCTGTACAAGACCGGAGTGCTCCTCCGGAGGGACCTCCGCCCACGCGTCCAGTGGAAGCCCCATGCTCCGTGCTAGCGGACAACATGGTCGAGGCGCGGGTATGCCCACGCCAAGTGGTAGCCCGATGCTCCGCGCTTGGGATAAATAAATGGGGGTGCCTCCAGGCTGCACTAACTCGAGGATGACCTCTCGGTCGACCGTTCAGACTCTCCCTGAGATGAGCGCGCAGGGGCTGGACACGGGGGCTGCGCCTAGGTCGGTCCTACCTGGCGTGCGCCACCTCACCAGGTCCTTGTACCTGGTCCTTGCATGCCCGACTAGGCAAAGGCAGACAGGAAGAAGGTATGGAACTCGCAAGGGCAACTCGCACGTCAAGGCGGGCCCCTGAGCATCGCAACTCAAGGGCCTCACTGGCCTCTTAGCCCCTCCCTCGCCTCTTGGTCCTGTCCTGGTGATCCGGACGCCCCAACGGCGGTCGATGAACGCGCGAGGTCGGGCTCTGCCGACGCAGAGCCCTAGTGCCCTTGTGAGACTCTGGCTCATAAAAACACTAAGCCTTTTTGTACGTCAAGGGGGACTCCTGGGCATCGCGACCCAGGGGCCTAACTGGCCACGTAGCCCCTCGCCCCTTCGTCTCGTCCTGGTGATCCGGACGCCCCAACGGAAGTTGAGGTATGCGTGGGGTTGGACCCCTTCGACATGGAGCACCAAAGGCAAGCAATAAAGAAAATAGCAAAATCCAAATCAAATTATTACAAAGCATACTGTTTTCAAAAGTTCAAAGCAAAGTTCTTACGCCTCCACGAGGCACGGTATATGTCGCAGGATAAAGTAGGGAGCAGCAGCGCCATCGTCCTCTTCTTCAGTCTTGGATGCCACCATCGTCCGCCTGGGGATACTTGTAGTCAGCAACGTCACCATCATCACCCTCATTGGCTCCCTCCACTGCGTTTGTAGGCTCGACAGGGTGGAACTGCTGCAGCAGAGCTTCCACCTACTCCTTCACAACTTCGGCGGAGGCGTCTTGAAGCTCGGGAGCCGTAGGCTCAAGCAAGGTGCCAAAGTCGATGTGGGGGTCACGAAGATGAAGGTGATGGTAGATGTGCGTCGCAACCGAGACGGAAAAAGCGCGGACCTCCGCTTCCACCAAGGGGCCCAACCTGACCACAACGCACTCAAGCTCCGTGGCAAGCCTGGGGAGCAGTTCGGCGGGGTCCTCCTCTGGTGTTGACAGCGGTGCCTTGTACCCCGTAGAGGGATCGCAAGGACCCGCGGAACTTTTCCTCAAGAGAGACAAAGGTGTCGCGCTTCATGACGGCTGCTTTCTTAGCCTTAGTGAGGGACCTCCGGATCGCCTCCAGCTCCTTCTCCAGTGTCTCCAGGCGGCTACGTTCCGTGGCTTATTCTTGGGTGGCCTGCTCTAGCTCGGTGTCGCAGTTGTCAAGCACCACCTGCCGGGCGTTCAACTCCTTCTCCCGCTCCACAAGACGGCGGGTGTCATCATCATGCTTGATGGTGAGGGCCTTTAGATTGGCCTCTGCCTTGAGGCAGTGCTCTTCGGCGTCCTTCTCATCGCCTCGCGCCGCATCACGCTCGACTGTGGCCAAGCCGGCCACCATATGGCCCTCTTTGGCAGTGGCCTCAGCTTCGTTCCAGGCCGTCCTGAGGGATGAGTAAGCCTTGAGCCACCATGAGATTAGCCCCAAGTGTCCCGTCACCAGGCGGCGGTCAGCATCATGAAGGCCGAGCTGCAACTGGCCCAGCTCAGCACGGGCATCTTCCAAGGCGCGGGGCATGCTGGAGGAGACAGCTTGAGGAGAGGACACCTGGGCTGGCGGAGCGGCTAGAGCATGGACGGCAGGGGGCTCTAGAGCCCCCATACCTCTGGCAGGGCTGCTGAGAGCTGAGGCCTCTGAAGCCAGCTTGTCCACACTTGTGGCCGTCTCCTATGCTGGGGCCTCAGGGCCTCGGGAGGTGGGCACAAGCCTGGGTCGTCGCGAGGTGGGTCTCGCCTCCGATGCTAGAGTATCGGCGGCAACAACAGGCGTGGCCTCGGAAGGCTGGGCCTCCTCCCTCCTCTTCGTCGACGACGGCGGTGGCCTGGACAAAAGAAGTGGGACATACTAAGAACAACACCCAAAGTAAAAGCAGAGGTAAGATAAGATGCTTACTGCTTGACAGGAGCGAAGCGGCCCCAAGTTTCCCAGACACAGGCCCCGCCGCGCTCTTCGGGGCAGGCAGGTGCGTCGTGGCAGACCCGTAGGCATCGATGATCGACGACGAGGCGGGGGCATCGCCCTGGACAGGCGGGACCGCCCCGCCCTTCTTCTGGGTGCCGCGTGTCAGCCTTTTCAAGGGGCATGCCCCAGATCTGGTGGTCACCTCGGTGGGGCGTGGCGACGCCTTCACCAAATACTCACCGGCATCATCATCATCATCATCGAAGAAGTCACGGAGGAGCTCGCTCTGACGAGGAGGAGAAGTCTCCGCCACCTCCTCCAGAGTCGTCTTCGAGTCGTCTTTCCCCCCTCGTCGGAATCCTCACCGGAGGACACCAGCACCGCAAGAGGAGGGGTATGGGGGCTTGTCGGCGGCACAAGCCCTCGCTCGTTGAAGACATGCATGGCGGCGACTTCGTCATCCCTGTCCTCCCGGCTGTACAGCGGAACGTAGCCCTCGGGCAGGTCCCCAAGGTCCTTCTCGATCATGACGCACATGACCTTGCCCAGTTCCTCGGCGGTCAAGGCCACTGGGTGCAGCCGGGGCACGTCACTCTTGCCCTGTAGGGTTCACAAGGGACGCGAGCGTGCCTGGAGAGGGGCCAGCCGCTACTTCATGAACTCCTTCACAAGCAGGGCCCCCGTTAGTGTCCCCAACGTGAGTTCCTTCATCATCACCTCCAACAGCCACGCCACCCAGAGGTCGGTGTGCTTCTCGTGAGCCCACCGAGCCAGTTTCTCCTGCGACGCAGTTGGCAACTCCAGCCAAGCACGGGAACAATTGGCATTCACGAAGACCCACTTATGCCGGAAGTCGTCCACCTTCTTCTTGGCCTTCGAGATCACATTGTCGGGATGGAGCGCGACAAAGACGAGCCCCCAGGTATAGTGGTCAGTGTTAGCCCGAAGATAGAAGAAGTGGCGGAAAAGTGCGACGGAGGGTAGCACTCCGACAAACGCATTACAGTAAAAGGAAAAAATTGACAAGAGGAAGGTGGAGCTGGGATGGAGATGAAGGGCACGAATCTAGTAATGATTGAGGATAGCAAAGAAGAAGCTAGAGAAAGGGGGACGAGCCCCACAAAAAGTTTGTGCAGGAAGAGGGGGTAGAAGGTTTTACCTAGGGACCCCAGCGTGGCAGAGCCGAACTGGACCTCCGTATCTCCCCCCTCGTTGTGGCTAGACGCCAAAAGTGGGAGTACAACGGTGAGGTCCTTCTCCTTGGTTATGGTGGAGGCGCTAAGGGCCGGCTCGAAGTTAGGAACCAGACACGAAGGAGAAGAAGAGGGCTTGGTTATCTCCATGGCCATCGGTGTTGAACTCAAGGGCAGGGCTCGGTAGATCTGGAGGCACTTGTGGCAAGCAGGAAAGAGGACCTAGAGAAGACTAAAGGAAAGTAGAGGGAAGCCAAAAGTGGGCGATGGCCCCTTTTTGTCAAATCGAATGGTTGCCAAGGCTGCGTTGGGAAGCGGAGACGCCCATGTCCAATATAGGCGCTACGCGTCACCAAGGTCCACACGCGGTTGGGGCCCGCGGTGCTTCACCCTTGCCCTTTGGCTTCGCCTCGAAGCCATGTTCGAGCACGCCTTGGACCCCGGGGCTACTGCCGGCGTTCTAGGAGACAGGGTACCCAGACTTGCCTCCCTGAAGCCCACGACGTGGCTCCTTCTCAGGCCTGGTATGACCCATCTTCAACATCAACACTCAAGACCCTCGCGAGGGGCCAAGCCTCGTGAGGGAAACGACGCCAAGACCTCCGGAAGAGGCAGCCTCGGCTGGCCGGCTCCTGAGGAGCGGAGAACTCTATGCAACCCCCACCTCACGAGGAATGCATGATGCAAGCCATGATGACCAAGGCCCCGTGGGCGCCAGCGGTGCTAAGGAAGTAGGCTCAGGCGCGGAGTCCCGAGGAATCTGCCAAAGGTTTCCATTTCCATGCAACAACACCAAGATCGCTAGGACGGCAGGACGGGGGTCATCGCCGAGCCCACCATGGTGTCAGGATCAGAGGCTTTGCAGGCGAAGACCACCTTTAGTCAAGATAAGATGTACTAGTTGTCTCCCGTCAAAATTTTCCATTGTGGGATCCCTTCCCGCCAACATTTTGGGGGAAGAGGACCAAGGCCACTATATAAGTAGGATAGTCACCACCTAGCGAGGGGACGGATCATTTAGACCTTCCTCTCCACCACAAAGGAAGAACACACCTCTGGAGGTTGTTCACCCACTGTATTAGTTCATCCTCAGCCCGTCTCGAGGCTAATCCACCACACTACTGGAGTACGGCCACTCACGGCTAGGTGACCGGAACCAGGCTAAGCAGACACGTGTCTCTTTTACTTTCCTGTTCATCGAACTAGTTCGTGGGACGGCGAGTAGGTAGATAGGCGAAGTTGAGTTCTTCGCACGCACCCCAGAGTTCAAACCTAGAAGGGTTTTGCGGAGCCCTGAATAATTTGTTTTTAAATTCTAGTAAATCCAACACTCATATGAAATTCATGAAACTTGGCATGCTACCATGGAATGGCACCCGACACGCTGTGTTATTTTTCGTGTCCATTTTGAGAGAAGGCGCACTTGAATAACAGCCAACAAAGGCATTTGAAAAAATAGCTGCCACTATCATATCTCAAACGTTTGTATTATTCAAATCATGTGCATTCTGTTAACCATTCACGTGACACCACGTGTCTTGGTTTTAATGGCTATAGCAGGTGTCGTGCGGACAGTTGCTTGACTGAACGGGAGGCGTGCGAGCGTAGTGCGGTGCGCAGGTCGACCGAGAGGCGTGCAAGATGCCCTCCAATGCGCAAGCTCATCGGGAAGCGGGCAAGCAGCACACTGCACAGGCTCACTGGGAAGCGAGCCCTTTGACTTCCATGGCCACCTGCCTTCCTCTCCATTAATGGCACCCGAGCCACTGTTTAATACGGGCGGCCTTACTGTTCTCCTCCCATTCCCCTACCTCCCGCAGACATTCACCAACGCCATGGCGCGGAATGATCATCTGCCACTAGTATTCAAGTTTGGTGAAGTCGACTCCGAGCCGAAGGAGATAGAAAATAAGGAAGAATGGGGCCTCATGGACATGGGCCTGAATGAGTTGGCCGCGGCGGTTGCTGTCGCCGCTCCTGTCCCAGCTCCTATCCTCGCGCCTGCGCCAACGACCATCCCCGTAGCATTGACCGGCTAGTCGCCGAGCACTATCGCAGAGCTGGAAGCCGCGGGCGTTAGTGAGGTCTCCGTGGACCCGCGCGAGCTCGTGTACATGACACTGCCAGCGCCCGTGCCCATGCCCGTGCGTGCCCCTCCATCCATCGTGGAGCCGGTCCCCGTGTGTTTGGCTGGACCCGCCGCGCTCATGCCCGTGCGCGCGCCCCCCTCGCGGCATGGGACACCGCCGTCGACCGCTACCTCTCAGCGCCGCTAGTTGCCATCCTCCCGTGCCCTGCCTGTCGATCGCGCGATGACATGATGTTTGATTTACAAGTGAAGAACATTATGTGCTCCCTTGAAGACTTCAACAACGGCGTCCTGGAGGACGACAACAACAATGACGGTGAGGCACGCCGCCTCCGCCACCGCCGGAAATAGTTTTTTTGGGGTTTAATACTGTATCTGGATCATATGAATATAAATTCGCAGTGTGACTGAATGAAAGATATGGTTTGAATGAACTTGTGTTTTTCTCTCTTAATGTACAAACTTATCAAATGATTTTCGTTTGAAAAAACGTCAATGGTTTTTAAATATACAACACTCATCGCAAACGTTTTAGTTAGAACACTCGTATGCAAACCGACAGCTTCCCTAGGAAGCCAAGGGAAAATGTGCCGAGGAGAATTTGTGGAGCTCTTGATCGCAAACGTTTTAGATAGAACACCCATATGCAAAGTGAGAGCTATGGTCTTCCCTCTTAAGTCAAGGGAAAATTCGCACCGTAGGATTTGTGTATCTCTTCAATGCAAACGGTTCAGATTGAATATGATATGCAAATTCAGACTATGTCGAGCAGGATTTGTGCATCCCTTCAATGCAAATAGGTGTTTTGGGTGACCCGTGTGCAGCTACATACAAATAATTTGGTAAGATTTGCATCTATCATATTGGGTATGTTGCCATTTGTCAAACTGGAAAGATTGGCATTTGTTGATCTAGTATCATTGCCATTTTTCAACCTTGTAAATCCGTGATTGTCAAAATATGCAGCTAAAAATCACTCGCACTGTCTAATTTTTGCAACTAAAATTCAGTAATTAAGCATAGATTTCATTCATAGATTAAGCAGTCGTTCTTTATACAAACAGTTCAATTCGACACCTGAACCGACCAAACTATTACCCAATTGTTGCCAACCACGTACTTACATAGCTAGTTTAAATATATATACTTGCTAATTTTAAAAACATTGTACAGTTCCACCACATCTATAGTCAGATGAACTGAACAAAATAGCCCCTAAATACTACTACTACTATGGAGGGGCTTTGTACTACTTCTGGAAGCCCCACCTCTGCCGAGCGCACTAGGTAAGAAGCAGAGGAGGAGAACCCTACCGACGAGCATGATCACTGCAATACGGTGCATGCCGCTGCTGCACCATCAGTGACGCTCACCTCAAACGCCCTCTGCCGCTCCAGATGACCCCTCTCGAAGCGGTGATTCTGCTCGTAGATCTCCTAATTCCTCGCCTCTGACGCAGCGTGTGCCACCGCCACGGCGATGGTAAGGCTCTTTGCATGCTCGACGAGGTGCTTCTCCTCCTTCCGCAGGAACTCGGTATAGCGCGCAATGTCGCTGACGCATGTGCGGGCATCCATCTTCGCCTCCTGCCTTCTGGCGGCGGTGGCGGAGCGGGTGAAGACCTCAGCAGACGATGGTGTGATGGCGGCCACGGCGGCCGACGATGGGGTGGCGGACACGAACACCACCTCCCGCCTTCGGGCCTCGGTGGCAGAGCGGGTGATGGCCACGGTGGCCGGCAGTGGGGTGGCGGCCACGACGGCCACCTCCCGCCTTTGGGTTGTGACGGCGCAGCGGGCGATGGCCCTGGCTTTTGATAGTGGTGTGGCGGCAATGGCGACCGGCAACAGCCGCCGACGAGCAGCGGCGGCGGAGCGTGTGGTGGGTGTTCCGCCCACGACACTACGCCGGGGACTGGGCTACCGCCGCGGTGTAGCCTCCCAGCTGGAGCTGTCCTCTGATGATGGCGGAGTGCCATAGGCGATTGTAGGAGAAGCTGACGAGATAAGCTACAGGGAGGGACGAAAAATGCAACGCTGGACTCGCCGGCCGTGAGGGTATATATAGCAGACCGGTAAGTATTGGGATTTCAGGTGGTTCCACCAAGTCTGGCGGGAAGCTTGCGTGGGAACCTGTGAGGTTGCGCAGGAACGGGCTCACCGACGATTCATTGGCACCAGTTTGAGCCATCGATTGGCCAAAAGAACACCGCCGCGCGCTGCGCAAGCTTGCGTTGTAAGCTGTCTGCGGCAGCGGGGTGACAAGACGTGCGAGAGGAGGACGAAAGGCCATGTACACATACAGTTAATAAAACAATGTTTGCGATTTAATTACCTACTATACCCCCATCCTGGTTTATAAGTAGGATTTAACTAATAAAATATGAATGCATGTCGCCAAAGATTATATAGTTGGATTCGTATTTGAACATAGTTTCCAATTATATAATTTTTATAACATGCATTAACATTTTGTTGGTTAAATTTAAGGGCAAAGTATGGCACATAATATAAAGGGGACTATAGACCAAGATGGAGGTAGTAGCACACGGCCGCTCTCTACGCAGCGACGCAACTATCGGCGGGCCTATAGGCGACCATTTCCTGCGTGTTCAACTGCTCAATGCGTGTGGCTGCCTGCGGTTGAGGCGGCCGCATTGCATGCTCTGCTCTTGCATACCTCCAGATGATATGCCCTTATCCTCCACGCGTGCTGCCAGTATTTGGGGCGCGCACAATCACACACATTGGTGTGCATGCGGTTGCGCCGGGTATGGCATGACGATGCAGTTACCCACTACAAAAGCTCCATGCATACGCGCTGAGAATCCAGACGCCCGGACCACATTTATTCCTGTAGCTATTTACCTTCATCTCTCATGTTACACGACACAATAAGCACACCCATGATGACACATAAAGAGAGGACATCCATTGGTTCCAATGGCGCTCCCCGTGGCCCCAATGGCGCTCCCAGTGGCCGACGATGGCAACGGTGGGCAGTTTACCATCCATCACGTAGTGGACACCCACGTGAGGGGGAAGGCCCTCTCAGTGGTGTACACAAACGATCCGGTTTTGGTGGAGAGCTCCATCCAAACGATATATGGAGTAGTTCCTTGCCGAGGACAAGTACCAAGTGGTCGGCTTCGACCTCGAGTACACCATCGGTCGTGCCGGGCACGATCAGAAGGTTGTCGTGGCCCAGTTGTGCGTGCGACATGACGTCCTCATCTACCACTACCACCTGTCCACATGGCCTTGTGAGCATTTCTCCAGTATCAACAGCTCTGACTATAGTTTTTCTACGGTGGACACCACCAACGATCTAAAAGTGCTCAAGGTTTCGAGCTTGAAATGCCGGAATCTTGTTAACATCTAGGACCACTATAAGGTCTGGGGCAACGACAACAACAAACTGAACTCCCTGGTTGACCTCGCCTCGGCCATCATCAACCCCTACCACATGAAAATGAAGGATGAGAGCAAGAAGCACAAGAACGCCTGGCACAGTGTTTGACATGACAGACTGGATGAACAACACGTCAAGTACGCGGCCAAGGATGCGTACACAAGCCACGAGATGTACATGTAGATCGTCGACATGAGGAAGTGTCTTCTTCCTGCCCCAGACGAGCGATCGAGCCACAGAGCAGTGGCGGGAGCGTCCCAAGAAGTAGATGACTACAGAATCATTTCTCCTACTTTATAATCCATGCAAATGTTTATTGAGGTGTGTGTGCGAATGATGTGTATAGTCACTTATGTAATTGGATGTTTATTTCAGTTATATATATACATGGTATTCTTCTGTAGAAAGAGCAAATCACATGGCTTTTAGCAGCAATCGTCTATGTTATTATTGGTCTTCGCACACATTTCTGATTACGGACCTGTTTGCCGCGTATCACACACATCTTGTTCAGTCGAACCGTTTCCATTTTGTTGCCTAATCACACACATTTCATCCTAGTGAACTGTATGTCGCATATCGCGCACACCCTCATCTGGCTGCCCGTTTCTGTTGTTCTGCATCATCGCAAACAGTTCTTTTGGATTAACCATTTTCCACTCATTGCACACGCAAATCTAATATGAACCATGTTTGATGTTGCCGCCATCGCAAAAGTTTTGCATTTTTAATGGTTTTATTACATCATCGTTTGTGATTGATGCATCGCACACAGTTTCATCGAAGGGTCTCTGATTCAACTGTCTCGTTTGGACCATGCTGCAGTAGTGCTTGCTGCATCTTTGTTACCATTACTATTACTTGCTCGCTAGAAATTATCTTGCTATCAATCTACTTGTTACCAACAATTTCGGTGCCTCCAGAAATTACCTTGATGAAATCTGCTTGTCATTTCCTTCTGCTCCTCGTTGGGTTCGACACTCTTACATATCGAAAGGATTACAATTTATCCACTATACTTGTGGGTCATCAAGACTCTTTTATGGCACTATTGCCAGGGAGTGAAGCACTTGTGGTGATTGGAATTTGGTAAGGAAGAATTTATATTACGTGCTGAAATTTACTTTCACTTGTTACTATGGATAACAACCTTTGAGGGGTTTGTTCGGGGTATATTCACCTCGAACAAAAGCACAAAGAGTTGCTCCTCAACTTACTACACCTACTGAAATATTTATTATGATATTCCTTCGGGTATGATAGAAAAACTGCTAGCTAATCCTTATGCAGGAGATGGAACTCTACATCCCGATATGCACCTAATCTATGTGGATGAATTTTGTGGATTATTTAAGGTTGTAAGTTTACCCGAAGATGAAGCTAAGAAGAAGGTCTTCCCTTTATCTTTGAAGGAAAAGGCATTGACGTGGTATATGCTATGTGATGATATTGGAGCTTGGGATTAGAATCGGTTGAAATTGGAATTTCACCAAAAGTTTTATCGCACGCATCTAGTTCATCGTGATCGGAATTATATATATAATTTTTGGCCTTGTAAAGGTAAAAGTATTGCTCAAGCCTGAGGATGCTTAGCACTAAATATGTACTTGACTATGATATACTAGCTTCCTTTCGTGAATCTTCTGCTACTCACGTTGATCTCCATAAAGAGAAATAGTTTAAATATCATCCCCTTGTTACAGAAAAGATTGAGGAATCTACAATTGTTAAAGAAGAAACTACCATTTACCAAGCAGATTCAGTTGTGCCTACTGCTTATATTGAGAAACCACATTTCCCTGTTAGGATGAAGAACATGATAAGGTTTCAACGTGGTTAAAAAAAGTAATATTAGAACACCTAGACCCTCTAAACAAATTAAGGTTGAACCTAATGTTGCTATGGTAAAAGATCTCTAGGTTGATAATATAGCTGGGCATGTAATTCATTTCTGTGGTGAAGCTACTAGATTGGCTAAACCCGATAATTAAGATAAGAATAAACCAGTTGTTGGCATGCTAGTATTCTCTGTTAAAATAGGAGATTATTGTTATCATGGCTTATGTGATTTAGGTGCTAGTATGAGTGCTATCCCATTCACCTTATATCAAGAAATTATGAATGATATTGCCCCTGCTAAAATAGAGGACACTGATGTTACTATTAAGCTTGCTAATAGAGACACTATTACACCACTTGGGATTGTTATTAATGTTGAATTCTTGTGGTGGGAAAATAAAATACCCTACTTATTTTCTAGTTCTTGGTTCTCCACAAGATAATTTTTGTCCCATAATATTTGGTAGACCCTTCCTGAACACTGTTAATGCTAAGGTTGATTGCATCAAAGAAACTATTAGTGTTAACTTCAGTGATATATCTCATGAGGTTAATTTCTCCAAGTTCCATAGATAACCTCATGATAAAGAATTGACTAGTAAAGAAGAAATTATTGGTCTTGCTTCTGTTGCTATACCTCCTACTGATCCGTTAGAACAATATTTGCTAGACCATGAGAATGATATGAAGTTTAATGGAAAAATGAAATAGGTAGGATGTTCTTTAATCAAGCACCTATTCTCAAGCATAATTTCCCTGTCGAAACTCTAGGAGGTCCTCCTGCACCTAAGGGTAACCCTATGTTTGAATTGAAGCAATTGCCTGATACATTGAAATATGCTTACCTTGGTGAAAAGAAGATATGTCCTGTTATTATTAGTGCTAACCTTTCAGAGCATGAAGAAATGAGATTATTAAATACTCCGAGGAAGCACTTCACTACTATTGGATATACTCATGATGATATTAAGGGTATTAGTCCCACTCTACGTCAGCATAAAATTAATATTGAACCTGATGCTAACCCAGTTGTGGATCATTAACGGCGTTTAAGTCCTAAGATGAAGGAAGTCATAAGAATTGAAATTTTAAAGCTTCTAGAGGCAGGTATAATTTATCCTATAACTATAGTAAATGGGCGAGTCCCGTTCATTGTGTTCCTACTGTTGTTCCTAATGATAACAATGAACTTATTCCACAAAAAATGTAACTGGTTATAGGACGGTAATTGATTTCAGAAAACTAAATAAAGGTATTAGAAAAGATCATTACCCCTTACCTTTAACTGATCAAATGCTAGAGATGTTGTCTAAGCATACACACTTCTGTTTCCTTGATGGATATTCTAGTTTCTCTCAAATACCTATTTTACAACCCGATCAAGAGAAAACCACTTTTACTTGACCTTTTGGAACTTATGCCTATAGACGTATTCCCTTTGGTTAATGCAATGGACCTGCTACCTTTCAAAGATGTATGACTGCTATATTCTATGACTTTTGTGAAAAGACTGTTGAGGTTTTCATGGATAGTTTTTTCATTTATGGAACTTCTTTTGATGATTGCTTAAGCAACCTTGATTGAGTTTTGTAGAGATGTGAACAAACTAATCTTGTCTTGAATTGGTAGAAGTGCCACTTTATGGTGAGTGAAGGTATTGTCTTGGGGCATAAAATTTCCGAGCGTGGCATTGAAGTGGATAAGGACAAAGTTGATGCAGCCGAGAAAATGTCGTGTCCTAAAGATATTAAAGGTATCCTTAGTTTCCTAGGTCATGTTGGTTTCTATATGAGGTTTATTAAAGACTTTTCTAAAATTTCTAGGCCTCTTACTAATCTCTTGCAAAAGCATATCCCATTTGTTTCTTATGATGATTGTGTAGAAGCCTTTGAATCACTTAAGAAAGTCTTAACTTCTGCACCTATTGTTAAACCACCCGATTGGAACTTACCTTTTCAAATTATGTGTGCCATTAGTGATTTTGTTGTCGGTGCTATTCTTGGACAAAGAGTTGATAAGAAAATAAATGTTATACATAATGCTAGTGATACGTCTCCAGCGTATCAATATTTTTTATTGTTCCATGCTATTATATTATCTACTTTGGATGTTTTATATGCATTAATATGCTATTTTATATCATTTTTTGTACTAACCTATTAACCTAGTGCCTAGTGCCAGTTTATCTTTTTTTCCTTGTTTTTGACTTTTACAGAAAAAGAATATCAAACAGAGTCCAAACGGAATAAAATTTTACGATGATTTTTCTTGGACCAGAGGAAACCTACAAGACTTGGAGACGAGGCCGGAAGATCCACGAGACGGCCACAAGGCTCTAGGGCACGCCCCGGGGGGCACACCTCTAGTGCTTGTGCCCCCCCCCCCAATGGCTCATCCAATCATAATCTCCACACTATAAATCCTTAAATACCCCCCTACCGTAGAGGGGTCGCCAAAAATACTTTTGCACTGACACAAGTTTCTGTTCCCAAGAGATCCCATCTTGGGGCCTTTTCCGGTACTCCGCCTCAGGGGGATTAGATCACAAAGGGCTTCTACATCAACCTTGCTGCCCTTCCAATGATGTGTGAGTAGTTTACCACGGACCTACGGGTCCATCGCTAGTATCTTAATGGCTTCTTCTCTCTCTTTGATCTTCGATACATTTTACTCCTCGATGTTCTTGAAGATCTATTCGATGTAATCTTCTTTTGCGATGTGTTTGTTGAGATCCGATGAATTGTGGATTTATGATTAGATTATCTATGAATATTATTTGAGTGTTCTCTAAACTCTGTTATGCATGTTTAAGATAGCTTTGTATTTCTCTCTGATCCATCGATTTGGTTTGACCAACTAGATTGGTTTTTCTTGCAATGGGAGATGTGCTTTGTGATGGGTTCAATCTTGCGGTGCCCTCACCTAGTGACAGAAGGGGTAGCGAAACACGTATTGTATTATTGCCATTAAGGATAACAAGATGGGTTTTATGTCATATTTCTTGAGTTTATCCCTCTACATCATGTCATCTTGCTTAAGGCGTTACTCTGTTCTTATGAACATAATACACTAGATGCAGGAAGAAGTTTGTCGATGTGTGGAGTAATAGTAGTAGATGCAGAATCGTTTCGTCTACTTGTCATGGACGTGATGCCTATATTCTTGATCATTGCCTTGGATGTTGTCATAACTTTGCACTTTTCTACCAATTTCTCATCAGTAATTTGTTTACCCACCGTATGGTTTCTTCGAGAGACAAGCCTCTAGTGAAACCTATGGCCCCCGGGTCTATTTTCCATTATATATTTTCATATCTATAAAATAAAAATTCCAAAAATACCTTGCTGAAATTTATTTGTGTTTACTTTATTTTTCCTTTTACTTATATTTTAAATCTAGCTCTATTAGATCTCACTCTTGCTAGTGACTGTGAAGGGATTGACAACCTCTTTTTTGCGTTGTGTGCAAGTGATTATTACTTTGTGCATGTGCATATATTGGGGACTTGCTTGTGCCTCCTACTAGATTGATACCTTGGTTCTTAACTGAGGGAAATACTTATCTCTACTTTGCAGCATCACCCTTTCCTCTTCAAGGGAAAAATCAACGCAAGCTCAAGAAGTAGCAGCTAGCAAAACTCTAGACAATGCTCAAAGAAATTATGCTACTAATGAAAAATAATTTTTAGCGGTTGTGGTTGCTTGTGATAGATTCAGATCTTACATACTTCATTCTAAAGTAATTGTCCACACCGATCATGCTACTATTAAATACCTTATGGGAAAGAAAGATGCTAAACCTAGACTTAATAGGTGGGTTCTTCTATTGCAAGAATTTGACTTGCGTATTATTGATAGGAAGGGAGCTGACAATCCCGTAGCTGGTAACTTGTCTAGGTTAGAAACTATTCTTGATGACCCACTACCTATTGATGATAGCTTTCCCGATGAACGACTAGATATCATAAATGCTTCTCGTAATACTCCTTGGTATCCAGACTATGCTAATTATATTGCTGCTAAATTTATACCACCTAGTTTTACATCCCAATAAAAGGAAAAAAATATTTGATTTCAGACATTACTTTTGGGATGACCCGCATGTTTATAAAGAAGGAGTAGATGGTATTACTAGACGTTGTCTACCTGAGCATGAACATAAACAAATCCTACGGAAGTGTCACTCTGAGGCTTACGGAGAACACTATGCGGGAGATATAACTTCACACAAGTTATTACAATCTGGTTTTTGTTGGCCTACTCTTTTCAAGGATGCTCATAAGTTTGTTTAATCATGAGATGAATGTCAAATAATTTGTAATATTGATAGACGTCGAGGAAATGCCTATGAATTATTCATTTCTTATTGAACCATTTGATGTTTGGGGACTTGATTATATGGGACATTTTCCTTCCTCTAATGTGTATACTGATATTTTGGTTGATGTTGATTATGTTACTAAGTGGGTAGAAGCTATTCCAACTTGTAGTGTTGATCATAACACTTCCATTAAAATGCTTAAAGAAGTTATTTTCCTGAGATTTGGAGTCCCTAGATATCTAATGACCGAGGGTGGTTCACATTTTACTCATGGTGCATTCCGTAAATTGCTTGCTAAAAATAATGTCAACCATAGAATTGCATCAATCTAGTGGTTAAGTTGAATTGAGCAATAGAGAAATAAAATTAATTTTGTAAAACAATTTTAATTAGGTCTAGAAAGAATTAGTCTAAGAAACTTGATGATGCACTATGGGCCTACAGAACTTCTTACAAAAGTCTTATGGGTATGTCTCCGTATAAAATGGCTTATGGAAAAGCATGTTATTTACCTCTTGAGTTAGAACATAAAGCATATTGGGCAATTAATGAACTCAATTATGAGTTCAAACTTGTCAGTGAAAAGAGGTTATTTGATATTACCTCATTAGATGAATGGAAAACCCAAGCCTATTAAAATGTCAAATTATTTGAAGAAAAATTTCAGAGATGGCATGACAAAAGAATCCAAAAACGGGAATTCAAAGTGGGTGAATATGTTTTATTGTACAATTCTCATTTTACATTTCCTGCTGGAAAACTTCTCTCCAAATGGGAAGGACCATATATTATCAAAGAAGTTTATTGTTCTGGAGCTATCTTATATTTACTAATTGGAGGCACCAAACAAGACGCCACGTTAAATCTGGAGGTTACAAAATTGTGTCCATTAGATGGACCAATTATCAATTGACACCCGTCAGATCAGATGATGCCCGCTCCACAAATTTTGCGTGAGATGGACTCCTTTCTTTCCTTTTTGTAATTGCAACAGAGTAGAGAATTTTGCTTGAGATGGACTCCTTTCTTTCCTTTTTGTAATTGCAACAGAGTAGAGACGAAAGAAAAAAAAACACATAGGTCCACTTTCCACATCTTTCCTCCGTATAATAAAAAGGAATAAACGAACACACAGATCGTCAAGTCCTACTCCAAGTTGATTGGCTGGTGGAAGCTAGAGTCGCCGGATGTGTCCACGTGCCTCCATTATTGCACGGCTGCAACAGCTGATCTTCCATTGACTAATTTTTGTTTCAGCCTCCAACAGACTACGTATGCCTAATGATTTGAGGTTCAACTGCAATTTGTGTGTTGTTAGCAATCAACCGTTTTTCTAAACCCAAGGTCCAAAACCTGCAGAAACAATGGCGTACGTGTGTGTGTGCTAAGCTAGCCTGTAATAGCAGCTTCATTGATTCCCTCAAGTATTACACGCACGTCTTTCCAAGCAGCTATACGTACGTACGTACGCAGCCTGGTATAACTAGCTTGATCCATCCGTTTGATCCTCCATGACGCCTCAGCGGAACGTCTCGGGGAGAATAGAAAAAATGCAAAAACACGACTTGATGATTGATAGTTGCATGGGCGTCATGCTCCTATTTCTCTTTATTTCTTCTCAACGATACAAGTTACAGGGCTGGCTTGGACGTACACGCGTATATATGCTTGAAGATAGCATAGCAGCTAATCGACTTGATGTAGTATTCATAAAGCTACTTGGTTTAGAATAGTGATCATACTAGGACTAATGCACGTGCCCTGAAAATTTGTGCTTAGGTCTAACATCAACAATGGCGATTGTAAGTTTTCTAATGTAAATTTGGACGACTAAGTTATAACTACTCCCTCCGTTCCTAAATATAAGTCTTTTTAGACATTTCAAATGGAATGTAACATACGGATGTATGTAGACATATTTTAGAATGTAAATTCACTCATTTTGCTTCGTATGTAGTCATTTGATGGAATCTCTAGAAAGACTTATATTTGGGAACGGAGGGAGTATTATTTAAAGTCTATTCTTGAAGAAGCATACGTGTTGATATTTCTGAGGGAAATAAAACCTAGAAGTGTGGATGTTTACGGCTCCTAAAGTGATCTCAACAAAAACAAAATCACTGACTAGGCATGTACTTTAAAAAGACGGAAACCTGCAGATGGTATGCAAAAGAAGACTGCACGGCGGTTACCGAGAGCCGAGGCGTTCCTCAGCGGCGCCGGACGAGGTTGAGTTATTAGGCAAATATTAGCTGGGCAGCAGCCAGTACGTAGCTCCAAGAGCTTGTTTGGTCTGCACGTACATGCCGGCTACATCTTTTGTGTTTTCAGATACAAGGCAAAGGTAGGTTTGATATTACTCTACTTGTGCCTGAGATTTCGAAAGTTCATATGATTTGGGTACATGCATGAAATTCGGTGATACTTTGACGCAAGGTCCTACCCATATATGTTGTCATCTTTGTCAGAATCAGTATGCTGAAATTCTCATACTGGAATACTCATGCAATGTAATAAAAGATATACTCACGCAAGGTAATAAAAGTAGGCCTTATGTCTATCTTCCACGAAAATGAGGTCATATATAAACAAAAAAAAATTAATATTCAATATACAATATGCATATATGTGTTGCCATATAAAATAGGTATAATCATCCATTTACCACAAAGGAAATTTGCATAAATTCGATTACTATAAAAATAAAATAAAATTTCATCACATCAATATGATGTAGTTTAACACAAAAAACTAAGAAGTACACCAATATCATTTTTTAGTTGTACACCAATATTTGTTGACATAACGTATCTGACTTGAATATCACATATTTCGTGATAGAGCATATGGTGCATGATCTACTCATTATCACCAATAAAAGGTGAATATTTTCATGTACTCCAAAAAAACACGTCTATATTTATGCAAATAGTAATGAATGATTCAATCCTGGAAAATCATCACGCCTACAAAATTGTTTAAAATGTTTATGGCGACATATGTCCTCGATAACAAAAACAAAACCAAACTCTATATTCCGCGAAAAAATAGGAACACGTCAAACATTCAGTGAATTTTGCATTTCCAACAGTATATAGCCCAAAAAAATACACACACAACCTTCAAAAATGAATGTTTTACATATTTTATATAAATTTGAGGATATTGGGCAGACACAACATGAATATAACATATTTTTGACACGTCGATGGCTCAAAACGTGTATGCATGCAAAAAATAGAAACAAATGAACTAGAGCTATTTAATTCAATCATTTTCCCTATAGCTAACCACAATGTACAACATTACTTAATAATCAACCAAAGTATCATCATGTATGCCATACATTTTATTTAAAGTTTTGCTAGCCCGTGCAGGCGCACGGGTTTGATGACTAGTTAACATAAATAATGCCGAAGGCACAAATCCGAAGGTGGTCCATGGGAAAAGAATTAAGCAGTATATCTCAGTTACGCCCATTAATGTTGAAACTAACATCATTCAAACCATGACACAAGAGGAATACATAAAAGAGAACTTCTAGAATACTCTAGAACCCTGAAAAGGAAGAAGTACGTGATAAGATAAGTAAACCGACTCTAAAAATTCCATAAAACAAATTTCTGTCAGTTTTGGAATATTAGAAAAAATAATAAAAAAGAAACACCGGAGAAGGCAACCCAAGGGCCCATGGTACCTGGTCCCCCTGGTGCACTCTAGTGGGTCGTGAGCCCCTCGGGTGCCTTCCCATTTCCATTTTCTTATGGTATACTTGTTTCGGAAGAAAAAAAGTTCTTTATATATACTCTCGGACAATTTGACCACCTCATCGCGGAAATATCCTCTTTTCTTGTTTCATATTGTTTTCTATCAGATCTATCGAGCCCGACATCATGTATTCTCCTTCCTCCAACAAGGGAGAAGAGGATGCTTGGCTGCTGAAGATGGAATTAAGAAGGAAGGAAACAAAGGAGGACACCAAGGAGGACAAGGCCAAGGAAGCTGCAAGGGATAAAGCTCAAGAAAGGGAGGCAAGCTATGCTCACTGAGGAAATTGAAAAATAGGAAGACATCCTTCAACCCTTCTATGATCATGTCACCCCATCTGAAATCGAAGCCGTAAGGGCATTGAAACCGTTCGTGTTCAGAATACATATCTTACTCGTGAAATTATTCTGTTGCAAGAGCAAAACATCGCCCTTCGGAGCATCAATCGTAGATTGGAGTACCTGCTGAGGCTAAAGCGTGAAACCACTACCTCATCACCACTGCCAGCACCAAAGAAGGAGACTTCGGTACACGGGTATGAGAACTCCCCTTGGCTTGTGCCAAGCTTGAGGTAGGTGCCCCGTTATCGTATCCCCAATACCTCTATTATCTTCACCAGCTTTTAGTACGATCCTTACTTATTTCGTGATCTAGTTAAATAAGAGTTTAGTATGATCTATTTTCGATTGCTAAGTTTATGATCTATCTATCTATGTAATCGAGTTGAGAGTTATATAATAAAGATTAGTTTGAGTTTAGCTTCTTTACTTTTATGTTTCAATCAAAATAAATGAAATAATAAAAAAGGATCATAAGCTAATTTTATGGAAAGTAATGACATTACATAAGGAGAAGTATAAGTTGTACAAATTATTGGAAGTTAAGAAGCACAACATTGGTCAATGATGCAATTCATGAAAGAATTAATAAGGGAAGAGAAGATTCACATGCAAATACACTAGACATCTTTTATGATTGTGAGCGCCCATTAAATATTTTATGCCAAATTGTTGACGTTGGACAAGGAAGACAACATAATGAATTATGTTTGCTTATATTCACATAGAAGTTATATTGTCATAGATCCTCCAACATGTGGTGCTTGTCCAACATTTTTGCTAGGCAAAAATCCACACCATGTAGAGAGACTACTTGTGCATCCAAAACCCTTAAACCCAATTTCATGTCATGAGAGAGCACTATACCTACCTATGGATTGAATAAGATCCTTCAAGTAAGTTGTCATTGGTGCATAAAGCAATACAAATTGCTTCTAAATATGTTTGAACTTTTATTGTAAAGGAAAATAAGCGTTGTACAAACTTGTGATGGTAATGTAATAAAAGTGACGGACTGCATAATAATGGTTGCTATCATAAGGGACCATATAACGTGACATTCCTTTGCATTAAGAGATTGTGCATCCAAAACAAAAATGCGCATGACAACCTCTGCTTCCACTATTCACCCACTCTGATTTCTTATTTCTGAATCCTCTTTTCATACCAACTTTTAACCTTTTCTCTAAATAGTTTGGCATTTTCATAAACTTGGGTTTTCCATTCATTTAATGAGCTAATATTGAATAACCTCTTTTCACTTGCAAGCTTGAAATCATAGTTAAGTTCTTTAATTGCCTGGCATGCTTTATGTTCTAACTCAAGAGGTAAATGACATTCTTCTCCATAAACCATTTAATAGGGAGACATACCCATAGGATTCTTATAAGTAGTTATATAATCCGAAAATGCATCATCAAGTATTGTATACCAATTCTTCCTAGATCTATTAATGTCTTTTGCAAAATTAGTTTTATTTCTCTATTACTTAATTCAACTTGACCACTAGACTGAGGATTATAAGGAGATGCAATTCTATGGTTGAGATCATATTAAGCAAGCATTTTTCAGAATGCACCATGAATAAAGTGTGAACCACCATCAGTCATTAAATATCTAGGGACTCCAAACCTCGGGAATATAACTTCTTTAAGAATTTTAATAGAAATGTTATGTGATAACCCACAAGTGTAGGGGATCAATTGTAGCCTCTTTCGATAAGTAAGAGTGTCGAACCCAATGAGGAGATAAAGGAAGAACAAATATTCCCTCAAGTTCTATCGACCACCGATACAACTCTACGCATGCTCGACGTTCGCTTTACCTGGAACAAGTATGAAACTAGAAGTACTTTGTAGGTGTAAAGGGATAGGTTTGCAAGAATATAAAGAGCACGTAAATATAAACTAGGGGCTGTTTTAGGTAAAGAAGCAATAAAGCTAGTATAGAGAGTGTGGAAAAGTTGTGATAGGAGTTGCGAAACTGTCCCTAAGAAATTGACTACGTTACTAGACCGATAGCAAGTTTTATGTGGGAGGGGCTCCTGCTAGCATGTCAACCGTTCTTTGGAATTCTATGCACTTATAATTGGAACTATTAGCAAGCATCCACAACTACTAACGTTCATTAAGGTAAAACCCAACCATAGCATTAAGATATATTGGTCCCCCTTCAATCCTGCATGCATCAACTTCTATCCTAGGTTGAAGCTTCTGTCACTTGCCCTCCAATACATAGTCCTATCAACATACAACTAACCCTATGGTGTGATCCACGTGCGCGCTCATATGATGGGCACGAAAGGACAGCAACATAACCACAAGCAAATTAAACCAATCATAGCAATTCACCAATTACCGATAGGACAAAATCTACTCACACATCATAGGATGGCAACACATCATTGGATAATAATATGAAGCATAAATCACCATGTTCAAGTAGAGGGTTCAGTGGGTTGCGGGAGAGTTTACCGCTGTAGATAGATGGAGGAAGGTGATGTATATGTTGGTGAAGATGACGGAGGTGTTGGTGTAGATCATCGTCGCACGATGATGGCCCCGGCAGCGTTCCGGCGCCACCAGGAGAGAGGGGGAGAGAGCCCCCCTTCTTATTCTTCTTCCTTGACCTTATCCCTAGATGTGAAAAGGGTTTCCCCTCTGGTCCTTGGATTCCATGGCATTGGAGGGGCGGGAGCCCCACTGACATTGGATCTGTCTCTCTACCTCTCTCTGTTTTTGCGTTCCAGATTCTGGCCTTTCACCGTTTCTTATATTCCCGGAGATCCGTAACTCCGATTGGGCTGAAATTTTAACACGATTTGTATCCGGATAATGGCTTTCTTGTGGAGAAAGTAGGGCTCCAACCGCCTTACGGGGTGGCCACGAGGGTCAGGGGCGAGCCCACCCCCTGGGGCGCCCCCCCCCCCAAACTCGTGCCCCCCTCGGCCATCGTCTCGCGTTGATTCTTTTTCCCAAAAATCACATATATTCCAAAAAAATCTCCGTAAGTTTTTATCCCATTTGGACTCCGTTTGATATGGATTTTCTGCGAAACAAAAAAACATGCAACAAACATGAATTGGCACTAGGCACGGGATCAATATGTTAGTCCAAAAAATAGTATAAAAAGTTGCCAAAAGTATGTAAAAGTTGTAGAATATTGGCATGGAACAATAAAAAATTATAGATACGATGGAGACGTATCAGCATTCCCATGCTTAATTCCTGCTCGTCCTCGAGTAGGTAAATGATAAAAAAGATAAATTTTGATGTGGAATGCTACCTAGCATAATCTTGATCATGTAATCTAATCATGGCATGAATATTAAGACACGAGTGATTCAAAGAAATAGTCTATCATTTGACATAAAAGAAGTTAATACTCGGGCATCCAAACTGACAATCAAGTCTCACTACTGGAATCTGGCACTTTGCCATCTGCCATGGCAGATGGCAAAGGCATGATCGGCGGATGGCAAAGGCTTTGCCATCAGCCAGCAGATGGCAAACAGTTTGTCTGAATTCCAGTGGGCAAAGGCTTCTTTGCCATCTGCTGGCTGATGGCAAAGAGCCTGTGCCTTTGCCATCAGCTGGCAGATGGCAAAGCCTCTTAACGGGGTTAGCCCCGTTAGAAAGATAACGACATACTTTGCCATCTGCTGGCAGATGGCATAGGATGCAGACACTTTGCCATCTGCTGGCTGATGGCAAAGGCCGCAGGCTCTTTGCCATCTGCTGGCTGATGGCAAAGGCTGCATACTTTGCCATCAGCCAGCTGATGGCAAAGAGCCCAAATAGGCCAGTCCAAATTTTTTTCTCTGCAGGCTCTTTGCCATCTGCCAGCAGATGGCAAAGTGTCTATATTGCCCCATTTAATTTTGTTTTTCTTATATCAATTCATTTTCACAGAAAATCAAACACAAATATATTTATATGACCAATATAGCATATTCAACACATATTACCAATAGTCATGAACACATATATATATATATCCAACACATGTTACCAATAGTAGCACGTTTCATCCGTACATATACATAGTTTCATCAATATTACACAGTTTCATCCATAGGTAGCAAGTTTCACAAGGTCAAAACAAAAACTAAATACAAGCACTCCATCAACCCAAGCTTCTGTGATCTTAAGCAAACCTGTAAAATGGGAAAGAAGAAAGTTAGAAGAAGAAGACTAGAAGAAGAAGATTATTATGATGCAACTAAAATGTGAAGATTATTATGATGCAACTAAAATGTGAAGATTATTATGATGCAACTTATATCTGTAAAATAGGTCATTTTGGAGCTAAGTAAGGTCATTATGTCATTTTGGAGGTAGCTAAGCATATGAAGTCATTCAGGAGCTAAAATATGACATTTCTTAAGCATATTATGTCATTTTAGAGCCAGTTAAGCATATTAAGTGATTTTGGAGGAAAAGATGCTAAGTATAGGTCATTTTAGAGCTATCCTAGGTTAAATAGGTCATTTTTAAGCTAGCTAAGCATATTAAGTCCTTTTGGAGGAAAAAATGCTAAGTATAGGTCATTTTTGAGCTATCCTTGGTTAAATAAGTCATTTCGGAGCTAATCAAGCTTATTATGTCATTTTTAAGCTAGCTAAGAGTATTTAGTTATTTAGGAGGAAAAAAATGCTAAGTATAGGTCATTTTAGAGCTAGCCTAGGTTAAATAGGTCATTTTGGAGCTAAGTAAGGTTATTATGTCATTTTAAAGCTAGCTAAGCATATGAAGTCATTCAGGACCTAAAATATGTCATTTCTTAAGCATATTATGTCATTTTAGAGTTAGCTAAGCATATTAAGTCATTTTGAAGGAAAATATACTAAGTATAGGTCATTTTAGAGCTATCCTAAGTTAAATAGGTCATTTTTAAGCTAGCTGAGCATATTAAGTCATTTTGGAGGAAAAAATGCTAAGTATAGGTCATTTTAGAGCTATCCTAAGATAAATAGGTCATTTTGGAGCTAATTAAGCTTATTATGTAATTATTATTGTGCTAGCTAAGCATATTGAGTCATTTAGGAGGAAAAAATGCTAAGTATAGGTCATTTTAGAGCTAGCCTAGGTTAAATATGTCATTTTAGAGCTAAGTAAGGTTATTATGTCATTTTGAAGCTAGCTAAGCATGTGAAGTCATTTAGGAGCTAAACTATGTCATTTCTTAAGCATATTAAGTCATTTTGGAGGAAAAGATCTTAAGTATAGGTCATTTTAGAGCAATCCTAGGTTAAATAAGTCATTTTTAAGCTAGCTAAGCATATTAAGTCATTTGGGAGGGAAAATGCTAAGTATAGGTCATTTTAGAGCTATCCTAGGTTAAATAGGTCATTTTGGAGCTAATTAAGCTTATTATGTAATTATTAAGCTAGCTAAGCATATTAAGTCATTTTGGAGGAAAAAATGCTAAGTATAGGTCATTTTAGAGCTATCCTAGGTTAAATATGTCATTTCGGAGCTAATTAAGCTTATTATGTCATTTTTGAGCTAGCTAAGCATATCGAGTCATTTTGGAGGAAAAAAATGCTAAGTATATGATTATGTCGCTAGTATCCTTATGGCAGAGAACCCGGGCCGACATGACTAGTCATAGAACCAAGGTGGCACAAACGTACAGGGACAGGCATACATGACCCAGCAATGCACGTGTCGGTCATCAGCGAGTGCAACCAAGTCGTAGCAAGCTACAAGGACTTCGGTGATACACCGCGTGACATTTCCCCGTAGGGACAGACACAGGAGCAAAGAAGGACACATGCCGGTCAATCCATGTGTTCCGGAGCAGTAGCGAACTACCATGGCTCAGTGGAAGCACTAGGAGGCATTTCCCTGTATGGAAGGCTACCAAAGGCATACGACTAGATGTCGAATCCCACAAATACAATGCATTCAAACATACACACATTATGCACGATATGTGTAGATACAACATGGCATCACAACAAAACTCTATTAAGCAAAACACTTGGGAAACTTACCGTCATCACGGAGGTGTAGGTGTAGGTGTAGGTGTAGGACCGGTTGCGCCAGTGGCAGACGGAGAAGGATCGGTCGATGCTTGTCGGGAGTTACGCTGCACCAAAGATTATTTCCAATGTATCATTAGCATGATGCAACTCAAATGTGAAGACTAGTAACTAATGACCATTCAAATGAAACTCACCGTGCTCGCCGGAGAAATGACTGGCATCGACGGAGGGTCTGGCCGTTCTTCTCGCACATGGACTGCACATTTGGTTTTGACGAGTCAGTCATATTAGTTACTAATGAAAGGAACATTGTGTGCATGATTTAGCTAATATGCAGAAGAAACTTACCACGAAGAGATCGTACATGGCCCGGTTAGCCGAGTCGTTCCGGTTCCTCTCCTCCTCCAACAGCCTAGCCGTCCTCTCCTCATTCTCCCTCTCCCTCTTCGTCGCCTGCCGGTCCCTCTCCGCCAACTGCCGGTCCCTCTCCTCAAAAGCAGACTGGGTCTTCGCTCTCTCTGCCTCAATAGCAGCCTGCAACACCACTCGTTAGCATTGTAATCATTGACGGTCGCAAACACAATGTAATGGAGGAAAGGCTACCGAGTCCATATAACAAACCTGGAATTCGATTTCCACTGGTCGTAAACGAGACGGTATCTCAGGATCAGAGCTGGTCTGGCGCTTCTTGATCTGCGGGAGAGTGCTACTACAACGTATCAGTCCATTACCCATGGCTAACGAGCCATGGGACCTCCCGCCACCAGATATCATCACCAGCTCTGGATCAAAAGGTCGGCTCGGGTTAAAGTCCGGCCCTTTCCTCTCCTTCCCCTGCTTAACGTACTGCACCATCTTGTGGTGGGAGGCCACGTTGCTGAAATTATTTGCATTTTCGAGGTCAGACTCAGAGAATGCCTTGGCCTTCTTGTACGGTGCCATATTGGACATGCCATAGAGGTCGAACAGCTCTGGCACTCGAGCCTTGTTGAATTTTGACTAAAAGAGAGGAACAGAGTATTAGTTAAGGACTCAAGCTAGCACAAAGAATGAATTTGCATGAATCATGAAGCAAACCACACATACCCAGTTATTCCCGTACCCATATAGGTTGACGCTGCCTAGATGGTGTGGCACGCCTTTCATTTTGAGACGCTTCTCCTTTGCAATGTTGTGGGCGACACGCCATTGGGGAGAGCACCACTCATCCACCAACGCCTCCCAGCAGTCCATCTTGTCCGCACACCATCTCGGGGGCACCTAAGTTAAGCAAGAGAAATTTGAGCGCTACGCCTACGAATCAAATTAAGGAAACTAAGTACAAGGCCTTAAGAATAGGTAATTACCTTCATGTACTTCTCCTTACTCAGATACTTGTTCCGGCACTTCTCTTTTCTCCTCCTAATACCAGTCTATGCTAAGTAGTCTCGAACAGCCTGCGTCCGAGCCTCGTGCCGAAAGTTTCCAAGTAGGCGCCTGCACTCGGCGTCGATAACCCGAGCCGCGACCTCCTCCTGTCCCTCAGCACACCTGTAGAAGGTCTGCAATCAAACAAGAAAACACGGATTAGAAGGTCCGCAATCAAACAAGAAAACACATGTAGAAGGTATGCAATCAAAGAAGAAAACACAACGTAAATGGCAAAGGAGAAATTACCCAAAATGTGGCGATCACAATGTCGGCCACCGTGGCGCACTCGACGTCGCCGACCCTATGCTCCGGCGGGGCCGGGGCAGCCAAGTAGTGCTCCCAGGTCATTCCTATCTCTGGAACCCGGCCCTCACCGGGCAACGTGACCCACCCCGGAAAGCACTGGCGACAAATCACACCAAGGACAGTGTTGGGCTTGCGGACCCCGTATGAGTGTGTCCAAGAACTGCAGTATGACAAGGCCAACACATTAGATATTCGAAGAAACGTCAAGGCAAAAGGTTAAACAAGAGTAAATGCACTTACTTCTCCCCGTTAGGCGCAATCAACCACCTCTGGTCGGGGGTCGTCGGGGTGGGCGGGAGCTTTGTACCACCACGCTGGTAGACTTTGCGCCCCTCAACCAACTCACCCTCGCTATAGCTATCAGAACTATAGTCTGCACCCTGAACACGACCATGTGCACTCGACTCCGTCCAGTCCTCCCATGGGCTCGGGTCCGACTCAGCGTGACCCCGTCTGAGCTCCGTAGTCTCGTGGGGCGAAGACTCGGCGGCCCGAGGCTCGTGGAGTGGAGTCCGAGACGGGTCCACCTCAAATGGCTCGATCTCAGACGGAGCAGTCCTGTGGTCGGGTGACTCAGCTGGGGGTGGCGGCAAGGAAGGCGTAGCAGCCTTCCTACCTCTCCCGCCGCCACGTCCACCTCTAGCAGCCTTCTCCTTCTTCTTACCC
>LR738711.1:420491050-420593230 GCA_902687465.1 Secale cereale
CGCGACGGCCGCAGGGAAGGGCTGGTTCGATGGGGGGGTTAGATGGGGCGATGGTCTGACCAGCCCGAGCGCGCCCATATGCCAAAATATTGGCTCGCGGGTGTGATTTGGCGGTCCAAAACTTTCGTTCGCCAATTTCAAAAAAAAAAAAATTGGTTCGCCCCCCTAACCAGCCCGAGCGCGCCCATGTAATTACATGGTCTTGCATGTTCATTTCATTTTTTATTATAGTTAATTAAGTTTTTTTATTATGAAAATATAAGTTTTATGCATCTTTTTTATGAGCTCAACATTACAACCAAATTAGAATCTAACCAATAACTAGCAATCTAAGTTCCAAATGAACAGCAACTCAGTTGTTCAAAAACCAAATGGAGGCCTAGTAGTTTTGCCAAAAATTTGGCACATGCAAGGGCTATAATCCAAACAAATTAGGCTAGTTTTCTTTTTTTTGGGAGGATTAGGCTAGTTTTCTTGTTAAATGAGTGATTTATGAGTGTACTAGTAAAGGATTTGTGTGTGCACGATATATTATCTCTTTTTTGTTTTTTTATATGAAAAAAAAACATCTCTTTGCCATCTGCCAGCAGATGGCAAAGAGGTGGGGCTGGACGCCGTTACCCGCTTAACGGCAACATGAGTTGGCTACCTCTTTGCCATCTGCTGGCAGATGGCAAAGAATTGGCTGATGGCAACCATGTTCTTTGCCATCTGTCAGTTCTTTGCCATCTGTTTTTTATAAGCAGATGGCAAAGAAGTTCTTTGCCATCAGCTGGCAGATGGCAAAGAGCTGGCTGATGGCAAAAACCCAGATTCCAGTAGTGTCTTTCAGAATATCAATGCTAAAGAGCGTTATTCCTACAAAATCATATAGTATTTTATGATCCCTTTTCTTAACACAAGGTACCCCTCATGCCCATCCCGGTGTCAGCCAAGCAATTGTTTTCATACTTTACTTTTTCGAACCTTTTCAACTCTTCACGCAATACATGAGCGTGAGCCATGGACATAACACTATGGGTGGAATAGAAGGTGGTGATAGACAAAAGTAGGTTGAATGTGTCACATTGACTAGGCAAATTAACGGACTATGGAGATGTCCATCAATCGATATCAATGTGAGTGAGTAGGGATTGCCATGTAACTGATGCTCTAGAGCTATAAGTGTATGAAAGCTCAAAAGAAAACTAGTGGGTGTGCATCAACTTGCTTGCTCATGAAGACCTAGGGCATTTGAGGAAGCCCGTCGTTGGAATATACAAGCCAAGTTCTATAATGAAAATTCCCACTAGTATATGGAAGTGACAACATAGGAGACTCTCTATCATGAAGAACATGGTTCTATGATGAAGCACAAGTGTGGGAAAAAAATATAGTAACATTGTCAATTCTCTCTTTTTCTCTCATTTTTTCATTTTTTTTTCTTTTTTTGGCTCTTTGGGCTCTTTTTTTGGTGGGCTTCTTTGGCATCTTTTTTTATTTGGGTTTCATTGGACTCATTTATTTTTTTATAACCTCACATGGGACAATGTTCTAATAATGATGATCATCACACTTTTATTTACTTACAACTCGATATTACAACTCGATACTAGAGCAAAAATATGACTCTATATGAATGCCTCCGGCGGTGTACCGGGATGTGCACTGATCTAGCATAGCAATGACATCAAAAAATGGTCAAGCCATGAAAACATCATGCTAGCTGTGTTACGATCATGCAAAGCAATATGAAAATGATGGTGCGTGTCATAACAAACGGAACGGTGGAGTTACATGGCAATATATCTCGGAATGGCTATGGAAATGCCATAATAAGTAGGTACGGTGGCTATTTTGAGGAAGGTGTAAGGTGGTTTGATGGACCGGCGATAATTTTGCGGTACTAGAGTGGCTAGCAAGGTGGAAGGGTGAGAGTGCATATAATCCATGGACTCAACATTAGCCATAAAGAACTCATATACTTATTGCGAAAAATCTATTAGCTCTCAAAGCAAAATACTACAACGCATGCTCCTAGGGGGGAGGTTGGTAGGAGTTAATCATCACGCGCCCGCGACCTTCACGCAAAGATAAACAATCAAAATACAATGCGCGCCAATTTGGTTACATAGTTAGGAGACCATACATGCATGCTTCGGGAATCACAAACCTTAGCACCAATATTTTTACTAAACCACAATCATTCACTAGTACCTCCCACATATTAGCATCTCTATATCGCAAAACTATTGCAAGGAATCAAACATATCATATTCAGCGATCTACAAGTTTATGTAGGATTTTATGACTAATCATGTGAATGACCAATTCCTGTCAACTCTCTAAATAGATATAAGTGAAGCAAGGGAGTTTTAATTCTTTCTACAAAATATATTCCCACGCTCTAACAAATATAAGTGAAGCAAAAGAGCATTCTACAAATGTCGGTTTTCTATGTGAGGAGAAACAGGCAATCCAAACTTCAAATGATATAAGTGAAGCTCATGAAGCTTTCTATAAAGCCACACTCAAAAGATATAAGTGAAGTGCAAAAAGCATTCTACAACTCAACCATGGACTATCCCATACCAGCATGGTGCATTAATAAAATAAAAATAAAAAGCATACGACGCTCCAAGAGTTTACGCATATCATGTGAACAAAATGAATCCGAAAACATACCAATACTTGTTGAAGAAAGATGGGGGCCTTCCGCGGCATCCCCAAGCTTAGACGCTTGAGTCTCCTTGAATATTTACTTGGGGCGCCTTGGTCATCCCCAAGCTTGAGATCTTGCCTCTCCTCCTTCTCCTCACATCAAGACCTCCTCGATCTTCGAACACTTCATCCACACAAAACTTAACCAAACTTTTAGTGGCGGGGTTAGTGCATATGATCAATGAAATCCCATCATGTACTGCTCTAACATTATTTTATAATTATGAAAAAACATTACCCACTATATGCTATCACAATTCTATGGCCCCAAGTCAAGGAGGTTTCAATAAGAATTCAATCATATGCAAATAATGAAGCTATAACATCAATCTGTGAAAACAGGACAGTCTGTAAAGATTTAAACATTCACCATAGTTCTGTAACTCTAAAAATTGTAGCAAAATTAGGAAAAAACAACAATTTGTATAACAAGACTATGCAAAAAATTTCAGATCCTTTCGACGTTCCTGTAAAAAACTAAAATCGCGCACTACAGCCAAAGTTTCTGTTTTTGCACCTCACAAACCAACAAACAGTTAAATCATCCTAAAGGAAACTCTTGGCACATTATTTTTATATTACAATGGAATTGTACAAGGGGTTAATTATTTTTATGAGAAACTTCCATGAAAAATTCTACATTGTTTCTATAAGCATGAACACAAGTTGTCAAGGTCGACCCTTATTTATGCAATGCATCACCTTTCAATCGCTTCTCTTTTTGTAAAAGTTTTAGGTTCCCCTCTATATTTTTTTGTTTTTAAACTTTATAAAAGCACACACCAAATATAAATGACTCTCTAAAACTTCCGGGTAGTCTCCCTGGCAGCGCTTTCTTTAAAGCCATTAAGCTAGGCATATAGTGCTCAAGTAATGGATCCACCCGGAGCCCAAGGTATATCAAAGCCAATTTTAATTAACAATGATTTGTGATTTAGTAGTGAGCACAAAGTAACATATATCATGCAAAAATGAAGTCTAACTCTCTTCCTGTGCATTGGCATGTCATAAAAGAACAATTCATGCACACATAGTAAAGGCCAATGCATAGCATAAACAGTTTCTTGCAATTTTATCGTATTGGAAATATAGAGAGGAGGAGATGTAGTTCCTCTCTCATAATAATTGCAAGCAGGAGCAGCAAGCACAATCATATTATATCTATCAAAATCATCATGTGTAGTAGTAGAACGCAACCCATCACTATAGTCCTTTATAAGTGCAAACTTCTCCGATATAGTGTGGTTGGGAGAATTCAAAAAGATAATAGGACTATCATGCGTGGGTGCAATAGGAATAATTTCATGTTTAATATAATGGACTATAGCAAGTTCATATCCATAAGCATAATTCATATTGGCATCATGGCCACAAGCATAGCTAGCATTAATTTCATCATAAAGGGATATTTCATACGAATCAAAGGGATCATAGCAATTATCATAGCAATCATCCTTCAGTAAGCACGAAGGAAAATTAAACAATGTATGAGTTGAAGAGTTACTCTCATTAGAAGGTGGGCACGGGTAGCTATTCCGCTCTTCCTGCTTTTGTTCTTCGCTCTCCTCCTCATCTTTTTCATCTAATGAGCTCACAGTGTCATCAATTCCTTCTTCCATAGTTTCTTGCAAAATATTAGTCTCTTCTTGGATAGCGGAGACCTTCTCAATAAACACATCAATATTGGCATTGTATTTATAACTGAAATAGCAATATTTCAATATAGCAAGATTTTCAGATCTATAAACATCATCATCATAATTTTCATACTCTTCAAACAAACTCTTGATTCACAAGCACCCTTAAAAGCAACAAATTCTTCTATTTGTTCAACATCATAGTAATCATTGTTGGGGAGCATAGTATTTCAAAAAAAATCCTACGATCACACAAGATCTATCTACTAGAAGCATAGCAACAAGCGGGGAGAGTGTGTCTACATACCCTCGTGGACCGGAAGCGGAAGCGTCTCATGACGCGGTTTATGTAGTCGAACTTCTTCGCGATCCAACCGATCAAGCACCGAACGTACAGAGCCTCCACGTTCAGCACAGGTTCAGCTTGATGACGTCACACGAGCTCTTGATCCAGTAGAAACTCGTGGGAGAGTTTCGTCAACACGATGGTGTGGTGACGGAGATGATGAAGTTACCGTCGCAGGGCTTCGCCTAAGCGCTGAAACGATATGACCGAGGTGTGTTTCTGTGAAGGGGGGCACCGCACACGGTTGGGAGAGATCAACTGATCAACTTGTGTGTCTTTGGGTGCCCCCCTGCCCCCGTATATAAAGGAGCATGGGGGGAGGCCGGCCGGCCCCCTATGGTGCGCCCTAGAGAGGCAATCCTACTAGGAATAGGATTCCAATCCTATTCCTAGTAGGAGTCCACCAAGAAGGAGAGAGGGGGAAGGAAGGAGAGAGAGAGGGAGAAGGAAAGGGGCGCCGCCCCCACTCCTTTCCTTGTCCAATTTAGACCAAGGGGGAGGGGCGTGCGGCCCAGCCTTGGACGGCCCTCTATCTTTCCACTAAAGCCCACTAGGGACCAATACTTCCCCGAGGGGTTCCGGCAACCCCCTCGGCACTCCGGTTTTATCCGAAACCTTCCAGAACACTTCCGGTGTCCGAATATAGTCGTCCAATATATTAATCTTTACGTCTCGGACATTCCGAGACTCCTCGTCATGTATGTGATCTCATCCGAGACTCCGAACTACCTTCAGTACATCAAAACTCATAAACTCATAATACCGATCTTCATCAAACGTTAAGCGTGCGGACCCTACAGGTTCGAGAACTATGTAGACATGACCGAGACTCATCTCTGGTCAATAACAAATGGCGGAACCTGGATGCTCATATTGGCTCCCACATATTCAACAAAGATCGTTATCGGTCAAACCGCATGACAACATACGTTGTTCCATTTGTCATCGGTATGTTACTTGCTTGCGATTCGATCGTTGGTATCTCAATACCTAGTTCAATCTCGTTACCGGCAAGTCTATTTACTCGTTCCGTAATACATCATCTCGTGACAAACTCATTAGTCATTTGCTTGCAAGGCTTATTATGATGTACATTACCGAGAGGGCCCAGAGATACCTCTCCGACACTCGGAGTGACAAATCCTATTCTTGATCTATGCCAACACCACGAACACTTTCGGAGACACCTGTAGAGCATCTTTATGATCTCCCAGTTACGTTGTGACATTTGATAGCACACAAGGTGTTCCTCCGGTATTCGGGAGTTGCATAATCTCATAGTCATAGGAACATGTATAAGTCATGAAGAAAGCAATAGCAGTGAAACTAAAAGATCATAGTGCTAAGCTAACGGATGGGTCTTGTCCATCACATCATTCTCCTAATGATGTGATCTCGTTAATCAAATGACAACTCATCTCTATGGATAGGAAACATAACCATCTTTGATCAATGAGCTAGTCTAGTAGAGGCATACTAGGGACAAACTATTTTGTCTATGTATTCACACATGTACTAAGTTTCCGGTTAATACAATTCTAGCATGAATAAAAGACATTTATCATGATATGAGGAAATACAAATAACATCTTTATTATTGCCTCTAGGGTATATTTTCTTCAGTCTCCCACTTGAACTAGAGTCAATAATCTAGACTACAAAGTAATGATTCTAACACCCATGGAGTCTTGGTGCTGATGTTTTGCCCATGGAAGAGGCTTAGTCAACGGATCTGCGACATTCAGATCCGTATGTATTTTGCAAATTACTATGTGTCCCTCCTTGACTTGATCGCGGATGGAATTGAAGCGTGTTTTGATGTGCTTTGTTCTCTTGTGAAATCTGGATTCCTTCGCTAAGGCTAGCAGATCCGTATGTATTTTGCAAATTTCTATGTCTCCCTCCTTGACTTGATCGCGGATGGAATTGAAGCGTCTTTTGATGTGCTTTGTTCTTTTGTGAAACCTGGATTCCTTCGCCAAGGCTATTGCTCCAGTGTTGTCACAAAAGATTTTCATTGGACCCGATGCACTAGGTATAACACCTAGATCGGATATGAACTCCTTCATCCAGACTCCTTCATTTGCTGCTTCCTAAGCAGCTATGTATTCCGCTTCACACGTAGATCCCGCCACGATGCTCTGCTGGGAACTACGCCCACTGAAAGCTGACCCGTTTAATAAAAATACATATCCGGTTTGTGACTTAGAGTCATCCGGATTAGTGTCAAAGCTTGAATTGATGTAACCGTTTACGACGAGCTCTTTGTCACCTCCATACACGAGAAACATATCCTTTGTCCTTTTCAGGTACTTCAGGATGTTGTTGACCATTGTCCAACGATCCACTCCTAGATTACTTTAGTACCTCCCTGCTGGACTTATAGCAAGGTAGACATCAGGTCTGGTACACAGCATTGCATACATGATAGATCCTATAGCTGAGGCATAGGGAATGACTTTCATTTTCTCTCTATCTTCTACAGTGGTCGGGCATTGAGTCTTAGTCAACTTCACACCTTGTAACATAGGCAAGAACCCTTACTTTGACTGATCCATTTTGAACTTCTTAAAAACTTTATCAAGGTATGTGCTTCGTGAAAATCCTATTAAGCGTCTTGATCTATCTGTGGGGACCCCGACTTGGAAGTCGAGATCACCGAATGCACGTGTACAGTGATCCCAGAGATCAATGCTCACTGAACACACAGAAGCTGAAATAACAAGAGTCTTACATCCATACAAATAGTCTTACACGAATTAAGGCCGTTATGGCCAAGTCTTACATAGATAGAGCCTCACGGCTGAATGGGAAATATCACAAGTAGCGGAAGTCTTTGATAAACGGGTAGAACCCATGCCATCTGCCTTAACCCTACAGGCATTCTGACTGGGATAGCGTCCTAGTTCGCATGGTCGTCTCCAAAGAATTCTTCCTCATAATCCTGCTCTTCCATGCCTGGCCAATTAAATAACCAGTGGCAAGCCAATGAGTACTTTGAATGTACTCGCAAGCAACCCATGATGTGGTTCAAGTAACAATGCAATTGAATAATAATGAACAATCTAGCAGGAGGCTAGAACAATATGCTATCATTAAGTTATGCATCAATAACCTCGCGTAACCTTGAGAACAGGTTACCGACATCAACATGAATATGATTCATCTCATTGAGTCAAGTCACCATCCTGACTCATCACACACATACCAACACCGATGAAGTAAAATTCTGGACATAGTTTAAGTAGCACCACCCAACTGTCCATGACCGTGGACATGGCTATTCGAATAGTTTTACACTCTGCAGAGGTTGCGCACTTTACCCACAAGATCCGGGGAACTTCCGTGTCATCCACGACCCGCGGTACCTCAAGTACCTCAAGCACCTTTCCTTAGACGATACTAACATAGAGTCCACTCGTTGGCACACGGCCTTTGGGGTACAAAAAATAGATCACGGGACTTGCCCTAATTCAATGTTCACGCGTACCCGAAGGGACCAACGGTGTGTCCGGTGCCCTGTAAAAACAGTCATGGCCGTCTATTCAAGCACGACCCCGTCCCGGGAAAGACCTCAAGTCCTCCCGTCACTAGTAATGCGGGCACCATGCTAGTATCGACCTAATTAATCAATAAAGCCCCGTCCCATAAGGGGTAGTGTGGTTGCACATGTTTGGTTGGGACGGTAGTCACACATAAATCTAATCCATCATTCCACCATGCTCATGATTTTACCGGCACATCACTTCTTTCTCAAGTGATGACCTAACACTTCATCACCCTCGGGCATTAGGGGCACCCGATGGGTTCATGCAAAGTTTTCAACTACGGGGGTTCATCTCACACATGCATCATTTAACATTATGACCAACATGTCATCTAGCACATAGCAAGATCAACATTAAAGCATGCATCATGTGGTGGTTCATCTAGGTTATCATCGTAACCCTAATCATCATGCATCGGAAACAAACGGGTTCCGAAGAACAAGTGTATCATGGTCAAGGGGCTGCTTGCCTGGATTGGCTTGGTCTTCAAAGTCTTCTAGTCCTTCTCCTTCTTCTTCCACAGCAACTTCGTCAAATACGGGATCTATACGCCGCATAATAACCACGGAAAAATAAGAATACAAATAAAACAGAAAAACCAAAGTGCTCAGAAAAATGTCAACTCATTTTTGTAAAATACTAGAGGGTTTTCTAAGATGGGGAAAATCTTAGTTGGAGTTTTTGGAGTTACAGAATAGGATATATTGATTTTTGAACAGGAGTTATATTGCTCAAATTTGAATTTAAATCTGAACAGTACAGAAAAGTTTCATGGATTTGAATGAAAGTGGTACCATTAAATAGGTTGGAATATTACAAGATTTTAGGAGTTGGAAATATTTAATTTGGATCAATATTCTTTTCTGCATAAATGTTTAAAACATTAACAGAAAAGAAAAAGAGAAAAAGGGTTCCTGTGCACTGGGCCAGAAGTGGCCACAGTGCACGGCCCAGACGGCTCGGCCTGGCCGCACGGAGCCAGCGCGCGCGCACGTCAGGTTTCAAACCTGACGGGCGGGGCCCGTGGGTCAGCGGCACAGAGGAGGGGAGAGAGGTGGGGGGATGACAGGCGGGGCCCGCCTGTCATCTCTAACCCCGCGGTCACGGCGGCGGCGAGCTCACCGGCGACGATACCGGCCACGGCGATGGCAACAGAGGCCAGGGACGGACTCAGCGTCGTGTCGCGGTTGCAACGGTGGTAGTGTGGCACGGCGGGGAGCCCTGGTTCGCCGGCGACGATGTGCGACGGCGGAGGCTCGTCGGAGGTCAGTTGCAGCGGCCGTTTCCGACTGCAAACAGAGGGGGAAAGAGAGGGGAAAGGGTCAGTGATGTGCTGCGGTTCCAAAACAAGTGGAGGGGGAGGCAGGGGAGGCCTGTACCTCGAGATCGCCGGCGGCCCGACGCGGCGGAGCTCCGGTCGATCCCGAGCACTGGGGCGCTCCGGGGTCGAACTAGTGATGCGGGAGGGACCAGGGGAGAGTTGTGAGGCTGGTGGTGGTGTTGGAAGAGCTCGGGGAGGTCTATATATAGGGCCCCGACGAGGACCCGTGGTCCAGTGCGCCGGCGAGCTCCGGCTCGTCGCTACAGCGCACGGGAGGCTACGGGGGTGAGTCAGGGGAGTTGCTGGACGAGTCCTACGCCCAGCTAAGGCAAGAGGAGGAGCGGGGGAGCAACAGGGAGGCGCGCGCGTGTGGAGCAGAGGAGTGGCCGAAGCAGGCGGCCGGTGCGCGTGCGGCGACGCTCACTGGAGGGCGCAGGAGGAGGGGGAACAGCGCCGGGGACGTCGCGGACGTCGAGGCGCCTCGACTGGCGCGAGGGGGAGGCTCGAGGTTGTCGGGGATCAACGATTGGCCCGAGCCAGCGTGTGAGATGCACTGTTCACGCGCTCTGGAGCGCGCGTATGGCTGGCATCAGCATGCTCTCGCCGGCTTGGTCCGTTCCAGCGTGCCCAACAGTGTCTGGTGAGTAGAGGGAGTAGTAAAGAATTGCCCTGAGGCTTTGGATGCTCTGGGGTGCAGAGAGAGAGAGAGGAGGGCTGGTAACAAGGTGAAAGTGGGCTGTACAGCAGGGTAAAGCTGAGGTTTCACCCCTCAATCATGGAGATGAGGTGCTGGGGAAGTTACTGGGGTTTGCTGATAACTTAATGGGCCTGTGGTAAGAAGCTGAGGCTATGGAGAAAAGTGAAAGTGGTCAAAATGGAGGTTTTAAGATTTCTGCAGAAGGTGTTTGTTCTATGTTTGATCAAGCAAAAGAGGTCCACTTGACATGGCACTTGACAGGGTTGAAAGACATGAGAAAATAGGGTGCTTCACCAAATTTGGGCTCATTTGAAGAAACTAGCCAATGTAACTTTGGTGAACCCTAGAAATCAACAGAAACAGTTTCATCTTGATTGAGTCAAGCTAATCATCTCCCCTTGATGCACCACTTGGTGTAGCTTCCTCATTTGGGGTATTGAGCATGCTCACAAAGTTTGAGGCTCCAGATAAAAAGTTGGTAATGTAAAGTTGTTCAAATTTGCATTTGAACAGAAAGGGTTTTGAGGTGATCTGATCAAGTTGCTCTATTCCAAATCTTGTGCCATTTGGTCTAGGTGCCTTACTAGGCCACTCTAGCATGTGCACCAAGTTTGAGAGCATTTGGACAAGTTTGGCAATGTAGAGTTGCTCAAACTTCAAATATGGACAGCATGGTTATGAAGGGGTTTGAAGAGGTTTTCTTGCTTCCCAAGGCATGGGACTTGGCAAGATCATCAAACATGTCATATGTGACATGATAGAATTTCCCTGGAATTTTTGGAGAAAAATTCCTTTGTAAATATTTCAAAAGCTTGAAATATCCAGAAAGGGTTTTAGAGGGTTTTGCCCATTATTTTGAACATGACCAAGTGTTGAAACTCTCATATATGGACAATATATGTCCTATGAGTCTCTCTGAATTTTGGCAAATATTTTTGAAATAGTTAAATAATTTTCCCCTATTAAAGACCATTTCTGGCCTTAAGAAAAAGCTTTTAAATAAAATAGGAAAATAACTTTTAAAATTATACCTTTGTGGTTTCTGGGAGTTCTATGTCTACTAGGTCTCAAATAAACCTTTTGCAATAATTTTCACACCCTTAATCAAGTACTTGCAGTGCAAATCTCAATTTAGGGGTTTTTGGAAAAACTAAATTTACAAAATACTTTTTGGCCAAATTAATTTTGCAAGAAAATACTATACTGCTATATAACACTTGGCATGATCATTGGGCAGAAGTTTTGGGTGTGGAGATGAAATCTACAAGAGATCTTAGTTGACTTTAGTGAGCACATGAAAAAGCAAATGAAGAAAACTCAATCTCAAATAAAAGCCAAATGATGCTAAAAATTTTTGCTGGTCCAAATTTTCATGCTTCAAAGTTACAAATAACATGTTACAAAATGCAGGGTGTGACAGACCTACCCCCCTTACAAGAATCTCGTCCCCGAGATTCCTAAACTAGGGCTTAAAAGAGGTCGGGAAACTCGGATCTAAGATAGTCTTCTCGTTCCCAGGTTGCTTCTGCTTCGGTGTGGTTGCTCCACTGGACCTTGAAGTACTTGATGGTATGGCTCCGCGTACGTCGTTCTGCTTCGTCCAGAATACGGATGGGCTTCTCGCGGTAGGTCAGATCAGGCTGCAGATCAATGGCTTGGTGATCCACATCCTTGTAGAGACTGGGCTTGTCTGGAACCTGGAGACATTTCCGGAGTTGTGACACATGGAACACATTGTGCACATCGGATAGCTCAGGTGGTAGTTCCAACTGATAAGCCACTTCTCCTCGTCGTGCAGTGATCTCAAAGGGTCCAATGAACCTTGGTGCGAGCTTCCCCTTGACGTGGAAACGCTTGGTTCCCTTCAGAGGAGTTACCCGCAGGTACACATGGTCCCCAACATGGAAACTCATGTCTCGGCGTCGAGTGTCAGCATAACTCTTCTGCCTTGACTTGGCTGCCTTTAGTCGCTCTCTGACTAGTTGGACTTGCTCTTCTGCTGCGCGGAGTATATCCGGTCCAAAGACTAGTCCTTCTCCAGTCTCTGACCAGTTGAGGGGTGTGCGGCATTTGCGTCCGTACAACACCTCAAATGGTGCCATCTGAAGGCTTGACTGGTAACTGTTGTTATAGGAGAACTTGGCAAAAGGGAGACAGTCTTCCCACTTGGCTCCATATGCCAGGACACAGGCTCGGAGCATGTCTTCGAGAATCTGATTGACTCGCTCAGTTTGACCTCCGGTCTGTGGGTGGAAAGCTGTGCTGAAAGACAACTTGGTTCCCAAGGCTTCTTGGAACTTCTTCCAGAACCTTGAGGTGAACTGGGTTCCTCGATCTGACACAATCTCCTTGGGAACACCGTGAAGACTTACGATTCGGTCGATGTAGAGAGCTGCCAGCCGGTTGCCGTCATAAGTGGTCTTGACAGGAATGAAATGAGCCACCTTGGTCAAATGATCGACTATGACCCAGATAGAGTCATGTCCCCGATTCGACCTTGGTAATCCAGTGATGAAGTCCATTCCGACTTTATCCCACTTCCACTCAGGAACCTTGAGTGGTTGAAGCAATCCAGCGGGTCGCTGATATTCAGCCTTGACCTTTTGGCACACATCACACTTTGCAACATAGGTTGCAATCTCTCTCTTCATACCGTGCCACCAGAATCGTGCCTTCAAGTCTTGGTACATCTTGGTTCCTCCGGGGTGGATGGAATACGGGGTGTCGTGGGCTTCTTGCAGAATCAGCGTCTTCAACTCGGTGTTGTTTGGTACACAGAGACGACCTTTGTACCAAACAATCCCGTGCTCGTCTTCGGAGAATCTTGGGGCCTTGCCCATCTTCATCTTCCTCTTGATACCTTCAATGCTTGCGTGTCCATCTTGAGCCTTCTTGACGTCGTCCATCAGGGTTGGTCTGACTTCCAAATGATCCAGAAATCCGGGGGTGACCAATTCCAAACTGAATTGTTCGATCTCCTTAAACAAGGCTGGCTGCCTTTCTTGAATAATGACATTCAAAGAGCAAGCCTTCCTGCTTAAGGCATCGGCCACCACGTTGGCCTTCCCAGTGTGATACTGAACACTGAGGTCATAATCCTTGATGAGTTCCAACCATCTCCGCTGCCTCATGTTCAACTCTTTTTGGGTGAAAATATACTTCAGACTTTTGTGGTCTGTGTAAATCTCACACCGTTTCCCTAGGAGGTAATGCCGCCATGTCTTCAAGGCATGAACTACTGCGGCTAGCTCAAGATCGTGAGTAGCGTAGTTCTCCTCATGGGGTCGTAGCTGCGTGGAGAGGTATGCTATGACGCGGCCTTCTTGCATCAGAACGCTTCCCAATCCGGTTCGAGAGGCATCACAATATATCACGAACTCCTTGTGAATATCAGGTGTTGCCAGAACTGGGGCGGTGGTCAATCTCTTCTTGAGCTCTTGGAAGCTCTCTTCGCATTTTGGCGTCCACTCGAACTTCTTGTCCTTCTTGAGGAGCTGAGTCATTGGTCGTGCAATGCTAGAGAATCCTTCCACGAACTTGCGGTAATAGCCCGCCAATCCGAGGAAGCTTCTGACTTCCTTGACGGTCGCTGGAGATTGCCATTGGGTCACAGCTTCGATTTTTGCAGGATCAACAGATAATCCTTCCTCGGTCAAGACATGACCTAAGAATCCAACTTTGTGCAGCCAAAACTCACACTTGCTGAACTTGGCATACAGTTGGTGCTCACGAAGCTTGTCTAGGACCATTCTCAGATGTTGCTCATGCTCTTCCTCCGACTTCGAGAACACAAGGATGTCATCAATGAAGACAACAACGAACTTGTCCAAATATTCCATGAAGACTTTATTCATGAGATACATGAAGTAAGCTGGGGCATTGGTTAACCCAAAAGACATGACCGTGCATTCGTACAGGCCATATCTGGTTACGAATGCCGTCTTTGGAATATCTTGGGGTCTGATCTTCAGCTGGTAATACCCAGATCTGAGGTTGATCTTGGAGAATACCTTGGCTCCGCTGAGCTGATCAAACAGATCTTCGATCTTGGGGAGTGGGTACTTGTTCTTGATTGTAACTTCATTGAGGGAACGATAGTCAATGCATAGGCGGATGGTACCGTCCCTCTTTGCCACAAACAGAACAGGAGATCCCCAAGGAGAGGCACTCGGGCGGATAAATCCTTTCCTTAGCTGCTCTTCTAGCTGCTTCTTCAACTCGGCTAGTTCTTCCGTCCCCATTCTATAAGGCTTCTTATAGATGGGTCCTGCTCCGGGCACGAGCTCGATGATGAACTCAATGTCACGGTCAGGGGGCATTCCCGGCAGTTCATCCGGAAAGACATCAGGATACTCACATACCACCGGTACTTGGTCTAGCCCAACTTCAGACAGACAGTTGACTTTAGCGGCTTGAGCGGAAGAGGAGTTGGGGGCAAACTTGACTTCTACTCCTTGGTCATTGGTCACAGTGACTGTCCGATTGGCACAGTCTAACAAGCCTTGGTGCTTACTGAGCCAATTCATACCTAGGATCACATCCAAGACTTGCGATCTCAGGACAATAAGGTCTGCTAGAAAGTCTACACCATTAATGGTAATACCGACTCCTTTACAGCCTAACTTGGCTCTCATCTCGGCTCCGGGGGTTTGTACCACCATAGGGTTATTCAGGGGTGTAGGGGTCATGCCACTTTTTAATGCAAATCTTTGAGTGACAAATGAATGCGTTGCTCCAGAATCAATCAAGACAGTTGCAGGTGCTGAGTTGACAAGGAACGTACCCAGCACGACGTCCGGGTCTTCCTGGGCTTCTTCAGCAGTGACGTGATTCACACGCCCCTTCCCATAATTCGGTGGATTGCGAGGAGCTGGGTTCCTTGGTGGCATTCCACGGCCTTGTCCCTGGTTCTGCGCATTGGGGCGCGGGGCATCAGGCTTCTTGTTGGGGCACACCCTGGAGATGTGTCCGGGCTGACCACACCCAAAACAAGTGACTTGATTTGGAGTGTTGATCTTGTTGCCACCATTGGTATTGGGGTTGAAAGCTGGCCCGGGGTTGGCATACTGCTGAGGCTGAGGATTGGCACGAGGTGCAGGAGCTCTTGGCTGCTGATAGGTTGGCTTGGCCGGGGCTGACTGCCACGGACGAGGCTTCTGGTTGCTGGAACTTCCCTTGCTGATCAACTTGCGCTTGCGAGTGTCTTCCAAAGCACGCCGCTTGTCTTCAAGCATAAGTGCCTTGTTCACCAGGTCAGGGAAAGACGGGCAGTCGCACACGACAAGCGAGTATTGCAGAGTCTGATTAAGGCCTTCCATGAAGCGCTCCCTTTTGGCAGCATCAGTGCTGACATCCTCAGGGGCATACCTTGACAGAATACTGAACTTCTGCATGTACTCCTTGACAGTGCCACTTCCTTGCTTCAGGGCTCGGAACTCACGCTTTTTGATAGCCATGACTCCAGAAGGAATGTGGGCCTTGCGGAATTCTGCCTTGAAGTTAACCCAAGTGATGTCTTGTTCAGCATGCATGACCTTGAATCCATCCCACCAAGCTCTTGCGGTTCCCCCGAGGCAGTGGGCTGCATAAGCCACCTTCTCGCGATCTTCGGTGCATCCGACTAGTTCCAGAATCTCCTCAATGGAACGGACCCAGTCATCAGCATCCAGGGGTTCAGCAGTCTCGATGAAGGTTGGCGGTGCATGCTTCTTGAACTCTGCCAATGTGGAACGTCCATTGCCATTCCCCGCCGGCTGGCGGTTGTTGGCGACAGCTTGAGCTATCAGCTGAAGAGCTGCAGTGTTGGCTTGGCGTTCCTCTCGGAAAGCTTGGAGAAGCTGAGCCATGTCCATGCTTGGAGGAGGAGGTGGTGGAGCTTGGTCGTTGGTTTGGTCGTGGTCTGCCTCTGGCTGAGAGGATGCTCCGGCTTCGGGCTGCTGGGTAGAGGTACCAGTACGAGTTACAACAGGCATCCTGTTGGAGCGGTAAAAGGTCTCATGACTCGGAAGAGGAAAAGCAAGATAGATAGGTGCCTAGCAAGGGGGTGGGTGTGATACTAAATCAAAATCATGCAAGGGCCGTAAGGCCAAAACACTTTCATTAAAAATCCAAATGGGCGATGTAGTCGTTTACACCTTCCCGAAGGAAGAATACGACATACATTCAGACACAACAAAAGCAAGCACTAGATGGTTTCATATGAACCATACAAGGACTCGACTGCGCATAGGGGTTACACGACCTATCCTACCGTAGGGGTTACAATGGGCATATCCGAGTAGCGAATAATGCCTAAGCGGCGGAATGCTCGGTCGCGTATTCCGGCTCTTCTGGGTCTTCCTCCTTGTCTTCATCTGTCTGGGCTCCCTTGTCACTTGAGGGAGTGGGAGACTGGAGGAGTTGGATACGACGGTGCTTCGACGGTGGTGCAGGGAAAAGCTTGCGATATTCCCTTGCTGTCATACGGCATTGCCGAGGTGGTTCTTCACCCTTGGAAGACACATCCTTGGAGGGCCTTCCGCCTCGATATGCGATAGCGGATTGTCCAGAAGGTGCTCCTTCCTTCTTGATCCTGTTTGCCTTCTCTTGAGCTCGGCGAAGAAGTGCCTTGGTCTTGTAAAGTTCTTCTCGAAGCTTCATTGATTCCGAGGCCAAGTCTTGTGCCAAGCTGTCGGCACATAGACTGAAGTATGTCTGGAACCGAAGCGAGAGTCCATCCTTCAGTGGAGGGGCTAGTGCGCTGCTTTCTTCGTCACCTTCCTTCCGGTAAGGTAAGAAGCGAGTTGCCATCTTGGCTGCCATCTCCGGAAGAAGCTCGCGGAGACGGGTTAGTGCCTTGAGTGCAGCAGCCTCGGCAGCAAGTGGTAGTGTCGTCATCTGGGGTCCCTCGAAGAACCAACTTGTGGGAGGATCGTTTGCCTTCACAATCACTTCCACATGGTACTCCACCTCAGTATCGCTCACCCAATGCTCGTGGTAGGTGAGGATGGGTGCTCGGTGGAACTGACACTCCTGGAGGCTATCCTCGAGAAGTAGGGGAAACCCAGTGGTCAGGTGCTCTTCGGGAACAGCGGCCATCTACAAAGGTGGAATAGGAGGGGTTAATAAGCTGAGAAAATCTCAGGTTTAGAAAAGAAGAGAGGTTCAGAAGGTTTTGAAAAAGGGGTCTCAACTAACTAACGCCCATGCCAACTAAGGCTTTCTACAGTCAGGATGGCTCTAATACCAGCTCTGTGGGGACCCCGACTTGGAAGTCGAGATCACCGAATGCACGTGTACAGTGATCCCAGAGATCAATGCTCACTGAACACACAGAAGCTGAAATAACAAGAGTCTTACATCCATACAAATAGTCTTACACGAATTAAGGCCGTTATGGCCAAGTCTTACATAGATAGAGCCTCACGGCTGAATGGGAAATATCACAAGTAGCGGAAGTCTTTGATAAACGGGTAGAACCCATGCCATCTGCCTTAACCCTACAGGCATTCTGACTGGGATAGCGTCCTAGTTCGCATGGTCGTCTCCAAAGAATTCTTCCTCATAATCCTGCTCTTCCATGCCTGGCCAATTAAATAACCAGTGGCAAGCCAATGAGTACTTTGAATGTACTCGCAAGCAACCCATGATGTGGTTCAAGTAACAATGCAATTGAATAATAATGAACAATCTAGCAGGAGGCTAGAACAATATGCTATCATTAAGTTATGCATCAATAACCTCGCGTAACCTTGAGAACAGGTTACCGACATCAACATGAATATGATTCATCTCATTGAGTCAAGTCACCATCCTGACTCATCACACACATACCAACACCGATGAAGTAAAATTCTGGACATAGTTTAAGTAGCACCACCCAACTGTCCATGACCGTGGACACGGCTATTCGAATAGTTTTACACTCTGCAGAGGTTGCGCACTTTACCCACAAGATCCGGGGAACTTCCGTGTCATCCACGACCCGCGGTACCTCAAGTACCCGGGGTAAGCACCCGGTCATTACCTTTCCTTAGACGATACTAACATAGAGTCCACTCGTTGGCACACGGCCTTTGGGGTACAAAAAATAGATCACGGGACTTGCCCTAATTCAATGTTCACGCGTACCCGAAGGGACCAACGGTGTGTCCTGTGCCCTGTAAAAACAGTCATGGCCGTCTATCCAAGCACGACCCCGTCCCGGGAAAGACCTCAAGTCCTCCCGTCACTAGTAATGCGGGCACCATGCTAGTATCGACCTAAGTAATCAATAAAGCCCCGTCCCATAAGGGGTAGTGTGGTTGCACATGTTTGGTTGGGACGGTAGTCACACATAAATCTAATCCATCATTCCACCATGCTCATGATTTTACCGGCACATCACTTCTTTCTCAAGTGATGACCTAACACTTCATCACCCTCGGGCATTAGGGGCACCCGATGGGTTCATGCAAAGTTTTCAACTACGGGGGCTCATCTCACACATGCATCATTTAACATTATGACCAACATGTCATCTAGCACATAGCAAGATCAACATTAAAGCATGCATCATGTGGTGGTTCATCTAGGTTATCATCGTAACCCTAATCATCATGCATCGGAAACAAACGGGTTCCGAAGAACAAGTGTATCATGGTCAAGGGGCTGCTTGCCTGGATTGGCTTGGTCTTCAAAGTCTTCTAGTCCTTCTCCTTCTTCTTCCATAGCAACTTCGTCAAATACGGGATCTATACGCCGCATAATAACCACGGAAAAATAAGAATACAAATAAAACAGAAAAACCAAAGTGCTCAGAAAAATGTCAACTCATTTTTGTAAAATACTAGAGGGTTTTCTAAGATGGGGAAAAATCTTAGTTGGAGTTTTTGGAGTTACAGAATAGGATATATTGATTTTTGAACAGGAGTTATACTGCTCAAATTTGAATTTAAATCTGAACAGTACAGAAAAGTTTCATGGATTTGAATGAAAGTGGTACCATTAAATAGGTTGGAATATTACAAGATTTTAGGAGTTGGAAATATTTAATTTGGATCAATATTCTTTTCTGCATAAATGTTTAAAACATTAACAGAAAAGAAAAAGAGAAAAAGGGTTCCTGTGCACTGGGCCAGAAGTGGCCACAGTGCACGGCCCAGACGGCTCGGCCTGGCCGCACGGAGCCAGCGCGCGCGCACGTCAGGTTTCAAACCTGACGGGCGGGGCCCGTGGGTCAGCGGCACAGAGGAGGGGAGAAAGGTGGGGGGATGACAGGCGGGGCCCGCCTGTCATCTCTAACCCCGCGGTCACGGCGGCGGCGAGCTCACCGGCGACGATACCGGCCACGGCGATGGCAACAGAGGCCAGGGACGGACTCAGTGTCGTGTCGCGGTTGCAACGGTGGTAGTGTGGCACGGCGGGGAGCCCTGGTTCGCCGGCGACGAGGTGCGACGGCGGAGGCTCGTCGGAGGTCAGTTGCAGCGGCCGTTTCCGACTGCAAACAGAGGGGGAAAGAGAGGGGAAAGGGTCAGTGATGTGCTGCGGTTCCAAAACAGGTGGAGGGGGAGGCAGGGGAGGCCTGTACCTCGAGATCGCCGGCGGCCCGACGCGGCGGAGCGCCGGTCGATCCCGAGCACTGGGGCGCTCTGGGGTCGAACTAGTGATGCGGGAGGGACCAGGGAGAGTTGTGAGGCTGGTGGTGGTGTTGGAAGAGCTCGGGGAGGTCTATATATAGGGCCCCGATGAGGACCCGTGGTCCAGTGCGCCGGCGAGCTCCGGCTCGTCGCTACAGCGCACGGGAGGCTACGGGGGTGAGTCAGGGGAGTTGCTGGACGAGTCCTACGCCCAGCTGAGGCAAGAGGAGGAGCGGGGGAGCAACAGGGAGGCGCGCGCGTGTGGAGCAGAGGAGTGGCCGAAGTGGGCGGCCGGTGCGCGTGCGGCGACGCTCACTGGAGGGCGCAGGAGGAGGGGGAACAGCGCCGGGGATGTCGCGGACGTCGAGGCGCCTCGACTGGCGCGAGGGGGAGGCTCGAGGTTGTCGGGGATCAACGATTGGCCCGAGCCAGCGTGTGAGATGCACTGTTCACGCGCTCTGGAGCGCGCGTATGGCTGGCATCAGCATGCTCTCGCCGGCTTGGTCCGTTCCAGCGTGCCCAACAGTGTCTGGTGAGTAGAGGGAGTAGTAAAGAATTGCCCTGAGGCTTTGGATGCTCTGGGGTGCAGAGAGAGAGAGAGGAGGGCTGGTAACAAGGTGAAAGTGGGTTGTACAGCAGGGTAAAGCTGAGGTTTCACCCCTCAATCATGGAGATGAGGTGCTGGGGAAGTTACTGGGGTTTGCTGGTAACTTAATGGGCCTGTGGTAAGAAGCTGAGGCTATGGAGAAAAGTGAAAGTGGTCAAAATGGAGGTTTTAAGATTTCTGCAGAAGGTGTTTGTTCTGTGTTTGATCAAGCAAAACAGGTCCACTTGACATGGCACTTGACAGGGTTGAAAGACATGAGAAAATAGGGTGCTTCACCAAATTTGGGCTCATTTGAAGAAACTAGCCAATGTAACTTTGGTGAACCCTAGAAATCAACAGAAACAGTTTCATCTTGATTGAGTCAAGCTAATCATCTCCCCTTGATGCACCACTTGGTGTAGCTTCCTCATTTGGGGTATTGAGCATGCTCACAAAGTTTGAGGTTCCAGATAAAAAGTTGGTAATGTAAAGTTGTTCAAATTTGCATTTGAACAGAAAGGATTTTCAGGTGATCTGATCAAGTTGCTCTATTCCAAATCTTGTGCCATTTGGTCTAGGTGCCTTATTAGGCCACTCTAGCATGTGCACCAAGTTTGAGAGCATTTGGACAAGTTTGGCAATGTAGAGTTGCTCAAACTTCAAATATGGACAGCATGGTTATGAAGGGGTTTGAAGAGGTTTTCTTGCTTCCCAAGGCATGGGACTTGGCAAGATCATCAAACATGTCATATGTGACATGATAGAATTTCCCTGGAATTTTTGGAGAAAAATTCCTTTGTAAATATTTCAAAAGCTTGAAATATCCAGAAAGGGTTTTAGAGGGTTTTGCCCATTATTTTGAACATGACCAAGTGTTGAAACTCTCATATATGGACAATATATGTCCTATGAGTCTCTCTGAATTTTGGCAAGTATTTTTGAAATAGTTAAATAATTTTCCCCTATTAAAGACCATTTCTGGCCTTAAGAAAAAGCTTTTAAATAAAATAGGAAAATAACTTTTAAAATTATACCTTTGTGGTTTCTGGGAGTCCTATGTCTACTAGGTCTCAAATAAACCTTTTGCAATAATTTTCACACCCTTAATCAAGTACTTGCAGTGCAAATCTCAATTTAGGGGTTTTTGGAAAAACTAAATTTACAAAATACTTTTTGGCCAAATTAATTTTGCAAGAAAATACTATACTGCTATATAACACTTGGCATGATCGTTGGGCAGAAGTTTTGGGTGTGGAGATGAAATCTACAAGAGATCTTAGTTGACTTTAGTGAGCACATGAAAAAGCAAATGAAGAAAACTCAATCTCAAATAAAAGCCAAATGATGCTAAAAATTTTTGCTGGTCCAAAATTTCATGCTTCAAAGTTACAAATAACATGTTACAAAATGCAGGGTGTGACACTATCTCTATAGATAATGATGCCTAATATGTAAGCAGCTTCACCGAGGTCTTTCATTGAAAAATTCTTATTCAAGTATCCTTTTATGCTATCCAGAAATTCTGTATCATTTCCAATCAACAATATGTCATCCACATATAATATCAGAAATGCTACAGAGCTCCCACTCACTTTCTTGTAAATACAGGCTTCTCCAAAAGTCTGTATAAAACCATATGCTTTGATCACCTCATCAAAGCGTATATTCCAACTCCGAGATGCTTGCACCAGTCCATAGATGGATCGCTGGAGCTTGCACACTTTGTTAGCACCATTAGGATCGACAAAACTTTCTGCTTGCATCATATACAACTCTTCTTTGAGATATCCATTCAAGAATGCAGTTTTGACATCCATTTGCCAGATTTCATAATCATAAAATGCGACAATTGCTAACATGATTCGGACAGACTTAGGCATAACTACGGGTGAGAATGTCTCATTGTAGTCAACTCCTTGAACTTGACGAAAACCTTTCGCAACAAGTCGAGCTTTGTAAATAGTAACATTACCGTCAGTGTCAGTCTTCCTCTTGAAGATCCATTTATTTTCGATGGCTTGTCGATCATCGGGCAAGTCAACCAAAGTCCACACTTTGTCCTCATACATGGATCCCATCTCAGATTTCATGGCCACAAGTCATTTTGCGGAATCTGGGCTCATCATCGCTTCCTCATAGTTCGTAGGTTCATCATGGTCTAGTAACATGACTACTAGAACTGGGTTGTCGTACCACTCTGGTGCGGAACGTACTCTGGTTGATTTAGGAAGTTCAGCAGAAACTTGATTTGAAGTTTCATGATCATCATCATTAGCTTCCTCACTAATTGGTGTAGGAATCACTGGAACTAGTTTATGTGATGTACTACTTTCTAATTCGGGAGAAAGTACAATTACCTCATTAAGTTCCCCTTTCCTCCCACTCACTTCTTTCGAGAGAAACTCCTTCTCTAGAAAGGATCCATTCTTAGCAACGAATATCTTGCATTCGGATCTGTGATAGAAGGTGTACCCAACAGTCTCCTTTGGGTATCCTATGAAGACGCATTTCTCCGACTTGGGTTCGAGCTTATCAGGTTGAAGCTTTTTCACATTAGCATCGCAGCCCCAAACTTTAAGAAACGACAACTTTTGTTTCTTGCCAAACCACAGTTCATAAGGAATCGTCTCAACGGATTTAGATGGTGCCCTATTTAACGTGAATGCAGTTGTCTCTAAAGCATAACCCCAAAACGATAGTGGTAAATCGGTAAGAGACATCATAGACCGCACCATATCTAATAAAGTACGGTTACAATGTTCGAACCCACCATTACGTTGTGGTGTTCCGGGTGGCGTGAGTTGTGAAACTGTTCCACATTGTTTCAAATGAAGACCAAACTCATAACTCAAATGTTCTCCTCCACGATCACATCGTAGAAACTTTATTTTCTGTTTACGATGATTCTCTACTTCACTCTGAAATTCTTTGAACTTTTCAAATGTTTCAGACTTGTGCTTCATCAATTAGATATACCCATATCTGCTTAAATCATCAGTGAAGGTTAGAAAATAACGATACCCGCCGCGAGCCTCAACACTCATTGGTCCACATACATCAGTATGTATGATTTCCAACAAATCTGTTGCTCGCTCCATTGTTCCGGAGAATGGAGTTTTAGTCATCTTGCCCATGAGGCATGGTTCGCAAGCACCAAGTGATTCATAATCAAGTGATTCCAAAAGTCCATCACTATGGAGTTTCTTCATGCGCTTTACACGAATATGACCTAAACGATAGTGCCAAAAATAAGTTGCACTATCATTATTAACCTTGCATCTTTTGGCTTCAATATTATGAATATGTGTATCACTACGATCGAGATCCAACAAGAATAGACCACTCTTCAAGGGTGCATGACCATAAAAGATATTACTCATATAAATAGAACAACCATTATTATTAGATTTAAATGAATAACTGTCTCACAATAAACAAGATCCAGATATAATGTTCATGCTTAACGCTGGCACCAGATAACAATTATTCTGGTCTAAAACTAATCCCGAAGATAGATGTAGAGGTAGAGTGCCGACGGCGATTACATCGACTTTGGAACCATTTCCCACGTGCATCGTCACCTCGTCCTTAGCCAATCTTCTTTTAATCCGTAGTCCCTGTTTCGAGTTACAATTATTAGCAACCGAACCGGTATCAAATACCGAGGTACTACTACGAGCATTAGTAAGGTACACATCAATAACGTGTATATCACATATACCTTTGTTCACCTTGCCATCCTTCTTATCCGCCAAATACTTGGGGCAGTTCCACTTCCAGTGTCCAGTTCCTTTGCAGTAGAAGCACTTAGTTTCAGGCTTGGCTCCAGACTTGGGTTTCTTCATGGGAGTAGCAACTGTCTTGCTATTCTTCTTGAAGTTCCCCTTCTTTCCCTTGCCCTTTTCCTTGAAACTAGTGGTCTTTTAAACCATCAACACTTGATGCTCCTTTTTGGTTTCTACCTCCGCAGCCTTGCGCATAGCAAAGAGCTCGGGAATTGTCTTTTGCATCCCTTGCATATTATAGTTCATCACGAAGCATTTATAGCTTGGTGGCAATGATTGAAGAACTCCATCAATAACACTATCTTCGTCAACTTTGCAACCAAGTTGAGTCATATGATTGTAGTACCCACACATTCTTAGCCAGTGTTCAGTGATAGAACTATTCTCCTCCATCTTGCGGCTATAGAACTTATCGGAAATCTCATATTTCTCAATCCGAGCATTTTATTGAAATATTAAATTCAACTCCTAGAACATCTCATATGCTCCATGACGTTCAAAACGTCGTTGAAGTCCCGGTTCTAAGTCGTAAAGCATGGCACAATGAACTATCATGTAGTCATCAGACCGCGTCTCCCAGACGTTCAAATCGTCTACATTAGCAGGAGAGGGCTTGTCACCTAGCGGTGCTTCAAGGACATAATTCTTCTGTGCAGCAATGAGTATAATCCTCAAGTTACGGACCCAATCTGTGTAATTTCTACCATCATCTTTCAACTTAGCTTTCTCCAGGAATGCAATTAAATTCAAAGGAACGGCAGCACGGGCCATTGATCTACAACAACATAGATATGCAAAAACTATCAGGATTAAGTTCATGATAAATTAAAGTTCAATTAATAATATTACTAAAGAACTCCCACTTAGATAGGCATCCCTCTGGTCATCTAAATGATCACGTGATCCAAATCAACTAAACCATGTCCGATCATCACGTGAGATGGAGTAGTTTTCAATGGTGAACATCTTATGTTGATCATATCTACTATATGATTCACGCTCGACCTTTCGGTCTCCAGTGTTCCGAGGCCATATCTGTACATGCTAGGCTCGTCAAGTTTAACCCGAGTATTCTGTGTGTGTAAAACAGGCTTACTCCCGTTGAATGTGAACGTAGAGCTTATCACACCCGATCATCACATGGTGTCCCGGCACGACGAACTTTCGCAACGGTGCATACTCAGGGAGAACACTTGTACCTTGAAATTTTGTAAGGGATCATCTTATAATGCTACCGCCGTACTAAGCAAAATAAGAAGCATAATAAGATCAACATCACATGGAATCAAAATATGTGACATGATATGGCCATCATCATCTTGTGCTTTTGATCTCCATCTCCAAGGCACCGTCATGATCACCATCGTCACTGGCGCCACACCTTGATCTCCATCGTAGCATCGTTGTCGTCTCGCCAACTATTGCTTCCACGACTATCGCTGCCGCTTAGTGATAAAGTAAAGCAATTACATGGCGACTGTATTTCATACAATAAAGCGACAACCATATGGCTCTTGCCAGTTGCCGATAACATATAGCTCATCATATCTTGACCATATCACATCACAACATGCCCTGTAAAAACAAGTTAGACGTCCTCTACTTTGTTGTTACAAGTTTTACGTGGCTGCTACGAGCTTAGCAAGAACTGTTCTTACCTACGTATACAAAAACCACAATGATTTTTCATCAAGTATGTGATGTTTTAACCTTCACATGGACCGGGCATAGCCACACTTGATTCAACAAAAGTGAGAGAGACAGACACCCGCCAGTCACCTTTAAGCAACGAGTGCTCGTAACGGTGAAACCAGTCTCGCGTAAGCGTACGCGTAATGTCGGTCCGGGCCGCTTCATCTCACAATACCGTCGAACAAAGTATGACATGCTGGTAAGCAGTATGACTATTATCACCCACAACTCATTGTGTTCTACTCGTGCATATCATCTACGCATAGACCTGGCTCATGATGCCACTGTTGGGGAACGTAGTACTTCAAAAAATTTCCTACGATCACACAAGATCTATCTACTAGATGCATAGCAACAAGCGGGGAGAGTGTGTCTACGTACCCTCGTAGACCGGAAGCGGAAGCGTCTAGTGACGCGGTTGATGTAGTCGAACTTCTTCAAGATCCAATCGATCAAGCACCGAACGTACGGAGCCTCCGCGTTCAGCTTGATGACGTCCCATGTGCTCTTGATCCAGTAGAACCTCACGGGAGAGTTTCGTCAGCACGATGGTGTGGTGACGGAGGTGACGAAGTTACCGTTGCAGGGCTTCACCTAAGCGTTGCAACGATATGACCGAGGTGTGTTTCTGTGGAGGGCGCACCACACACGGTTGGGAGAGATCAACTGATCAACTTGTGTGTCTTTGGGTGCCCCCTGCCCCTGTATATAAAGGAGCAAGGGGGAGGCCGACCAGCCCCCTATGACGCGCCGTAGAGAGGCAATCCTACTAGTAATAGGATTCCAATCATATTCCTAGTAGGAGTCCACCAAGAAGGATAGAGGGGGGAGGAAGGAGAGGGAGAGGGAGAAGGAAAGGGGCACCGCCCCCTCCTTTCCTTGTCCAATTCGGACCAAGGGGGAGGGGCGCGCGGCCCAACCCTGGGTGGCCCTCTCTCTTTCCACTAAAGCCCACTAGGGCCGAATACTTCCCCGGGGGGTTCCGGAAACCCCCCCGCCCCCCCGGCACTCCGGTTTTATCCGAAACCTTCCGGAACACTTCTTGTGTCCGAATATAGTCATCCAATATATTAATCTCTACGTCTCGGACATTTCGAGACTCCTCGTCATGTCCGTGATCTCATCCGGGACTCCGAACTACCTTCGGTACATCAAAACTCATAAACTCATAATACTGATCGTCATGAAATGTTAAGCGTGCGGACTCTACGGGTTCGAGAACTATGTAGACATGACCGAGACTCATCTCCGGTCAATAACGAATAGCGGAAACTGGATGCTCATATTGGCTCCCACATATTCTACGAAGATCTTTATCGGTCAAACCGCATAACAACATACGTTGTTCCCTTTGTCATCGGTATGTTACTTGCCCGAGATTCGATCGTCGGTATCTCAATACCTAGTTCAATCTCGTTACCGGCAAGTCTCTTTACTCGTTCCGTAATACATCATATCGTGAGTAACTCATTAGTCATTTGCTTGCAAAGCTTATTATGATGTGCATTAACGAGAGGGCCCAGAGATACCTATCCGACACTCGGAGTGACAAATCATATTCTTGATGTATGCCAACACCACGAATACTTTCGAAGACACCGGTAGAGCATCTTTATGATCACCCAGTTACGTTGTGACATTTGATAGCACACAAGGTGTTCCTCCGGTATTCGGGAGTTGCATAATCTCATAGTTATAGGAACATGTATAAGTCATGAAGAAAGCAATAGCAGTAAAACTAAATGATCATAGTGCTAAGCTAACGAATGGGTCTTGTCCATCACATCATTCTCCTAATGATGTGATCTCGTTGATCAAATGAAAACTCATGTCTATGGCTAGGAAACAAAACCATCTTTGATCAATGAGCTAGTCTAGTAGAGGCATACTAGGGAGAAACTGTTTTGTCTATGTATTCACACATGTACTAAGTTTCCGGTTAATGCAATTCTAGCATGAAGAAAAGACATTTATCATGATATAAGGAAATACAAATAACATCTTTATTATTGCCTCTAGGGCATATTTCCCTCAATCATATATACCATTAGCATAAGATGTGTGAAAATGGAAGGTGGAGCCTTCATCCTACAGCAACAAGTATAATCATATCTCAAGCATAGTTGCCGAGCACACCAATGCAACATATGAATTTGATCCCATAACAATTTCCCTTTATGAGTCAAGTGATAATCCCTAAAGTACTCACGTTGATCCAACGTGTCACCCATTATATAATTGAATGGGGTTTTCTCAGGATTATCAAAGTAGTACATAATATCTTTCACATAATGAGCATCGAGAGTTTTAGGTGGTTCCCCATCTCCATGAGTAGCAAGTACACCTATTTTTTGGTATTTCGTGTTCCATATCATCCATTACTAATGATAGAGAACAACTTATAACAGAAAATAAAATCTACTTAATGATAAAGCAAACAAGCACACACGCGAATATTCACCCCACGCTATTGCTCCCCGGCAACGGCGCCAGAAAAAGGTCTTGATAACCCACAAGTAGAGGAGATCAATTGTAGCCTCTTTCGGTAAGTAAGAGTGTGGAACCCAACGAGGAGCTAAAGGTAGAACAATCCCTCAAGTTCTATCGACCACCGATAAAACTCTATGCATGCTTGACGTTCGCTTTACCTAGAACAAGTATGAAACTAGAAGTACTTTGTAGGTGTAACAGGATAGGTTTGCAAGTATATAAAGCACACATAAATAAAAACTAGGGGCTGTTTTAGGTAAAGAAGCAATAAAGTTAGTATAGCGAGTGTGGAAAAGTGGTGGTAGGAGTTGCGAAATTGTCCCTAAGCAATTGACTACGTTACTAGACCGATAGCAAGTTTTATGTGGAGAGGCCAGTGCTAGCATGTCATCCCTTCCTTGGAATTCTATGCACTTATGATTGGAACTATTAGCAAGCATCATCAACTACTAACGTTCATTAAGGTAAAACCCAACCATAGCATTAAGATATATTGGACCCCCTTCAATCCCGTATGCATCAATTTCTATGCTAGGTTGAAGCTTCTATCACTCTTACCCTCCAATACATAGTCCTATCAACATACAACTAACCCTATGGTGTGATCCACGTGCGCGCCCATATGATGGGCACCAAAGGACAACAACATAACCACAAGCAAATTAAACCAATCATAGCAATTCACCAATTACCAATAGGACAACGAAAATCTACTCAGACATCCTAGGATGGCAACACATCATTGGATAATAATATGAAGCATAAAGCACCATGTTCAAGTAGATGGTACAACGGGTTGCGGGAGAGTGGACCGCTATAGATATATGGGGGAAGGTGATGAAGATGTTGGTGAACATGATGGAGGTGCTGGTGTAGATCGTCGTCGCACGATGATGGCCCCAGCGGCGTTCCGGTGCCACCGGGAGAGAGGGGGAGAGAGCCCCCTTCTTCTTCTTCTTCTTCTTCCTTGACCTTCTCCCTAGATGGGACAAGGGTTTCCCCTCTGGTCCTTGGCTTCCATGGCATGGGAGGGGCGAGAGCCCCTCCGAGATTGGATATGTCTATCTATCTCTCTCTGTTTATGCGTTCCGGATTCTGGCCTTTCACCGTTTCTTACATTCCCGGAGATCCGTAACTCCGATTGGGCTGAAATTTTAACACAATTTGTATCCGGATATTGGCTTTCTTGCGGCGAAAGAAGGACACCAACCTACTTACGATGTGTGCATGAGGGTCAGGGGCACGCCCACCCCCTGGGGTGCACCCCCTACCTCGTGGCCCCCTCGGGCATCGTCTCTTGTTGATTCTTTTCCCCAAAAATCACATATATTCCAAAAAATCTCCGTAAGTTTTTATCCCATTTGGACTCCGTTTGATATGGATTTTTTGGTAAACAAAAAAATGCAAGAAACAGGAACTAGCACTGGATCAATATGTTAGTCCCAAAAATAGTATAAAAAGTTGCCAAAAGTATGTAAAAGTTTTAGAATATTGGCATGGAACAATAAAAAATTATAGATATGATGGAGACGTATCATAATGATCAGCACTACTAGTTGGAATAGCTTCTACCCACTTTGTAACATAATCAACAACAACTAGAATATGTGTATACTAATTGGAGGAAGGAAAAGGTCCCATATAATCAAATCCCCAAACATCAAATGGTTTGATAACAAACAAATAATTCATAGGCATTTCCTAACATCTACCAACATTGCCAATTCTTTGACATTCATCACAAGATAAGACAAACTTGCGAGCTTCCGTGAAGAGAGTAGGCCAATGAAAACCAAATTGTAATACCTTTTGTGTGGTTCTGTCTCTAGCATGGTGTCCTCCATATGCCTCGGAGTGACACTTTTGTAGGATTCATTCCCGTTCATGCTCAGGTATACAATGTCTAATAATACCATCTACTCCTTCTTTATAAAGAAGTGGGTCATCCCAGAAGTAATGTCTTAACTCGAAGACAAACCTTTTCTTTTGTTGGCATGTAAAGCTAGGTGGTATAAATTTAGCAATGATGTAATTAGCATAGTCCGCATAACAAGGAGTATTACGAGAATCATTTATGACAGCCAATTGCTCATCGAGGAAACTATCATTAATAGGTAATGGGTCATCAAGGATATTTTCTAACCTAGACAAGTTGTCAGCTACGGGATTCTCAGCTCCTTTCCTATTGGTGATATGCAAATAAAATTCTTGAAGAAAAATGCCAGTGTACAAAAGTAGGGACGCTCTTTTATACCCCTTACTTGTGCATGGGTAGTCAGAGCCACGCATGTGACCACACATAACAAAGCAGAGGAGGGAAGCCAGAGACACAAAGTTATTAGAGCAACGCCAAGATGGTGGCACAAGAAGACCAAGCAAGAAGACACGCTCTCCCCCAATAAGGACTCTTGCCGGGGCGGCCTGCACGCCCCCGGCAAGAGCCCTTGCCCGGGCGATTCACCCAAACGCCTCCGTCGTAGCCTCCCTTGAGCATAGGAACTCTAACGTCATCAACAACATTGGAACCAAGGCTCGGGAAGTGCCCACGTGATGGCATGCAAATCTTTATGGAAACAAAGGTCTATGGCTCACAAGCTGAGAACCAGACGACAAGGCAATGGCGAGGCTCCTTGCCGAGTATGCCCACGAGGCCCCGACAAGACTCCTCGCCAAAGACACCCAGAGCCCCGGTAAGCCTCTTGCCGAGGAAACTCACGGAGGCCCCGGTAAGACCCTTGCTGGGAATAGACGCATGACCGCGGCAAACCCTTGCCGCCCCATCGTTGCCCTAGCTCAGCGGCCGACCCACTAGCCCAAGTAGGTACCCACGTGGCGATACATGGTTCCTGGTCCAGCTAGTCAAGCACCTGCATGGTGGCATGTAGATCTTCGTGAAGACCCTACCACCACGCCACCTCAGCTGCCTGCCCCGCTGGCCTGGACGCGCGTCACAACCAAACGGAGCGGCCACAGATGGGATGGGCCTCATTTCCATCCCCGATAAAGCGAGTGGACACCTAAGTAGCGCATTTAATGCGTCTTGTCCCGTAATGGCATGAGATAAGCTTGTGCACTGTACACCTTTCCACCTCCTGTGTGCCACTGTGGTAGCCCCTTCGGACTATAAAAGGAGGCTCGCGGCATACTGGAGGAGGATTCGGACCCGGGGAGAGCTCGACATGCACCGTAGCTAGTTCAAGAACTCAAGAACACTCGAATATACACCAAAGTAGGGCAAAGGTATTACGCATCCTTGTGGCCCGAACCTGGGTAAACAATCCTTGTACTGACTCTTACACCCGCTCTTTGCACAACCTCGCGCCCGCCAACCGTAGAAGGGATTCCAGTGATCCCATAGGTGTCGTTTCGTACTGACATATTTGGCGTGCTAGGTAGGGAGCGCAGTTGTGAAAATTTGGTCTGGCAGTTAGTTCAGCACTTCTCGGTGGGCATAATTTCCAAGTGAGAGAATGGCCGAGTGCAGGGCATCATCAGCGAGTGCGATGGACGCTCGCGCAATGAGAAAAAGATAAGTCGCACAAAACTTTGGGTAATTCCTTTTTACATAAGGTTATTTTCCTCGGAGATCTTGCTCTCTGTATGATAAACCTGTATGCAATGGGGCCCCTCCACTATTGGCAAAGCCCTCGTCCTGTTTCGAGTCCGCTCAACAGTTCGAGTGGCCGCGTCGGGAACGGCAGGGTAGCCTTTCCGTTACTGGCAACGCCTTTGTCCTGTTTCGAGTTCGCTCCACAATTCAAACGGCCCCGCTGAGAATGGTAAGGTGGTTTGCCTGGCAGCAAGCACACCCGGTAGGCTATTGAGGACCCGTCCTCGAAGTGCCTCAGCCTAGGTTTACGCGCCGGCAAGCCTATCCAATTAAGCATAGGGTAGACATACAGAGAGTAATTAAACAGGAAAATAGCATGCATCGCTACAAAATATTGCAGAGTTATATTACATCAATTGTTGCTGCAGTTCTAACTAAAGATAAAAATTGTCTTGGTTGTTAACCTGCAGCGGCGGTAAGAAATGGGATGCCTAATCCCGACGCTGGCCCTCTATCCTCTTAACTTCGTCGACGCAACTAATGATGGGCTTGATATGCTCCTTGAGCACCGTGAGATCTACATCATCTGGCAAGCTATCCAGCGCGACGTCAAAATCGAGGTCGAGGTTCCAATAGGCCACCTTGGTGAGGACCTTAGTCAAGGTGGCCCGGCAGAGCCTTCGGGACTTGATAAGCCGCCCGGCCGGAGCGGAGCTTTTCCAAGGCGTCAAGGATGTACTCGAAGAATCCGGTCAGGCTGGCATGGATGGAGAGGTTCACCTCCCGAGAAAACCTAAAGTTTGGCGTGCCCATGGCGGCTAGCTGCGCGGTGAGTTTCTCCGCGATAGCGACGAGGCGGCTGACCCAGCGGTTCTCGCCCTTCACGTAATCCGCGTAGCCATCGGCGTCGTCCTTCCGTAGTCGTGTTTCCTCATCCAGGTCCTTGTTCAGAGCCTCCTCCCGAGCCTTGGCCTCCGAAAGCATCCCCTTGAGGCCCTCCAATTCCAGCTTCAGATCTTTGATGGAATCCAGGGCCGTGGAGAGCTACTCGGCCTTGCCGAGAACCTCGGCTTGCGCCTTCGTCAAGGTAGCATGGATCGTTTCCCTCTCTTTGGTCAGCCCCAAGACCCGCTCGTTCAGGCCATCCCGCTCCACCTCTAGCTCCTTTACCTTACCGGCATGGACCCGAGCCTGAGCATTGAGAGCCTCAATGTGCCTCTATTCTAGCTCCTGGGTCCGCCGCGCGACGAGCTTGTCAACCACCTCATCCTTGTCGTGGAGTGCAGCGGCGAGTGCCTACTCGCGGGCGACGAGTTCTTCCTCCTAGGAGTCTAGTTGAACCTTGCGCTAGTTGTGGGCGGCCTCATCATTTGCGGCCCGCTCCTTGGCCTCCTCCTAGGCCTTCATGAAATCGGACCACGCCAGCATGAGATCTCGGGCGCGCTCGTCCAGCTGATCCTGGGAAACCCTCAACTCACTCCGGGCCTCGGCAAACCAGACTTTCATCTGGGCAACACGCTCTAGGAAGTCGTCCTCCGCCTTATCCGCCAATGCCGACCTGGACTTTGCCTTGTCGAGGCGGGCGCGGTAAGGCACTTGGAGCTTCTGGAAACTGGCGCCCATGTCCCGAAGGAGCTACTCCTCACGAGAACCGTCGCCGTCGGCGCTCGGCTTGTCAACGACCTCAAGCCCAGCGGCGGCGAACGCCTCGTCGTCAAACACCCCCCCCCTCGGTTGGCGCCCTGCTACTTGCATCCATGGGAGGTGGACGAACAAGTCATAACTCACCTTCAAGTAATGACCCGAGCCAGAGGCGGCGGAGGAGGAAGGCTGGTCATCAGCAGCAGCCTTGCCGGCTTCATCAGCAGTGGCCCTGCCGGCTTCCGCAGCGGCAGTCTTGCTGGCCTCCTCGACAGCAGCCTCGCATGTCTTTCCGGTGAGCACCTTGCCGGCCTCCTTGGCAGCAGCCTCCTCGGTCCCTCCGGCAGGCCCTTTGCCTGCCTCCTCGGTGCTGGCTTCGTCGGACCCTCCAACAAGCCCTTTGGCTGCCTCCTCAGCAGTGGCCTTGGCGGCCTCCTTGGCAGCGATCCTGTCAGCCTCGGCCTCAGCATCCTTGGCAACCTCCTCGATGGTGGGCTCGACATCTGCCCGATCTGTCGAGGGAGGGTCTAAAGAGTCAAGAGAAAAGGTGATGCAAGGCCAACGTCAAAACTCAACTTACAGAGAACAAACAAATTATTTGTACCAGGCTGGGAAGGAGTGGCTCTCTCCCCGCCAACGATCATTGCCGGGGGAGAGTCACCGGCGCTCAAGTTCCTCTCCTCCTCCTCCATGGGCGTGGGCTCGATGGTCGGTTCACTTGTTGGAGACGCCCCTTGGGGCGGTGTAGCGGAGGGGGGGGGGCATGTTAGGGGTGGCCCCCTACGGGCCCTCCTGCTGCCGTTCCACACCTACCAACCCAACAAGGTCAGCATCAAGGATTCACACCCGTTGTTCGTCCATGAAAGAATAAGTAGTGGACTGATGTCTACTACACAACCATCTTCTTGTAGACGTTGTTGGGCCTCCAAGTGCAGAGGTTTGTAGGACAGTAGCAAATTTCCCTCAAGTGGATGACCTAAGATTTATCAATCCGTGGGAGGCGTAGGATGAAGATGGTCTCTCTCGAACAACCCTGCAACCAAATAACAAAGAGTCTCTTGTGTCCCCAACACACCCAATACAATGGTAAATTGTATAGGTGCACTAGTTCGGCGAAGAGATGGTGATACAAGTGCAATATGGATGGTACATATAGGTTTTTGTAAACTGAAAATATAAAAATAGCAAGGTAGCAAGTGGTAAAACTGAGCATAAACGGTGTTGCAATGATAGGAAACAAGGCCTAGGGTTCATACTTTCACTAGTGCAAGTTCTCAACAAGGATAATATAATTGGATCATATTACTAGCCCTCGACATGCAACAAAGAGTCACTCCAAAGTAACTAATAGCGAAGAACAAACGAAGAGATTATGGTAGGGTATGAAACGACCTCAAAGTTATTCTTTCTGATCGATCTATTCAAGAGTCCATAGTAAAATAACACAAAGCTATTCTTTCCGTTAGATCTATCTTAGAGTTCGTACTAAAATAACACCTTAAGATTCAAATCACCCAAAACCCTAATGTCACCTAGATACTCCATTGTCACCTCAAGTATCCGTGGGCATGATTATACGATATGCATCACACAATCTCAGGAACATCTATTCAACCAACACAAATAACTTCAAAGAGTGCCCAAAAGTTTCTACCCGAGAGTCAAGACGAAAACGCGTGCCAACCCCTATGCCTAGATTCCCAAGGTCACGGAACCCGCAAGTTTATCACCAAAACATACATCAAGTGAATGGATAGAATACCCCATTGTCACCACAGATAAGCACATGCAAGACATACATCAAGTGTTCTCAAATCCTTAAAGACTCAATACGATAAGATAACTTCAAAGGGAAAACTAAATCCATCACAAGAGAGTAGAGGGGGAGAAGCATCATAAGATCCAACTATAGTAGCAAAGCTCGCGATACATCAAGATCGTGCCATCTCAAGAACACGAGAGAGAGAGAGAGAGAGAGAGAGAGAGAGAGAGAGAGAGAGATCAAACACATAGCTACTGGTACATACCCTCAGCCCTGACGGTGGACTACTCCCTCCTCGTCATGGAGAGCACCGGGATGATGAAGATGGCCACCGGTGAGGGTTCCCCCCTCCGGCAGGGTGCCAGAACGGGGTCTAGATTGGTTTTCGGTGGCTACAGAGGCTTTCGGCGGTGGAACTCCCGATCTAGGTTTTTTCCGAGGGTTTCAGTATTTATAGGATTTTTTGGCGTAGGGCACAAGTCAGGGGGCCTCCGGGCTGTCCATAAGTCAGGGGCACACACCCACCTGGAGTGGGCGCGCCCCCCACCCTCGTGGGCAGCCCGTGGCTCTCCTGGCCCAACTCTTTTACTTCGGGGGCTTCTTTTGGTCCAGAAAAAATCACCAAAAATTGGCACGTCAATTGGACTCCGTTTGATATTCCTTTTCTGTAAAACTCAAAAACAAGGAAAAAACAGAAACTGGCACTGGGCTCTGGGTTAATAGGTTAGTCCCAAAAATAATATAAAAGTGTATAATAAAGCCCATAAAACATCCTAGAACGATAATATAATAGCATGGAACAATCAAAAATTACAGATACGTTGGAGACGTATCAGCATCCCCAAGCTTAATTCTTGCTCGTCCTCGAGTAGGTAAATGATAAAAACAGAATTTTTGATGTGGAATGCTAACCAACATAATTTTCAATGTAGTTCTCTTTATTGTGGCATGAATGTTCAGATCTGAAAGATTCAAGACAAAAGTCTATATTGACATAAGAAATAATAATACTTCAAGCATACTAACAAAGTAATCATGTCTTCTCAAAATACTATGGCTAAAGAAAGTTATCCGTACAAAATCATATAGTCTGTCTATGCTCCCTCTTCATCACACAAAATATTCATATTATGCACAACCCTGGTTTCAGCGAAGCACTTGTTTTCATACTTTATTCTTTCAAACCTTACAACTTTCACGCAATACATGAGCGTGAGCCATGGACATAGCACTATGGGTGGAATAGAGAGGTGGTTGTGGAGAAGACAAAAAGGAGGGAGATAGTCTCACATCTACTAGGCATATCAACAGGCTATGGAGATGCCCATCAATAGATATCAATGTGAGTGAGTACGGATTGCCATGCAACGGATGCACTAGAGCTAAAAATGTATGAAAGCTCAACAAAAGAAACTAAGTGGGTGTGCGTCCAAGTTGCTTGCTCATGAAGATCTAGGGCATTTGAGGAAGCCCATCATTGGAATATACAAGCAAAGTTCTATAATGAAAATTCCCACTAGTATATGAAAGTGACTAAACATGAGACTCTCTATCATGAAGAATATGGTGCTACTTTGAAGCACAAGTGTGGAAAAAGATAGTAGCAATTGCCCCCCTTTTTTTGGGGCCTTTTTTGGCCTTTTTTTGGGGCTTTCTTTATTTAGCCTTTCCTCACATGGGACAATGCTCTAATAATGATGATCATCACACTTTTATTGATTTACAACTCAATATTACAACTCGATAATAGAACAAAGTATGACTCTATATGAAATTTTACTACTCCCATCATAAGCAATATAACCAGCACATAAAGCATTCTTTTCATGATCTACTTGCATAGAAATTTTACTACTCCCATCATAAGCAAAATTCTTCTCATCCATAGTAGTGGGAGGAGCAAATTCAACAAAATAACTATCATGTGAAGCATAATCCAATTGAAAATTAAAATCATGATGACAAGTTTCATGGTTATCATTATTCTTAATAGAATACAAGTCATCACAATAATCATCATAGATAGCAACTTTGTTCTCATAATCAATTGGAACCTCTTCCGAAATAGTGAATTCATCACTAAATAAAGTCATGACCTCTCCAAATCCACTTTCATAAATATAATCATCATAAATAGGAGGCATGCTTTCATCATAATAAATTTGCTCATCAAAATTTGGGGGACTAAACATATCATCTTCATCAAACATAGCATCCCCAAGCTTGTGGCTTTGTATAACATTAGCATCATGGATATTACAAGGATTCACACTAACAACATTGCAATCATGCTCATCATGCACATATTTTATGCCAAGCATTCTATGTAATTCTTCTTCTAGTACTTGAGCACAATTTTCCTTCCCATCATTTTCACGAAAGATATTAAAAAGATGAAGCATATGAGGTAGCCTCAATTCCATTTTTTTGGTAGTTTTATTTTGTAGACTAAACTAGTGATAAAACAAGAAACTAAAAGATTTGATTGCAAGATCTAAAGCCTTACCTTCAAGCACTCACCTCCCCGGCAACGGCGTTAGAAAAGAGCTTGATGTCTACTACACAACCTTCTTCTTGTAGACGTTGTTGGGCCTCCAAGTGCAGAGGTTTGTAGGACAGTAGCAAATTTCCCTCAAGTGGATGACCTAAGGTTTATCAATCTGTGGGAGGCGTAGGATGAAGATGGTCTCTCTCGAACAACCCTGCGACCAAATAACAAAGAGTCTTGTCGGAGATATTGACCATGGGTGTCCTCATCGACCACCCATGGTATTTCAAGACAATTGGGGGCCGCCTGTTATCCCCCGGCCGCCTGCCCATCAGGCCGCCTCCAGGGACAGCTCAGCCCAGGAGCCAGCTACCAGCAGGCGGCAGGGGCCCGAACAGGCGGCAGCTCCATAACCAGCAGCTAGCAGATGGTCCTACGCCTCCCCCTCGGGACGCGTGCTGGGGGACCACGACATAGCTAAGGCATGGCTACAGTTGAGCATGTCCTTAGAGAATCTATAAGGGCATGGCTACAGTGAATGTGTGTCTTATGGGCACCTCTTAAGCGGCGTATCACTGTAGCCATGCTGCCAGTGACCAAGCCTCGATCGGAGGAAGCCACGACCCCACTACCCACAAACGGCGGGGCCAGCAGGCGGCCAGCCCCACCGGTCAGTGGGTGAATCAGAGACAAGCGGCCCCTGGCAGGCGGCCGGGGGAGACGGTCCGCCTGGTAGCAGGCGGCTCACTGTACCCTAGGAGTCTAAACCTCATCAAGATGACAAGACAGGACGTGGTGGCAGTGTACGGCAGGAGACGGCGACACTGTAGCCACTTCCCTCCTGATGATGCTGTCGTCAGCAGAAGAGCGCCTACAATGAAAGGCAATCACGAGGGCCCATAGACGGCGGGCCCCAGTAGACGGGCGGAGAGGCCGGCACCCAAAGACGCTGATAGCTGGGGGCCATTCCGTCTGGATTACTATTTTAACCCTGCGGGGTAGGCCTATATAAACCCCCCCAGGGTTGTCCATGTGGAGGGGTTGAACTCTTAGGAGAAGAGAGACACATAGAGAGATATAGGGAGAAACCCAAGCCATCATCCTGATTCCCTAGAGCGAAGGTAGAGAGCTAGCCTTGCCCTTCTTCCTCCTCTAGACAACAAAGCTCAAGGAGCAACCTTGTAGCCACCCTAGTGACATTAGTCATGACGCGGAGTCCCTGCAGAGCAGGACTAGGGGTGTTATATCCATGGAGAGCCCCAAGCCTGGGTAAGATTCGTAGGCGTCCTAAGTTCTGCCTTATCCCGCTTCCAGGGCCCGACGACGTTCTATTGTCCCCATGCATGATAAGCCATCCGTTGGCATAAGTCACACCAAAACCCCAACATTTGGCGCCCACCATGGGGCTAGGTGCACCGTCGTCCGGAGACATGTTCTGGACGGGAACTTTGTTCTTCCCTGGCGAACACAGCCAACCCGGCACGCCCGCATGCATGGATACCGGGATGCTTCACGGTGCTGAGGCCGCATGCGCCGCGAGCGTACTTGCCGACCATCTCGTCGGCATGCACATCCATGACGAGTCCTCTCCGGCTGCAGAGCCAGTTGCTCCGGAGAGCTGCTTCGTCGAGCTCCTCGACAAGCTCCACATTGTCGACGAGCACGCCTCTGACATAGAGTCGGTGGGCTCCTTTGACCCACCAGTTGACATGATCATCGACCTCGACGCGGCGTCCGGCGATTCCTTCCCCGAGCACGTGGTGATCATCGACGATCCCCTCCCCACTGGAGCCTGCGGTAATGGTGTCAGCACCGTCACGGAAGTTCTGGCCACCAGCCATGACGAGCCTTCCGGCGGGTCGGGCCAAGACCCGCTACAGGCAGCTATGCAGAGCCTCTCTGCTCCCATCGCTGTGGGGGCGGACGGTGCGGCGCTGGAGGCGCTCCGCGTCTCGCTCCTCGACAATGCCAACAAGCTGGCCGCTTCCCGGCGCCTCACCGAATCCTACCGTCGCGAGATGGACTGTGCCATAGGCGGCACACCGGCTGCTGGCGAGCCCAGACGGGCTGGTGCCGTTCGCGATCGCGGCGGAGTGCTGGCAGACATGCTGGGGGCCCCGCGGCCCGTGTACCCCACTCCTTCAGAAAACCTAAGGGCTGCCCAGGTGGCAGTTGATGAGCTAGGCCACTTGGAGGGAGACGAGCTTCGCTGCATAACTCAGCGCGCCCGCCAGCCCCTCGACGCGCCTGCTGCGCAGCAGGAAGCCCGCCGCCGGGCATCAGAGGCCGGCGCGCAAGCAGATAACCGCCCTCTTCGGCGGGAGCAAGGAGCCACGTCCCGCTCTCCAACAGTCGGCACCCACAAGTGGCGTGACTCAGAGCCCGCTGCTAGCCGTGGCGGACAGACTTGCATCACCATCGAGCGCGATCAAGAAGGTCGCCCAAGGGCCGTAGAGCGGCGAGAGGAACACCCGCCTCCTCCTCGCCGGGAAAGGCGTGTGTCTCCTCCGCCTGTTGACCACCCCTCTCTAGCAGGCTGCTTGGGCCAACGCGAGGGAGTCGGGGAGAATGACGCCCGCCACCGCCTTGACCGACTAGCTCGGTCCCAGGCGGTCGAAGAAGAAGATGATCTCGGCCCAGCCTGCTTCGGCCCCCGCATTCGTAGTGCCTTTCCCCAAGGGCTTCTCATTCCCCAGAGATACCCCCAAGTACAACGGATCGGTAAAGCCGGAGGACTGGCTGGTGGACTACTCCACAGCCGTCGGCATAACAACCGGCAACAGGCGTGTTGCGGTGAAGTACGTGCCACTCTTGCTCCAGGGCATAGCCCGGACGTGGTTGAACAGCCTCAAGCCCAATAACATCAACGGCTGGTTGGACTTCGCCGACGCCTTCACTCGCAACTTCACCAGCACCTACAAGCATCCTCCCAAGCCACGCTAGCTCTCCTTATGTGTTCAAGGCCCGAATGAGTCAGCTCGTGATTACCTGACACGTTGGGCAGAGCTGCGCAACTCTTGCGAGGGAGTGCATGAGGTACAAGCCATCGAGTACTTCACGACCGAGTGCAGAGAAGGCACCTTGCTCAAACACAAACTCCTCTGCAACGAGCCCGCCATGCTGGACGAGCTGCTGAGCATAGCAGACAAATACGCTACTGTCGACTCCTCCATGAAGTCTGAGCTGCAAGTTGATGCCTCTGGAAAATGGCTCCCCCATCTCCCAAATCGCCGGATGGAGAGTCCAGTCGGTGCCAGCAGCCGAACGATCACAAGCGCAAGACCCACGTGCCGGCTACCAACAGCCGGCTGGTGGCACCAGTTGATGGCCAGCAGCTAGAGGCACAAGCGGGACCCAAGCGACAGAAGGGCGGCAAGCCGGCCTGGCAGCCCGCTTTCTCCTTCGACCAAGCTCTAGATGCCCCCCTGCATGTTTCACAGCGGCACGACGCCTTCCAATCACACCACACGAAAGTGCCATTGGCACACGCGGATCGCCAGAGGGGAGGCTCTACCACTGCCGCCTGCTGGGCAGGCGGCTCCGCCTCCCAAACCACCGGGTGCTCGTCCAGGGGGGCCAGAACCAGGACGAGTTCCCAGAAGAGAACGGAGCCTATGTCATCTTCACAAGCCAAGCGGACGATAGGCACAGCCGGCGCCAGCAGCGCCGAGAAGTCAAGACCATTGCCAGCGAAGCCCCAGAATTCATGCACTGGTCTGAAAGGCCCATCAGCTGAAGCCGTGAAGATCACCCGGTTGTCATGCCTTCACCAGGGGCTTATGCCCTGGTTCTAGATGCAACTCTCTCCACCGACAGGCGGGTCTGTCGTTTCTCCCGAGGCTGGTAGACGGCGGCAGCAACATCAATATCATGTACCGTGATACCATGGAAAAATTGGGCATCAAAGAAAAACAGCTTCAGCCTACCAGTACTGTGTTCCACAGCATTGTACGAGGCCTCTCTTGTTCACCAATCGGCAAGGCTATGATTGATGCCCTGTTTGGTGACAAGAAGCATTTCTGCCGGGAGCCGGTCTGATTTGAAGTGGTGAACCTGGAGAGCCCCTATCATGTGATTTTGGGCCGGCCAGCTCTTCTGAAGTTCATGGTAGTACCCCATTACGCCTACCTCAAGATGAAGATGTCGGGCCCTAAAGGAAAAATCACCATAGCTGGGGACTATGAGAAGTCCATCGCATGTGCGACTGCCAGTAGCCGTCTGCCCGAGTCCCTTGTTGTAGCTGAAGAGAAGCGCCGCCTGGAGCGGCTGATGGCAATGGCTGGCGAGCAGCCAGCCATACCAGCCGATCCCAGGGAGGCGGAGCCGCAAGGCTCGTTTCAGCCGGCCAAGGAGACAAAGAAGATTGCGTTGGACCCATCTCACCCAGAGCGATTTGCTGCCATAGGGTCAAACCTAGACATCAAATAGGAAAGCGAGCTTGTCGATTTCCTCCGTGAGAATCGGGACATCTTTGCATGGTCCCCCAAAGACATGCCGGGTGTCCCGAAGGATTTCGCCGAGCACAGGCTACATGTGAGAGAAGATGCAAAGCCTGTCAGGCAGCCACTCCGCCGCCTGTCAGAAGAAAAAAGAAGAGTTGTTGGAGAAGAGGTCGCCCGCTTGCTAGCAGCCGGCTTCATTATGGAAGTGTTCTATCCTGAGTGGCTCTCAAACCCAGTCCTTGTGCTGAAGAAGAACAACAAATGGCGCATGTGCATTGATTACACCAGCCTCAACAAAGCTTGCCCTAAAGATCCGTTTGCTTTGCCGCGAATAGATCAAGTGATTGACTCCATAGCCGGATGCGAGCTGCTGTTATTCCTTGACGCATATTCCGGGTTCCACCAGATCAAACTCGATCCGGCCGACCGATTGAAGACCGCCTTCCTCACGCCATTTGGGGCCTTCTTCTACCTGACCATGACGTTCGGCTTGAGGAATGCTGGCGCCACTTTTCAGCGTTCCATGCAGAAGTGTCTCCTCAAGCAACTTGGCAGAAACACCAACGTTTATGTGGATGATATCGTGGTGATGACGGAGAGGAAGGGAACTCTCTTGGAGGATCTCCAAGAGACCTTTGAAAACCTGCGCCGCTTTCAGATCAAGCTAAACCCGGAGAAATGCGTCTTCGGGGTACCAGCAAGCCAGTTCCTTAGCTTCCTGGTATCCGAATGCGGCATCGTGTGCAACCCAACAAAGATCAAAGCCATTGAGAGAATGGAGAGACCGACTCGCATACGTGACGTCCAGAAGTTCACCGGATGCCTAGCATCGCTCAGCCGTTTCATCAGCCGGTTGGGTGAAAAGGCACTACCACTGTACCAACTGATGAAGAAAACCACTTGCTTCGAGTGGAATGACGAGGTGGATGAAGCCTTCCAGCAGCTCAAGAAAGTGTTGTCCACGCCGCCTGTCCTGGCGGCGCCAACAGACAAGGAACCCATGTTCCTTTACATAGCCGCCACCAGCCGGGTGGTCAGCACTGTGATTGTGGTTGAACGGCCAGAGGACGGCAGAGCCTTGCCTGTCCAGAGGCCGGTTTACTACTTGAGCGAGGTGATGTCAGTCTCCAAGCAGAACTACCCCCATTACCAGAAGATGTGCTATGGCGTGTACTTCACCGCCAAGAAACTCAAGGAGTACTTCCAAGAACACCCGATCACGGTCGTATGCACGGCCCCGCTTTGCTGAAATCAAGGGCAACAGAGATGCTTCAGGAAGAGTGGCAAAGTGGGCCATTGAGCTGGCCCCCTTTACCATCTTCTACCAGCCCCGCACCACCATCAAATCGCAAGCTTTGGCCGACTTCCTCGTCGACTGGGCCGAGACCCAATACCTGCCGCTTGCTCCAGATTCAACCCATTGGCGGATGCACTTTGATTTATCAAATATGCGCATTGGCTTGCGAGCCGACGTTGTCCTCACCTCTCCCAAGGGCGACAAGCTGAAATACACCCTGCAAATCCACTTTGCCACCTCCAACAATGTGGTCGAGTATGAGGCACTCATTCACGGGCTCCGGATGGCCAAAGAGATTGGCATCCATCGAGTGTTGTGCTATGGTGACTCAGACTTGGTTGTCCAGCAGTCCTTCGGGGACTGGGACGCCAAGGACGCAAACATGGCGAGTTACCGTTTCCCTGACCAGCAGATCAGTGGGCATTTTGACGGCTGCAAGTTCCTGCACGTGCCACGAGCCGACAACGTGCAAGCCGACACCTTAGCACGAACTGGATCCACCCGCCAGGCAATACTAGCCGGCGTGTCCCTCCAATGCATGCGCAAGCCGTCTATCAAGCCATCACGAGAGTCAGAATCAATCTTCATACCAGCTGATCCTAGAGCAGACGGCCCGACAACCTCAATAGCCGGCCTGGGGACTGCCCCAACAGGCGACCAAGATACTCCAACTCCAGCAGAATGCCCAGCAGCCGGTGCACCGATTCCTGGCCCGGGGACTACTCCAGCAGGCAGCCAAGAAGCGTCGGCTCCAGTAGACGGCCTAGGTATTGCTGCAGCCGGCCCGGGGACTTTAGAAGCATCACAGGCGGCTCACTCCAGCCCTCCGCCTCCCAGCCCAACCGCCATGGTCTCACTGGCAGAAACAACAGGAGTCTCAGCGCCGTCTTGGGCACATCCAATCCTCAATTTCCTGCTCAGAAGAGATCTGCCAGCAGACAAAACTTTGGCACGGCAAGTTCAACGCCGAGCTTCAGCATACACAATAGTCAACAAAGAGCTTGTCAGAAGAAGTGCAACAGGCGTCTTCCAGCGTTGCGTGGAAGCAGAAAAGGGTCTGGCTATTCAGAAGGATATTCATCAAGGGGAGTGCGTCCACCACGCGGCCTCAAGATCCCTCGTTGCCAAAGCTTTCCGCCACGGCTTCTTCTGGCCGACTGCTTTGGACGATGCAAAAGACTTGGTCAAGAAGTGCAATGGCTGCCAGCGCTTTAGTTCCAAGCAACACTTGTCGGCTTCTGCACTCAAGACCATTCCGATCACTTGGCCATTTGCTATCTGGGGACTGGACATGGTGGGTCCCTTCAAGAAAGCTCGAGGCGGCCTGACGCATTTACTCGTAGCAGTGGACAAGTTCACCAAGTGGATCGAGGAGAAGCCAATCAAGAAACTCAACGGCCCAACTGCTGTGACCTTCATCCCAGACATCACAGTCCGGTATGGCATACCGCACAGCATCATCATCGACAATGAAACAAACTTTGCCAAAGGCGCATTGGCCCATTTCTATGCAACACAGGGCATCCGACTGGACTTAGCGTCCGTTGCCCACCCACAGTCCAACGGCCAAGTTGAGCACGCTAACGGCCTTATTCTATCCGGCATCAAGCCCCGGCTGGTCGAACCATTGGAACGATCAGCCGGCTGCTGGATCTAAGAGTTGCCGTCTGTCCTCTGGAGCCTCAGGACAACTCCGAACAAATCAACCAGATTCACTCCCTTCTTCCTCGTCTATGGGGCCGAGGCCGTCATCCCAACAGATGTTGAGTTTGACTCGCCTCGTGTCACCATGTACACAGAAGCCGAAGCCAAAGAAGCATGAGAAGATGGTGTGGACCTGCTGGAAGAATCCTGGCTGGTAGCACTCCGCCGGTCCACCATCTATCAGCAGGGTCTCCATCGCTATCACAGCCGGCGGGTCAGGCCACGTTCCTTCCGCGAGGGGGACCTTGTGCTCCGGCTGATCTAGCGAACAGCCGGCCAGCACAAGCTCTCGGCTCCTTGGGCAGGACCATTCATCATCAGCAAGGTACTAGGCAACGATGCCTACTACCTGATCGATGCCCAGAAGCCAAGAGCAGACAAGAGAGATAACCCGGACAAGGAGTCGGAGCGCCCGTGGAACGCAAACCTACTTTGTCGCTTTTATAGCTAAAGACAGTATGTGTCGTGCTATCTACTTTATTTTGAGAACCAATGGGACCCCCAAGGAGTTCTCGGGGACTGTCCAACCCTTTATCTATATGATAAGAATTATGCCTGTGAATGAGTATTTTTCATTCCTTTGTCCGGAACCGGGACCAAACAGACGGCCCGGGGACTTGTCGCCTGGCCCTATGTTTAAAGCTTTCTTCAAAACAGTCGGACAAGTAATGTGATGGCATCCAAGCCCTCTCCCGCCTACAGCCATGGACTCGCAGAACGCGGCTATCCGACTGGCGGGAGTCAAAGGCAAGAAGTGGTGCCCACATGAAAAATGGCTAAGGAAAATAAACTTAGGGCAAGACGGCCCTTTATACAAGTTGGCCGGCTGTTGAGCAGCCGGCCAGCCAGCTTCTGGCTTAGCCACACCGCGTTCCAGAGGGCTGGATACTTGCATATCCAGAAAACAGCTAAGTACCTGACCCAGTAACAGACCACAGAGTGGCTGCCTGGCTGGCGGGACGACAGTTAAAGGAGACAGCATAAGAAAAAACGCCCGAAGGAACAAAGGACGGTGCTAATCCCAGAACCCGGCAAACTGCATAAACATATGCAACATTAAGAGAATATTTATAGAAAAAAGGCCTCGAAGGCCACCTTCCAGCAGTAACTTACTGTTACACCAAGTGGGTGGAATTGTTCGGACTAATCCTACCAAGTTTTAAGAAAAAACAAGAATTAAAAGATGCACAAATGACACCTAAGGTGCAGCAGGCGGGGCAGGTGGCACGACTGGGCCGGCTACTGGGGGAGCCGCCTGATGGGTCTCGACCTGGCCGCCTCCTGCAGCAGACGGCGCCGTCCCGCTAGGCCCGCTTGTAGAGGACTGATCGGGCTGATGGCCAGCAGACGGCTCCGCCTCCTGGGAGCTGGCTTCCTCGTTGCTGTCACCCTCCTCCTCGCCATTTTCGCTAGAGGCGATCTCCTCGTCCAGCTCCTCCGATGCCGCCACGTCCAGCCCGAAGTTGTCAGGTGGCACCACATGACCGTTCTCATCCAGCTCTGGGACGAAAATGGTGGTGTCGGCGTATTCGGCGAGGGAGGCGGCGCGCCTGACGAGATCTCCTTGGACCGCTGCCAGTTCGGGCGCAGCTTCTACGCGGAAGGTCTCCAGCTTGGCGAGATCCATGTCTGGGTACCAGCCCTTGGCGAATTCCAGGGCGATCCGCGCACCGGCCCTCGCTGCGGCGCCCTTCCAGGCCTCGAAGTGGTGGCCGGCAACCTCCAGCCAGTCGGCAGTCCGGCTGGGAGTGCGGAGTACTGGAACGCCTGGCCAGATGGGGGCCAGTACTAGGGCACCAGCACGTTGTATGCGGCGGAGCAGGCGGTGGGCCGGCTGGAGGCGCGCCTTGATAGCAAGAAGCTGTTCGGTTGGAGTCCGGGGCGCGTTGGGCGCAATCACTCGGCCCGCCTCGCGCCTCTCGTCGTGTCGGGCCTCGATGGCCTGGCTGGCGTCCATAGAGTGGCCCGAGAAGAATTCTACAAGAACTAGACAAAGAGTCAGAAGAAAGAAAGCTAACTGTAGTAGACGACAAGCACAAGAAAGAAGGGCAGGCGTCTTACCGTCGACCATGTCTCCAAGGGCCCCATAGCCATCTTGCAGAGCCACCTCCTTCTCGGCCCAGTTCGAGTGCTTGGTCTCGAACTCAGCCCGAAGGAGCACCTCGGCATCAGCCAGTTTCCCAAGCTCCGCCTTATGCGTCGCCGCCTGGTCTGCCAGCTCCTAGGCCAGGCGGTCACAATCCTGGGCGGCGAGATCGCGCTCCCGCTCCTTGGCGGCAAGTTCCGCCTGAACCTCGCCCAGTTGGTTGTGGAGGTTGGTCGCAACCGCTGACAAGAGAGGAACAAGAACATCAACATCAGCAAATAAGACAACCTTGGAGTTTCAAGCCGCCTGCTCAGCAGCCGGCTCGGAACTCGGGGACGCGCACCCGCAAGGAGGAGAAGAGCACTTACCCTGGCTGTCGGCCAGAGCAGTCCGCAGTTGCGCCAGCTCCTGACGCTGGGAGTTGAAGGCAGCCACCCAAAGGTTGTGGTAATCCTGGAGCAAGAAACAAGTTAGCCCACAAAGTATACCTTGGAGTTCCAAGGCGCCTGCTCAGCAGCCGGATAGGAACTCGGGGACTACACCCAATGGGTGCGCTGACGCGCCCCCACGGAAGAACTTGAAGGAATAAAAGTTAAGAACAAGGAATCAACATACCCGACCGGAAGTTCGCGTGGCCAGGAACTCCCGCATAGCCGTCTGCATGACCTGGCGGCACCGCGCTGGTGGCCTCGCTCTCCGGCGTTGATGAGCTGGCAGCACCGACCTCTACTCGCCGCGGTGCTGAGACCGCCCTCGCAGGACGAGGACGGATGAGGGTCCGGTTGGTTGGCTGCGGGCCTGTCACCAGCACACCCTCAGCCAACGGCACCTCTGCTCCCGCAGGCCGGCTGTCCTGCGTGCCAGCAGGCGGCGCGGGGGGAGTCACCTCCGTCTCCATGGCGGCGCTGCCGTCTCCTTCATTATTGGGAGCCGGCTGCTCGTCAACAGCCGGCACTTGGACGGACGGCTCCAGAGAGCCCGTATCCTAGGGGATGGTGCGGTCCGCCGGCTACTGGAGGCCCGCCTCCTGCTCCTGGACTTGGGCGGCGGCATCCGCTTGGGCCTTGGTGGCTGCCTCGGCCTCCGCCCTGGCAGCAGCATCAGCCTCCGCCCGCTCACGCGCCGCGACCTCCTGCTCCTTGCGCGCCTCGCGGGCATTTCTCTCCGTCGACTCTCGGAGCGCGGCGGCGGGATCCATGCGGCGGGGCGCAGGGGGGACATCTGTGCCCGCAACAACAGAGCCCACTGGCGCCCGTGAGAGAGATAGCGGCGCGTTGTGTGGGCATTTCCAAGAAGACAGCAAATCAACCACATTGGGGGCGGCAGAATGAGATAAGCGCAAAAGAAAAAAGAAACGCGGTACTTACCCGGATACAGCTGGCCTAGGTTTAGGAACCCTAGGAAGAATTGCTTTGGCGGTCGCCTCCTGGCGCTTGGTGGCGGCGGCCGATAGCCGGAGCTTCTTGGGCTTGCTGCCAGACAGCCCAGCAGAGGACCGGCGCTTCACGCCGCCGGTTGCGGCTGATGGCCCCGCTTGGTGGCTGCCGCGCCCAGGCGGGTTCGCCTCTGGGATGCGGACTGGCGCCTTCTCCTCCTCGTCGTCGTCATCCGGCTAGCTCTCGACGCCGCCTTCTAGTAGGCCGTCTGCTGGCTGGCCCCCACCGCCTGTTACCTCCTCCTCCTCCATGGTGGCGGCCCCAAGATCGGGGTCGCTCATGTCGCTCTGGGAGCGGTCTGGTTCCAGGGGCGGCCCGGCTGGTCAAAGCCCGGTGCCGGCTGGCCGAGGAAGATCTGCAGGCAGCACAAGGATTAGACGGCTGAGATAGGCGGAAAGAGAAGAAAGAAGAATAAAGAAAGAAAAGAGCTCACCGCAGGTGGCTGGTTATTACGGCTGTACGGCGGCTTGCCGAAGGCCCAGCCCGAGTCGAAGAGCTTGCAATTGGAGACATAATTCACCAAGTACGCCACCTCCTTATATGGCATCGGCTTGGTCCACGTCTGGCTTGGGTCCCGGCGCCCTCTCATGTCGCAGATTATGTGTGGGCTGGCCTGCAACGGCAACACCCGGCGCTCCGCGAATGTAAGAAGGAGGTCCGCAAACACCAAGCCCTCGTTGTCCCTCATCTCCCAGAGGTGCCGCATGGCGATGGAGGCTCCTGACGTGAGGGAGACGGGTCGGGTACTCTAGGTGTCGCGGGGCTCGGCGGGCGGGCCAGGTACCCAATCCGGCAGCCCGATGAAATCCTGCGCCGGGTCGACGTTGGAGATGTTGGAGACGTTGAAGTACGTCTTCTGCCATTGCTTCGCTGAATGCACGAGAATAGGCGGCGGAAAGTAATTCCTGGACCCACTGCACTTCACCGCGATGCATCCACCGCACTGAGCCGCCATGCCCGGGATCGCGGTACCGAGCTTCATATAGAAGAGCTCGGTCCACAGCTCCATGGTGGGCAGAATCCCAGAGTACGCTTCGCAGAGGACGACGCAGGCAGACAGCGTTACCACCGTGTTCGGCGTGAGATGGTGGGGCTGGATGTTGAAGAACTCAAGGAAGGATCGAAAAAAGCCGCTGGCGGGGAGGCCGAAGCCGCACGGGTAGTGCGAGCGGAGGACGACCCGCTCGCCGAACCGCGGCACCGGCCTGATCTCCGACGCCGACGCCAGGCACACGGCGACCTTTCCGGCGGGGGGTAACTTCCATGCATGGCGGAGGTAGTGGATGTGCTCCTCAATAACCTCGCTGCCGTCCCATTTGCCTGGATGGTGGAACGGCGCTCCGGCGGCCATGGCTCAAGGTGGTGGCTCGCTCCAATGAGGCGCTGTGAGCGGAAGTGGCAAGAAGTGCGATGGGGAGCAAGGAAGAATAAGAAGAATGGAGCGGGGTGGGTGCGATAACGATGCTAACCCCCTCCCCCAGCCTATTTATATCCGCGCGCAGACCAAGGCCTTGTAGTGGCGGGCCCTAGCCCGCTGCTACGTCCCGTCGCGCGCGTGGGCTGGCAGGCTGATGCGACGGGGCGACGATGCGTGGAGTATTGCCAACGGTCGGCAGACCCACGTAGCAACCCGTCGTCCGGACGGTATCTTCCTCCCAAAGATTTGAAGACGGAGGTTCGGCTGCCAGTAGTCGGCCCCCTTGCGGAGGTCCGGCTGCCAGCAGCCGGCTCTTTCCAAAGTACGGACGAAGGGAGCCAATCCTACTTGGGGAGGGAAGCTGCTGGAACCCCGCAGCCCCAATCGCACACCGTAGAGTTCCTCCAGCTTCGGGGACTACTGTCGGAGATATTGACCACGGGTGTCCTAATCGACCACCCATGGTATTTCAAGACAATTGGGGGCCACCTGTTATCCCTGGCCACCTGCCCATCAGGCCGCCGCCTGGGACAGCTCAGCCCAGGAGCCGGCTGCTAGCAGGCGGCAGGGGCCCGAACAGGCGGCAGCTCCATAGCCAGTAGCTAGCAGACGGTCCTACGCCTCCCCCTCGGGACGCATGCTGTGGGACCACGACACACCTAAGGCATGGCTACAGTTGAGCATGTCCTTAGAGAATCTATAAGGGCATGGCCTCTTAAGCGGCGTATCATTATAGCCATGCTGCCAGTGACCAAGCCTCGGTCAAAGGAAGCCTCGGTCAGTGGGTGGATCAGAGACAAGCGGCCCCTGGCAGGCGGCCGGGGGAGACGGTCCGCCTGGTAGCAGGCGGCTCACCGTACCCTAGGAGTGTGAACGTCATCAAGATGACAAGAGAGGACGTGGTGGCAGTGTACGGCAGGAGACGGCGGCACTATAGCCACTTCCCTCCTGACGATGCTGCCATCAGTAGAAGAGCGCCTACAGTGAAAGGCAATCACGAGGGCCCACAGACGGCAGGCCCCAGCAGACGGGCGGAGAGGCCGGCACCCAAACACTCTAACAGCTGGGGGGCCATTCCGCTTGGATTACTACTTTACCCCTGGGGGTAGGCCTATATAAACCCCCAGGGTCCTCCATGTGGAGGGGTTGAACTCTTAGGAGAAGAGAAACACATAGAGAGAAATAGGGAGAAACCCTAGCCATCATCCCGATTCCCTAGAGTGAAGGTAGAGAGCTAGCCTTTCCCTTCTTCGTCCCCTAGACAACACAGCTCAAGGAGCAACCTTGTAGCCACCCTAGTGACATTAGTCATGACACGGAGTCCCCGCAGAGCAGGACTAGGGGTGTTATCTCCATGGAGAGCCCCAAACCTGGGTAAGATTCGTAGGCATCCTATGTTCTGCCTTATCCCGCTTCCAAGGCCCGGCGACGTTCTGTTGTATCCATGCATGATAATCTATCCGTTGGCATATGTCGCACCAAAACCCCGACAAATCTCTTGTGTCCCCAACAAACCCAATAAAATGGTAAATTGTATAGGTGCACTAGTTCGGCAAAGAGATGGTGATACAAGTGCAATATGGATGGTAGATATAGGTTTTTGTAAACTGAAAATATAAAGACAGCAAGGTAGCAAGTGGTAAAAGTGAGCATAAACGGTGTTGCAATGACAGGAAACAAGTCCTAGGGTTCATACTTTTACTAGTGCAAGTTCTCTCAACAAGGATAACATAATTGGATCATATTACTAGCCCTTGACATGCAACAAAGAGTCACTCCAAAGTAACTAATAGCGAAGAACAACCAAAGAAATTATGGTAGGGTACGAAACAACCTCAAAGTTATTCTTTCTGATCGATCTATTCAAGAGTCCTAGTAAAATAACACGAATGTCAGGACTGGTTTTCGGGGTAATAAATTCCCCAGAAATGGCCCTTGTGCTCACCAGCCCCAGGATTACTGTTAGCTGATGAGTCACCACTTGATATAGAAAATCCAAGCAAAATTTACAAAATATGTAGTACAAGAGCATTCTTGGCCTTTAAGTACAACACAAGGTTTCTAGTAGCTGATGGCGGAAGCGTTATGTGACATGTCGGCATTTGTGGGACACCATTTCCCACAGGAACAGCTGACCGGGTTAACTCCTATCTTCCCGAGGCTGCTATCACCATTGCATAGGTTCCGGGTAGTCGTCGCAACGCTCCTCTCCAAGCAAGAAATTTGGTCAAGACAATAACCAGGGGCAAGCCTGTGAGTACTTTGAATGTACTCGCAAACATTTTTGAACACGGGTGAAATAAAATCATGCTCGAAAGTATTAGATGATCACAATGTTAATTGTGATATGACAGTCCATATTTCCAGTAGGTCATTTGTATAAAAATGCATATGCAATCAGGGAGTGAAAATAAAATAAATAAACGGATATGCCACAGTCGGGCGTCTCAACGACACCACATAAAGGGCTTATAAGGAAAATGAATAACGAGCATGCCACAGTCGGGCGTCTGAGCGACACCACATAAAGGGCTTATAAGGAAAATGAATAACGAGCATGCCACAGTCGGGCGTCTGAGCGACACCACATAAAGGGCTTATAAATAAAAGAAATAACAAACATGCCACAGTCGGGCGTCTGGGCGACACCACAGAAAGGGCTTATAAATAAAAGAAATGACAAACATGCCATAGTCGGGCGTCTGAGCGACACCACAGAAAGGGCTTATAAATAAAAGTAAATATCCGGGAGGTAGAACCGTCCTAGGGATACTCATTAATTCAAATAATATAAAGGGTTAATCCGAAATAATCCTAACCAAAAATTAACAGTCATCATAGGTCACAGATCATGATCCACATTCTGTTTTAGCAGTTTCTCCTCCGAAGACCGAAGTTAAGATCGACACTTGACTCTTCCCAGACTATAGTCCTAAACCCAGGGACACGGCTATTCGAATAGATTTAATCTCTGCAGAGGGTGTACTCTTTACCCACCAATAACAGATTACTTTAGTCCCTCTGGACTAATTCCGTTTATGGTCTTTTAATTCGAAGACACACCTGACCACACACACCAGCCTATCTTACTGGTGCCTGGAATCACCCACGACACCCGTTAAGCCAGACTCTAAGTGGGGAGGCTACAACCTCGACTAGCATGGGATCATAAAATTTTTAACGCGCGCAAAACTGGGCAAGCTACCCCCTTCTGCTCCAACCGAAACACCCATGCCCCCGGACCCGGTGGCCTGCCTACCAGATGCAGCCGGTATCTTCCACCATGGCCTCTCTGTACGGTGTGTGCTAGAACAGGGGTCGACAATTTACTGAACCGTACCCTGCTGTTGACAGGGACAAGTGGTAGCACGAAACAAGCATGGGGGTTACTGGGGCAAGACTCGATCTATGGTTGACTCAGGAGGTTTTAGCATCATTTGCATAATTACCATAACTGATGCATTTCACAATAATATTCGGGATCACCATCCGTCATGCCTCACCAAGCCATACCGAACTCCACCGTCTCAACGAGGAGCTAGTGACAAGCTCTTGTCTACACAACACAACGACTTTCACAGTTTTCTTCCGTTAGGCATGGAAGGCATACGAGGGGGATCACCGTCATGCATACTAATTATCCACAACAAGGGGTATACCTCATGCACTCATAGTTATGATCATATCATCACATATGAAATAGAAATGAATGCATCCATTTTGAGGTGACGTTGTAATCGCATCAACAACACTCACAAGCATAAGACCAGGGTTCAAAAGTGCTTGCCTTCAAGTAGAGGGGAGGAGAATTGCATTCCAAAACTTTCCAAATCCTATTAGAAAGAATACGAATTCAATACATAGATTCAGAACAGCACAAAAAAGTTGTCTAGAAATTTTTCAAATAAATATGAAAATAAACTAGACCAAATTTGAGAAACAACAGAAAAAGAATCAATTCATTTGGATTAATATTTTAAAAGTTAAAGCCAGTCAAAGTTTCAGTCAAACTCTGATTTTAAAATAAAACAGAAAAGAAAACGTTTCTAATAAGAATACGCTTTCGGGTCAGGGGATACGTACTTCTGAGGTTTACGTTTCCACTGAAAACACGTGGAGGTGGGGCTACGTCACTGACAGTGGGTCCATGGGGCCCACTGGTCAGGTTTGACAAGTCGCCTCTCCCTCCTCTTCGTCTGCCCGAACGGAGGTGGGACTCCGGCGATCGTCGCCGGCGAATGGAGGTTCCTCATGGGCCTCCAAGGGCAGGAATGGATCGCTAGACCGAGGCGGTCCTCCCGGTGGTCGCTGGGTCGTCGGAGGTGGAGAGAATCGTCGGCGGCGAGCTCCGCGGCGGAGGGAGCTTCGGTGGATTTAGGGGCTCCGCCTGTGGTGGTTCCTGGCTGTGTTTGAGAGGGTGAGCAGTTCCGCACGATCACGTGGAGTCGAACGGTGGAGTCGGGAGGGCAGGGGAGGCTCTGGATGCGCCGGAATGGACCGGAACGGAGCGGTGGCCGAGCTGACCGGAGACGGAGAAGACAGCCTTCTCCTGGCGATTGCGGGCTAGGGGAGCTCCATGGAGGTGGCCTGAGGATACCTGAGGGCTCAGACGAGCTCGGGGGTCCCTTAAATAGCGCGACCATGTCGGTTCGCGGCGGCCGTGGATAAGATTGCCGGCGACCGCCATTCTGTAGCTGCAGGGGGACGTGGCGGCGACGAGCGCTTGCGGACGAGCTTGCGGATGAACTCGCACTGCTCCAGGGGGCAGCTGGTGAGCGCGTGTGGCTTGGGCGGTGCCGACCACGGCAGAGGTCCACTGTGACCGTCGGCGTGCCACCAAATGAGCTCTGGCGATGGCGCTGTGGAGTTCCAGGGGCTGCATGGAGCGTTCTGGTGTGTGGATGAGGCCGGGGCGTGGCTCTGCAGGCGAGTTGGGGCCAGGGGCGCGACGCGGCGGCTCGGCGCACGCACGTGCAAAACTCACGCTATGGGCGCGCCCAGCGCACGCGCACCATGTGCTCGATGAAATGCCAACGCGTTCTAGATGGCATAGGGGAGGCTGGGCTTTAGCAGCCCTAGATTAGGGTTCGTTGGGATCTTAGTAGACATGCTGGTTAGGCAAAGCAAGCTGGTCCATTGCACAAACCAGAAACCAAGTCAAAACTGACCATGCATGCAAGGTGTTTGACAAAATGCAATGGGCATCTAAATATCTCTTGGGGTGGCCAAAAACTCCAGGTTGGGGGTCTCTTTGGATGGTGAAGAGGGTGGTAAGGTCAGTTGGCCATTTTGAGAAACTTGTTAGTGCAAGATTTGCAAAACTCCTACTCTGGACAGAAGGAAAAGGGCATAATTGCATGGACCAAAAATGATCCAAATGCTCCAATCTCCTGGACTTAAGGGTTTTGCAGGAAGGACAACAAGTTGGAAAAAGCTCAAGGCCAATGGAGCAAGTTAGAATAGGGCTGCAGTAGAAAGTGGCCATCTGGACCAGAGAGCAAAAGAGGATGTTCTGCTCAATTTTTCCAAATAACACCCAAGGGTTTTTGCATGATAGTGATGTAGGGGCTTCACATGACATCCCCAATTTTTGGATCATTCCATCAAAGGGTTGTAGTGAAAAAGGGACTTTAAAGCAGAAGGAAATCCCTTTTATTAATATAACTTAAGGAGAACAAAAATAATGCAAAAGAACCTATTGAAAGGGATGTTGTCATTCTTGGTTAGGACAATTAAGTCCAAACAACATACCAAGAACTTTGCACTGGGGCAAAACCCCATAACAACAAGAGAAGGGAGATTCTGAAAATCAAAGAAAAACCCAAAAAAAGAAAAGTTGAAACTCCTGGTCAAATTCTCATTACTGAAACAAGGGCAAAATTTTGGGTTGTTACAACACTACCCCCCTTAAGAAAAATCTTGTCCTCGAGATTTGTTAAGGGCTGCTAAAAAAATCTTCTACTGCCACAAAAAGATATCACCAAAGTTAAACGTTCTGCTAATGCAAATAAATGCCACTACAGTGCATGGGCAATAATTGGTGTAAACTGCAGTGGGAAATACAGGCGCTGCGTGGAAAAATCTACGGTCGTGGAAAATGAGATATATCTACTACGGGCTATAGTAAATTTAGAAATAAAATTTCTAAATTTTAAAATACGCTGGTTGCACCCGAGAGCATATTGCTCTCATTGGCTGACAGGTGGGCCCTAGGCCCACTGTCAGTCTCTTCTTCTACCTCCGGTTCTCTCTTCTCCTCTCTCCCGCGCGCTTTCCCGCGCTTTCTGCACCAGCGACGGCTAGCCCGTAGGGCATCTAGGCCATACTGCCGTAGTGCGCGGCGCGCTAGCTGCCGGTGCAGTGTGCACTCACCTCGTGGGCCAGCGTGCTGTCGGCACTGCTTGCGGATTCGCCTCCGAACACTGGCGGCCGAGCGACGAGCGGCGCTGGTGGACTCCGCCCACCGTACACCGATCTCGAGCTATAAAACGACCGAGGTGATCCTTCTTCCACTTCTCACCTGGCCTCGTTTCTTCTTCTTCTTCCCTCTCCTCCATTTGTGTTTGCAGGAGCTCGGGTCGAGGCTCTAATGGCGGAGGTGATGCCAGACTGGTGCATGGTCCTAGTGTGCCTGGGGTTGGCGGCATTGTTGGGGGTATCCGCGCTCTTGTGTGCGATGATCCTCGATGATCGTCGTGATGCTGCGGCTCGGGTGCTAGCTCTTCGCGGTGGCGGCGATCACGAGGATTAGGCGTGGGTGTCGGGTGCTAATGGTGGTTAGTGCGCGGAAGGCAACTAGTGCCTGAATAAACTCCCACGAGTTTCTCCTCAAGAGACTGTGGAGAGGTGATCAATTTGGTGAACTAGGTGTACGTGGACTAGCAACTTAGTGTACTGTGTGGGGTGGCCGGAGTTGTAATGCTGTTGTTGCGGTGTTGTGCGAGAAAAGAAAATATCTACGTTATGCAGAGAGATATGTTGCAATAACTCAGGGAAGAAAACAATTAATATCACACTACAGGTTTTCACTTAGCGCGAAAATTAAGTCAAGAGTTATCAACAATGAAACTATTCCATAAATTGGAATTAATTAACACATGATACGACACACAGCTTACAACTCATGAAAAGATGCGGGGATAACAAATCATAGCAGTTACATCTAAAACATAAACGGCAAATGGACAGGGTCCTGTGAAAAAGTCTCTGGTGCTGGAGGACACTCTTCTTCTATCGGTGGGAGCGGGTTGACTAGTCGATGAATGTGCTTCTCCTGTCCGGGCCTTAGTGGTCTGCCGATGGCGATCCGAGGATTTAAATCGGCAAGGCTCTGGAGATAACCCATTATCCGCTGGGTCAAACGCTCTTGTGCGATGACATACTGCGTAAGGTTGGCCAGTACTGGGTCTCTCTCAATTCGCCCACCAGGAAAAGATGCTGCTTCTCCGGGCACTGCGCGGCTCGGAAAGTAATAATACCCTCGTTCGCTGGCATAGGGCACCGCGAATCAAAGGCGAGCAAGTGCTTCATATGCGGCAGCCTCTATGGCCATCTCAGGAGTTGGCATGGATTTCCCCATGAAGGAAACTTCAGTGGGGTCTTGGTTTGGGTTTGCGGGAGGGATGTGTACCACTGCCCAATATTTCAAGGTGGATGGTGTGATCCTTGATTTGAGCAGCTCATACTGTGGGGTGGACCGGTAGCACTCATGGTACTGCAGGTAAAATCCCACAATATCTTCACGAAACTACTTGGGGATGCTTCTGGGGTTCTCAGATAAATACTAGGGATCGGCATGGCGAAGGAAATGGCTGTGAGAGTAGTGCACCAGGTGAGTGACGCTTGGCAAGGTCACGGTGTGGCCTTTTATATAGCAACCGGGCTGTTTTATAGAATCATGGGGAGCGCAGCTATTTTGTCGGTTCCGCTTTACGGGGTCGGGGTCAATGCTACAGGTACTCACGTCTCGCAAAGTGACGTGTTTACTGTAGGGGTTGTCGGTGAGGTGCTTTGGAAGTTACACCCGGAAAAATGCATTCGTACACTGACATATCTGTGCACGGCTGCTATAAAAATAAGGGCGCAAGAGTAAACTGTATATACATATGGGAATACAGGTTACATCACCATGGGGTGTGGACAAGATAAGGCTTGGTACTACTCGGGTGATTTAATCAACCTCGTTTATATCCAAGCGGCCTTGCCTTGTGGATGCTGAAGCTTCTCCAAGAGCTTCACTGTCGGTGTTGGCTGGAGGTGGCTGATGGGCTACAGGGTCGGTGCAGTGATGATGTCCCTCGCGGGGATTGTTGGCTATAATCCCGTTGGAGCGCACGCCAAACAGGCGACGCATCACCTCTGGAGACACCAAGGCATTTTGGTCAATGACCGGGGTACACCTCAAGGACTCGCTTGGTTGCCCGAACAGCACAACTGGGTTGTCGGTGCCGAACTCGTCTCCTCCTCTTGCCGGGGCTCGGCGAAGCAGTTCCCCACGAGTTGCGATTAGATCAAGAGTGATTTGATCGAACAGTTCCTCTAGCACACTAACATAGCGCACTAGATGCAATAATGCAGGGTCTGTCTCGTGGTCTCCGCTGGTAACTCGAGGAGGCCTACTATACCTGTTACGACTAGGGTAATAGTAGAATGAGCGACAGTTAACTCTGGGCGACAAGTGCAGGAGTTGAACTATAGCCTCTCGAGCAGCTAGTTGGATAGCTTGCGGCTCAAAGGAAGTTGTCCTTCCGGTGAACCTGTAGGGGCGTTCTGGCGACAGACCCCTACCGTAGATTTTTATAGTGGCCCAGAATTGATGGCTTTCACCGCCCATGGATTCTTGGTACACAACATATTCCGGGGGCTCCTCCAACGCAAAGGCACGGCGGGTGAGGTTTGCGAGCACGGTCACAAAACCTCCAAGGTTGGTTGCTGTGGTTTCATTGTGAACAATGGGTCCTAGCATTTTAGCTCGGTCTAGGGTAGAGGCTGTGCTGTGCTGGGTTTGGGGCTAGCGTGCCCTATCTCTACTCTTATAAAAATGCGAATTGGTGATGATGGTGTGCCTGCCTCCGCGGTGTCTGCACCGTCCGATCCGAATCGTAAGGCTAAAACTGACACGAGTTGTCCTTGTACATTTTGCGAAAGCACCCTGCGTTTTGTATGGAATTCCAAAGAAGATATCCAGAACACATCACCACGCACATCGTGATGTTTCTACTTCTCTCCGGAAAGTCCATAAAAAATTACTTCTCTCCCGAATGTAAACAGGACCTTCGAGTACCCTCCCAAATTCTCGCCATCGACCTCTCCCCTCTCTTCCCTCCCCTGTGAACCCAGGATTTGGGTTGGGCAAGGATTCATACCTTGTATAGTTGTGCTTGTAGATAGGGTCTGGATCTAATTGGATTTGGCGTCAAGATTGTGTCGGTGTCTTTCCTTCTAGATCTGGCCATGCAGGCCGCCGGAGATGGAGATCATAGGGGCCGTTGCTGACATATCCGAGTCTGTTCAATATAGCAAGTTACTTTATTTTCTCTGTTGGTGTTGATTCCCTTTTGATCTAGATCTGGTTCTCAACCTCCAACTTCGGGCCTTTTTTCTGTGCTGCCCATGAAGGATTGGAGGCTACCAGCGGCAAGACCGCCATGAGTAGGCCCAAGTGTTGCGGGCGTGGAGGATTTCTTATGGTGATGAACTACTCGTTTCCCGCGGCTTGCTAGAACATAGAAGATGAGTAGTATGTGTGAGACGGATCTTTTTAAGTCTGCTTCTTGTTAGATTAGGTGCATATTTCATGATGTAATCTCGTTCTAACATGTCTCTGATTTTAATTTTGTTTTTTCCCTGTAGATTCCATGATAGAAGGGCAGCTTCGCAGAGGTGTCACTGACGAGCAAGGTGAGGCCATTGAGTCTATTATTGTGTTAGTTTTGTTTCAAAGAATCCATACTATTTTCTCTCAATAATCAATATAGAAATTACTCCTGGAGCAGGCTTCAGGGAAGCCTACCGATCTGGAACTGGTCATATGTTGATGAACAATTGTTTGTTGCTCTGACTGAACTGGCAGTCTGTAATTTAGCCAATCATTATGGCAGCGGGCCAAGCTTTTTGCCAAACAGCCGGTAGAAGACAAGTTTTCTTGCTGAACAACGCCACAAATGCATAGTTGTATGTTATCTAGGGTTGTCTCTGTTGCATCCGACCTGGAGTTACAATAGGTCCAGTACTAATTGTGTGTGTGTGTGTGTGTGTGTACGTGTGCATTCACCCGTTCTACATACACATAATTTCAAAGTATCTTTTACTGTACATTTTGTTTCTTTGCCGATTACAAAATGTATTACAAGTGTTGTTCACTTTTTCTTTACTTTGTCTAAATATACTACAAACTCTCTACAAGCTCTACTTTTTCCCTTTCGTCTGAATATATCACAAACAGTTATGTATAAAATAGTGATTGTCTGATGTCCCTCTTAGTTGAGCAGATGGATGAAGCAACCCAGAATTAGTAATGGTGTCATGTATGTTTTGAGAAAACAACTTAAAGAAGGGTGTACTATGCTTGAAAAATGATTCCATGGCCTGATAGATGCCTAAGGTATGTAACTAATTAAGTGGAACTAGCTGTGAGTTATGTCTGGAATATTTCTTCTCTTCAAGGCGGCGTTGTATGTTTAGCAAAGCATTCAAGATGGATTCATATTCTTGTGCATATTTAGCAAAGCACTCAGTTAACCACTTCTACTTCATTCTTGTTTTCCTGAAACCATTTAGAAGCGTGTGATCAAGCTATAGTATGTATGTTATTTGGATATATTAATTGCTTCGATTTATCTTCACATTTAAAGTTTGGTATGCTAAATATACTGTCATGAAATAATGAGCAATGTTGACTTCTTGGATGAACAGTAATAGGATAGCTTGTTTGCTATGTATAACCCTTCCAAGGATAGAAGCAGTTCCGTTACAGTAATTTTAAATCTAGACATGATAATATGTGTTTGAGATGGCTGGATGTGCTGGTGGTTTGGGAGATTTGGTGTGAGCCCAGTCGTCACATCTTTCACAATTTGGATTTATCAGTTGCGACGCTCACATGCCATGCAATTCACAAGGCAGATGCTGGAAGGACGCTTACGCATGAAACATCATTTAGCATAGTACTCAACAAAGTCTCACAACACGAATGCATAGATCAACCCGAATCCTCGTATCTGCCATGACGCCAGATACCGCCACCTCCTTGCACGTGTCCATCATCATGCATCTGTCGTCGAGACCCCGTCGCGCCATGTGGCTTAGACCCGCCGTTGTTGATGCAGTAAATGCCAGACCGCTGCACCTTCTGACCCCTCCAGTGCCTACTCCAAGACGATGCCCTAGGAGGGAGAACGACGTTGCGCGCCGCCATTGCCCGATCTAGAAAATTCAAATCTTGGGTTTCACCTGGAGTAGCCCGAGCAAGGAGGCGAGAACTGCAAGATGATGCCTTCATCAGGGCAATGATGCAAAGATGTCGCCATTGTATGCCATGACCGAGGTCGGCTCAGTTTTCACCGGTAGTCGTGCCTCCGCATCCTCGTCGTCGGCAGCCACCGACGGCCTAGATCGGATTTGACTTGTCAGAGACAAACGTGACACCGCTACACCTCCATAGCCAAGACCTCCATGTGCACCTCCATAGCCAAGACCTCCATGTGCAGGGATGGGGAAGATGCCATCCCAACCCATCACGATGCACCACCAGCGTCGCTACCAGCCGCGAGGAAGGTCACCGACCGCGATTGAAGGAGCACTGAGCCATGTTGCCGGGTTGAGCCACCCCCACCAGATCAACTCGCCGCCATGGTGGAGACCAAACGCGCGAGGGGATACCGGGGCACCCGCACGAGAGAGGACGACAGAGGAAGGCCCCACTGCCGCCATCTGTCACCATCATCCACCGCCAGCCTTTGTCTAGCGGCGATTCGTCGGCATCGAGGATATTAAGTGGCGGCGGCTTGGTTAGAGTGCAGAGTGTAGACGGATTGGAGTTGATGGTGGTGCTGTTGATGTGAATCTTGGACCTTCTCGCTTGATCTGGTCTTTCGCTTCCTTGGTTGAGAAGATGCTCGATCTGCGGATGGGATGGGAGAGAAGGTGATGGGTGGAACGGTGCGGCGGCACACGGGGAAAAGGAGGCTGGGGCCGGCGACGGTTGGGTGGGGCTCGGGTCAGAGGAGAGCGGGGCTCCTGGGAGTCACCCCTTTTTTCTGGGCTAGGTGATATGTGATATGATTCTTTTTTCGTCAAATCTTGCTAAGTAGTTTCAACTGTTACATCATCAAATTATTTTGGATGTCATCATTATCCTTCGTCCATGGACGGCATGTCGTTGCATCGAATGCTCACACTAGATGACATGTGTGACATAGGTGGGTGACCGGATCAAGATAAGTTGAACCCATCGGACTAGCCGAATGATGAAGTCAATAGTCGTTACAAGTTGCCACTTGCGTAATGATGGATTTTTAATTTTCTGCGTTCCCTTGATACAGGATAGAGTGAGCAAAGAGAAATTTCAGTAGGGAGAACAAAAAATTTCTCGCGAGGCGAAGATGAAGAAGAAAATGTTTGGCTTAGGTGACGGGGTTTATTGACTGGAAACCATATGCTTGATCATGCTATGTTATCAGTCAACAGTATAACATCGCTTCGATCAATGTCTCAGTGTTTTTGTCTACAGAAACGTATGTGTTTCTTGGTATAACTTAAATCCACCTAATTTTGTGGGGTCCCGTAGCGTAGCACGGGCATCTGACTAGTTTATAGGAAAGGACGGAGTCTTCCTTCGCACGCTTGCGGGGGGGAATACTGTTTAGGCGTCGGTCACTGGTGGGTGATCGTCAGGCTAGACTGATAGGTTGGGCACCAACTACCAAAGGTGTTGGCCCACTGTGTGGGTATCTTACGCGAGAAGCTTGGCCGGGGTTAGGATATGGTCTGGTGGGGGATTAACCTAGGTTTTTGACCTGGCTAAGATAGGATTAGCCAACGGCCAACCTGGCTCTGATACCAAGGTTGTTAGGACCGGTTTTCGGGGTAATAAATTCCCCAGAAATGGCCTTTGTGCTCACCAGCCCCAGGATTACTGTTAGCTGATGAGTCACCACTTGATACAGAAAATCTAAGCAAAATTTACAAAATATGTAGTACAAGACCATTCTTGGCCTTTAAGTACAACAAAAGGTTTCTAGTAGCTGATTGCGGAAGCGTTATGTGACATGTCGGCGTCTGTGGGACTCCATTTCCCACGGGAACAGCTGACCGGGTTAACTCCTATCTTCGCGAGGCTGCTATCACCATTGCACAGGTTCTGGGTAGTCGTCACAACCCTCCTCTCCAAGCAAGAAATCTGGTCAAGACAATAACCAGGGGCAAGCCTGTGAGTACTTTGAATGTACTCGCAAACATTTTGAACACGGGTGAAATAAAATCATGATCGAAAGTATTAGATGACCACGATGTTAATTGTGATATGACAATCCATATTTCTAGTAGGTCATTTGTATAAAAATGCATATGCAATCAGGGAGTGAAAATAAAATAAATAAATGGATATGCCACAGTCGGGCGTCTGAGCGACACCACATAAAGGGCTTATAAGGAAAATGAATAACGAGCATGCCACAGTCGGGCGTCTGAGCGACACCACATAAAGGGGTTATAAGGAAAATGAATAACGAGCATGCCACAGTCGGGCGTCTGAGCAACACCACATAAAGGGCTTATAAATAAAAGAAATAACAAACATGCCACAGTCGGGCGTCTGGGCGACACCACCGAAAGGCCTTATAAATGAAAGAAATGACAAACATGCCATAGTCGGGCGTCTGAGCGACACCACAGAAAGGGCTTATAAATAAAAGTAAATATCCGGGAGGTAGAACCGTCCCAGGGATACTCATTAATTCAAATAATATAAAGGGTTAGTACGAAATAATCCTAACCAAAAATTAACAGTCATCATAGGACACAGATCATGATCCACGTTCTGTTTTAGCAGTTTCTCCTCCGAAGACAGACGCTAAGATCGACACTTGACTCTTCCCAGACTGTAGTCCTAACCCAGGGACACGGCTATTCGAATAGATTTAATCTCTGCAGAGGGTGTACTCTTTACCCACGAATAACGGATTCCTTTAGTCCCTCTGGACTAATTCTGTTTACGGTCTTTTAATTCGAAGACACACCTGACCACACACACCAGCCTATCTTACCGGTGCCTGGAATCACCCACGACACCCGTTAAGCCAGACTCTAAGTGGGGAGGCTACAACCTCGACTAGCATGGGATCATTAAAATTTTAACGCGCGCAAAACTGGGGAAGCTACCCCCTTCGGCTCCAACCGAAACACCCATGCCCCCGGACCCGGTGGCCTGCCTACCGGATGCAGCCGGTATGTTCCACCATGGCCTCTCTGTACGGTGTGTGCTAGAACAGGGGTCAACAATTTACTGAACCATACCCTGCTGTTGACAGGGACAAGTGGTAGCACGAAACAAGCATGGGGGTTACTGGAGCAAGACTCGATCTATGGTCGACTCAGGAGGTTTCAGCATCATTTGCATAATTAGCATAACTAATGCATTTCACTATAATATTCGGGATCACCATCCGTCATGCCTCACCAAGCCATACCGGACTCCACCGTCTCAACGAGGAGCTAGTGACAAGCTCTTGTCTACACAAGACAACGACTTTCACAGCTTTCTTCCGTTAGGCATGGAAGGCATACGAGGGGGATCACCGTCATGCATATTAATTATCCACAGCAAGGGGTATACCTCATGCACTCATAGTTATGATCATATCATCACATACGAAATAGAAATGAATGCATCCATTTTGAGGTGACGTTGTAATCGCATCAACAACACTCACAAGCATAAGACCTGGGTTCAAAAGTGCTTGCCTTCAAGTAGAGGGGAGGAGAATTGCATTCCAAAACTCTTGGGAGGTTTTCTCCCTCTTCAAAATCCTATTAGAAAGAATACGAATTCAATACATAGATTCAGAACAGCACAAAAAAGTTGTCTGGAAAATTTTCAAATAAATATGAAAATAAACTAGACCAAATTTATGGAACAACAGAAAAAGAATCAATTCATTTGGATTAATATTTTAAAAGTTAAAGCCAGTCATAGTTTCAGTCAAACTCTGATTTTAAAATAAAACAGAAAAGAAAATGTTTCAAATAAGAATACACTTTCGGGTCAGGGGATACGTACTTCTGAGGTTTACGTTTCCACTTAAAACGCGTGGAGGTGGGGCCGCGTCACTGATAGTGGGTCCATGGAGCCCACTGGTCAGGTTTGACTAGTCGCTTCTCCCTCCTCTTCCTCTGCCCGAACGGAGGCGGGACTCCGGCGATCGTCGCCAGCGAGTGGAGGTTCCTCATGGGCCACCAAGGGCAGGAATGGATCCACTAGACCGGGGCGGTCCTCCCGGTGGTCGCTGGGTCGTCGGAGGAGGAGAGAGACATCGGCGGCGAGCTCCGCGGCGGAGGGAGCTTCGGTGGATTTAGGGGCTCGGCCTGTCGTGGTACCTAGCTGTGTTTGAGACGGTGAGAAGTTCCGCACGATCACGTGGAGTCGAATGGTGGAGTCAGGAGGGCAGGGGAGGCTCTGGATGCGCCGGAACGAACCGGAACGGAGCGGCGACCGAGCTGACCGGAGACGGAGAAGACGGCCTTCTCCTGGCGATTGCGGGCTAGGGGAGCTCCATGGAGGTGGCCTGAGGTTACCTGAGGAATCAGGCGAGCTCGGGGATCCCTTAAATAGCGCGGCCATGTCGGTTCACGGCGGCCATGTCGGTTGGCGGCGGCCGTGGACTCAGGCGAGCTCGGGGGTCCCTTAAATTGCACGGCCATGTCGATTCTGTAGCTGCAGGGGGATGTGGCGGCGACGAGCGCTTGCGGACGAGCTTGCGGATGAACTCGCACTGCTCCAGGGGCAGCTGGCGAGCGCGTGTGGCTTGGGCGGTGCCGACCACGGCAGAGGTCCACTGTGACCGCGGGCGTGCCGCCAAATGAGCTCTGGCGATGGCGCTGTGGAGTTCCAGGGGCTGCTTGGAGCGTTCTGCTGTGTGGATGAGGCCGGGGCGTGGCTCTGCACGCGAGCTGGGGCCAGGGGCGCGACGCGGTGGCTCGGCGCACGCACGTGCAAAACGCACGCTCTGGGCGCGCCCAGCGCACGCGCACCATGTGCTCGATGGAATACCAGCGGGTTCTAGAGGGCATAGGGGAGGCTGGGCTTTAGCAGCCCTGGATTAGGGTTAGTTAAGAACATAGTAGACATGCTGGTTAGGCAAACCAAGCTGGTCCATTGCACAAACCAGAAACCAAGTCAAAACTGACCATGCATGCAAGGTGTTTCACAAAATGCAATGGGCATCTAAATATCTCTTGGGGTGGCCAAAAACTCCAGGTTGGGGTCTCCTTGGATGGTGAAGAGGGTGGTAAGGTCAGTTGGCCATTTTGAGAAACTTGTTAGTGCAAGATTTACAAAACTCCTGCTCTGGACAGAAGGAAAAGGGCATAATTGCATGGACCAAAAATGATCCAAATGCTCCAATCTCCTGGACTTAAGGGTTCTGCAGGAAGGACTACAAGTTGGAAAAAGCTCAAGGCCAATGGAGCAAGTTAGAATAGGGATGCAGTAGAAAGTGGCCATCTGGACCAGAGAGCAAAAGAGGATGTTCTGCTCAATTTTCCAAAGAACACCCAAGGGTTTTTGCATGATAGTGATGTAGGGGCTTCACATGACATCCCCAATTTTTGGATAATTCCATCAAAGGGTTGTAGTGAAAAAGGGACTTTAAAGCAGAAGGAAATCCCTTTTATTAATATAACTTAAGGAGAAAAAAATGCAAAAGAACCTATTGAAAGGGAGGTTGTCATTCTTGGTTAGGGCAATTAAGTCCAAACAACATACCAAGAACTTTGCACTGGGGCAAAACCCCATAACAACAAGAGAAGGGAGATTCTGAAAATCAAAGAAAAACCTAGAAAAAGAAAAGTTGAAACTCCTGGTCAAATTCTCATTACTGAAACAAGGGCAAAATTTTGGGGTGTTACAACGAAGCTATTCTTTCTGTTCGATCTATCTTAGAGTTCGTACTAGAATAACACCTTAAGATACAAATCACCCAAATTCCTAATGTCACCTAGATACTCCATTGTCACCTCAAGTATCCGTGGGCATGATTATACGATATGCATCACACAATCTTAGGAACATCTATTCAACCAACACAAAGAACTTCAAAGAGTGCCCCAAAGTTTCTACCCGAGAGTCAAGCCGAAAACGCGTGCCAACCCCTATGCATAGATTCCCAAGGTCACGGAACCCGCAAGTTGATCACCAAAACATACATGAAGTGAATCGATAGAATACCTCATTGTCACCACAGATAAGCACATGCAAGACATACATCAAGTGTTCTAAAATCCTTAAAGACTCAATCCGAAAAGATAACTTCAAAGGGAAAACTCAATCCATTACAAGAGAGTAGAGGGGGAGAAGCATCATAAGATCCAACTATAATAGCAAAGCCCGCGATACATTAAGATCGTGCCATCTCAAGAACACGAGAGAGAGAGAGAGAGAGAGAGATCAATCACATAGCTACTGGTACATACCCTCAGCCCCGAGGGTGGACTACTCCCTCCTTGTCATGGAGAGTGCCGGGATGATGAAGATGGCCACCGGTGAGGGTTCCCCCCTCCCGTAGGGTGCCGGAACAGGGTCTAGATTGGTTTTCGGTGGCTACTGAGGCATTCGGCGGCGGAACTCCCGATCTAGGTTATTTTCCGGGGGTTTCAGTATTTATAGAATTTTTTGGCGTAGGGCATAGGTCAGGGGAGCCTACGGGCTGTCCACGAGACAGGGGCACAAGCCCACCTGGAGTGGGCGTGCCCCCCACCCTCGTGGGCAGCCCGTGGCTCTCCTGGCCCAACTCTTTTACTTCGGGGGCTTCTTTTGGTCCAGAAAAAATCACCAAAAATTGGCACGTCAATTGGACTCTGTTTGATATTCCTTTTCTGTAAAACTCAAAAACAAGGAAAAAACAGAAACTGGCACCGGGCTCCGGGTTAATAGGTTAGTCCCAAAATAACATAAAAGTGTATAATAAAGCCCATAAAACATCCTAGAAGGATTATATAATAGCATGGAACAATCAAAAATTATAGATACATTGGAGACATATCATGGACTTACGCCGGGGGCTGTTGTCTAGGCTGCTCTCCACCACCAGCAGCATGCCTGAGGTACCCGTCGGGGGCTTATCAGCGGACGATGCTTTGGCCCTCTTCGCCGCCCTCTGGTCCAGCATCTCCATATCCCTACGGAGGCAGCATCAGATCAAATAGAGATAATGCAGAAATGGAGTCAGGAGATGATATGAGGGGCGAAATACATACTCATCCTCCATCTCCTCCTCCTCCTCTGGCTTCCTCTTCTTCCTCCTCGGGCTAAGAGACCCAAGATCAAAGTCCACGTCCATGACGACATCCGCGGGAGGGGGAGAAGGAGATGGAGTCCGACCACGCCTGGACGAAGAGAAAGCATCTACCATCCTCTTCGCCACCGCCGTCTTCCCCGCCTTCCTCTCCGCCGCGGCCGCCATCGACCTCGTCTCGCGCACGAGTTGCTCCGGGGGCTGCTGCAGCCGTACGATGCTGCCGGGCCGGACCGGCTCACCCAAGCCAGCCCGTCGCAGGACGCGCTGCCTTCCCATGGCACGAGTGTTGGCAGCCTCGGCCTCCTCATCGGTCGATTCCTCGACCACGTCGTCGACAAGGGGAGCGTCAGCGTCGGCACCGGTGTGGCTGGCCTCCCTAGTGGACTTCGCCCACCCGGCGAGCTCGTCTTCCTCGGTGGCCACGTTGGGCTCGTCCTCCATGTGGCCGACACTGCCAGCCTCTAGGACAAGCGTCGCCTCCGCCGCCTTGGCGGCAATGTAATCTAGTTCCGCCTGGGTAGTATGGTGGAAGAGCACCGGCTCTTCGCGGACACGTCTCTCCGACAAAGTGTCGAAGAACTCCTGCACCCGATCCACTGGCGGCTCTACCCAGGCCGGGTCGAGGCCATGCGCGTTGAAACCCGGCATCACGATGATGATGGCGGACTGGCAAGAGTTCTTGCTCAGCGGGACCACTGCCGCCGGCAACCCGAACAGGGGCCCCTTGACGGCCTTGCCGGTCATGGCGGCCTTTCCGGTCCTCTCGGCCCTGCCGTCACGGTTCACGTCAAGCTAGAAGAGCTTCTGGCAGAGATGAGCATGCTCTATCACCGTGAAGTTGTGCTTCAGACTAGGGCGGAGCCTCATGACGTCGGCCGCATTCTGTAAAAGCCAAGCCGGCCTCCCTTTGTTGTGCAGCGGCGCGATTCAGTGGCGGATGAAATCGGCCCCAATCATTTCGAGGGTGAGCCCGGCCTGAGCAAGACGGTGGATCCTAGTGGTGGTGATGGAGAGCTTCTTGTTGTTGCCGTCAATGTACCCCCAGTCCTTGTGGCGGACCGGCGGTCTCTGACTAACTCGGCAAAATTCCGGTGGGTCATCCTCCTTAATCCACAGCCAGCGGCTCCTCCACTCATCCCACCTCTCCTTCTGCGCACTGTCCGGATACGTGCCCTTCTCCTGGGCCCGTGGAATCCAGGTGACGCAGCCGGAGATGGTGTCCCCTTGGATGCGAGGGAAGAAATAATGGCGGAAGAGCGCCGTGCTGGGAACCACCCCGGCGAAACCCTCGCAACGGTGGGTGAAGAAAGCCATGCACGCCACAGCCTTCGGCGTAAAATCAAGGAGATGGAAGCCGTATGTATGCATGATGTCATCGAAGAAATCAGAGAAAGGGGGACAGAGGCCACAATTGAAATAGTCGACAAAGAAGGGATACCGATTCGGGGTGGCCTCTGCGAATTGAGCTGGGATGACACGCGCAGCTGGGTGCCCCGTCGTCTCGCACCCCCACAGGGGCTGGAAGTAATCCCTGAGATGGACCGCGTCGACCGTCGGGGGGAAGTAGGCGTGCTTCATCCGAAGCACCGCCAACTCACTCTCCGGTAGCTCCTTCTCCCCCGCGTCCTCGACCGCTCACTGCCCTTGCTGGACTTGGGTGCCATTGCGGCTGGGGAAGAAGAGAGGAATTGGAGGCGAAGGGAAGCACGGCGACGGCGAGCGGAGGCAAGAGCTTTGGCTTTTCGCTTGGAGAAGAAGGAGAGGAACGACAAACCCGAGATTGGAGGAGCGCATGAGGTAAATGAGCGGCGTGCCTGTGGTTTTTCCCCTTTTTATGGGGAAGGCACGGGCCACCCCCTTTACCATTTACTATGACGTGACACTAGCGTGCAGCAAACCACCCCACGCACGCCCCCCACGTCAGCACAAATCATGGGGAAGTGCAACCACCTGAGGTGTTACTGCGGTAAAAAGATTCCAACCCTACTGCCCACGCACCGTTCTGGGTCTAGCCCAACAACGCGTTGCGCTTATGAATGGCCCAGGCCCGAGGGCTCATGTCGGTGTACAAAGTACGGGAACCCTTTTATACCCCTTACTTGTGCATAGGCAGTCAGAGCCACGCCTGTGACCACACATAACAAAGCAGAGGAGGGAAGCCAGAGACAGAAAGTTACCAGAGCAACACCAAGACGGGGGCACAAGAAGACCAAGCAAGAATACAGGCTCTCCCCCGACAAGGACTCTTGCTGGGGCGGCCTGCACGCCCCCGACAAGAGCCCTTGTCGGGGCGATTCACCCAAACGCCTCCATCACAGCCTCCCTTGAGCCTAGGAACTCCAACATCATCAACAACATTGGAACCAAGGCTCGGGAAGCGCCCACGTGATGGCATGCAAATCTTTGTGGAGACAAAGGTCTATGGCTCACAAGATGAGAACTAGACGACAAGGCAATGGCGACGCTCCTTGCCGAGGATGCCCACGAGGCCCAGACAAGACTCCTCGCCAAAGACACCCCATATCCTTGGCAAGCCTCTTGCCGAGGAAACTCACGGAGGCCCCTACAAGACCCTTGCCGGGAACAAACGCAAGACCGCGGCAAGCTCTTTCCGCCGCATTGTTGCCCGAGCTCAGCGGTCGACCCACTAGCCCAGGCAGGTACCCACGTGGCGATACGTGGTTCCTGGTCCAGCTAGTGAAGCACCTGCGTGGTGGCATGCTGATCTTCATGAAGACCCTACCACCACGCCACCTCAGCTGCCTGCCCCGCTGGCCTAGACGGGCGTCGCAACCAGACGGAGCAGCCACGGACGAGACGGGCCTCATTTCCATCCCCGATAAAGCGAGTGGACACCTAAGTAGCGCATTTAATGCATCTTGTCCCTTAATGGGATGAGATAAGCTTGTGCACTGTAAACCTTTCCACCTCCTGTGTGCCACTGTGGCAGCCCCTTTGGTCTATAAAAGGAGGCCCGCGGCATAATGGAGGAGGATTCGGACCCAGGGAGAGCTAGACATGCACCGTAGCTAGTTCAAGAACTCAAGAACACTCGAATATACACCAAAGGAGGACTAGGGTATTACGCATCCTAGCGGCCCAGACCTGGGTAAACTATCCTTGTACTGACTCTTAGACCCGCTCTTTGCATAACCTCACGCCCGCTAACCGTAGAAGGGAATCCAGTGATCCCATAGGTGTCGTTTAGTACCGACACAAAAGAACCCATCTAATGAGTCTATGTATAGCGTCTTTCTTTTCCAGAAGGTACTTAATAGCGGCATGGTCGATGTGGACAATTACTTTAGAGTCAACAATATAAGATCTGAATTTATCACATGCAAACACAACTGCTATAAATCTTTTTCGGTAGTAACATAATTTCTTTGAGCAATGTCTAGAGTTTTACTAGCATAATGGATAACATTTAGTTCTTTATCAATTATTTGTCCTAGAACAACACCAACAACATAATCACTTGCATCACACATAATTTTAAATGGCAGATTCCAATCAAGTGGTTGGACAATAGGTGCAGAGGTTAAGGATTTCTTAAGTGTTTCAAAGGCATCTACACAATCATCATCAAAAACAAATGGAACATCTTTTTGTAATAGATTGGTAAGAGGCCAAGAAATTTAAGAGAAGTCATTAATAAACCATCTATAGAAACCAGCATGACCGAGGAAACAAAGGATACCTTTAATATCTTTAGGGGATGGCTTTCTCAATTGCATCAACTTTAGCCTTTTCTACTTAAATACCTCTTTCAGAAATTTTATGGCCCAAGATAATACCTTCATTTGCCATAAAGTGGCATTCTCCCAATTCAAGATAAGATTAGTTTCTTCCCATCTCTGCAAAAACTCGATCAAGGTTGCTCAAGTAATCATCAAAAGAAGTTGCATACATGGAAAATCATCCATGAAAATCTCAACAATCTTTTTACAAAAGTCAGAGAATATAGTAGTCATACATCTTTGAAAAGTAGCAGGTGCATTGCATAAACCAAAAGTCATACGTCTATAAGCATAAGTTCCAAAAGTGCAAGTAAAAGTGGGTTTCTCTTGATCGGGTTGTCACACAGGTATTTGAGAGAAACCGTAATATCCATCAAGAAAGAAAAAGTGTGTATGCTTAGACAACCTTTCTAGCATTTGATCAATAACAGGTAAGGGGTAATGATCTTTTCTAGTAGCTTTGCTTAATTTTCTGAAATCAATTACCATCCTATAACCAGTTACAATTCTGTGTGGAATAAGCTCATTTTTTCATTAGGAATAACAGTAAGACCTCCTTTCTTAGGAACGCAATGAACGGTACTTACCCATCTACTATCAGCTATGGGATATATATTACCTACTTCCAGAAGCTTTAATATTTCAGTTCTTACCACTTCTTTCATCTTAGGATTTAATCTTCGTTGATGATCAACAACCGGTTTAGCATCAGGCTCCATATTAATGTTGTGCTAACATAAAGTGGGACTAAGGCCCTTAAGATCATCATGAGTATATCCAATATCAACGCGGTGTTTCCTCATAGTTTTTAGTAATCCCATTTGTTCATGCTCTAAAAGGTTAGCATAGATAATAACATGACATATCTTCTTTTCATCAAGATAAGCATATTCCAATGTATCAGGTAATTGCTTCAATTAGAACACAGGGTCACCTTTAGGTGGAGGAGTACTTCCAAGAGTTTCGACAAGCAAATTGTGTTTAAGGATAGGTTGTTGTTCAAAGAAAACCTTGTCTATTTCATTTCTTTCATTCATTTGCATATCATTTTCATGATCTAACAAATATTGTTCTAATGGATCAGTTGGAGAAATAGCAATAGAAGCAAGACCAATAATCTTATCCTTATTAGGCAATTCTTTATCATGTGGTTGTCTACGAAATTTATAAAACTTAAACTCATGAGAAATGTCACCAAAGTCAATGCTAACAGTTTCTTAAGCGCAATCAATCTTTCATTAACAGTATTCAAGAAGGGTCTATAAAATATATTGGGACCAAATTCATCTTGTCGAGAACCAAGATCTAGAAATCAGTGGGGTATTTTATTTTTCCACATAAGACATCAACATCTCTAACAATCCCAAGTGGTGTAATAGTGTCTCTATTAGCAAGCATAACAGTAATATCAATGTCTTCTATCTCAGCTATGTCGATGCAACAAACGGTGTATGTTGCCCAGACTGTACACAGGCACAGAAGCAATGTTACAGCAACCAAGGCCAAACCAAGCACAAGAAGTTAGCCCATTGAGAAATCATGGGGCCGATCAAGAAGACCAAGTCAAGATAAAAGAGCAAGAACTCACTAAGGAAAAACCTCCTTGCCGGGCAAGCGAGCCCGGCAAGGACGAGGTTGCCTGATGTCTGCTAGAACTACGTCGGTATTTCCCCAAAGAGGAAGGGATGATGCAGTACAGTAGCGGTAAGTATTTCCCTATGTATCGAACTAGTAGGAGAACCAAGCAACACAACGTAAACAGCACCTGCACACAAATACCAAATACTCGCAACCCGACGTGTAAAAGGGGTTGTCAATCCCTTTCGTGTAACGGACATGATAGAGTTGTAAATATTGATAGATCAAACGACAAATAAGATAAATTGCAGAAAGGTATTTTTGGGTTTTTGGTTTAATAGATCAGAAAATAAAAGCAAAGGAAAATAGATCGCAAAGGCAAATAATATGAGAAAGAGACCCGGGGCCGTAGATTTCACTAGTGGCTTCTCTCGAGAAAATAGCAAACGCTGGGAAAACAATTACTATTGGGCAATTGATAGAACTTCAAATAATAATGACGATATCCAGGCAATGATCATTATATAGGCATCACGTCCAAGATTAGTAGACCGACTCCTGCCTGCATCTACTACTATTACTCCACACATCGACCGCTATCCAGCATGCATCTAGTGTATTAAGTTGATGGAGGAACGGAGTAATGCAATAAGAACGATGACATGATGTAGACAAGATCTATTTATGTATAAATGGACCCAATCGTTTTATCGTTAGTAGCAATGATACATACATGTCAGTTCCATTTCTATCACTGGGATCAAGCACCGTAAGATCGAACCCACTACAAAGCACCTCTTCCAATTGTAAGATAAATAAATCAAGTTAGCCAAATGAAAGCCAAACATTGCAGAAGAAATACGAGGCTATAATAAATCATGCATATAAGAGATCAAAGAAGACTCAAATAACTTTCATGGATATAAAAATATAGATCTGATCATAAACTCAAAGTTCATCGGATCCCAACAAACACACCACAAAAAGAGTTACATCATATGGATCTCTAAGAGACCATTGTATTATTAATCAAAAGAGAGAGAGAGAGAGAGAGAGAGAGAGAGAGAGAGAGAGAGAGAGAGAGAGAGAGAGAGAGAGGAAGCCATCTAGCTACTAACTATCGACCCAAAGGTCTAGAACGAACTACTCACACATCATCGGAGAGGCACTAATGGAGATGGTGAACCCCTTCGTGATGGTGTCTAGATTGGATCTGGTGGTTTTGGACTTTGCGGCGGCGGGAATATAATTTCGTCGACTCCTCTAGGGTTTCTTGAATATCTGAGTATTTATAGAGCAAATATGCGGTGCGGGTGGCACCGAGGTGGGCACAACCACCTGGGTGAGCCAGGTGGTCCTGGCGCGCCCTGGTGGGTTGTGGCCCCCACGAGGCACCCCCAGGTGCAGCTCTAGCCCGGTGGGTGTCTTCTGGCCCATAAAAATCTCCAAAAAGTTCCACAGTGTTTGGACTCCGTTTGATATTTATTTCCTGTGATGTAAAAAACATGCAAAAAATAGCAACTAGCGCTTAGCACTATGTCAATAGGTTAGTACCAAAAAAGATATAAAATGACTATAAAATGATTGTAAAACATCCAAGAATGATAATATAACAGCATGGAACAATCAAAAATTATAGATACATTGGAGACGCACTGGTACGGGTCGGTGCTATAGAAATGGTTTTTAACCCCTTTCCGCGACGGCATTTGGAACCGTCTCCTAGTGAGTGTGGGCGATAGGGCGGTCCTTCCCACACGACCCAGAAACCGTTAGGGATAGGGAGCCTTGATGCATATAGTTGTCCCTATATAACTGTTTCCAATATCTTGAATATCCCAAACGCTTCATCCTTGCTACTCGTTTGTGCTTGCATTGCCATCGCAGTCGGAGTTTTGTTGTTTTACCTCAATCTAGGCTGATTCTAGGCACGGCAGTTTTCCGGGTAGATTCCAGGCACGGGAGTTTTACAATGCCTGGCACATCACAAACAATTCATGATTATAAACCGTGTACAATAAGTAGACAATCGCACAAATTTATTTTTCCCACACCGTATGCTATAGTGTCTGACATCACACACGCTTTTCAGACAGCAACTGTGTGCATTGTTACACACGTTTCCTCTCCATGAACCGTGTCGGATTATGATGTACATCGCACACGCTGTGCTTTATTAACCATGTGCGCCATAATGACATGCGCACCGTAATTTCTCCCTAATTTAATTGTTGCTATTTAAAATTGTACCTAATTTAAACTTGAAAGTAGGCTACAGTTTTATTCATATCCATCAGGTTCAATCAACCAATACATTATTCGATTGATAGGTACATATGTTTAAGAATTACGTAAGCACCAAATAAAGAGTGATGAACCAGGGTTCTATATTTGTAGTATTAGATATGTTAAAGAAAGAGGCGACAAACATTCCAGTTGCTGAACAAGGTGAAGCGTAATGGCCGCCAATCATGTAGTTTGAGAGGTAATCTTGAGTAAACTACTTCAGGATCCACTGCAAAGGAAAAAATATTCAGAAATTGTCATCTAACACAACTCATTACGGACAGTAAAAAGAAGGCTAGAGGGTTCTTACTTACCATCCTGCATTTCGCTGTTGTCTTGCATAAAGTGTAAACAAATAGTTTGATTGACGTCTTTGGACCCATTTTAATGACAATCTTTATCAGTTTCCGCACTTCATGTTGGTTCATGAATATCTCATTGCCCCATAAAGGGTCGAAGTGTGGAACTTTGGCAATGATATATGTACCTAAAAGCACCAAGTTAATATTAGAAGCTAAACAAAAATTGTAAATTTATGTAGTACAACACTCCCTCCATCCCATTATATATTATTTTATTACATGTATATCTAGACATCATCAGAACATTAAGGTAAGACTCTTCCTTGTTGCTATTTAGCCTGGGATTGCATATTTAGTCATTCAGTACAATGTATGTTACTATGTAGCCTCAGATTTATTAAATATGGCCCTAGTTAACCTACTGATAAATGGGTTATAGATATATTCAGTGAAATGTACGATTCGACGACTCATCCCTTATCAGCCCCAGGCTATATGGTACCTGCTACCGATATCCTGAACAGTGAGTACATATAAGCAATGCGATAAAAATAACCTCGATGGAAAACAATACTGTTCTCAATATTGTCCTGCATGAGTACATATAAAGGCATGTTAAGCACAATAGGCTAAACATCAACCTAATATATCCATGGTAGACAACATAATCTACAAATGATAGCTTTAGTGTGCAAGCTTAAGCACGCTAGTTAAGCAACACAAGAAGTGGAAAGGTGAGCTAACTGCATCAGGCATAACATTTAAAAACAAGCAAATAGTCATTCAAACTGGTATTGTGCAGGTCAAAAGTACACTAGTTATTGTTAAAAAACGAAAAGGCATGTTAACTGCAATATTCGTAACAACAACCAAATATCGTAATTCAGAGTGCTATTGTTGAAACTGTTATTGACGGAATTGAACTGCACAGCAAATAGTTGCACATATAGAGTATCATATTGTGAAGAAATATAATAAACAAGTCATAAGGCCATCTCTAGCTGATCCTTTGAAAGTTAAAGTAGAGGTCGAGCCAATCCATCCTTTTCATGTACGGTGTGCCACGAGCCGGGTGCCGTCGTCGCGGTCGTTGGGGAAGGCACTCCTCCACTCGTCAATGTCGATCTCCTCGTCCTCGAGGCCCACCTCTACAGCCTCCGCGCTGTCATCGCCGCCGCCTTCGACCTCGTCATCAGAGGAGAGCGCGATAACTTCACCTCCCTCCGCGCCGCCATCCTACCGCCTTCGACCTCGTCATCGGAGGAGAGCGTGATAACCTCGCTGCCCTCCGCGCCGTCAAAGATCCCCCGCTCGTCCTCCCCGAGCTCCAGATGCTGCCGGCGGAGCTCTTGCATGTAGGCCTCATCGGCGGCCTCACCCTCGAGGAGCTCCCAAACCTCGTGTTCCTCCCGCGCCATAGCCGATCTCACCACCCCTGGCTCCGGTGGAACGAGGTCGACCGAACATGTGTCGAAGGGGAAATTGAGCCTTACCACCGCGCTGTGGTAGCGGACCTGCCAGCGGTCGAACTCCATGGACGCGAGCTGGGCCGTGTGGAAGCTACCGAGCCACCGGCGGGTCTGGGTCTCCCGATCTGTAATCTCGGCAACCCACGTCCCCCATCGCCGCTACCGGAGCCCAAGGTAGGACCTCGTCCGCTGCCGGGTCTGAGGGCGGACGGGGAAGTCCTCGAACCGGCGTAGGGGCGCGGCGGCGGGCGGATTAGGGTACCGGCAACGACGGCTCAAGCCCGTGGAGGACGACGGGGACACCTCGGCGGCCACCCTGCCAGTGTCGGGTGAAAAGACTGCGATAAACCTCTTTTTGTCCATTGGCTCGTCGAGCTCCCCCCCACACAGGCAGAGGTTGAGGAAGGAGGCGCCGGCGATGGCGGCGACCTACCAGTGGTTTAGAGGGTTGTGTGTGTTTATGTGAATGGAGGTTTTGGGGGGGTGTGTGGTGTGTGTGGAGGGGGGCTGGGGGGAAGGTGGTGTTTGAGGAAATACTGTGGCAACTGAAAATTTTACTAGGCGGGAGTACCAAGGCGGGGCTATTGAAAATTTGGATCAAGGGCGAGCAGATATTTTTGAGATTGCGAGGGATGCAGAGGCGGGAGTAAAATGTCGGGGCTACTGAAAAATTGAATCAAGGGACTAAAGCAGAGCGGGAGTAACAGACATCCCACACGCTCCGCACATACTAATCGTGTGCTATCAAACATTAAAACTTTCCAGGCGGTAGATATTTTTGAGATTACGAGGCGGTAATATACGAGGCGGTAATATTTTTGAGATTGTGAGGGATGCGGAGGCGGGAGTATTTGGGGAGCAAGCTAGTGTGCTTGAGACGCCGGTTGTGGCCTGTTGCCAACGCACCTTCTCGCGTAAGCCATAGGCCGACGGTGCTCCAGGATATTTGGTGCTGCAACTCACATGATTGGAGATAAATAAACGATGTGCGATCTACTTGAATTTTCATCTTGATTTGAATTACATAATGGGGTCACAGCAGAAATGGATGTTGTTTGAATCGCTAGAACTTTTATGTATAGTGAACATGCAACTATATGTGTGTCATAAAAGAATTGGAATTATTCAGGGTTCGCTTGGACATTTTATACATTAAACTGGTTTTCTAGCCATTTCAGGTGCACAATTCAAAATATAACTACATGCACATGCTCCGGTGCATATAAATTTGTTGAAAAATCAAATATGTGTCCCTGGGTGCATCATTAGGTCCCATGCAAGAAATGGGAATGAAATTCAAACACTAGGGCACTATTGATTGCCGGCAAACTGTTGAGATACATTGTTTTTAAATTCTATTAAATCCAAAACTCATCTGAAATTCATGAAACTTGGCATGCTATCAAGAAGCGGCATCAACATGCCGTGGTAAATTTTTTGTCCCATTTGGGGAAGGTTTGGGTATAAGCTTCTCACAAACCAGAGCTTCTCACAACAAGCGTGATGGTTTCGGTAGGGAACATGCCACCTTTGGGGATTGAACGATATCAGTTGCCTCTTATTGTTTCAAAAAAAATCTAGTGTCAACAGGGAACAACATGAGTGTTGTGTTTAATTTTGGAATATTTCGTGGTTCGTTTGGCCTTTTTTATACGTTAATTGGGTTTTCGAGGCATTTTATGTGCATAATTCATATTTGAACTACAAGCACATGCTCCAGTGCACCAAAGTTGGTTGAAAAATCACATGTGTCCTTGGGTGAATTTCTAGGTCCCATGCAAGAAATGGGAATGAAATGCAAACACCATGGCACTGTCGATTACCGGCAAAACATTGAGATGCCTGGTTTTTAAATTCTAGTAAATCTGAAACTCGTCTGTAACTTGGCATGCTATCATGGAGCGGCATCAACATGACGTGGTAAATGTTTTGTCCCATTTGGTGCAGGTTTGGGTATAAGCTTCTCACAAACCATAGCTTCTCACAACAAGTGTGATGGTTCCGGTAGGGAACGTGCCACCTTTGAGGACGAAACGATATCGGTTGCCTCTTATTGCTTTCAATAAATTTCTAGTGTCAACATAGAACAACATGAGTGTTGTGTTTAATTTTGGAATTTTTCGTGGTTCCTTTGGCCTTTTTATGCAATAATTGGGTTTTCTAGGCATTTTATGTGCATAATTCAAATTTGAACTACAAGCACATGCCCCAGTGCACCAAAGTTGGTTGAAAAATCACATGTGTGTCCTTGAGTGAATTTCTAGGTCCCATGCAAGAAATGGGAATGAAATTCAAACACCAGGGCACTGTTGATTCCCGGCAAAACATTGAGATGTCTGGTTTTTAAATTCCAGTAAATCCAAAACTCGTATGAAATTCATGGAACTTGGCATGCTATCATGGAGCGGCATCAACATGCCGTTGTAAATTTTTTGTCCCATTTGGGGCAGGTTTGGGTATAAGCTTCTCACAAACTAGAGCTTCTCACAACAAGCGTGATAGTTTTGGTAGGGAACATGCCACGGACGAAACGATATATGTTGCCTCTTATTGCTTTCAAAAAGTTTCTAGTGTCAACATAGAACAACAAGAGTGTTGTGTTTAATTTTTGATTTTTTGGTGGTTCGTTTGGCCATTTTATATGTTAATTGGGTTTTCTAGGCATTTTATGTGCATAATTGAAATTTGAACTACATGCACATGCTCCAGTGCATATAAACGGGTTGAAAAAACAAATATGTGTCCTTCGGTGCATGCTTAGGTCCCATACAAGAAATGGGAATGAATTTCAAAGACCCTACCACCGTCACTCGGTCGGAAACACTGAGATACCTGGTTTTTAAATTCTAGTAAATCCAAAACTCATCTGAAACTCATGAAACTTGGCATGCTATCATGGAGCGGCATCAACATGCCGTGGTAATTTTTTTGTCCCATTTGTTGCAGGTTTGCGTATAAGCTTCTCACAAACCAGAGCTTCTCACAACAAGCGTGATTGTTTCGGTAGGAAACATGCCACCTATGGGGACAAAACGATATCTGTTGCCTCTTATTGCTTTCAGAATTTTTCTAGTGTCAACATAGAACAACAGGAGTGTTGTGTCTAATTTATGAATTTTTCGGGGTTTGTTTGGACATTTTATACATTAAGTGGGTTTTCTAGGCATTTTATGTGCATAATTCAAGTTTGAACTAGATGCACATGCTCCAGTGCATATAAACGGGTTGAAAAATCAAATATGTGTCCTTCGGTGCATGCTTAGTCCCATGAAAGGAATGGAAATGAATTTCATACATGTCGTGGAATTGTCACGGCATGAGAAGGAGGGGTTCGAGCCCTCCTTCTAGCACCACATAATGAGATCTAGGCTCAAACAACATGTAGGGCTATTACCGAATGATGTTTCCCGGGGCCCGAAGCTATCTAAATCCTTGTCTTGTGTGTTGCGTCTCTCGATTCCGCTCAACCCCTCTCAAGCTACCACATACATGTGTTGGCCTCTTGGCTAAGCCCTTACCCTAGGACATCTGCTGTGACAATTCCACGACAGTTGGCGCCCACCGTGGGGCCTGCGCACTGTGGTGTTGAGTTCTTGGAGGGATCTTCCCTAGGGATCTAAGAGGTCGCAATTTTCTGGATTAAGAAGAGCCGTTTGAAAAGATTTACATCAGTTTCAAGTTTGTCAGTCAAAAGGAATTAGGGCAACACCTCCATCGTGCGGCTTATTCGACGGATTTCGAGTCATCGAGATCAACATGCAAGTCGCCGCATCCGCCGCAGTTCCGCCATGGTCGCCGTTTCGTCAACTAACTTGGACTCGCCAAGTCGTCGGCTCACAAACCTCCTCTGACCCGGGTTCATGAGGATTGATCGATCTACTACCAGCTTGATGATCCGATTTACTAACAGCCGAAAAGGCCCCGACACGAAAACGAAGCCGGCAAAGACCCGGACGACACCATCCGCACCTCGCTTCGAGGCGGTCCAGCCGGCCGTGTCTTGCCTCTGAGGCCGGTGTGCTCCTTCGCTGAATCTCGCCACAACCACGCCGCCAAGTCGCCCGACGCCTGGATCTCCGTCGCCAAGTCGCCGTACCAAGCTATAGGCTTCACCTCGCCAGCACCTCATCTTGCTGCAGGCATCACTCGCCTTGAGCCGCCCTCGCGTGAGGTTGCACCCGCAGCCCTCGGCCGCTGTGTCGAGCCGCCGTCGACCGCACTAGGCCAATCTCTCCACTGCTCCAAGCCGCCCTGTTGAGCCGCGCGGCCCCTCACGCATTCGCCATGTTTTCACCCTTGCGGAGAGCCACCCCACGCTGAGACGGCCGCCGTCAAGCCGTACCTGCGAGTTGCCGCCCTCACATGGCTTTGAAGTTGCCTCTATGAGTCTCTGTGCCCGCACGCCTGTCGCCTGAGCCGCCCGCCAGCTGGCCACGAGCTCCACCGGGTTGTCCCCTCAATGTGGCTTCTGTGCTATGAAGGCACCCTACTGCTTCTGCCACGTGCGGCCGCAGCCTTGAACCGCCGCTGGTGAGCCGCCCCTCTGTTCGCCTCCGTTTCACTGCTTCGGGCCGGCTTGCCCTCGCTGCGGGTTCTTCCTGGTCGGAGCCGAGCGGCCTTGACTGTTGACTCGGCTTTGTCTCACCACCTCCTGTGCAACCGGGCTGACCTCACCGGCCGTCTCACTTACCGTTGGACCTTGATTCTAAACTGTTATGGCCTTGCGTTGTTACTCTGATGAGCCGCCCGTCGAGCCATCCCCGCCTTTTGCTGAAACTACTGCTGCCCTAAGTCGTCGCTTCGAGGCCGTCGCTCCACGTGACTACGGTTCAACCCGCCTCAACCCGGCTCCGGTAAGCCACCGTTGAGGCCTACGCCCTCGTTGTGGCCGTGGGCGCACTCCCGAGCCGTTTTCGAGCCACCGTCGGGACTCCGCCATTATCGCGGCCATGTTCACGACCCGGAGGAAATCACAGATGTGGGATTGACCAGAACCACCACGAGCCGGAAGCAGAGACGGACAAGGACTACAAATTGCGCCTCCGGAACACATGGTCATTCAGAGGGCGCTCGAAATTCTATTTGACACCATCTTGGACAGGTTCTTGGATGCATAGTTCAATGACTCTGACCGGGAGGCTCTGTTGCACGGGTTCGTTCAACCGGCCTACAAAGGTGTTACTTATCTCTTCCCGATGAACCTGCTTATAGAGAATCCCATAGGTTGTTGCACGATGGTTTTTCATATTCCAAAAGAATGGAAAGGTCGAAGAATTTTTGTTGCACTTTGAAGCTGTTGATTCAGTGTTTTAGACATGTCAACTGCTCACGTGGTCAGTTTGAAGACAAGCTAAAATCTAAAGGGTGTTCTTTCTCACCAACGAGTCGCCATGCCATCTAGGCCACTGTGGCCCTGTCTCCGCAGAATCCTGCTGCTTCACGCCGGGCAAATCTCTGTCGAACCGCCCAACTCCTACTAAAGAAAGGGTCTATCTATGTCACATCTAGATGTGAGATATTATCTCACATCTAACTCTCTCATCCTTAGACTCCCTCACCCTTGATTTTTTTTTTAATGTCTTCCATGGATTTTATTTTTTCTCTAAAGATGAGGGAGTTAGATGTGAGATAGTTATTTCACATCTAGATGTGAAATAGCAAACCTGCTAAAGAAAAGGGGAAGCTATGTGGGGGTTGAGAAAAGCAAAGAGAAAGGTTGCCTGAGTAACATGACCCGGATAATCTCTTTTGAGCGGCCCGGAGCCACACTTTAAGCCGCTACAATCACAATTCGGAGAAGGAAACCGAGCACCTCTGCTTCAAGTCGTCTTCACTCCGAGCCATGGCTTCCCTTCACCTCACCTTGGCCCCGCCTTGAGCCGCTGCAACCTCAAGATGTCGTGGCTAAGCCGCCGTCGCAAGCTCGACGTGCCTCTGTCATGGCTCATATCAGATTCGCCTCCATAGTGCTTGCCTCATCGAGCCGCTTGATACGCTATGGTTGGCCCGACCCTGAGCCACCCTCGCCGCGTCTGGGCTATCCTGCCTTGACCCGCCACCGAAGAGCCTCCTCGTGTTGAGCCGCCGCCAGAGGGCCATTGTACTTCAAGCAATCGCGCGCCCACCTCAAACTGCCGCCTCGAGCTGCTACCAAGTGGGCGGCCCGTGCAGCCTCATTCCAAGTCGCCGAATCCGGCCATGGTTCGTCGTCGAATCCCCTAAACGGCCTTGCCTTTGTCAAATTTCCAAGCTGTCGCCGGGTCAAGCCCCTGCTGCCAGCTGCCTTCACTTTCTGCTGGATACCCTCGCCGTCGCCGCCTTCTCGACTCCTATCACCTTGGATGTATCGAGTTGACCCTCCGTCGCCGCGCCTGGCTTTAATCCGGCGTTGTTGAACCGCCTCACCTCCGTAAGAGCCGCCACACCGACCGACCCGCCTCCACTGCTTCGAGCTACGGCTGCATCAGGTACCGCGCTTTGCTGAGCTGCTTTCGCTTTGCAAGTAGCGGCATTGCCATGAACCTCCTCAGATCAGAGCCACTGCCTACCGGTGAGCCGCGTGAAGTCGCGAGTCACTGTCTCGTCCACAGATGTGATCCGCCGTGGGTGAGCCGCCCCGCCTTGGAGCTGCTCCGTTGACCCACCAGCGAGGCCCTGAGCCGCACCACGCCATGGTGAGAGCCACTGGCGGCGAGCCGCCCACACATCACTGGCCTCGCCCTTACTACGAGCCGCCCATGCTTCACCGGCCTCGGGCCGCTCGTTTCTGCCGTCACCAAGCCGGACTGGGCACTCATGTTATGGAGTTCTTGCCTGATCTGGATCAGCCTGCTCTTTTAGACTCGAGCTGCTAGATATAAGCTTATTGTGTTGCATCCAAGAGACATTCGGGCGGACGTACACACGGGTCATCTTTTGTCCGGGTAAAACAGGACAAGGGTTCATTGTTTATGGAGACACGACAAGATCATCTCTCGTTCACAAGCATCAGGATAATTATCATTTACAACAGGTGGGATTATATCACGGTTATGGAGCGCGGCAGTATGATTCTGAACTAGCGTTCGTACGTGTCATGTTGGTGCATGCAAGCCGCTGTCCCTTGATACGTCCAAAATGCATCACTATTTTATATCGTAATTCATCCTTATTCATTGATATATTTCACATTACGATGATGTTCTTATGTTGTTTTGGCCTATTTTACACAGTTTGCAACTTTCCGGTGCCGAAGCAGCAGACGCAGGATTCAGCGGTAAAAAGTGGACGCTGAGTTGCTGAAGAAGAATACCTCCAAATTACCTGAAAATAGACGGAGGGTATTTTCCAGAAGGATCACGAAGATACGCAAAAGAGCAACCAGAGGGGGGCCACAGGGTGCCCAGGCGGCCACCTGGCGCGGCCCCCACCCTGGCCGCGCCGGGAGGGCGGCTGGAGCCCCTGGCCCACTCCAGGCTCCCCCTCTGGCCTATATACTCCTCGTCATCAAGAAACCCTAAAAGGGGGAGAGTTTACGGAGTTCAGCCGCCGCTCCGTGGCGGAAACCTACAGAGAAGAAAAGTCATCTCCGGCGGGTAGATTCCACCGGGGAGATCACCTCCCGGAAGGGGAGATCATCGCCATCGTCATCACCATCGTCACGGGCATCATCGAGATCATCATCAGCATCATCCCCAACATCAGCACCATCTCCATCTTCATCCAATCTCATCTCACAATTGCAACTTGTGTTGTAATCCGTACTATCTATCCTCTCTACCCTATCGGTGTTGATTACTACTTTGTGGTGAATGCTATTGAGTTTTGTTGGAGAAATATGATTGTGTCCAGATTTTTTATCATCCATCTATCTCCACTGATCATGATCTCTTTTATGTCTTGTGAGTAGTTACTTTAGTTCTTGAGGACATGGGAGAAGTCTTGTTGTTAGTAGTCATATGATGTTGAAGTAATATGTGTTGTTTGATACTTAAGTTGTGTTGTTATTTTCCTAGTGGTGTTGTGTGAGTCGAACACTCAACACTTCGCCTTATTAAGGACCTAGGGGAATACATTGTGTACAAAGAATGCTTACGGTGGGTTGCCGGAGTGACAGAAACCTGAACCCCAGTTCGCACGCTTTTGCACAAGGGAACAATGGATCATCGATTGTATTGCTATGGTTAGGCTTTTGCCTTAAATACTATCTTGTATTTGCGGATGCTTGCAAGGTGTTTAATCATAAGAGTGCACTCATCTTAGTCTAGAGGGTGTACTAGCATAGATCCACCCACTCAACACTTATCAACACATCACATAGTACCGATACGGAATATGGCGAAAGCACATGACTACCTCTCCCGTGTGTCCTCAAGAACACTTTAGCCTTTATAAGTTCAGTTGCTAGGCCTCTCCTTTGCTCAGAAAGGATTGGGCCACATGTTACTCTCCAGTGCCTTTTACTTTGCTCGCTTTTACTTTCCTGTTGCTTATATCAAGAAAACCCCTAAAAAGTTATCTTTCAGTGCTTGCAGTTATTTCTTGCTCAGAATCACTTATCAATTCCTTCTGCTCCTCGTTGGGTTCGAAACTCTTACTTATCGAAAACGCTGCAATAGATCCCTTACGGTTGTGGGTCATCAAGTACCGTTTTCTGGCGCCGTTGCCGGGGAGTGTAGCGCTATTGGTAAGTGAAGCTGGTAAGGAAGTTTGTATATTTCTGTTTTTATTTTGCTGTTGCTGCTCTTTGTCCTTATGGACAACCTTGCTATTGGATCGTTGCTTGTGGGAAGACGCCCCACATCTGTGGTGGTTGCTCCTCCCCTACTGAAATTGTGCCCTATAAAATACCAGCTGGTATTATCGATTATGTTTTGGCTAATCGTTATGCAGGAGACAGACATCCCGGTGAACACTTGCTATATCTGTCACAACTATGTTCATTATTTAAGCTTGCAGGTGTATCAATGGAGTTTGTCATGAGGAAATTGTTCTCCGTATCGCTTATAGATAAAGCTTCAGATTGTTATAAGCTTCTCGATAACTCACACTTGCTTGATTGGCAAGAGCTTATGTCTCTCTTTTATACCAAGTTTTATCCTCTTCATGAAATTCATCGAGACAGGAACTATATCTATAACTTTAGGTCTCGTGACGGAGAAAGCATTGCTCAAGCTTGGGGGAGTTTGAAGTCCCTAATGCTCAAATGTCCTATTCATGAGCTCCCCAGGAAAATTATAATTACAAATTTTTATGCCAGGCTTTCTCGTCAGGATAAGGAGATGTTGGATGCCTCCTCTAGTGGGGTATTTCAGACAAAGAGCGTTGAAGAAAGGTGGGATCTCATTGAAAGGATCCAGAGGAATACCGAAGATTGGGAAATCGATAAAGGTATTGAACCCGCTATAAATTATGAGCATGATTATATTGAGAGCTATGTGAAAGCTGATTACTTCAATACCTTTTGCTCTAAGATTGGTCTTGATTCCCATCTAATGATTGATTTCTATAAGGATTTTGCCTCTCATGTTGATTCTTTTAAAAAGAAGAGAGATCAGCATCATGAACCTTTCAAAGAGTTACCTGTTGATATTCATGTTGCTGACCCTATTTTGCCTGCAGTTATATATGAAAAGCCTCCTTTTCCCGAAAGGATAAGGGAGCACTCTCTTGTGACAAGCATAATAAATAAAAGTGAGAGAAGAATTGATGAGCCTGAGGACTAGATCAAGGTCGATCCTCAAGTTGCATTGGTTAAAGACCTTGTTACTAATGATGTTTTGGATTCCAATGTAAATTTTTGTGCTGTTTCCACTAACCTTGTCACAGCCAAGAATAAAGGCCCAATTTCAGGTACTCCAGTAGTATCTGTTAAAATAGGAGATCACAATTATTATGGGCTATGCGATTTGGGATCGAGTGCTAGTGCTATCCCCTATTCACTTTATCAAGAGATCATCGGTGAGATTTCACCTTGTGAACTTGAAGAAGTTGATGTTACCATTCATCTTGCAAACAGAGCAACTATCTCTCCTATCGGAATTGTGAGAGACGTTGAAGTCCTATGTGGAAAGGTAAAATACCCTACCGACTTTCTAGTACTTGGTTCAGTGAGGGACAATTTTTGTCCTATTATTTTTGGTAGACCTTTTCTCAGAACTTGTGGAGCTATAATAGATTGCAAGAAAGGTAAAGTTTCTGTTGAATTCAATGGTGAGCCATATGAATTTAACTTTTCTAAGTTCTCTAAGCAGCCTCGTGGTACCGATTTACCTAGTGATGATAAAATTATTGAAAGTATTGCTTCTATTGCTATTCCCCCTAATGATCCTTTGCAGCAATATATGGAGGACCACGAGAATGATTTGCATATGCGGGAAAGAAATGAACTAGATGAAATATTCTTGAGACAACCTGCTATCCTGAAGCACAACCTTCCGGTTGAACCTTTGGGAATTTTGTCAAAACCAAAAGAAGACCCTGTGTTCGATCTTAAACCTCTTCCCGATACGCTCAAGTATGCTTATTTAGATGAAAAGAAAGTATATCCTGTTATTATCAACTCTAAGCTTTCAGGATATGAAGAAGAGCGACTATTGGAAGTACTTCGTAAACACCGAGGTGCAATTGGCTATACCCTTGATTACCTTAAGGGGATTAGTCCATCTATCTATCAACATGCTATCAACCTTGAGCCCGATGCAAAACCAGTTGTTGATCATCAACGACGGTTGAACCCGAAGATGATGGATGTTGTAAGAATTGAGATTCTCAAGCTTCTAGCCGCAGGTATTATCTACCCTATAGCTGATAGTAAGTGGGTAAGCCCGGTACATTGTGTTCCTAAGAAAGGAGGTACAACTGTGGTTCCTAATGATAAGAATGAACTAATACCTCAGAGAATTATTATTGGATATAGAATGTGTATTGATTACAGGAAGCTGAACAAGGCAACCAGGAAGGATCACTACCCGTTACCGTTCATCGACCAAATGCTTGAAAGGTTATCCAAAAATACCCACTTTTGTTACCTCGATGGTTATTCTGGCTTCTCTCAAATTCATGTTAACACTGCTGATCAAGAGAAGACCACTTTTACTTGTCCCTATGGTACTTATGCTTACAGGCGTATGCCTTTTGGTTTATGTAATGCCCCTGCTACTTTTCAAAGGTGTATGTCTGCTATCTTTCATGGTTTCTGTGAGGAGATTGTGGAAGTCTGCATGGACGATTTCTCCGTCTATGGAAGTTCCTTTGACCATTGTCTCCACAACCTTAATAAAGTTTTGCAGAGATGTGAGGAGACAAATCTGGTACTCAACTGGGAGAAGTGCCACTTCATGGTTAACGAAGGAATTGTTCTTGGTCACAAGATTTCCGAAAGGGGAATTGAGGTGGACAAGGCCAAGATCGAAGCAATTGAGAGGATGCCCTATCCAAGGGACATCAAAGGTATTCGCAGTTTTCTCGGTCATGCTGGTTTCTATAGAAGATTTATTAAAGACTTTTCTAAGACTTCGAGACCCCTCACTAATCTTCTCCAGAAGGACTTTCCTTTTGTATTTGATGAAGATTGTAAGGAGGCTTTTGAAGTTCTTAAGAAATCTTTAATAACCGCTCCTATAGTACAACCACCTGACTGGAATTTACCTTTTGAGATTATGTGTGATTCTAGTGATTTTGCTGTTGGAGCTGTTTTAGGGCAAAGGGTTGATAAGAAATTGAATGTTATACATTATGCTAGTAAAACCCTTGATAGTGCTCAAAAGAATTATGCTACTACTGAGAAGGAATTCTTAGCTGTAGTGTTTGCTTGTGATAAGTTTAGGCAGTATATTGTTGATTCCAAAGTTATTATTCATACTGACCATGCTGCCATTATGTACCTTATGACAAAGAAGGATGCCAAGCCAAGACTTATCAGATGGGTACTCCTTCTTTAAGAATTTGATTTGCAGATTGTTGATAGGAAAGGAGAAGACAATCCGGTGGCGGACAATCTTTCAAGGATGGAAGATATACCGCATGATCCCATCCCAGTCAACGACAGTTTTCCAGACGAGCAACTTGCCATTGTAAAAGTACAATCTCTTTCCGATCCTTGGTTTGCAGATTATGCTAATTTTATCGTTGCGAACTATTTGCCTCCAGGTTTAACATTTCAGCAAAGGAAGAAGTTCTTTCATGATTTGAGGCACTACTTTTGGGATGACCCACATCTTTTCAAAGAAGGTCCAGACGGGATCGTGAGAAGATGCATACCGGAACATGAGCAGAAGGACATTCTCAGACAATGTCATGATAGTCCCTATGGAGGACATCATGCCGGTGAGAGGACCGCACATAAGGTTCTTCAATCAGGTTTTTATTGGCCTACTCTCTTTAAGGATGCTAGAAATTATGTTTTAGCCTGTGATAAATGTCCGAGAGTTGGTAACATTAGTAGAAGGAATGAGATGCCTATGAATTACTCACTAGTGATTGAACCTTTTTATTGCTGGGGTTTTGATTTTATGGGTCCTTTTCCTTCTTCGCACAAGTACACTCACATTTTAGTAGCTGTTGATTATGTGACCAAGTGGGTTGAAGCAATCCCCACTGAAAGTGCTGATCACAAGACATCTTTGAAAATGCTCAAAGATGTGATTTTCCCTTGGTTTGGTGTACCTAGGTATCTCATGACTGATGGAGGATCACACTTCACGCATGGAGCTTTTAGAAAAGCTTTAGCCAAGTACGATGTCAATCATAGAATTGCTTCACCGTACCATCCTCAAACTAGTGAGCAAGTTGAGCTCACCAATAGAGAGATCAAGTTGATCTTACAGAAGACAGTAAACAGAAATAGAAAGGACTGGTCAAATAAGTTAGGAGATGCTTTGTGGGCGTATAGAACTGCTTACAAAAACCCCATGGGCATGTCCCCCTATAAGATGGTTTATGGCAAGGCTTGCCATTTGCCATTATAATTAGAGCACAAAGCTTTCTGGGCTGTTAGAGAGCTTAATGCTGACCCAAAGTTAGCTGGTGAGAAGCATCTCATGAACTTGACTTCTCTAGATGAGTGGAGAAGTGAAGCTTACGAGAGCGCTAAAATGTTCAAGGAAAAGGTAAAGAAGTGGCATGATAGGAGGATTCTGAAACGTGAATTTAATGTTGGTGATAAAGTTTTGTTGTTTAGATCCCGTTTCAGGTTTTCTCCAGGCAAACTACTTTCCAGGTGGGAAGGGCCATTTCATATTGAAGAAGTCTATCGGTCTGGTGCAATCAAGAAACAATTTTGAAGGCACCAAACCTCAAGTTGTGAATGGGCACAGACTTAAGCATTACATAGCAGGAGACCCTGTCAATGTTGATGTGAATATGATATACACAACAACTCACGAAGAACATGTTGCAGCCCTGTTTCAGACACCAGCAGAAGCATAATAAGAAAAGGTATGTATTACGGTAAGGAAACATCGCGAACCGCCATAAAAGTTCCATATTATGAGTTTTTGCAAAATTAGGAAAATTCTAAGCCTAAGTGGAGCCCGAGACAAGCTCCAGGGGGCCCAGGCGCCCCCCTGGCGCGGCCTACCTCCTGGCCGCGCCGGGAGGCCGCCTGAGCACCCAGGAGTCCGTCTCCGACCCCACTTTAGCTTGTTACCTTCCTTTCTGTGCAGAAATTTTTGCTATATATTTGCCCGAATTGTTACGGCAACGTATCTCGCGATTTCGTGTGTTTTATTTTCGATCTGTTTCTGCCAGGGTAAAAAGTTATTGTTAGAGATGTCTTCTTGTGGCTCGAGTGGAGAGGACTTCTTGGGATGGCGTCTACGTCAAGTCCAGAAGGATCTTAATCAAGGGAAGCACGTTGACTGGGCTACCAAAGAAGAGATTGCCGCAAGACAAGCGGAGATGGAGCGCTCCGTGAGGGAGGAAGTCAAGACTATCACTGCCCAACAACAAGGAGGCCCAAGCAATCCCATCATGGTGGGATCTGTCCAACCTCATTATGATCTTTCTCTTAACCTTTCAGGGCCCTCTACTTCACTTGAAGATCAACGTACGCTCTCCACCATCTCCGAGGCTTATCGCATCACCAATCAGCTGTGCGAAGATTTCCGTGTACTAAAGGTACAAGTGGAGATTTTGGAGAAGGAAAACCAAACCCTTCGCCGTGTCATAAGAGATTTGAATAATCAACGTCAATAAGAATGAGGACTGAAATCTCCTTGGGTAATGGCATCCCCTTGGCTTGTTCCAAGCTTGGGGGAGTGCCCGGTATCTTTATCTTTATCTTTTGTCTTTTAGAGTCAAGTAGAGTCGTATCATGTCTAGGGAGGTTATTATATGAAATAGGTGTGTGCATTGAGGTCTATCACTCCTTCTGTGGAGAGATTGTATCCGTGAGTGTGGAGTCGTCTATGATGGAATATTAATGAGAAGTCTATTGGTTCCTTTGCTGCACTCGGTATTCTCTTCACGCAATCGACCTTATATGATGATTCTTATGGGGAGTGTTGACCTTATATCAGGTATGTCTTTGAAAACTTTATTTAATCTTGGCAAACATAGCTTTGGTCATAACAACAAGCATGATTTTCTTAAAGTAGCGACATAGCCAAAACCTTTATGTTATTATGCTTGAAGTGTTATGCTGACAAGGAAGACAACTTGATGTGTTATGCTTATTTTAATGTTTATGCTTTATATTGCTTTGCATCTTAGTCATCATCAATTGTCTGTTCTCTCAAAGCCTTTGCTAGTCTAAACTCTGTACTAAGCAGAATTCTGCTTGTGCGTCCATACCCTTAAACCAGTACCTTCCATATGAGTCCACCATACCTTCCTATTCGTGGTATTCCACTACCACATCCTAAAGTATAGAATTTATGTGTTATCCTTAAATGTTCAAAATCTTCTATCTTGTGCCCCTGTTTTAGCTCATGAGGAAGTAGTAGTTAATTCATGATCTTTTTAAGTTGGAAAAGTTTTACCCCGGGATTACATGTCTAACCTGCAAACCCCTAATACGAGGAGGAACTGGCATGAGTGGGCCCGGCTCATAAAAGATAATACAACAAACAAACCCTCCTTCACGCTTTGTTCATGAGAAATCAGAAAACTTTGGCAGTGATAAACAAAGGAGATTAAGGGGATGTGATCGTCCCGTGCGGGAGCCGTTCCTCGAAACTTGTCCAGTTTGAGAAGTAATTGAGTTATCTATTAGCATTCGTTGACAAATCATGCACCTCTCAAAACTTGTTTTCATTCTGTTTGATTTAAGGATAGCACATGAGTTTTCCCTACTTCCCTAGAGCAGGGCCTATCTCTTAGTTTTAGGTTGAGTTAGTTATTCCTACTTCCTTCTATTCTTAAAGAGAGCAGACATTTGATGTTGACGAGGATTCATTCATATAAAGTTGCATTAAGATTTGTCATATCATATCCTTGGTGACATTATCATTTGATAAGTAAGTTGTTTGTCAAGCCCAGCTAAAGCAAACATCTTCCTTTGTGTTAACACTTTCACTTCTTGCCTAATAACATGTTCTTTCAAAAGCTTCAATTAATCTCACCAAAACATAAAGAGAAAGAGCAAAAGTAAAAGCTATTAGTTGTTCTTTGACCAAAGGACATGTTTGCCATGATTTGATGAGTTTCCTTAGCCCTACTTTCGATTATAAGTGTTACCACACTTTTATAAGGGCCTTATGAGTTGAAGATTGCTGTTGAGGATATTTGAGTTTGGTGAAGAAATTGTGATGCTTCTTGTCCATATTCTATTTATCGACACTTCACTCTCTAAACTTGTGGACAGGTTTACCGAGCTCAGTATTCGCTTGGGGACAAGCGAGGTCTAAGCTTGGGGGTGTTGATACGTCCAAAATGCATCATTATTTTATATCGTAATTCATCCTTATTCATTGATATATTTCACATTACGATGATGTTCTTATGTTGTTTTGGCCTATTTTACATAGTTTGCAACTTTCTGGTGCCGAAGCAGCAGACGCAGGATTCAGCGGTAAAAAGTGGACGCTGAGTTGCTGAAGAAGAATACCTCCAAATTACCTGAAAATCGACGGAGGGTATTTTCCAGAAGGATCACGAAGATACGCAAAAGAGAAACCAGAGGGGGGCCATAGGGTGCCCAGGCGGCCACCTAGCGCGGCCCCCACCCTGGCCGCGCCGGGAGGGCGGCTGGAGCCCCTGGCCCACTCCAGGCTCCCCCCTCTGGCCTATATACTCCTCGTCATCCAGAAACCTTAAAAGGGGGAGAGTTTACGGAGTTCCGCCGCCACTCCGTGGCGGAAACCTACAGAGAAGAAAAGCCATCTCCGGCGGGCAGATTCCGCCGGGGAGATCACCTCCCGGAAGGGGAGATCATCGCCATCGTCATCACCATCGTCACGGGCATCATCGAGATCATCATCAGCATCATCCCCAACATCAGCACCATCTCCATCTTCATCCAATCTCATCTCACAATTGCAACTTGTGTTGTAATCCGTACTATCTATCCTCTCTACCCTATCGGTGTTGATTACTACTTTGTGGTGAATGCTATTGAGTTTTGTTGGAGAAATATGATTGTGTCCAAATTGTTTATCATCCATCTATCTCCACTGATCATGATCTCTTTTATGTCTTGTGAGTAGTTACTTTAGTTATTGAGGACATGGGAGAAGTCTTGTTGTTAGTAGTCATATGATGTTGAAGTAATATGTGTTGTTTGATACTTAAGTTGTGTTGTTATTTTCCTAGTCGTGTTGTGTGAGTCGAACACTCAACACCTCGCCTTATTAAGGACCTAGGGGAATACATTGTGTACAAAGAATGCTTACGGTGGGTTGCCGGAGTGACAGAAACCTGAACCCCAGTTCGCACGCTTTTGCACAAGGGAACAATGGATCATCGATTGTATTGCTATGGTTAGGCTTTTGCCTTAAATACTATCTTGTATTTGCGGATGCTTGCAAGGTGTTTAATCATAAGAGTGCACTAATCTTAGTCTAGAGGGTGTACTAGCATAGATCCACCCACTCAACACTTATCAACACATCACATAGTACCGATACGGAATATGGCGAAAGCACATGACTACCTCTCCTGTGTGTCCTCAAGAACACTTTAGCCTTTATAAGTTCAGTTGCTAGGCCTCTCCTTTGCTCAGAAAGGATTGGGCCACTTGTTACTCTCCAGTGCCTTTTACTTTGCTCGCTTTTACTCTCATGTTGCTTATATCAAGAAAACCCCTAAAAAGTTATCTTTCAGTGCTTGCAGTTATTCCTTGCTCAGAATCACTTATCAATACCTTCTGCTCCTCGTTGGGTTCGACACTCTTACTTCCCGAAAACGCTGCAATAGATCCCTTACGGTTGTGGGTCATCATCCCCACAGTCTGGTCTGCATCAAAATGCGGTCGATTCACCCGTCCGCATTGGCTTACAAACGCCGTGCCGACTCACCCGTCTGCACCGGAATATTCAATGGATAGGGCGCACAAGTCGTCGCCACTGCGGATTATCTTCAACAACCATCTAGGATGAACCATTGGCAGAATTATTAACGCAAATCATACGGGGTCATTTACAACCCGCCAGAGTCAACCTCAAGTTTCCATGGAATCACATCGCGTTATCAACGCCAAGGATATACAACGAGTGTTGTGAAGGTCATCAGCCCGTCACCTTGCCTCCAGCTTCAACATATTCTAGCATTCTGTTGTTCAAACTACATACCGGTTTATATCACGGTCAAATATGGAGAATCTCAAGACAAGTCCTCGAGTCGTCTTAAGACTCGGGGGCTAGGATGACAAGACTCAGCAAATATTGCTAGTTTCAACAAAATTCAAGAACTCCATGTCATTGGAGGAAAAACAACCTGACCCTGGAGACTACTACTATATCGATGAAAATTTAAGGGCCATCAGCAAAATTCCGGCTTACAATGAATATCCGGTGTCCAAATCCGGCTCAAGGAAAAACTGCCTTTCAACAAAGCATTGAAGCTCTCAAATCCAGCTCAAGAAGAATATCCATCTCTCGCAAGTATGTCACTTGGGGGCTTCCTGTTCAAACATAGGCGTATTCGACCAAAGAGAACACAACGTTACTACCCATTTGACCGGGTTATGTTCAAACATAGGCGTATTCGACCAAAGAGGACATAACCTATGGGTCATCCTACTTGTACCCAGCTGCTTCAACTCCATCAGGTCATCCTGATTGACCCGGCGAACTCTTGGCAATCATTCTTAATGGCGTATTCGACCAAGACCTGAGCTTGCTAAGGTTCAAACGCCGGTTGCCATTGCGAGAGCACGGTGCTACAGATAGTCAGGATAGATCTAGGCTCAGAATGCCGCCTTCCTTGAAACTTGCATAACTCGGCCTATGATGCAAGATGCAACTCTGACCCCGCGTACTCTAGGCAAGTCTATTTTTAAAAACAAAGACCTGCACTTGTCTAGGTTCAAATGTCGATTGGGTACTGTGAGAGCCGGCTCATAGCACGCGCGTACCTTCCAGGGGCCACCAAGGCTAGTTTCATTGAAGAAGAACCTTTGGCTCGGCGGCCTGCAAAAGCCTCGAGTGTTTTTTCGATCATTTTTTCTGATTCTCTTTGCTTTCTTATGAGTTTTTGTTTTTGGTTTGCGTTCATTGCAAGTTCTGCCTAGCTGCCTCCCTTCAGGGCTCATACTTGAAGACTCCCCGGGTCTCTACAACCCAATCTAATGAATGACTCTAAGCCGCCAGAGAATAACGATCTTATTTATAGAATTATACCTTTACAAGGCTATGACTATCTAAAGACTGATCAAGCCGGAAGTCCAAATCATGTCTTCAGGTATGACTATTTTTATAATTATTAAACCGGCCCTGGTTCTAGACATCTGTCCCCAGTGGCACCTGTTGGGCACAATGACCCGCCCGGCGGTAAACCACCAGGCCATTTGCTTTCTGTTTTTATTGCAGGAACCGGTTTTTAAATCAGGTTATTCAAATCTTCAATAGCCGACATGGCTGGATTTTTATTATGCTTATCAATAACCAGTATTATGATGGAGGTTTTCAAAGTCGCTTTCGCGCAATGGCTATTATCTTATCAATGGATATGATTTATTCTACAATGGAAGGAATAGTCCCGAGTCGCTGCAGGCTTACGACCCGACACTTGGGGGCTACATTATTTAAGTTGAGATTACATCAAATATCAAGTCCCATGTCACTGCCAGCATGCACCATGGCACTTGGGGGCTAATGCAAAGTCATTTTTTGCTCAGCTTTATTGAAGACACGACTCATCACATTGTAATGAGCCGACCATTGGGGGCTACCAATTGCTCATGTCAACAATTCAAGGTACACAAGTCTTAATCCATAATATTGAAGGGTCCACTGTTCAGTTGGTAAAGAACAAAGCTCTTAACCTTGTGGACGTGGGTTCAAGCCCCATGATGGGGGTTACATTATATGATGTTGTTTTTGATGAAGTCCCAGCTCAATATTATCATGCTGAGCCAGCCCGTGGGGGCTACATAACATATGTGGAGTATTTCAAGTTTTGATTAAGTGACTGAGATGAACAAATTGGATTAAGTGACTGGCAGTTTTGGTAAGGATAAGCTTGCAGTTTCTACATCTTCAAACCAGCTGAATATCAGATGAGTATTTCAAATAACAATATTTTTTGTTAAGCATTGGAAGTAGACTTAGGTAGATTTTTTTCGTACAATATTTCTCTGTGAGAAACCAACGTCAACAAAATTGATTATGAAGCTGGTCTATTGACCCAGATTTTTCAGAAGAAGTGCTAGGATTTTTTGCATTGGTAATGTTTGAATATATATGCTAAGGAGATTTGCTATGAGATCACGGATACATATCAAGGAGGAAATGACAAGGATTTAACGATGATCAGGTGCTGGTTCAGGAAAATATTTTAACCCGGAGCACAACCTATCAAATTTGTTCTCCTGTTTATGTATGCAGGAAGGATCAAGTTTAACATGGATAAATCCAAATTAAATTGGGGGCTAATGTCGGGGATATACCCCGCGGTGTGACCCGGCCGGAGTTATGACCCGGGTGGGACTTGATGTTTCGTTGGTGACCCGGCAGACTATAAGCCGGCGGGAACAGTTAAGCAGGTTAAGCCGGCGGGAACAGTTAAGCAGGTTAAGCCGGCAGACATAGTCATATAAGCCGGCAGACATAGTCAAGCATTGTAAGCTGGCAGACACAGTCACGTAAGCCAGACAGTTAAGCCAGACAGTTAAGCCAGATTTTAAACCAGATTGTAAGCCGGATTGTAAACCGGCTTACGTTAAGAAGCCCAAGATGTTAAGAAGCCCATGGAGAGAAGCCCGTGAAGAGAAGTTAGAATAGTTAAGTCTTAAGTCCGAGTTGGACTCTGCATGTAACCCGCCCCTTCAACTTATATAAGGAGGGGCAGGGCTCCCCAAAGAGGGACAAGTAAAAAAGAAACAATCTCTAGGTTTAGACACAAGAAGGAGAGCCGGCCTATGCGGCGACTCCATGAGGGTCATAATGAGATCTAGCCTCAAACAGCATGTAGGGCTATTACCGAATGATGTTTCCCGAGGCCCGAAGCTGTCTAATTCCTTGTCTTGTGTGTTGCGTCTCTCGATTCCGCTCAACCCCTCTCAAGCTACCACATAGATGTGTTGGCCTCTTGACTAAGTCCTTACCCTAGGTCATCTGCCGTGACAATTCCACGACAATACACCCTGCCACCGTTACTCGGCCGGAAACATTGAGATACATGGTTTTTAAATTCTAGTAAATCCAATACTCTTCTGAAATTCATTAAACTTGGCATGCTATCATGGAGCGGCATCAACATGCCATGGTAAAAATTTTGTCCCATTTGGGGCAGGTTTGGGTATAAGCTTCTCTCAACAAGCGTGTTGGTTTCGGTAGGGAACGTGGCACCTTTGGGGACAAAAGGATATTCGTTGCCTCTTATTGCTTTCCAAAAATTTCTAGTGTCAACATAGAACAACATGAGTGTTGTGTCTAATTTTGGATTTTTTTCGGGATTCGTTTGGTCATTTTTATACATTAAGTGGGGTTTCTAGGCATTTTATGTGCATAATTCAAATTTAAACTACATGCACATGCTCTAGTGCATATAAATTGGTTGAAAAATGAAATCTGTGTCCATTGGTGGATGCTTAGGTCCCATGCAAGAAATGGGAATGGATTTCAGACACCAGGGCACTATTGATTGCCGGCAAAACTTTGAGATACTTTGTTTTTAAATTATAGTAAATCCAAAACTCGTCTCCAATGCAGGATTTGTGCTGGTCTTGATCGCAGACGTTTTAGTTAGAACGCTCGTATGCAAACCAACAGCTTCCTGAGGAAGCCAAGAGATAATTTGCCGAGTAGGATTTGTGCAGCTCTTGATCGCAAACGTTTTAGTTAGAACTACCGTATGCAAACCAACAGCTTCCCCAAGAAGCCAAGAGAAAATGCGCCGAGCAGGATTTCTGCGGCTCTTGATTGCAAACGTTTTGGTAGAACACCCGTATGCAAAGTGAGAGCTAAGGTCTTCCCCCTTAAGTCGAGGGAAAATTCGCAGCGCAGGCTTTGTGCATTCCTTCAACGCAAACGGTTGTTTTGGATGACCCGTGTGCAACCACAATATAACAATTTGGTAAGATTTGCATCTGTAATATTGGGTATGTTGCCATTTGTCAAACTGGAAAGATTGACATTTGTTGATCTAGTAATATTGCCATTTGTCAACCTTGTAACACTGCGATTTGTCAAAATATGAGGCTAAAAAATACTAGCAGTATATAATTTTTGCAACTAAAATTCAGTAATTAAGCATAGATGGAGGCAAGGAGGCGTGTTCAACCGGGCGTGCAGCAGGCGGCGTAGTTCCCGATACGGCTTTAATGTAGATGAGGGAGAGGGCATCGATTCCCAAAATGTTGAATGGCCAATGATGCATCCTCCTTCAATTAACATCGTGAATGCATGAGGGAAGTAATGGGAGGACCAAGTAAATATGCAGCACGATGGGAATGCAACGCAGCTTGCACTCATATAAAGGCGCCCCTCCATTCCAATGCATCTACCACATCGTATGCACCTAAGCATTTGCCTAAGCACCTACACTAAGTGCAAAAGTGCTCACTCCAGACCCATGGCGGCGATGCGCGCGAGCGGCCAGCGGCTGTGCCATGTGGTCCATGACACCGGCCTACGGCATGGCACTGTGGGTCGTCTCCAGACGGTGTTGGCGACTGGCTGGTGGAATGCCGCCGCCGGCACCAACTACGACTCTCAGTTGGACCAGATGATCATTGCCACCACCAACAAGTTTACCGTCGACAAGAAGCTCGCGGACGACATCATCGTACTCCCCCAGCCCGCGCGCCCGGGCTCCCCATTGCCTGCCACCTAATCGGCCTCCATGGTCGGAACCTCTTTCAAGCACTGGTGGCCCTGCGACTACCCGCCGACGCCATGAAGAATGTCCACCTGGAGGTCGCGCTCGCCGCAAGGCGCCCTGCCCTGCATGAATTCATCTACACATCCACGTGTACGAGCAAATCATGTACATAGGTATCTACAAGGCTAGTGAGGACGCTACCATGTTTGCCTTCTTCAACCAGCTGGAAGCCTTGGATGCCTTTACTGAGAAGCACCTTGACCTCTCCACAAAAGTTGTCGCTCCTTAGCCGCCAGTCGGTGGCCCGGCGCATTGAGTTGAGGAGAAGGAGGTCGTACATTGATGGATGCATCTTTCTTCTTGCCTCCTGTAACCACCACTGCGATTGCATCATCATGGCCTTAATTCTTATTGTGCTATTGCATTCTCGCTCGAATCAATACATATATGTTTGATCCCTTTGCTTAATTATATGCATCACTATAACTAGTACTCCATCCGTAAATCTATAAGTTGTGTTGCTAGTGTTTGGGGCCGGTATATCATCACACATGTTCGTTTGCATGCGGTTGCACCGGCCGCTGCGCGACGATGTAGTTACCCACTATGACGGCCTCTGCTCGCATCCCTCGGCAAGCTCTGCTCACCGTTAGGCGACGCAGCACGCCGTGCTCGCCGTTAGACGCTGCGGCACGCTCTGCTCCCGTCCGTCAGCGTGCTCTGTTCGCGTCTGTCGGCGCGCTTGGCTTGTGGACAACTCTTCCTTGTGTGTTCGACTTCCATATGCACACACACACACACACACACACACACACACACACACACACACACATATATATATATATATATATATATATATGTATATATATATAGGGTGGGTCTATTCTCATAACACCCCTTAAGACCTTATTCTCATAACAAAAACCTTATTCTCATAACACCCCCACTTAAACAGGTTTCTAGCGCGGAGCGCCCGACAGCGTCCCCCTCCCCTCCCCGCCTCCTTGCGCGGAGCGCGCATGGACGACGACGTCCCCCTTCCCTCCCCGCCTCCTTGCGTGGCGCGCCCCTCCCCTCCCCTCCCCGCCTTCTTGCGCGGAGCGCGCGTGGACAGCGGCGCGCCACTCCCCTCCCCGCCTTCTTGCGCAGAGCGCGCGGGGAGCGAACGGCGGCGCCGCCCTTCTCCTAATCTTCTTGCGCGGAGCACCACCGATGCAGTCCCTCGGTGAGGCTTCTTCCGCGGCGGCGGTTAGGAAGAGACGCCGCCTCTCACCTTCGCCCCAACACCCCTGAATCGATCTAGGTGCGCCACCGCCTCGATTGAGCGCGCCGTTAGCTGCACCCCTGCCACAGATCCGAGCCTATGCCCTGGGAGATCCGCCGCCGTTGACCCAACTAAAGCATCCAGCCTCGGTGATGCATGGCAGGGGGAAGAGAACTGCAAGGATGCCTTCTCCGGCAACCTCGCAGTCGTCGTGGATGCGAACTGCAATGGCCATTTCGCCCATCCAGCCTTCTCCCGCGATAATGGCGAAAGTTGAAAAAGCCCATGAGTTCCTGCAGCGGAGGTGGAATGCACGCCAACAGCAGGCCGAGCTGCATCTGCAGAAGGAGAGAACTGCTCTCAAGAGGAAACTCACGCTTGCAGATAATGTAAGAAATTCACATACC
>LR738711.1:420593324-420623798 GCA_902687465.1 Secale cereale
CCCCCCCCCCCCCCACCTCCAGTTTAGTATAGTGCAGTTGCTTTTTAGTGTTTGATGAGAAATTCAAATTGAAGTGCCCTATTTATTACCATGTAGTGCCCTCTTGCGTCAACTGCAGTGCCATGTATCTTCCAGTAAAAAATAGAAAGATACTACGAAAATGAAAATGCGCTATGGCTGAACAATGCAGTCCACCAATGCTTACATATGTAGAGCGTTGTGGCTTAAAACTGAAGTGCATTGTTTCTTCATGTTAACTCCCAGTGCCCCTGCTATAGAATGAAAAATTGAAGTGCAATTTCTCCAGTTGCATATATAATGATATATAGTACGAAAATGCGGTTCATTTCACTGTTAGCGTGCATAACGCTTTGGCTTAATACTGTGCAGGAAATTACTATGCCTCCAAACCAGAAGATACCTCGATTGATTCACAACACAAAGCCCCTGAACTGCGTTGGAAGAGAAGAGTGGGAGATGGCTGGATGGATAACACCTGAAATACCTAGGGGTTTCTTTAACACAACAAATAGAACTGCGTACTCGGTGGAGGAAGATGTACAGGATAAAGATGAAAATAGTGAACGAAAGATCACTTGAGATGGAGAAGGCAGTGAAGCAAAAAGCACGCAAGATGAGGAGGACGACGACGATCTGGTCTTCATGGGGGAGCATGCGCAGAAAGATGATGAGGAGGATGATGATGAAGAGCAAATCATAACAGTTATGCAGCCAAGGTACACGCGTGTCTTTGAAACATTTTCCCAGCAGATCAGAACGGATGATATAGCACCTCCACAAGCCAATGTTGAAACCCAGCAAGTTCGGCAAGTTCATGAGCAAACGATTCGTCAACGAAGAGACAGTGGAATTCCACCCAGGCTGCCTACTGCACAACAAAAGAATCGGAAGCAAAATCAAGGAGAGCCACAAGCAACCAAAAACGTAAAGTTCTCAACACTTCTGCCTCCTCGCGATCCTAAATTACATAGATCTGTTGTCACTCCTCCATGCCCAATAAACATCGGTGAGCTGCAAACACCGTTAGAGAAAAAGCAGTACACGCATGTAAGCTTCCTTGCCTAACTACTGCAGTTCACTTACGCATTCTTTCAACTTGTGCATTCTCATTAACAAAAAAACATTCCATATTGTGGTGTAGAATGAGAACATGCTCCAAGAACTTGCGCCTCTGAAAGGTATGCAATTCACATCATACGCTGTGGCGCAAGACTTCTACAACACGTATGCAAGACATGCAGGCTTCGGCACACGCAAAAACGGCGGATACAAAACAAACAGATACATAGTGTGCTCAAAGGAAGGCAAAAGCAAGGAATCTGTCACAGATTATGATAGAAAGCGAGAGAAAACATCAAAGAGGACTGGCTGCAAGGCGAGAATGAGATTGAAAAAAATCAAGGATGTGTTTGTGATAGCAGAGATTGAGCTCAATCACAACCACATGATGATTGAGTGCCCGGCTATGCTTCTGCACATGCACTCACATAAGAAGGATGATCCGTTACTCGATAAACTAGTGAAGGACATGCAGAGCGACAACCTGACGCACACGCAGATGATGTCAACCCTGTCAAGAATGTCAGGAGGGTTGCACTTTATGGGGCGCACTAGCCGTGACTGGGTGAACAAGTACGTTCACTAAACAAAAACGATATCTCGTCTATTTCATGCAGTTCGCTTGTGCATTTCTGTATGTCTTTAATACTGCAAGTATATAAACAAAAACGAAGCACCAATTCGCGAGGGAGGAAATAGAAGACGATGTGAAGAAACTTCTGGCTTTCTTTGAGAAAATGCAGCAAATAAACCCGGAGTTCTTCTATGATTACGACAAAGATGTCGATAACTGTGTGCGAAACATCTTCTGGGCGAACGCGAGCTGCCGGGGATCCTACGAAGATTTTGGAGATTGTGTCACATTTGACACAACCTACAAGACCAACAAGTTCCACATGCCTCTGGCCGTCTTCGTTGGAGTCAACCACCACCTCCAAAGTACAATATTTGTTGTGGCTCTCATTAGAGATGAAACAATACCGACTTTCGAGTGGGTGTTCCGGACGTTCTTGCGTTGCATGAACAACAAGCGGCCAATCTGAATACTTACAGGTATGCTAAAAGAATGGGTTTAAATAACACTGCAGTTCACTGGCAAGTTTTGTAGTACATTTCTTCTATCCAACGAAAAATCAGCATAAGCAGAAAAAAGATATGCAGTTCTCTCAATAACTCACTGCATGGTTTTTCAAAAACATGCAGATCAATGCCCCTCCGTGGCTGCCGCGATAAAAAGTACGCTAATAGGCACGCTGCACAAGTTATGCCGTTGGCATATACTGAAAAAAAATACAAGGATCACATGTCCTTGCTGTACAAAGCGTATGAGACATTCAAAGATGAGCTGACCTCAGTTCTCAACCACCCGCTAATGCCATCAGAGTTTGAACGCGCTTGGCATGAGCTCATGGAGAAGTATAACCTGCAAAATGATGAAATTATGAAGGCGCTCTGGACAGACCAAAAAGAATGGATATCAGCTTACTACAAGGAGGTGTTCTGTGCACGGATGACGTCGGCACAGAGAAGTGAAAGCATGAATCAGATCTTGAAGAGGAACTTTGTCAAGGAAAGACACGACCTACACATCTTTGCATCGCAGGTGGACAGGTGCATCCAGACAGGAAGGGCGTCGAGCATGCGGAGACCATAGCTAACGAGGTATATAACCAGAGCAAAGTTTTTAAGCTGGATGAGCAATTAATAAACACTACTCACTTTCTTGATTTTTGCTGTGAAAAAAAACTACTAAACTGGTTTTCTTTGTTTCACAGACGGAAATAAAGACTACTACTCAGTTTGGTTTCGAGGTTCAGCTCTCCAAGATTTACACCAGGGCGGTCTTTGTTGACTTCAAGCAAACGCACTACCGCATCACTGCATTCAGATCAGAGCAGTCCCCTGACAACCCGACGAAATATTTGGTGCGCCACTACAACCAGTCTGATGATTTTGATTGGGCAAGACACGAGTTCCAGGTAGTTGCTGATGTGACGAACGGTATCTACGAATGCGAATGCAAGCTGTGGACACACATAGGTTAGTGAGACAAGAAACAAAAAATAAGCACACAAAAAATATAATGAAGTTCACTTATTGCTAGTAGCAAGATATGAAAACAAAAAAACCTTAGTGAAGTTCACTAGAAGAGAAAAACCAGGACATATTTATAATGCAGTTCACAAACCAAAATTGAATGTTGCATATTTATGTGAAGTTTGCTGACACGAACAACCGAAAAAATTCTTTGCTGCAGGCCCGTTCTGCGTGCACATCATTTGCATGTTAGATCAGCTGCGGGTGGACAAGATACCTCAAGAGTACATATTAAAGAGATACACACAGAACGCGCACAAAAATGCAACTTTTGACCGCAGAGACTATGAGCAAACTGCTCCAGATGGGAGTTCGATGTTCTGTCGTAGGAGACTACTTGCAGAAACAGCGATGGACATGGCAAACAGGGGTGTCAAATCGGATAGAGGGTAAAACAGAGCATTAGCTGGGATGAGAGCACTCATACAAGAAGTCGACGTACTAAACGAAGAAGAAGAAGCAGAGAACATCAGGGATGTGCGGAGTGAAGAACAAGGAGAGGAGCGCGAACATGCCGCTGATGGTGCAGCTCATAATATGGATGACACAATTCTTCCCCCACCTGTTTCAAACACAAAAGGGGGAAAGAAAGAGACCAAATCAGCCAATAAAAAAGCTGCAACAAATGAAAAAGGTCCTGAAAAAAATAGCAGGCCTGAGCCAGAACTGGACAGCGAAGGAAGACCATTGGGGGTAAGGATGTGCAAATCATGCAATAAGATTGCGGGACACAACTCAAGAACATGTAAGGACAGGCTGAAAAAAAATCCAGGCTGAAAATGCCGCCACAGATCACCAAGCTGACCAATAAAATGATATGGCAAAGAGAAGAGTATGTAGCATTCGCAACAAGAGAGAGAAGCATAACGCGAGAACTTGTCCAAATAGAACAGAAGAATAAGATGAAGAAGATGACGAAGAAGATGCTGACAAAGAAGAGAACGAGGAAGAGAGCGAAGCTGATGTAACTGAAGAGGAAGATGAGGAAGCAGAAGAGGAAGATGAGGAAGAAGAAGAATAAGATGAAGACATCGAAGAACCATCATCAAAAACGAGGGGGAGAGGCAGAATGCAGAATCCAGCGCGTAGGCAAGCATCACATTCACACGGTCACGTTAAGAGGGGTAATGCGAACAACAAGAACAAAACAGAAGCAACAACAACCATTGAAACAAATGCAGTGCAGAATTTGAGAAGAAGCAGCAGGAAGAGGACATAGGTCAACACATATACAGTTTTACCTTTTAAATATATTAACTTCATCCTTTTAAATATCGTATCATATATGAGATATAGCTTGTGTTCAGTGGACTGCAAAAAAAGAATTCAACATGTAATATTGAAGTTCAAAATGAATAGATATAATATAAAACAGATATACTTTGTGATCAATGTGCTGCGGGGGGTATGCTTGATAAAATGCAGTTCTCTTCTATATGAAAGAAATAAGATGAGAATGTCATTCTCAGAACGCACTTCTCTTCTATATGAAAACCCTGAGACCAGAATGTCATTTTGAGAATGCAGTTCTCTTCGTCGTATAGAATCTGAGATGACAGTGAATCAATATAGAATGCAGTTAGAAGAAAAATCTATAGAGTGAGACTAGGCTTCACGTACAGTGTAGTGCAGTGTGGTGCATTTAAAGCTTACAGTGCAGTCCGCTTCGAGTATACAGTGCAGTGCGCTTAGTGCAAAAATGTAAAAATTGAGCTCTCACTTAGTAGACACAGTTGATTTTCTGTCTTCTAATACAATTTTTCCAAAATTTTGAACCTCGACGACAAACACGTTGAAATTCCTCTTTGCTGTCCCATGTGATAAGGTGAGATGCAGTGCGGATGCGTATATTTAAAAAAACTTGGCTGCTACTCATACGAGTGAATGCAGTGCGCTACGAACATGTTACAATTCACAAGGAGTAATTGGCTGAAAGCTCCATTATGTACATATTTGACATTGTCACTGTCTGCCACAAAAGAAAAACACAAAACTAACTAGGCCGGAATATACAAAAGCACACAGCATGGTGTGAAAAGTTTTGCAGATCGAGAACTACACACGGCGACATACATACTGTTTACAGAAAGTTTTGGAGCACACACGAAAAAGACATCAACACACATAAAAGATCTGCTATCATTCTATGCCTCATCCTGCTCCTGCGAATCCAGTTTTGGAGGAAGGCCACGAGAAATGCGGAGATTTCTTAGATCCTCCGGGAACTCGGTGACTACGACCATGTTATCTGGGTGGAATAGGATCTGGAACAAGAACTCAGCCTTCCATTCCTCAACAGTAGCTTCCTGCGATGAAGCAAAAAAAAATAAACAAAATACAAGATCATCTACAAAAAGAACTAACAAAAAAAATCAAAGAATGAGGAATTATTATTGGGTTAAAAAAAGATACTTACATTATGCTTTGCGAATTTCACAAAAAAGCTTTTGCCGTCGTAAAACTGAGCCATCTTCAGAACAAAGAAGCCGCACTTGTTTGGGCCCTGTTCAGGGACGCCCAAAAAGCTAGCTTTCTTTGAAACATCGACCCAGTCTACCGACTCCTTTCTGTTGTACTCCTTTTCTCTGTAAACCTTCTTCAACAATGCAGTCATCCTGATCATCTGGTGAAAATAAAAAAACCAAAAATACACATCACAAAACTGTTGTTCGACACGCGCACAGATAAAAAGAAGAAGAAGGTGAAAAAGGAAATTTTTTACCATTTCAGTGCGGTCGCTATGGTATTCAGACTTATGCCACCTCGTTGTTTGATCAAACGGTATGCTGTACCTCCTAGTGTCATGAATATCAAGGGTCTCGCGGTGCCTATTCATCGCGTATAGCGAGTAATGCTAGTCTTTCTCCGTGGTAACAGAATCACATTTTGTTTCATCAAAATTGTTATGGGTTTGATGAGTGAAAAGGGATTACTGGAAAAAATGGGAGAGAAAATAAGTACATAAGGCTGAACCAGCAAACCTGATAACTTACTAATTTGCAATCAAGAAGATTCTCATCATCACGAACAAAAACTTTGAACTGCTTTACTGCATCGTCAACATTAAACTTGATGTGGACAAAAGGCAACACAACGTTTCCATCTTTATCTCTATCTGCGTGATCATTCATTTGAAGCACATACTGCGAGTGGGTCATTCACAAAAGAACGTTAATACAGTTCCCCCTCAAAGTTCACTCTGGCGCTTAATGAAAAACAGATCACACTTCTCTAACAGTATGCAGTTCACACTTCTCCAATTTGTTTCATTTAAGATACATGGGTTAACACAATAATGTATGCAGTTCAGTACATTGCTAAAACAAATTATTAGACACTATTAACTGCAGTTCACTCCAGTAGAAAAAATAAAAAAGGGAAAAAGAGAAATACCGTGATAAACAAAGGGGACAGAAGAACGCGTTCGCCAAATCGATAAACCACATTCATATGCTCGTCATTCTTCCAGTACCTGATGATATGATCCATCAATTCCGAGTCCATGAAACCAGCTCTGGTGAAAGTTAAGAACATGTAGTCCACATTCACAGTGTAGACTTCGACAGGATTCATGTGCATGAAAAGCGTGGACCTGCACAAAACAAACGGCGAGGGTGGGGGGATTAGGAACACAAAGGAAAAACACACAAACATTACACACATGAAAAAATCAAAGCGAAAAAACAAACGAAAAAAGAACTGACTCGTTGTATTTCTGCCTGAATGGTGTGCTCGTGATGAATTGCAATACTTTCCTCATCTCCGCAAGATAGCTGAAACTCGCAGGCTTCAACTTCTGTACCGGAGATCTAAACTTTGATGGCTTCTGCACACGCCTCTTATTTGATAGAACTATTGCCTCACTGTCGGTTGAGCGTTCCACAGCTGCGCTCCTGGTCCTCCTACGCACTGGTGGTGGCCTCTCAAAATCATCATCAGTATCTTCAGCATTCGGAGGGCTGACTGCTTTCTTTCCACGCTTGACCTTGATAGGAGATTTCTCAAGAGCTTTTTCATTCGAAGGGCCGGCACCACTCCTCAACCTCTTACACACCCGTTCTTTTCCAAGCTTAACGGAGGGTTCATCAAGGACAAAATTCTGAATCGTTGGAGTGTGAACCTGAGTTTCAAACAAGGAAATACCACCTTGGTGTGCGCCTTCGTCAAAGCCTGCACAAAAAAATGGATAATGAGCAAAATGAAAAGAATCATCAAGTTCACTAACGGAAGTCATTTTAACATGCAAATGGAGTTCTACTAAAAGCTTAACAAAAGTAGTGGACCTCCCCTTTCTGTATCAATGAAGTTCACTTAATAAAAGGGTGTGTGACTGAAAAATGTAATAACCTTCTTTAAAAATTAAAAGTGATGTTAGGTCCAGACAGCAATGCGACGAGGTCAGCCAACTATAGAGCATCGCCTTCCTCATGTAGCCAATGTGCTCCTTCCCAAACTTGGCAATCGTTTCACCATCCCAGGTCTGCATGAATTGGAACATGTAAAATCCATAATCATGCCTGCAAGAAAACCAAGATAAACACATTACTAATGCAGTTCACTCAATAATGAAGTGCTACTGATGTTAGTGAAACAATGCAGCTCCCTACACACAAAAACCGAGGGAGAACAACTAATAACACATTAGTAATGCAGTTCGCTCAAGGGAAAGGTGCTTCTAATTTAGTAAAAATAATGCAGCTCACTTACACAAAAAAAACTGAAGGAGGAAAAAGAAAGGAGAACAAGTACAAACCCGTTTCCCTGTTGCGGGACATTAACATGAGTCAGCACGAAGCCGTCAAGGGTGGGAGGGTTCAACGGCTCATCGCAGCTTGTGCTGCCATCTTTCCAAAAAAATTGATGTTCCTGACCATTTTCCTGAAGACAAGATTTGCAAGAGTGCTGTCGGCGCCGTTGTATGAGTCAAGAAACTCAAAACGCTTCTCTCGCAGGTTCAAAGTAACCAAGCAGTAGTGGCCTATCGCGTCCTTCATTGTTGCGGGAGGAGGATCAAATGTTGCAAACATAATCTGAATTAAAAAAAAAAGAATAAAACAAACCAGATGAGAAAATAGAAAAACAGAAAACTTATTTCAAGATGACGAAAATGGTCAAAATGCGTTACCAAGTTTTTCTTGTCCACACGTTCCTCTGCGCTTGAAGAAAACATCTTTTTCAAAGCCCTATTTGTGGCACCGTCGTTCCAAATGGAATTCTGCCAAAAAGACAAAACCAGAGAGTTAATGAAAATGCTTATAGCACAATAAACTTGGATGAGGGATAAAATATAAATTAATGAAAATGCTTACACATAGGTTGTACGGGACAATCATCGTTTGAGATCCTTTGAACCTCTCAGCTAACATAGAGACGCCAATATTTGCGAGGCGCGTGCTCAGCGTTCCATACGACCAAAAAGACTCGCCAACCTGACCGATAGTAATATCACCAAACTCGTGCTTGAATGCAACTAGATGCCTTCAGACAAGAAGAAAAAAGCCCAGCAAAAAGTGATAAGATGAGTGTCCCTGAAAAAATAACATATTAAATAACCGGGGTGTAAGACAAATAATGTCATACTTCTTCTTATTATCCCTCCTAGCCCTCGTAACAGCGTCATATAACTCATTGTATCTTCTCAGAAGAGCTGGATCAATGCTCGAAGGAGTAACAACAGGTAATTCCTTATCAGCATACAGAGTGGGAACGATATCAGAGAATAAAACAACACGGTCCATTCGCCCGGAAAAGAACAAAAATAATGCAGTTCGCTTACCTTCGGTTTCAAAATACACTTCCTGCGGCTGCTCAGATCCATCTTCACTGAGCGTCAAGTGATCCAGCCCGGTAATATCATCGTCAAGCGACGCTTGATTGCTCATGACCTGAGAGAGTCTTGGCTGTTCCTCTTCAGAACCAATCGAAACTGTCTCAGCTGGGACTTTGGTTGTCTCGGCTGGGAAAGCCAGATTGCCATCAGATTGCTCGGGGGCGCGAGGGGCGACACAAAATTTCTCAGGCACCTCATCGCCAAGCAACAAAACAGTTGGCCCAACAACACCATCAATGCCAGCGGATGTCCCCGCATCATCAAATCCAACTCTAGGAGATCCTTCTCTCTCTTCTTCCATTTCAACTGTAACACGAGGAGCTCCTTCTCTCTCTTCATGCTTATCACATTCCACAATATCCTCCCTTCCTTCTCTCTCTCGTGCCTTATCAGCCTCAACAGAACACTCCCCTCCTTCTCTACCTTCTTCCTTATCAACCTCCACATTAGGCTCCTCTCCTTCTCTCCCTTCTACATTATCATCCTCCATGGTGCGCTCCGCTTGGATTTCAACATTTAATCCGCAGTTCTGATGAGTTAAAAATAAAAAACATTACACAAAGAGAGAATGCAGTTCACTAAGAAAACGGACCATGAAGCTCGCATGAAAAATAAAAATAAAACACAAAATGCAAATTCTCTATACTCACCAGAGAAGCATCGCCTTCCATCTCTTTAGACTTGTCAGCCTCGTCGTCCTTTTCAGCATCACCCTCTGCCTCCTTCCCATGTATTTTGATGTTTGATTCGCCGTCCTAAAAAACAAAAAACAAAAATAAAACTATTATACAAAATGCAGTTCTATAACAAAGCCAACACCAGATCATGCAGTTCACTGCTAAAAATGTTGCTTCTTCTCTAAACAACAACTGTAGTGCACTACCACTACTGGTGCACACTACAAAAAAGTTAAAACTGCAGTTCGCTACCACTGCTGGTGCAACTATGATTCTTTGTTTTGGACACTACAAAAAATTAAACAATGAAGTCCACTGTAAAAAATAGGAAGAAATCAAACCTTGTCGATGATGCCTTCGTCAAGAAGATTGTCTTTGGCAACTTCGTCAACAGGAGACAATGGCCTATCAAACAAAAAATCAGAATCAACATCGTAGTGGTCGTGGTGGTCATCATCACGGCAAGCGTTAGCATTAGAAGATTCTCCTCCACACTGCGAAAAGAACCAAAGGATGCGAAAACAAATAGTCAATGCCACAACACACAGAAAAAATCGATAACAAAATGGGTAAAAAAACAGTTCACATATGAAAAAAAGACGTACATCCACAGCTGCGCGGTCAGGCAAAGAAGGCCGGACAACATGTTCACGCCTGTTCATTTCCTTCATAATTGCCTCAGCTTCCTGCTCATACCTAGCACACTTGTCATCCTGAGACTGCTTAAACTGAACAAATGAAGACCTGATATTCGTAACTGTCTGCTTAAGGAATTCAAGCTGCCCATGGTCAAAGTTATGAGCGGCCTCGATTTCTGCTTCAGAAGGGCCTTTGCCTTCAGGAAACAATCCAGCAATATTCCTCATCCTGGAACCGGATGTTGGGAAATCAGAAGTTAAATTGATGACCCTGTCGAGAAGCTCATCGACCTGAACAAATTTATTGCCGTCGGCAGAAGCCTCCCCAGAAAAACCTCCAGCAGCCGCCCTAGCAAAACCATGAACACGTCGAATTGGAGAACCCCTAGCAAGAGGCTCACAAAACATTTCAGGCAGTTCAGCAACTGGAGTCCGCTTGTACACAATGTCCACTTCCGCCTTCCACTGAACAAATTAACAAAAAAAGAAGCAGTTCACAAATAAGTACACAAGAGGTTCACATTTAGCATGGCGAAAAAAGGAATAAAACAAACACAAAGGCTGGCTATGCACTGACCGGCAGCTTGCCAAACTTGTAAGTATCCAGGTGTATCTTTCCCTTGACAATAATGTCGGTGTTGTGAATCTTCTTCAACTGCTCATGGGACAGTATTGCAGCACGTGGTGTGCGTGTATGCATAACCGATACAATGCGAAGATTCAATGAATCGAGGTACATGAACAGGGGCACGATGGTGCAACCCTTAGCTTAGTTTTGCTTGCTCCCTTTAGAATTCCACTTATACACAGCGGCCAACAGCTCGTCGACAACAAGCTGACAAAAGTCCATGCTAGCCATAGATGCAAAATCCAGGTTTTCAACCATAGCAGCTACCCTGGACAACTGAGTTGCAGGGCTGGGGCAAAGCAAGCTCTGGAAAACAATGAGCAAAAAAACCTTCACAGTCTTATTAACCTTCGCAGGGTCTGTAGCCAGCGTGCGAAGTAAAATAAGCAGGTCCTTCACATCTATGCTACGAGAACGGGTGAAACCAAGTTCATCCTTCAGATTAGCCAGCGAATCATCATGGCCGCTGACAGCAGGCCTGGGAGCAGTGTGAGAACCCATAGGGAAATCAAAAATGTGATGGACAACCGATTGATTTCCAGAACCTTGTTTGACCCTCAGTCCAATCTCATCGTATCATGGTCGATCTTTCCCATCAGCTTGCACATGAGAACACGAGAAACATTCTTCTTTACTTTCAGGTCGAAAACAATGCCAAAATCTGCTTGCCGCACCAAAGTTCTGTGCGGCTCATCCAACAAGGCAACAGCTTTGCATACGTTTGGAATGGACAGTCGAACTGTCTTGTTAAAACGCCATTCATGCACAACATCATCTTCAGACCTCTTCCACTTGGTACTCTTAGCAATCTACAAAAAAGAATAAAAAATGCAGTTCACATCAGCAACTCATGCGAAACAAATTAAAAAAATAGTAAAAATGAATAAATAGTGTATACCTTCCTAACATCAACATCGTCCTCATCAGAATCATTGTCCAGCGCTTCTCCAGCTACATTTTCCCGTGCCATCTTAGATGGACGCTCAAAATCAACACCCGAGTAATCGTCCGCGCGTGTCCGCTTTCCTTGAATCCCATCCACATCAACCTCAGCATAATTAAGCCTGTTTGAGTAATCAACACGCAGGCTCCGCCGTGGAGAACTTAAACCTTCCTCTGCAACAGTGTTGAGTTTGCTCTTCACAGGATTCTTTGCGGGGGCAAACTTAGCAGACTTCTTTGAATCTGCAATCCTCCTTCTTATCTCCTTACCCTCATCAAACTTTACTTGCTTCGCCTTATGAGCCTTCTCGAAAGTCTTATCGAGCACAATCGCTTTCTGCCTTTTCCTCTCAACATCAGCTGCAATCTGATCAGGGAACATCCAATCCTGTGTAACTGGTTCTGTGCCATCAACAGATTGCGACTGGGTTTCACTCAATTCAGGTGGAATGCTGCCCTGATCAGATGTCCCGCCACCGACAACATCGGCTGTGAAATAACGTGTAATCAAATAGTTAACACCACCACCCCCGGACCCACCAGGACATAAAACTGTAGGTAAGAAAAATATAAGAAAACATGTGTGTGAGAGGGAGACCTAAACTTAATGCAACTCATATCAATTTGTCCACACAACGTACAAATGCAGTGCTCTCTTCAGCAGTTTATCTTTAACAATTAAAACATAACAAAAAACCTAATGCAATTCATGTCACTTGAATATCAATTTGCCGCGTGTCTGAAATAGACCTTGGTAAAGGGATATATGATGCAGTGCACTAATTCGTTCAGTAATCAATTGACCACATATAAAATGAAGTGCGCTTTGATATACAAAACAAAACAAATTCATGCAGTTCTGTGAGAGGGAAAAACTAAAACTTAATGCAGCTCATATCAATTTGGCAACCACATGTGGATAGACAAAAAAACAAAGCAATGTACAAATGCAGTGCTCTCTTAGCAGTTTATGTTTAACAATTAAACATAACAAGAAACTTAATGTCATGCCAAAAAAATAAAAATAAACTAACTTGAGGCAGTTCATATCAGTTTGCCACATCTCTGAAAATGGGCTTTGGTAAGGGAATCTATGATGCAGTGCACTATTTCGTTCAACAAGCAATTGACCGTGTATAAAAAATGCAGTGCGTTTTGATGTACTACCAGATGGGGGAGCCATGCTGGCTGGTGAGGCATCAATTGGGGAGGAAGAAGCTGTATTATCTAACGGAGATACAAACAGAGAGTAAAGTATCAGGCTGGAGCGGCATTATAATAGAACTACAAAAGCAGTTCGCTTACATTTCCCTCCAAATGTTGGACTTCTTCTAGTAGGAGAAGACATGTTGTATCTGCAAACAGAAAGGGATAACAATTAAACCCTAGACAGCAACCTAAAAATAGACAGAGAAAAAAAACCCTAGATGCACATTGCTAAAATTTTGAAGGCCAAAAAACCACAACCAAAAGTTTCAATCCATAGGGCATTACGATTCGAGCATACAAAATGAAGTTAAGAAAAGGATGCTGGCTCCAAAAAAAAACCTAGCACCCGATCGGGAACGCCCATGGCGATTTCTGGCGCCGAAATCGACGGAGCAGACGGGAAGATATGGGGCTCACCGTGAGATGTTGTGACGGCGGGAAGAGGAGGCCGCGGACGGCGACGGTGGAGGAGGCGCTCCTGCGGACGGTGGCGGCTGCGGGCGTCGTCGCTCTCCGCCACGAGAGGAAGGGATTTTCGTGCGGGAGAGAGGAATGAAGGGGACGGCGAGAAACACAGAAGAAGAGAAGCTTAATGACTAAAAGACTGGGCCCACGAGTCAGCGGCACAAATTAAAATAACCTCCTCTACGAGCACAGCCCACGGGTCATAGACAAAAAGAAAAAAAACAGCTCGGTTAACACGATGCAGTTCGGTTACAAACAACGAAGTGGTTCGCCTGCGAACAAACAAACCTCACTTCAGAATGCTTGTTAAAACTACCCGAAATATACACGCCCACGATCGCCCGACACAAGCGAAGCGCCGCGCGACCGCTCCTCTATCCGGCCGGTTGGAAAACGCTCGAATCCCATGATCCTCACGAACACAAACACGATCGCCATGCCGGTTAGAGGACGAGATCGTGCGCTCGGCAGATGTTGCTGCCGCTCCCCTTTAAATTCCGCGCTCCATCACCCTGATCATTCACAAAACACACAACACTGCGCTTCCTCCTCCTGTTCCTCCTCTTTCCAGCCATGCCGTTCACCAAGGTCTACGAGGATGTCGAGGCGCACGAAAAGACCATGCTCACGGTGGTCTACACCAACGACGTGGACGCCATGGCGAGGTACGTCGACGAGTACAAGGAAGTTCTCCGGGGGCACCGCGAGAAGATCGTCGGCATCGACCTCGAGTACACCCCTGACAAGAGGGACGCCGCCGTGATTCAACTCTCCATCGGAAAATATCACCCAGTGCTGCTTTTCCAAGTATGCACTACAATGGGCAAGAGATGCATCACCTTCAACAAGTTCCTCAGCGACCCAAAGTAAGCCATTCTTTCTACTGAGTAAAATATAGTTGCAGGCCGATGGGTCTCTCCTTGTCATTTGTATGCAGTTCTATTAGTCGTCTGTATGCTGTTCGCAAAAGAATAACTTGTGGTTCACTTCACTTAGGTACGAGTTTGCTGGTTTCTGCATCGACCAAGACAAGGAGAAGCTTTCACGCTGCAACCTGTACATCCCCAACTTCGCCGACATTCAGGAGAACTGGAGGGTGCCTGAAGCAACGAAGACACTGGACTCACTTGGCGATGTATCTGCCATCATCATCGACGACTACTACGCAGACATGAAGAGAAAGATGACAGACCAAGAGCACCACCAGTGGACTTGGATTCTCAGCAGGAGGCACATTGAGTATGCTGCCAAGGACGCCTACACTACGTTCGAGATATGGAACGGCATCACCACAGTGCAGAATGGCCTCACCCGCTCTATAAAAGAGAAGATAAGGAAGCGCCCGAGGTCATCCTAGAGGGTGGGGAGCAGGGGGGATCACCTTCCACCTCCACCTGCCCCGAGTGGAACTGATGAAGCAGGCCAGATGCTGATAGCCAAGGGTTCCTGTCACAATTGCTCAACTTGTTTCCTTCTGCTTATGTCGATTAGTTTGCTTTCGTTGTAATTTTCTTTGGCACAATGTTTGCTTATGTTGCTTTAGTTTGCTTGATGATGTACTTTGCTTATTATGAGCACAGAACATTGGTTTGTATCTATCAACAATTTGCAGTTCTCAATGGGTGTTTTCAGTCTGTATATTGCTTCAACTACTGCTGCTACTAGGATACACATAAAAAACTCTCTATGAAAGCAGTTCACAGAGAGTTTTCTTCACAAAACTGCTACTACTATAATGGTTGATGCAGTCCTCTTTTATTAAGCAATGTAGTTCCATATGTGGGTTACAGAAAAAAAGAAAGCTAAGTGGGTGTTTCCAGTCTGTATATTGCTTCAACTGCTGCTGCTAATAGGGTGCACATAAAAAACTATCTGTGAAAAGCAGTTCACTTATACTCAGATTTCTTCTAGAAAATAAACTAGAAGCCACACAAAAATGTCAAATTATTACAACAAATTGTTTCATGTTGCTGCTGCTCAAGCAAGACTGATCTAAAGCAAATTTAACTTGATTTCCAAACACTTTGCATGCCTATAAAACATAGCCATGACAACATCCCCAGCATGAAGACCAGCTTCCTCCACCTATTCCTTCTAGCCATCTTTGAGAACCAAACAATCATCAGAGCCAACAGAATACATAACATCAACATCATGATATCCATTCTTGCTAACCAAGACCAAACTAACACAACTTTCTATTACCCTGACTACACCCGAAGGGAATTTTTGCAAGGAAATGAACAAGAACAAAAAATAAGAACAAAAAATAAGAACAAATAAGAATAAGGTATAATCTTCAGAAACTAAATTGCTGCTACAATCTTCATAATAAATATTGATGTCATCAGATAATAATATTGACTAGACCAAATTGCTGCTGCTCCTACGATATTCATAATAAAACTCTATGTGAAAGCAGTTCACTTATACTTAGTGAAAAATGTTTCTTCATAAACTAATACTACTACAAATATTCAAATAGTGTTAACTACACACAAGACATGAAAAGACTATGCGAGAAATACATACCCATGAATCATTGACATCATCATCAGTCATCTGATGGACGAATGGAGCTCGAAATTCTATACCTGAAGAATAAAGCAGGGAACAGAGCGCGCTGTGCCGCTGCCTCTGGTTCAGAACCAACCCTTCAGAAATAACGCAGGTCTCCAGCATGGGCTCCATCCTTGCCAGGCAGCCGCACGCGCAATCCATTGCCAGACGTAGGGTCTGGTTGGGAAGAAGACGGATCAAGGACGGGTGGCAAAAGAGGAGGAAACGTTCACCGCCAAGGATAAGGTAGGAGGGGAGCCGCCAGGGATAAGGTGGGAGGGGAGGCAATTGACCCAGCCATATATATATATATATATATATATATATATATATATATATATATATATATATATATATATATATATATATATATATATATATATATATATATATACAGAGACAACCCAAAAAAAGTAAAACGACAAATAAAGCAGTGCGGTAACATGACAAGGTGCAGCTCGCATTGCATATTACTGCAGTTCACCGTGCTTGACCAAGCAAAAAACTAATTAAACTAGCGACCCGCTCTTACCTAGTCCCCCCCTTCCACGATTCACAGATGAAAAACACAGACTGTAATGCAGTTCTAAAAACTACATAATGCGCAAAAACTCAAAAAAACATCTTGAGTAACGACCAACCCCGTGGCGCCCGCTCCAACACAAAAAGCATCAACCAGTTAAAATGCTTCAAAATTAACAACTTAATCAGCTAGAATTCATACAGATTGGTGTAAGGCAGCACGTAATTGCCGAAATCAACAGAAAAAATACATACAAAAACACAACAATTTTGATCCGGAAGCGGGAGGACAGAGACCTTGTCGTTTTGCGCTAGAACAGAGAGAAATTTGACCAATTATCCAAAATTTCAATCGTATTAGCAAATTAATCTGTCGCGGAATAACACAAACATGAACGCGAACTTAGTAACACACTAGGATTACGGCTATAAATCGAATATGAGCCCCGCCAGCACGATGCGAAGCTCCTGCCCGCGCGGAAGAACAGAGACCGATCCGCCAAATCCATCGATTTCCGTCGTTTTTTCGCAGAATTGCGTGTTTAATCACATAATAAATCAGCGCACACACAAATAAAACAATGGAAATCGATCAAACTAGCCAGAAACGCTGCTCCGTGAAGCACTTCGCCAATGCCCCTCTCTGCGGTTCAGAATAGTAGAAGAAAGCAGTGCGCATAGCTTTCCAATGCAGTTCGGAAGTGTTATGAGAATATTATTCTCATAATATTATGAGAATAGACCGGCTGTATATATACATTAAAACTGCACACTTTTCCAGCCTTCTCAAATCATCAGCCTCTCCAGCCGTCCGATCGTCACTTTTACATATTTTCAGCCGTCAGATTAGTTTTTTTTGAGAAATAGTCGTCAGATAAGCTGTGAATGGCGTGTTCTTTCGCTTATACCGATCGCACTTCATATGGGCCGCTGCTCCGTTAGCTTTTTTGGAGGTTCTGCGTTAAATTGGGCCTATTGGGCTGTATGAGTCACCTTTTCCCACCCGAGCCGGATCGAGATGTAGTCTCGCACAGCCCCCTCCTCGACTCCTCTCCCCGACCTCTCTCCTCTTTCTCCCAATCTAGGCGGCTAGGTGTATCCTTCCCGGCAGCGCCGCCGACCAAGGCATCGACCTCGCTCTTTCTCGATCTCAAGCGGCAACGCACATAGCAAAACGACGACACACTCTTTGTTTATTTGCCTACCACGACGATGTGCGCTTGGAACCGTCCTTTAAGGTGGAACGCAACGGTCGTTGTGTTAGGTACACACTAGTATATATATATGGTTGCTCGCCGTTGAGGCGACCGCGGAGCGCTCTACTTGCGTCCCTCCGCACGTGCTCTGCCAACGGTTGGGCCTACGCACGATCACGTCGGGGGGCCCATATGCATGCTGTTGCGCCACACGCGTTGCTACGCGATGGAGTTATGTGTGGCACGATGGAGTTACGCGCTGCAAATTAGAACTGCCATTAGGGCCTCCAATATTCCTGGCTTTCCGGCTTCCCCTTTAATTCCCGTAGCCATTATAACCTTAGTCTCTTCAACCTTTCGATCTTGCCCCACAACACAACAAGCACACCCACGACGACACATAGAGAGGGGATGTCTAGCGGCGCTCCAATGGAGTTCGGCGAGCATAAAGTGGAGACCCACGCGAGGGAGACGGATCTCTCGGTGGTGTACACCATCGACCCGGCCTTGGTGGATGACTACATCAACATCGTTGAGTTGTTGCATGCTGGAGACAAGTACAAGGTGGTCGGCATCGACCTCCAGTACACCACCAGTCGTCCCCACATAGATCAGAAGGTTGTCGTCGCCCACTTGTGCGTGCACCATCATGTCCTCATCTACCACTACTACATGGCCACAAAGCCTTTCGACCGTTTCATCAGGTTTGCCAATAGCACCGACTACAAGTTCGCCATGGTGGAAACCACCGACGATGTAAAAGCGCTTAGGGTTGCGGGCGTGGGCTGCCAGAACCTTGTCGAAATCCTTGAGCACTACATGGTCTGGGGCAGCACAATGAAGGACTCCCTAGTTGAACTCGCCTCGGCTATCATCGACCCCTACTACGAAAAGGTGAAGCAGGATGCCAAGAGAACAAATCCCATATGCTGGCACAGGGCCTGGATGCGGCAACTGGATGAACCTCACCTCAGGTTCACGGCCAAGAGTGTGTACACATGCTATGAGATGCACAGGCGGATTGTTGAACCGAGGAAGTGCCTTGTTACCCAAATCGACGAGCCCAGATCGAGCCACAAGCGGATCAAGCGTCCCAAGAAGTAGATGATGGTCAGATGACCGTTTATGCTAGTTGATCATGCATGTAATATATATTTTACTTTATTGGTGTGTGGAAATGTCATGTGTGTAGTGGCCACCTACGTAATTATGCATGTAATAGTTTACTTTGGTGTGTGCAAATGCCATGGTTGTATAGTAGCCACCTATGTAAGTGGATATATATGTTAATCTATATGAATGCAATCCCATCACACAACACGCACATCTTATTAGCAGCAACCGTCTATATTATTATCGGTCTTAGCACACATTTTTTATTATAGACTTGTTTGTCGCGTATAACACACATCTTCTTATATTGAACCATTTATGTTCTCTTGTCTCAACACAAACAGTTCATCCGAGTGAACCGCATGCCGTATATCACACACACCTTGATCTGGCTGACTGTTTCTTTTGTGTTGCCTAATCACGAAGACTTCATCCGACTGAACCGTATGTTGTACATCGCACACGCCTTCATCTGGCAGCCCGTTTCTTTTGTTCCTCCTCATTGCAAACAGTCAATTGAACTAAACCGTATGGCCACCATCGCACACGCAACCAAAATTTGAACCGTCTTTGATGCATCCTCCATCACAAATGTTTTGAATCTTTTTGATGGTGTTTTTACACCACCGTTTGCGATTATGGCATAGCACATAGTTTCGTCGAACAGTCTCTGATTGTAGTGTCGCGTTAGCAGCATCCTGCAGTAGTGACATATCAGTATCCCCAAACATAATTCATGCTCGTCCTCGAGTAGTTAAATGATAAAAATAGAATTTTTGATTTGGAAGGCTGCCTATCATGTCATATAATATTCTTTTCTTTATAGCATGGACATTTGGACTTTTATATGGTACAAAGCAATAGTCTAGTTTTGACATGAGATTTAAATACTCAAGCATATCAGCAAGCAACCATGTCTTTCAAAATATCAATTCTAAAATATGTTATCCCTAGCACATCATGCTCAACCATTGATCCATTCATGAAACACGTTCGCATATTAGTTACACCCAATGCCTCAGGTACGATCATAGTGTTTCCTAGTTGGTGCTTCATAAGTAGTGATCATACTTAGTGCAAAATGAAGGCTAGCAAAATACTGGGAAGCGACCAACCATGAAATGAATAATCTCATAAGCGAGCATTGAGCATAAATAACACCAAATAATGCACCACAAGTAGGATGTAATTTCATTGCAAGATTATTGACTTTCGTGCTTGCATAAGGAATCACAAACTTTAATGCTAATATTAGTTCTAAAGCATAATTACTCATTAACATGACTCACATATCATATCATCATGTCTCAAAACTATTACAAGGATTCAAGTTTATTATATCCTTTCTGAATATCTATCACTTTGGAACTAATTTTCATGTATTGCTTTTGATAAGCTCAAACAAACATAAGTGAAGATCAAGAGCATAATTCTTTTCTTTCTCTCAAAATAATTTAAGTGAAGCAAGAGAGTATTTCTTCAAAAATACTACAGCACATCCTGCTAAAAAAGATATAAGTGAAGCACTAGAGCAAATCCATAGCTCATAAAAATTTAAGTGAATCATAGAGAGCTACCCTAACAAGTCATGGCATAATTTTGGCTCTCTCTAAAGGTGTGTACAAAAAGGATTGATAATTGAAAAAGCAAAAAGAAACAAGAAAAGACTCATATCATACAAGACGCTCCAAGAAAAACACATAGCATGTGACGAATAAAAATATAGTTTCGAGTAAAATACCGATGGTGGTTAGAAGAAAGAGGGGATGCCACTCGGGGGCATCCCCAAGCTTAGTTGATTGCTTCTCTTTTAAATAATGGCTTGGGATGCCAGGGCATCCCCAATATTAGGCTCTTCTTACTCCTTATTCCTTCATCCATCGTCAGATAACCCAAAATTTAAAAACTTCAATCGCACAAAACTCAACAAAACTTTCATGAGATCCGTTAGTATAAGAAAACAAATCACTACTCTAAGTACTGTAGAAAACAAATTCATATTTTGTATTTGTATTATATCAACTGTATTCCAACTTTTGTATGGCAAAAACTCATCAAAGAAAACCATAGAATCGTCAAAACAAGCACATAACACAATAAAAACAGAATCTGTCAAAAACATATCAGTCTGTAGCAATCTGGAAGTTTTAAATACTTATGTAACTCTAAAAATCTTGAAAACATAGGTCCACGTGGGAAATTTGTATATTAATTTTCTACAAAAATAATCAACCTAAAAGCACTCTTTTGTTAAAAATGGGAATTTTTCTCGTGAGCGCAAAAGTTTCTGTTTTTTAGCAAGATCAAATCTACTAACACCCGACATGATCCTAAGGCTTTGCTTGGCACAAACCTTTATTCAAACCACAAAAACACATCTAACCAGAGGTATTAAAGGGTATTTTACTGAAAACAACAAGGAAATTAAAGCAAAAAGATACAAGTTGGGTTGCCTCCCAACAAGCGCTATCGTTTTACGCACTTAGCTAGGCATGATACCAAGATTTAAAGTGTTGTCATCCTTGTTTTCCAATTCCTCAATCACGCATTTCTTTAAAGATTTATCATATAATTCTTCGGCAAGGATACTCCTAGGAATAAGATCAAAGAATTTGCTTTTGTAAAGAGGTCTTTCTATTACTTCAATAAAATTGGGGTGAATACTAATCATTTTGAGATCCCCTTTGTTGTTACTAGAAGAGGCCCCTTTTTTCTTACGACCTTTTACGGGAGTTTTCTCAATAGTGTTGACGGAAGAAAAAGCGGTACCCAAGTTACTAAGAATTTCTCCCAATTTATCAATCCGAGAAGGACTTTTTTCTATTCTTTCATTGACTATGGGTTCCTTTCCTTTATCAATTTAAAACTTCACCCGCCTTAGATACAAATTTATTAGCAAGATTATGCATCTTTTCGTCTAAACTTTCGGTATGTTCATTAGTAAGCATCCCCTTTTCTATAGCATCTAATCTTTTCATAACGTGCTCAAGAGTGAAAGTTGTTTCATTAATGATAATAAGAGGAGATCCCACTAAACTTTCCATAGCATTCAAAGCATCAAAATGAGGACAATTCAAGAAATTTCCTTTGTTAATAGTATCAAGAAAAAATCTATACCAAGTGGAAATTCCCACATAAAAATTTCGAAGAAGAAAAATAGTGGATTGCTTGTGAATAGATCTGTTATTAGCATTGCAAATCCAGTACCATGCATCTTTTAGGCTTGCTCCTCCTCTTTGCTTAAAGTTGAGAACTTCATTCTTGGGGGTGCAAATGATGAGGGGGGGACTAGCCATGATGATAAGAACTCAAATAGATCCGACAAGAAAAACGGTGAAGGGAAAAGAGGGCGAATAAAACGGCAAATGTTTGTGAAGTGGGGGAGATGAAAATGAGAGGCAAATGGCAAATAATGTAAATGGCGAGAAGATGAGATTTGTGATTAGGAACTTGGTATATGTTGAAGGTGCTCCCCCGCAACGGTGCCAGAAATTCCTTTTGATGCTTGCTAGAACTACGTCGGTATTTCCCCAAAGAGGAAGGGATGATCCAGTATAGAAGCGGTAGGTATTTCCCTCAGTGAAGAAACTAAGGGTATCGAACTAGTGGGAGAACCAAGCAACACAACGTAAACATCACCTACACACAAATAACAAATACTCGCAACCCGACGTGTAAAAGGGGTTGTCAATCCCTTTCGGGTAACAGACGTGATAGATTTGTAAATATTGATAGATAGAACGCCAAATAAGATAAATTGCAGCAAGGTTTTGGGTATTTGGTTTAACAGATCTGAAAATAAAAGCAAAGGCAAATAGATCGCAAAGGTAAATAATGTGAGAAAGAGACCCCGGGGCCGTAGATTTCACTAGTGGCTTCTCTCAAGAAAATAACAAACGATGGGAAAACAATTTCTTTTAGGCAATTGATAGAACTTCAAATAATCATGACGATATCCAGGCAATGATCATTATATAGGCATCACGTCCAAGATTAGTAGACCAACTCTTGCCTACATCTACTACTATTACTCCACACATCGACCGCTATCCAACATGCATCTAGTCTATTAAGTTCATGGAGAAACGGAGTAATGCAATAAGAAAGATGACATGATGTAGCAAGATCTATTTATGTAGAAATAGGCCACATCGTTTTATGCTTAGTAGCAACAATACATACGTGTCGGTTCCCTTTCTATCACTGGGATCAAGCACCGTAAGATCGAACCCACTTCAAAGCACCTCATCCCATTGCAAGATAAATAGATCAAGTTGGCCAAACAAAACCCAAATATCGGGGAAGAAATACAAGGCTATAAGAAATCATGCATATAAGAGATCAAAGAAGGCTCGAATAACTTTCATGGATATTAAAAATATAGATTTGATCATAAAGTAAAAGTTCATCGGATCCCAACAAACACACCGTAAAAAGAGTTACATCATATGGATCTCCAAGAGACAATTGTATTGATAATCAAAAGAGAGAGAGAGGAAGCCATCTAGCTACTAACTACGGACCCGTAGGTCTACAAGGAACTACTCACACATCATCGGAGAGGCACCAATGGAGATGGTGAACCCCTCCATGATGGTGTCTAAATTGGATCTAGTGTTTCTAGACTTTGCGGCGGCTGGAATAGAATTTCGTCGACTCCTCTAGGGTTTCTGGAATATCTGAGTATTAATAGAGCAAAGTGGCGGTGCGGGAGGCCATCGAGGTGGGCACAACTTGTATGGGCGTGCCAGGGGGCCTGGCGCGCCCTGGTGGGTTGTGCCCCCCTTGGGGCACCCCCCAGGTGCAGCTCTGGCCCAATGGGTGTCTTCTGGCCCATAAAAAATCTCCAAAAAGTTTCGCGGTGTTTGGACTCCATTTGATATTGATTTCCTGTGATGTAAAAAACATGTAGAAAACAACAACTGGCACTTGGCACTATGTCAATAGGTTAGCACCAAAAAATGATATAAAATGACTATAAAATGATTGTAAAACATCCAAGAATGATAACATAACAGCATGGAACAATCAAAAATTATAGATACGTTGGAGACGTATCAGCATCCCCAAGCTTAATTCTTGCTCGTCCTCGAGTAGGTAAATGATAAAAACAACATTTTTTATGTGGAATGCTGCCAATCATGTCATATCATATTCTTTTCTTTATAGCATGGACATTTGGACTTTTATATGGTTCAAAGCAATAGTCTAGTTTTTACATGAGATTCAAATACTCAAGCATATAAAAATGCACCATGTCTTTCAAAATATAAAGGCTAAAATAAGTTATCCCTGGCCCATCATAAAGCACGTTCACATATTAGTTACACCCAATGCTCAAGTACGATCATAGCACTACAAAAAAAAATACACTTCCGTGATGATACGTGTTTGTCACAGTAGGTCATGTTTTCTGTCATGCATGTACATCCACGACGACTTTATGACAGAATCAAGATAGTCATACCTGTGCTGTCGTAGAAGTGTTCCATGACATTACCAAAATTATCATCAACGAAGTGTCCACTTCCATGACGATAAATCGTGCGTCACAGAAGTGCTTTCGTCAAGGGTGATCGACACGTGGTATCCACCGTAACAGAACACCGTTAAGCTATCGGGTCCGGTTTTGGATCCGATAACCCGTTAACAGCCCCGACCAATGGGGATTTTCCACGTGTAAAATTCTAATTGGCTGACGGAAACATGTGTCAGCTCCACGTTGGCACAGGTGTCACTCATCCAATGGGCGAGATGGGCCTATGATATGTTGACACGTGGACCGGCCCAAAAGTGGCCCATAAAGTTTCAATGGGCCGGTCCAACTAAAGGCCCGTGAGATTTTGCAGACCATAATGGGCCAGCCCAACTAAAGGCCCACAAGATTTTGAAAACCATAATGGGCCGGCCCGGCTAAAGGCCCAGAAGATTTTCTGGGTCATAATGGGCCGGCCCAGGTAAAGGCCCACAAGATTTTTGCGGGCCACAATGGGCCGGCCTAGGTGAAGGCCCACAAAATTTTTGTGTACCATAATGGGCCGGCCCAGCTAAAGGCCCACGAGATTTCGCCGACATTAATGGGTCGGCCCAGCTGTAGGCCCACAAGATTTTGAGGACCCTAGTAGGCCGGGCCATTAACTGGCTCCCATATTTTGGGCCAAATGCCGGCCCATATATGATCTGGTCCATTAATGTCCTGCCACGTTCCGGGCCTAATAATGGCCCATATGAAATCCGGCCCATTAAAGCCTACCACGTTCTGGGCCAAATTACGGCCCAGATCAGGTCCGGCCCTTTAAGAGGCTTTGCGCTAAATTATGGCCCATATCAGATTCGGCCCGTCAACTGGACGCTATGCTTTTGGGCCCACTTGCCAAAGGGCCATTTAGTAATTCACCTTGATATTAGTTTCAGCATGTTAAGGGCCCATTTAACATTTCGGCCCTATATTAATATCAGCCTGTTAAAAGCCCGTCATATAGTTGGGCCTAACTACGGCCCAGTTTGCATCCGGCCTGCTCGCAACCGATAATCTGATTGGGCCAAACAAGGACCAAGACAATTTTGGCCTGTTATAAGCCCGTGATTTGATTGGCGCATTCATGGGACGGGGTCAATTTCGGCCTGCTGCCGGCCCGTGAGCTGTTCGGCATGATTCAGGCCCAACCTAATTTTCAGCCTCCTAAAGGCCCATTGAGTTTTCTTGGGAAAATAGGGCCGGCGGTTTACTCGACCTATTAAAGGCCCGAACCTACTAGTGGGCCAGTTTACATTTAGGCATGTTAACGGACCAAGATGACGGGGCCCAGGATGCAGATCATACATGGTGATTTGCATGATGGCCTAATTATGTACCGTAATTTTAAGGTTTGGCCGGTTTACTGCGAAGATAGGATATATATACAGTAAAATAACTGCAGCATCGTTAATAAGAAAAAAAAACCAAGACTATACAATAAAGAAATTACAGCATATTACATCCACTGGGCATCAAAGTTCGCCACTATGATAATAAAGCAAAAGCAGACAGAAGATTACATATACTGGGCATCAAAGATCGCCACCAGTGCAACTAAACATGCCGACAAAATAATATACAAAACCGACATCACTTCAATAGAGTTCAAGAAAGCTTAGCCCGGCTCAGGAGCTGCAGCGCAAGCAGCTGAGCAAGCTGGTGAGACTGCACTTGTTTGACACTTATATCCTCCTCACTCTGGAAGATAAACAAGCACACATATGACAGGTTTTGCACATATAAGTATCAGTGCTGCCAATTCATCACATTTCTTACTAACGAATAAAGTGACACAGTTTAAATAGCATTAACATAATATGGTATTGTTCAAGTCAAGACATGGCAGGAAATGACATTGTGAAGGAGTTGGCAGCTTCACGACACCACAGGATTACAGATCAAGAACTCCTAAGTATCAATGGTTACTGTGTTGTCAATTTATCCCATTTTAGATTGGCAAAATAAGATCACTTGCTCTGTATAGTTTAATTTACATGGTATGAAGAAGGAACTTGGTTGTACAACTGAAAACTTAAATTGAGAAGGACAAACTTTTGTTTATGAACTGGAGTACATAATAAACTTTAAACAGGCAATTTGATGCAAACACCAAAAATAAACAGTTGTTGCAGTCATGCCTAACCAAATATACACAACAAAGTTTGAAGGCTTGAGAAGGACAAACTTACATTATTGGTGAAGGCAGGCTCAATAAAGCCCTTGTCCATTCTGATGGGGGGGGGGGCAATTCAAGAAGTTTACCACAGAATCTTCTTCATCAGCATTGCCTTTATTCTACATTTTGTTAAGAGTAAATATAGATGTGACAATATAAGAAAAAATGGAGAATATTTAAGATAAGATGAAGAGTGGTGCTACATAACTAAGTAGCTATAAATGTAAGTACAGCGATACAGGCAAAAGGTACAACCAAGAGCAATGTAGAGCTAAACTTCTTTAGTACCATCGGTGTTATCCAACCTTATGGTAAGAGTAAATATAGATCTTATGTGTAGAAAATGGAGGGCAAAGGAAAATAAGCTGTAGAGTGATGGTACATGAACAACTACCTGTTAATATAAGTATGGTGGTAAAGGACAGCAGGTACTTACAAGAACAATGCAGAGCTAAAAAATTCATTGGCATTGGATATATTCTACAGTAATGTAACCATTCATACAGATCAGATAATTTGGAGCGAACAATTGATAAGCAAGCTATCATGCATACTACTTTCACATAATGAACCTGGTATGTTTGCAAGTACAATGATACAGGACAACAAATACTAACTAGAGCAAAGCAGCGGGCACCATATTTGCGATATCATGTCGTTCTTTTCAAACTGGAATTCTTTTTCGAGCAGATTTCCTACAAAAAAGATCCATAAGGCACATGCGGAAAAGTAGAAGTTCAAATTGTCGTGCGATATCATAAACAGTACCTCATCCTCGGAACGAGACCAGTGCATAACAAGGTTTTTCCATTCAATGGCTTCTAAATTTAGCACAGGAGACTTCACCAGAAATTCGTTTATAGGCTTGCCGTCAAAGTGTGATTTCCTCAGGAAACACCAATACTGCTGCAATGCTTCGTTGAAAAGCGCAAGCAAGCTTTGCTCGTCATGACTATCCAGATTGACCCTCGCCTACTTACAACAATGTAATGTAAATCATTGATGTGTTTAATCAGCAGAAAACAGGAAAATAATCACCATGAATAATAGCACTTACACGTAAGTGGGACACGAAGATGTGAAAATGGTGTTTGTTTTCACTATAATCTTCCAATGATGGGAATATATGCACGTGGTCCCTAACAACAGTGAAAGCATTGTCTTTTAAACTGGGAATAACTGGAATGGGGTTCTAATCTGCAGGAATTAGCTGTCTCAGCAGTTGGGATAGGTCTTCGGCCAGTGGACTTGCTGTACCTTTTGCTGGAGTGGGATTTTTCTGTGGTACGGCTGGTGCTATGGCAACTGAAATCGGCATACCTTTTGCTGGAGTGCAGGTCCTATGTGGCGGGGCTAGTGGTGTGGCCAGTGAAGTATGGGTACAGTCTGCTGGAGTCGGTCCTACGTTTTGTGTCACTGGTTGTACAGCCAATATAAGTGGGGTGCCGTCTGATTTCTCCGGCACAACCACGATTTTCAATGATTTTGCGGGCGCTCCTTCAGGTTCAGCAATCACCCTCTTCCTTTTTGATGTCTGATGCACAAGAACAACATTTTAGTGGAAAAACATGGTATGATGACAGATGGAATCTGTATTGATAATGGATGGGCATGGCATCTCGACATATATGATGAGTAAACTAAGCAGATGGGGGTGCAACAAAGTAGAAGAAATGCAACACAACATATGCAAGATACGCACAATCAATAAAACCTTGCCAAATTAGAGCAGGCAACTTGATGGGTGAACATGACAGGCCATCTGCCTTTGACTCCTCGAGGTTAGAATAGTCATTAGGATCATATTCTGAACAATAATCTACAGGTGGGGAGCGTATGAGTTTCATTGCATCTAGAATGGCACTCAATGCCTTGGTGGCAATTTTGTAAGTCATTGCAGTGTTCCACAATATTCTTCTGATGCGCAGATTCTGATATTCACTGTATTTATGTATAATATCTGAGAACCATGAAAACATAAATAGTTGTGAGATTGTCTTTGTAATGCAGAGGATATTCTAATATATGGGCGCCCTTGTAAACACTTGTGTGCTATCACTGGATTGTGATGAGAGAGCTCATGTGTGCTGTAATATGGTGCGTGCATTTATATAATCTGGCACAAGTACACAAAAAAGGCTCCAGAAGTAAGGATAGTTGGCAGATGATAGGTTCAAAATATACTGTATAGAGAGTATATTGCCAAACCATGATAACAAGAGCACACAGAAACTATGCAGATCATAGTGTACATAAAAGGGGTACACCATAACCACGATATATAAATCGGGAAAGTGGAACTGGCTTGAAAATATGGTGTTGTATTGCCGCTAGTAATTGAAAGCCTATCGATCAAGTACATGCCAGCTCTGTCAGCTGTTGATTGCAGATGTCCCTGCTCCCCTTCCTGACAAGGAGCATATTGTACGTACTAAATACAGAATAACAAAAGAGGAACATGTTAAAGAACAGAAGAGGAATCATATTCTTGATGTTCCGCTTAATTGCATACAATGTTGGTTGCCCGCTCATGATGAATCACAAGCGCCCAAAGAAATGCAATTCCATGTTGTCTCTCTATATGTGGCAATTTTGAACAAGAGTCATTAGGATCATATTCTGAACAAGAGTCAACAAGTGGGGAGCGTATGGGTTTCATTGCATCCAGAATGGCGCTCAATGCCTGGTGCCAATTTTGTAAGTCATTGCGGTGTTTAGCTTCAAGAGTGGACTGCTGCTAGTGCGACACAAAGCAGCTACACAGATCATAGTGTAGATATAACGGGAAAACCGTAAGCATCAGAGTAAAATCAGCAAAGTGGAACTTGCTGAAATATATGTGCTAGTATTGCCGGTAAGGCAAGAAAGGCTTCGGATACCAGCTCTCTTCAACTGAAGGTGCGGTACTATTAATATCAGTGTAACTCTCAAAGGCGACATAGCTCCCTGCATTTCCTTGCTATTCTTATAGGATTCAAGTGGGCAGGCCACTACAAATCCTATTCCCATGTTTACAAAATCCTACGAATCAAAGAGGTCCGAAGAGTTCAAAGTGTCCATACCAACCGACCGTATAGACCTCTACACTGCAAATGTCCCTGCTCATATTCACTACAAGGAACATATTGTACTACTATCATACTCCCTCCGTTCCAAAATATAAGTCTTGGCAGAGATTTCCACTATGGATCACATACAGATGTATCCATATACATTTTAGAGTGTAGATTCACTCATTTTGCTCCATATGCAGTCCATGGTGGAATCTATACAAAGACTTGTATTTAGGAACGGAGAGAGTACATATTAAAGACAAACGGAAGAGGAACATGGTAAAGAAGAGCAAGCAAATTTGGGATAATAAAATGTCCGTTGCGTAGTGCCCACACATGATGAACTAGAGCACATTAAGAAAGCAACTCCATGCTGTATCTCTATATGTGGTGCACGTGCTTTTTCGAAAGTAAAGTAGGAACATTAGCTGACCAATTAAATGTTATCTGTTTTAGTAATATCAACATCATATCATATTCGTACTTGAGCAACAAGTTTGGAATTATGAGTGGCACGTTATTTAGCTTGATGGATTCAGGAGCAGTGCTAAGCAGGTCGATGATGGTACTGAATATAAAGGCATGTCCGCATGAAAGTCGCGTGACTTTTGTCATTTGGGTCAGTCGACCATTTCAGGCGGTTGGATGAAGATCCTACGTCTCCTAACCCTTCTTCCTCGTCTATAATTCTTCCCATACAGAACACCGCACGGGCCGTCGGCCGGACCACCGCCCCCACCGCCTATGTTCCTCCGCCACCCCACCCCCTCC
>LR738711.1:420623960-420696790 GCA_902687465.1 Secale cereale
CCCCACAACCAAAGTCCCCACCCGAGCCCCTTCGTTCGCACCGGCAAACTCCAACGAGCTCTGAAAAATCGACTGACCCAATTTTGAAATTTAGTCTACTGTGATTTAACTAGTGTGGAATATAAAAGGGGAAAACCATAATCATTGGGAGTATAGTGTTGAGCGTGCCATGGCGGATCTGAAGGTGCAAACCAGACAAAGGCAACTTCGCAACCAATGTTTGCTCTCAACTAGCAAGTAAGTGATGGATAAGAAATCGGAGTAAAGTAGTGACGATCTATTTTCTTACTGGGATAAATAAGTTAAGCGGATACAAAAGAGTACCGCCTCTGGTGCGGCGCCGTGTATGCATCTGCTGAGAATTTGACGGTGCTGCGGTAGCGATGGCTGTCGGCGGTGTGGAAGCAGATCTAGGAGGGTAGACGGTGGCTGCGGGGCACGGTGGACGAGGCGGTCGTAGGAGTGGCGCCGACAAGGTGGAAGATAGCGGGGATGAAGTGAGAGGACGGGATGTCAGGATCCCGGTTCGAAGCCGTGGATGAGAGAGGTCGATCTCTTGTAATGGAGAGCGACGTCGGGGTATCAGCTCCGGCATGGTGGAGGAGGACGGCGGTGGATGGTGTGGAGAGGGTGTTTTGGCGCCCATGGAGTACGAATGGGGAAATGGAGGTGGAGAGGATGGGGGGAACCATGTCTGCAGGGCGCGCTTGTCTCAAATGCGAGGAAATTTACAAACTTAGCCCCCGTTTCAAATTTCGTACATCATAGAAATATTAGTCGGTTGGGGGTAGGACGGTAATCTCGCATACACCGAATATTTGCCGACGAGAGTTTGTTTGTGGCGCCCACCGTGTATGAATCGGGGGGGAGTCGATTTCGGCCGAGGACACACTGTGTTTTGGCGCCCACCATGTATGAATCCGGGTGAGAGGCGGTTATGTCACGTTTGAGTGAAATTACAAACCTACCCCTATCGAAACCTATAGAAATCGAGCAGATAGGCTTTGCGTGGCAGGGATAGGAACTAGTAATTTCCATCTCGGAGATTTTGGTTTCGGGCGGTTACTGCGACTTTCCCCGCTTCGTTCAAATTTTGCAGAGTGCACGTTTACCGTGCCAACTCAATTCGAAGCCCGTTTGTATTCTATTTTTTTCGGGCGGGATCCATTTTCGATTGGAATAAAATTCTATATACATCACTTTTTATATATACTTCCAAAAGCACAACAAAGAATTCTGCTCCTTTATATGTATAATATGATTTATAAATACAATGATCTCAAAATCATAAGGTTGAAGTAAAAAAATTAAACCAAATTATGTTCTACTAAAATGTATGGATCAGTAATATCTACATATTAAATAACATAGATGCGTGTGAATTCATATGAGTATGCATGTTTGATAGATCAATTTTGGTTCAAGTATGGATTACATGTATCATCATCTCGAATTCAAATATTCGAATCCCTTTTATGTTCACTCCTTTCATGCCCATCTCCCTCGCATGCATACTCCTTCATGTTGCTATCAGTCTCTTTTCTCCAGCTCACCCGCACGCTCACTTCATGTTTCTCATATCCTCGCAAACTTGGTCTCTCGACGTCTCCCTTGAGAATTGTTACACTCTCCCTATCATTATACATTACACGGTTCTCATTATCTCTCACATCTCTACCGTTCCCTCGTATCACTAGGTACCTAAGCTTTCTTTTTCACCGCCACATACACGGTCTCCACTCATCTTTCACTTTGCATTTCTCTCTATGGGATTCTCTCACACACCCTATATGTCTCTAGATGTGAATCATACCACTAAAATTACTCTCTCTCTCTCTCTCTCTCATGTAGACACAACATTTGTTGCGGTCTCCTTTTCGTCTCCATCCCAGACTGACATTATTCATTTGTTTACCGATCAGACAAACTCCCCCCCTCTCTCTCTCACACACACACAACTCCTGCTTCCACTCCTCTTCCCGACTACCGTCTCTCTCTCTCTCACACACACAAAACTCTCGCATTCGCACCCCCGACTCGTATTTCTCTGACAAACATTTATCGACTAACCTCTAGATAGGTTTATACACCCTCACACTCGTGCTTCCACTATTGCATACATGTCTCTCTCCCGCTCCTTGTATCTATGTAGATGTTTCTTCCCTTCTTGATACACACCCTCTCGATCGTGCACACACACACTATCGCCTCATTTTAAGCTGATACCTCTCGCACACACATTCTTTGTGTCTTTGTCACACATGCACTCCATCATCCTCCTCTCTCCCTCTCTCTCACACACACATGGGCTTTTTGCAACAACTAGCAAGATGCCCATGCGTTGCACGGAACATCAAGATGCATTTGGATGAGTAGTTTATCTTGTGGGAGAAAAGGTTGAACAAGGGAAGGCCTTATTTGCAAGTGTGGATTTGCAAAATTGCCATAGTTTCCTTCTTATCCATCAGATATAGATCGGACGGCCTATATTGCAGGATGGCAGGCACACGATCATCACCGACTATGCTTTTTATAAGAGTAGGGATAAAAACAGAGTTGGTGATGATGGTGGGCCTGCCATCCTGCAATATAGGCCGTCCGATTTATATCTAACAGATAGGAACGAAACTATGGCAATTTACCCGCACTCCTCTCCACATTTGCAGATAAGGTCTTCCCTCGTTCATCCTTTTCTCCCACAAGATCTTGATGTTCCGTGCAACGCACGGGCATCTTGCTAGTAAGAGTAGAAATTAGACATATACCACTTCTCGAATCTTGAAACCAACAACATTCCTCCCTTATCTCATCAAAACCGCCAAAGGAATATATTTTGAGTGAAACATAACAATTTTGTAGTGATATACGTATTTCAAAACTATACTTTTTTCTATCAAATCGGTGAATATGTATTAATCTACTCAGATCGTGTGGCAACGCATTGGCACATTGCTAGTCTCTGCTACTAAGTACTTAAAATTTTGAATTCAGGTTATCTATCCACCAAGACTGGGGATCAATTAGTGGCCATTCGATTTGTTCCACACAGTACCCAACTCAAGTGATCTAACGGCTCACGTTTCTTGGATTCTCTCTAGACGGCCACTCGCCAAAGTGACTCCAGGAACTTTCTTGAACCCTCACGATGCCAAATGCCCACACACGTGCTGGTGTAGAAGTCTGCTATTTACCATCTTCTGTGGCTCTGAACTTTAATGCTTAACAACTAGAGGCATGTAATATCTGGCAAACAACAACGACTCACTAAACAACTAATGTTTAACAAATCAAAGTACTCAACGTTTGTATGATTATCCCACCACCCCCGAGAACTTCTAATGCAGCAATTTGATAACCCTTTCTCAAAATGCAACAAATTGAACAATAAAGTTTTTTACATGTTCAATACAATCTTAACAACCATCGGCAGAATAAGCCACCTTTTTCAGAAAAAATGAGTGAGTAAGAAATACGTGCATAGAACATGCCTTCTACTAGTAGTTATTAGTAAATTTTTTTGGACACGAGACAAATGGTGGAGTACATATACGAAGAAAAGAGGTGCACGCAGGTAGTCGATCTCTCGCTGTCTTGCGCACACGAGTGTTACGTAAAGGCATCGTTAACAAATAGTAAACCCTAAAACCCTAGGTGCATGATTGCTGCATTCGCGGGTACCGGGTACGTGGCGGAGCGCACCTTTGTAGGAATAGTCAGCTCGCATGATAATTTGATCCGTAGGAGTTGATGGTTGGGACCACATGTGAACGACTTGGAGGCGGTGGCTCGCCAGTTGCCACAGATCGAGTAGCCACGTTTAAAATATCAATTTTTAGCAGGGTTAAGAGTTCCGATTTTCAATGGCGCGTTATAAGTACTAAGTAGTTTTTAGAACGATTGGTATTGAGCGAAAATGGAATTCGTAGTACTACGTACCTCCTTGGCGTATGGTTGTATGGGTTTATGTTGCGAGATGTTGAACCTGGTAGTTCTAGGGCAAATACTATGTTTAGATTTAGATGTTGGTTTTCAGTATTCTAAGTCGGAAGGGGGAAACCCTTCTTTGATTAGAAAAAACTACTACCTCCGTTGTGGTTTACGAGTCCTCATCCTATTTTGGGTCAAAGTTTGTCCACGAATTTTACTTGTAAAATGTGAATGGAAAACGACATTTTGTTATACGCAAACAAAAAAGGACTGGAGGGAGTGTTTGCTCTGACACGGACACGACGTCTCATAGCGCACGCATTGAACATGCGCGCCGGCCAAGAGGGCCCCACTCACTGCAGGCCCTGCTGAACACGCCTCCTCGCCGCATGCAACCAGCTTCAGACTGCCCGCCTGCCTTCATTGAATCCGTGCGTGTGCCGGCAACACGTCCTTCCGCGAGCCGACTGGCATTTTAGAACACACAAAATGACCAAAATATAATTAATTACGCATGGTCTTGACTTGTTGTGCTTGCACTGGTAGCAGAAACTAGAGGTTTTTCTTTATTCATAACTCTCCTCAAAAAAAAATTGGCTTTGAAGTGAATCATTGTTGTGGACATTATGTATGAATGTGGAGATATCTGTGAACATGAGTTTGATGTGGAAGTTGAACTTGGAATGTGGGGCTTGCGCGTGAAATATACCATGTCCAATGCTTCGTCTATTATTGTTTGGAAAGTAATTGCTCTTATTACATGACCCAAAAAAATATATTTTGTGCCACATCAGTAGATGCACGGACATCACAACAGGCATGCTGACTGGATAAACATTTGAACCTAGCTACTATGAAGGAAATTTTGTATTGACAACAGTTTTAGATAGCAAGAGACGCCTAGCCTGCTCTGCCTCTGCTAGCTTATTTCTGGCTTCTTCCATCTCTTCTTTGGCATGGGTGAAGAGAGCATCTGATTGCTCTTTTCGCTTCTTTAGGAACTCAGCTACATTCTCAAGGGCTGCTGCACGCTTTCTTTCAGCCTTTACTAGAGCCACGATGACACGAACAGTTGATGACTCCACCTGGCTTTTGTGTAATCCAGCATCATCTGGGAATTTGCACCTTGTGTCTAATCCAACATCATTAGGGAACTGGCACCTTGTGTGTAATCCAGCCTCATTCTAGAAACATGATCTCGAGGTTGACCATACTTCCTTCCTCGATGGAACTGCATCCTGACATGAAGGTACTTCTTTTTTCGATAATTACTCAGAGCAACCTAGATCCATTTAGTAGAAGCCAGATAAACATAACTGGGAGAAGTGAATTCATAAGGAAAAAAATATAAAAACAGACTACCACGTGAGAACACCCACTTCCTACATCAAGCTAAAAATGAAAGCATTAGGACGATTAAGACTCTTCTTATGACACATCAAAGAACACGAGGCTAAGAGAAACAGAAACTACAACATATACACATCGAAGAACACGAGGCTAAACGAAAGTAATTGAAAGGGTGTTACTTACCAAAGCTCGTTTTACAGGTTCGGTGCAGCTCCTCTTTAACTTGCCATGCTCCTTGAAAATGTCCCCAATATCCCGTGTTTGGTCTTCATTGCTCCTCTGCATGTTCGCACTCGTGGTTTTGAAATCTCAACATGGCAAGAAAAATATACTACTAGCAATACACGCACATCTTGTGGGCAACATTAGAGCATCTCCAACAGAATCGCAACGTGCGGCGCTTTAAAAAAGCGTTTACAGTGCTCAGATCGAGAAGTAGAGATAGAGAGTAGAGGATAGTTCTCGGCATAGATAGATAAAAAATAGATTATTCAACTACTCCTCGTCGTCGGACTCCTCGGTGATGTCCTTCTCCGACGTCTGAATGTAGGCCTGAAGATACCGATCGTCGTCAGATTCCCAGGGCGACGCTGCTCGTAGCCTCATGTTGAATTGAGCGTCCGCTTTTCGCCTACGCTTGTCCTCGCGATAGGCGGCTCGCTCCGCCCTCCTCTTAAGCCTCTCCGCCATCCTTTGCTCGTAGAACTCGCGCTATTTGATGATGTCCTGCGGGAAGCGTTGGCGCCACAGCGCCATGGCTTCCTCGTCCATCTCGGCGATGCCGAGACGGTGCAACCACCTCCGGTGGTCGCGACGATCCTCGTCGGTGATAAGCCGCGGCGGAGGCGCAAGCTCCTGTGCCCGCTCCTGCGTCGGCACGTTGGGGAAGTTCAATGTTCTATGAGGCCACCGGAGGCGCCACGCTACCGCGTCGTACGCGCGGGCGTCCTCGTGGGCGGTGTCAAAATTGTCGAGGCCGAGGCGCATCCCGCGGAACCGGATCTCGGCGGAGAAGCCGCCAGAGGAGCGCGCGCGGACTCCACGGTATCCCCAAGTTTCCCGGCGATGCAGCGGCATGGTGGCGCGGCGGCGGCGAGGCGAGAAAGAGTGGGGAGAGAGAGGTGGCCAAGGACAGAGTGGGGAGAGAGCGGTGGCAAGGCATAGAGCGGTGGGAGGGCATTGGATTTTATAAGGCGCGTCGGACGCCGCGCGCCAAAACTAGGGCACGCCCGGCCGCTTTTTCCCACGCGCGTGCAATCCTTTCCCGACGTCTCTGCTATCTCTACTCTCTTCTCTACTATTATATTTATTTTATATTTAACATTTATTTCTACTTCTCTACTCTCTATTTTTTTCTCTACTTTTTCCCTAATTTTCTTCTAAAAAACAGAGTTGGTGATGATGGTGTTCCTGCCATCCTGCAATATAGGCCATCCGATTTATATCCTACCGATAGGAAGGAAACTGTGGTAGTTTTGCAAAAAGATACCCACAGCCCTCTCCGCATTTGCAAATAAGGCATTCCCTCGTTCATCCTTTTCTCCCACAAGATAAACTACTCATACAAATGCATCTTGATGCGTGCAACGCATGGGCATCTTGCTACTTCTAAAAAACTATCCATCATTTGCCACACTACTGGTTGTAGATGAAATACCTACCGAAGCACAGCGCGATACATGAGCGACTCACAATTACAAGCTGATATTCTGTTGGATAATGGAGGCTATAACCAATTACTTTTACGAGAACAATAGCACCCAGGAAATTTGAAGGGTAGGTATGAACAAAATTGGAACTGCACATGTATTGCTAAGTGATTCAATACACACATTACTAATCGATGAGGAGAACGATGGTCGCGGCGGCCTCTGTGAGTCATGGTCGGCAACAGGAGTCAGTTCATTGTCCATGACGGTGGTGCTTCTACGCTTGGCGTCGGCTTCCGGGAAGCAGATCCGAGACCGTGGAAGACGGTGCCAGGGATGAGGCTCCGTGTACGACCGCGACGGTGGACCGGCTCCAGTGCAGCGTACGAGGTCGTCGATGAGGCAGATGTGCTGCGGTGGACGAGTGCGTCGATGTAGAAGGGGAGGAGCACGAAGGCTGCGGTGCCGTGGAGAAGTCTATTTTGCGGTGGAGATAGAAAATGGGGAGTATTTAGGTGTACTACTCTGGGTGCCAGGGTGGGGTTGGCTGGGTAGGGTGAACCTCAAGTTACGAAAACAGCCCCCTACCAACCGGCATCTGTCGGCCTGTTCCGAAGGCTATGATGGTAACTTCCCACTATTCGAATCAGGGTTGCTGGAGATTTTCCCGCCGACCTGAAAATTTTGTGACACTGAACTCCCCGTGTGGCGTGTTGGTTGACTTGGCTAAGCAACTAGCGAGTAGTGCTAGTAAACTCTCCATATTAGCTTTGACCGAAGCCAAACTTCCTAAAGTTTGACCAAGTTTATAGAAAAATATAAACATTTACCATAAGAGATATGTATGATGTGAAAGTACATTCAATAATGAATCTCATGGTATTTATTTGTTATTGTCTATGTTAATATTTTTTGTTATAAACTTTCTAAGAGTTTACAAAACTTGACTTTGACCAATGCTAATACGCAGACATAAATAAAAACGGAGGGTGTACACATTTGTTTTCCTAGTATGTAGTGAATTAATCATTTGTCGAAATTGTGAAATAAATATATTAGGCTACTGACTTCGAATGTAATGGTCTATACAATTCAATAGTTACAATCATTGTCGAATTCCAAGATGTATACGAGGTCTATAGTACTCCCTCCGTTTTTATTTACTCTACATATTAGGTTAGACTGAAGTCAAACTTTGTAAAGTTTGACCAAGTTTATAGAAAAATATATAAACATTTACCATAACAAATCTATATGATGTGAAAGTACATTTAATAATGGATCTAATGGTATTGATTGATTATTGTATATGTTAATATCTTTGTTTATAAATTTTGTCAAAGTTTACAAAGCTTGACTTTGACCAAAGCTAATACGCGAACTAAATAAAAACGGAGGGAGTACTTCACAACATGCTCAAACTCGCATAATCCCAGTCAAATGACAATCAAAATGCATTTCATAGTTATTACTTTGTAGGATACAACAAAACTAACAATAACTCTACATCAGCCATTATAAAAGCAACATTTTGAACATATCCCAATGTGTGAATGAAACATGCAGAGAGAGCTTGCAAAGATGGAGCAGATAGGGCGGGAAAGATTGTATGTATGTGGACGAGAGAGTAGGAGACAAACCTAACTAAACAGAGAGAGGGAGATAGCTAGAGAGAGAAAGAGAGAGGAAGAAGTTAGGTCTGTGAGAAAGATGGAGACATGTAATATACGTGAGATGCGTGTGCACCCGGATTTTGTACACATGGAAGGAGAAGAGACAACATGTTTAATGATAGAGCTGGAAAAACATGGACGATTGGGGAAGGGTCTCGTGGGTTGAGGGATTGATAAATTTGTGCAGGGGAGAGAGGGGATTGGTAATTTTGTGCGAGAGAGAGGGTGGGGAAGGAGTCAGTTAGCCGTCGTCACATCACCCCGCTTCCAAATGGCCCCGCATTCTCTAGCGCAGTGTGGTCGCTATCTTCGATCTCCTCGATGCCCTCTTTGAAGATTGAGGTGTTGTGCATGCTAGGGTGCAGAGAAGCACAAGCGACAGTGGTCTCCATATAACCTTGGATGGGGATGAATTGTGTGCTCGGGACAGGGGGCGTGTGTGTGCTATGTGTTGTGCGTGTGTCAGATATTGAGCGAAAACAAACCTAAGGAGATAAATGTGTGTGTATGTGATGGAAAACTACTTGCTAAACAGGGTATTCATGAAGAGATTGTGCGTGCGAGATAGAGAGCGATGTGCGGGCCTTGAGGTGGGCAAGGGCCGGGTGAGGGTGTCAAAATGTGCGCGTTGATGCATGTGTTACATGCGATTGTGCGAGGGAGGGACGAATCGAGAGAGATGGTTGTTGAGTTATGGATGCTCCTCTCTCTCTCTCTCTCACACACACACACAAGTAAAATGGAAGACCGTTCTCTCATGTACACACAACGTATCGGCATCTGTCTATGTCTCACTCATGCATGATCAGTTGCACATTCACACCTCACTATGTCTCTATCACACGCACACCGTCTCCACATTGCCCTTCCGCCACAACACACATATGGACACATACACACGTTCTCTCTCAGTCACACACACAAAATCAGTATTAAAAAAACAAGGGCGCACCTAAAATGTCCAAATCCAAAAAAACAGGAACTGGAGCTAAATTCAAATATATGGAAATATTGTAGCGTCAAGAACTTTTCCAGGAAATTTTTTTTGAGTAATATCCGGGGATTGTCTTCACACACACAAAAAGGTTCGATGGATGTCCTTCGAGCGCGACACGGTGATGCACCGTTCGATCGACCGCGCGGCTGCGGTTCACAAGCTTGCACAGGATTCCGTATCGTGGCTGTGGTAACTAATAAAAGTGTTGCCTAAGTCTAATGTTTACATGTACTAGTACGGTTTTCTTTTAAGATTGACCAACCCTATATAAAACTAAACTAAGCTCCCATACGCGCACTCATCAATATGCCGCCACCGCCATTGCGCATGCCGGCGTCCGCCTGCTCCGGCCAACAATTTCTCGCCCATCACTGTCGTGTCGTCGCCAAGCCGAAGGCTCGCCCGCGCACGTCGTCTGCAGTCCCTCCTCGTGATGCCACCGCGCTGCCAAGCACGCGAGTAGATGGTGGAGCCGTGTCTATGCACGCAACGTATGAAGAGGAGGACGAGCGCGTGCTCCAGCACGCCGGCGAGGAGGAACTAGCGTGTCATTGTCGTGTCCGCCCGCGCGGAGGAGGCGCGCCTGGTGGCTGTTGCGGCGGAAGCCGATTGCAGACGCGTCGAGCCCGCAAACCGGGTGCGGACGCGGAATCTACCTTCGAGACCTTGAATGCCACGTGGATCCTGCAATCTGAAGAAGCAATTTGGTCAGTCGACTCTTGTGAGCCGTTTGATGCAACATGGATGGCTAGAAGTGCTTCTTCAACCTCTGAAATAGATGCACGGTTCATCTTCTCAGCCCGCCACACGCCTAACTGCCTGCCGCCGCCGCCGCGCCCTCCCCTGAACCTCCTGGCACCGCCATGCTCCCCCCACCCCCCGCCATCCATTTAACCCCGGGCACGATCCACTTTTTTCCGGCGAACTGCATTCCACACCCAACACTCATAAGATAGATCATGGGCACCCTGCCATCTTCTTCCTTCACTCCGTCGAACTTCTTTCACAAATCGACTGACCCAAATTAGACTACTAGTAGGAACATATTAACTCTAGTGGGAACACGAAGATACGAGCAGTAGTACCAACTGCAAGAAGAACAGTAGTAAGACATAGTACTAGTACTACTGTACGTACTAAAGAGTACAAATAACGAGAAAGAACATAAACATAGTTCTGCTGGGGCGCCAGCACAACACACCCTTGAAAATGAACTAAGCAACTAGTCCCCTTGACACTGCAGTAGAACCAGCATGAGCGACGGCACTACCACCTACTCGGAGTCCGAGTCCACGTCCTCGACTTCGTCCTCGTCCTTCTTCCTCTTCCTCTTTGCTGGCGCTTCTTTTCTTGAACCGTACACTAGGCTCTGCTTCTTCATCCAACCCTTGTAGATATTTAAACAAAGTTAGGCATCCATTGCTGCGTACAGGATGTGATCTTCATCTAATCTCTTCAAGTCCCATGCACGATGAAACTCGTGGTGAGGGTTCTTCAGCTTAGCGTACGAACGATCAATCATGGCTGCTGCCAGGGTCAGCATTGAAGGCTGAGAGTAGGACAACAGGCTCTCCTTCTGGAGATCGAAGGGCTGGCCTACAACGAGGCCTATCCGACCCAGGATTTCCTTGTCATTCCTAAAGTCTACAGTAACGAATTTGACTCGGCCGCCCTTGAGGAACTTCTTAAATTCCTCGCACTCAACGTCGGCATGGCATATGTGGTAGACCAAGCATAAGTCATGCACGCAAACCTGGATCACGGCGGGTTTCTTCTTCTCTGCCTGCTTTAGTTTCTTTTCGCATCCCAGGATTGTGGTATACTCAACATCTAGCCCAGCGACCCACTCATCATTCGAGTTTTCGAACATGCGTTCAAAGCGAGCAAGGCATTCTTTCACCGTTGCGGAAGAACGGGCGTAGATGACGTCGAACTCATCGCCGGTGATGGTTCTAACCTTGTACTCATCGCGGATCATGGAGATTTGGGACGCCATGGATTTGGGAGGAGTGCTAGGATTGACGGGACGACTGGGAGCGAACCGTTGTAAGGTAGTGTACGAGTAGAAGACGGGGACGAGTAGGGCGTGCGAACGGTGCGGGGTTGCTAGATTGCCCGGTGGATAAACGGCTGCAAGCCCCCGAAGAGTTCTCAAGAACTATGCAGGACCCACTAGATGTCATGTCTACTAGACCCATATCGTAGGCCTGACGGTATAGCTTCTGCCTGTTCGCACGCCATGACGGCTTGTGTGTAACTTCAATTAATTCCGTCAACCATCGTGCCTCCCATGACCTTTGGCCTGTTCGCACGCCATGCCGGCTTGTTTGCTATTCCCGTGTGCACGATACTCCATCCGTTTCATCTCGCATACCAAGGAGAGGCCCGTTTGAAATTTTCTGGACAAGTTTGCCACTTCTTTTGCATGGATTAGAGTACTACTCGCCTCGAATCCCTCCATGCATGTCACACGCAATCTCTCTCCTCCGCTTATGTCTCTGCATGCAAACTAGGAAGTTACGCCAATTGAGGAGATTAATTTCTAGCGAAGCGGAAAGGCAGGGGCAGGCTGGGAAAGGTGGGCTACTCAAGGGGATCGCGCAGAGCACTTGGGAAAAAACAAAAAAAAGTTATGCGCATAGTATAAAGGATTGGAGGGAGTACCAGCTAAGATACCACCATTATGGCCAGCCTTAACCATCGCATGCAATAATTTAGGGCACCTAGCCCGGCATGTGTGGGGCGTGTATGTTTTTAATGACTTGAGACTATACCTAGCCCGGCATGCAAGATGAGACTTTATGCACCATTCCCCATACCTGCAGGAAGCCCGTTCGTCTCCAAATCTTTTCCTCTCCCTGTGTGGAAACAATATGCCTGCCAGACTCTCCTTCTCTGTCCGGCGGTCCCACCACTCCACCCGGGACGCTGCTTCTGTTACTTAACTTCAGGTGCATTGGGTCTCTAACATATGGGCCCAATAGGGGTCTGGCCCACATGCCAGTGACGCAACTGGATCTGCAGTTAAGTCAATGCGGCTCAGTCCATATCTTACGTAGGTGTGCCATTGCTCGCTATAAATACTGCACCTCCCACGACATTCGGAAGAACGCTCACGTTCATCGCTATCTCCTCCCCCTCCCTCTCACGTCGACCACCATGGCATCGCCCCTCCCAAGCCCTAAGCGTCCCTCGCTGCACCGCGCGGACGGTCACGCGTCGCCGTTCCGTTCCTCGCCGCCACTAGTCGAGGAGGACGCGTCGGTGTTCCGCTCCTCGCTGCGACGCGTCGAGGTGGACACATTGGCGTTTCTCTCCTTGCCACCACTAGTTGAGGAGGACGCGTCGGTGTTCCGCTCCTCGCTGGGACGCATCGAGGTGGACGCATCAGCGTTCCCAATCTCACCAGCACGCGCATCGGAGGACGCGTTGGCTCCCCGCTACGAGGAGAACGCCGTGCCACCCACCGAGCCCCCAGCCTTGAGGAGCTTTGGAAAGAAATGGATGTCGCCTTGTGGGAGGCTTTGCCTCTAGTAGAGCGCGCCAAAATAGAGGCGGAGAAGAAGGCCGAGGAAGAGAAGCGCGCCGCGGGACAAGCTATCTGGGAGGCCTATGTCGAGTCCGAGAGAGTCAGGCAATTGGCTCTTTGACAGAAGGCTCGTGCGAGGTCCGTGAGGGTGGCGTAGGATGCCCGTGCCAAAGCCTTGAGTGTAGTTGGGTCCAAGTGCCTCATCTACGCTTGGCGGTACGTGGACCGGGTGCATGCTTCCAACTAGGAGTACCTGTTGTCGCCGGATCTCCACAGCAGTGAGATCGTGCTCGCCCGCCGGCAAGCCGCCAATCAGCACCTCACGCTCTGAGAAACGGCCGCGCACCAGGGCACTCGTGGCGCGCCGCAAGCGCTCCTGCGAGCATCGTGGCTTTTAGTAGGAGTATAATTTTTGTTTCGTAAGGCGATCTCATTAGTTTTGGGAAGCAAATGATAAATCCCGAACGTTCAGAAATTATTAGCGTCCTTAATTAAGTATGTAAAAGGGAAAGTTTGGAAACCTTTTGTATTCGTACGCCTTCTGTAAGTACGTGCATATAGCACAAACTTTACTATATACTATCACACCACACGTCTCTCTCTATGTATGATTGCAGACTGTGCTACTCCCTCGATCTAGGTCAATAAGTCATCTTTGGTTGTGCACCGTGACCAAGAAAGACGGAAGACTTATACACCTAGACGGAGGGAGTACTACTATTACTTATGTACGTGCAAATGCACGTTTTAACACTACGATGCGGTTTTTGTAAAAGTAGAAAAACAACACTAGTCAAGCTTGAGAAACGATTCAATGCAAAACAAATGCAAAAATGCTCGTTTGATTGTTTACTTTTAGCTTCCTTCTCTTTGGTTATTTCTCTGTCGTACTTTGTACGGAGTATCTCACTGGTCGAAAAGGCATGCAAATTCCCAAACCGCTTCCTACACCCTATATCGAATTTTTTGCCTAACAAGTTGTGCCGTGCAATTGGAATTCCAACTTGAGTACTACTCCCTCCGTCTAGGTGAGTAAGTCACCTTATGAAAATCAGATATTCCCATAACACTTAGGCGCAATGTATCAAATTCCGTTCTCATTCCCCTCACTGCCTCATTCATCAGGGAGCAATTTTTTTGGCTGAACCACGCGAGGGAGGAATTTAATGCGGGAGAGAATGAGCGACCTATGCATGTAGAGAAGGAACATGTTGATTAGGGGAGGGATTGACCCCAGTTTGCATGCACGTCAATGGGCCTGTATGGGTTGGCTGAAACGGCAGCCCTATTAATTAGGGATTCATTGCTAATCTTTGTTTGGTTTAGGAGGAAAAAATTGGCGCGGTGATTGGACGAATTTTCGGTCTGATTCTTTGGCACCTTCCAATCCGCAGCCACCTAGATCGCGCTGCTCCACCTTAGGTGACTTACACACCTAGACGGAGGGAGTACTACTAGTAGGAGTACTAGGGGCCAGTTCTTTTAGGCTTCTAGATTACTAATCCCATAACTACTATTACCTCCGTCCTGGTTTATTGCTCCCCATTGTAATCTGTGTCAAATTTTGATCATAAATTTAACTAATGAAATGTTAGTGCATGCCACATGCACTAACATTTTATCAGTTAAATCTTTGGTCAAAATTTAGCACACATTACAATGGTGAGGAATAAACCAAGACGGAGGTACTACTAGTAGTACTAATTTAGAAGCCCAAATAAATGCGTGAGGTGCCTTAATGTTACTCTCCACTGTGACTAGTCTTATGGGAAAAGCTGGGGAAGCCGCCAAAAGAACTAGCCCTAGGAGTAATAGCTAGGGATACTAGGAGTAGTAGCTAGGGATCGAGTGTGCGAGATGAACCGGAGAAAGTAAATGCAGAGAGATGAAATGCAAACAATACGGAGAGATGTGATGGTTGCTTGTCTGTTTATTTAACCAGGCCACTTATTACTGGGAGTGGTTGGGTTTTGTGATATTACGGCTTTACTGCCGCGCCACGAGCGGGGTGAGACTCCCGTGCAGCGTCGCCCTCTACACTAGTACTACTACATCGGTCGTGGTTTATCCCCCATTGAATTTGACTGAAGATTTAAATGACAAAATGTTAGTGCATGTCAACAAAAACAATATCGTTGGATTCGTACTTGAACATAGTTTTCAATGATATAATTTTAGGTGACATGCATCATCATTTATCGTACTATATATAATGTTACTTTAATTTCTGGTCGTACTAATCTATAGTAAGGTGCCCGTGCGTTGCACGGAAGAGTGAAATGCATTGATCGGGGAGTTGTTTATTTTGACAAAGGATGTGGGATCATCTCATGTGTAACGGGTATCGATAGGTTTGTTCGGATATTATTTCATCTCTAGAGCTCACAAACATCCGGGTGAAATAGATAAAAAAGTATCTTTTGCAAACAAAAGCGTTCAACTGTTCAACCTGCATCCAAAACTTGTGAAGAAATAACTCTTATTGTGCTTTGTAGGAAATGATCTTCAAGAATTAGTTTTTGAGTATCCATTGTTATACATGTTGGCTACAGATGACATGGCACCTTCTTATAGTTAACAGTTGGCTATACTAATTAAGTATTAACCATGCCCTTATACACCTAGACGGAGGGATTAAATCAGGATGACTTGAAGGGGGCACAGGATATGTAAGAAATGGTTGATCATAAGTCTTTCACCAGTACTGTAGTAAAAATTCATACATGGAAGATTCTAGACTAAACCATAAATGGATACACTTTTATTCATGTGCGATACTCCAATAGAGCAAGATCACACATGGAAGTCTCCACATGCTTAGACAGCGGATTACATTGAGCGAAGACTAATGATCAACATTTAACTTGATAATGCAGATGTCCAGGTGAACCTCCTTGGAATCCCCGTGCACATTGTTGGGGGTCAAATAATACCGTGCGTCTTCCATGTCCACGTCGGCGGGAAGGTCCCAGCTCAACAGAGTCCAAGTCAGCTTGATGTAGCCAGTGTCGCTGCCCACGTACCTCCAAGGGGTAGTAATAGTGAGCACGCACCCGTACATCGGCCTCGTGTCAGTGTCAGCGTCAGCGCCGTCGCCCCTGACGCACACTGCAGAGATGTGGCAGCGGCCTGCGCGGGCCTCGCCGATGCCCACGATCAAGAGGAAGACGCTGCCGTCCTCCTCCGAGACTAGCAGGCGGCGCTGATCCTCCAGCGACTCCGGCACGGTGAACGGGTAGCACGTCTCGTACTTGATGTTCTTGGCCAAGGGTCAGTAGTGATCTGCGAATTATAAAGACATCAGGCTAATTGCGTTCTTCAACCGCGGTCTCGCCTATCTGATAGGTCACTGCGGTAAGTGGATAAATCTGCACGTCCATCGCAAGATCGTACATCCTCCATGGTTTTCTGATGCCATTGAACACAAGGGCTTCATTTACGCTGTCGACTCCTTCTATGGATGGACGTATTGCTGGCCTACTCCAGTCATCGCTACAAACAACTGTTACAGGAGTATGTTACTTTCCTATGATATCATGATGGCTTGCTTATATTACGGTCAACATTTACTGAAAAAATATTCATGCTCATAACATGTTGTTCTTAAGATTGACTACATCAAGAGCCCTTTTTTATTTGACTCCAACTTTTTTTGAGGGTTATTTGACTCCAACTTGATATGATGTTGTAGGCCGCCTGGTGTCCCTACCCTTCCTAATCCCAGAACCTTTCAAAGAAAAGCGGCATGGCACTTGTAGGTGGTTCCTGGCTTGATCAGACGACGGCGAACAATCATTCGTTCGCACGTACCGGACGTGTTGTTTCGCGGAATACAATCACAGTCACTGCAAGGCCTTTGAGCAGGATCCCAGCTTCTCTGGGCCTTCAGGAATTTTTGATCGGAGGTTGGTAAGTAGCCTTGGTACACGCTCTCTGTTTGTTGGACTGAATTATCTGATTAACCAGGAGATAACCGACGGCAAGGATCATGATGGCAGCGCGGTTTCATTCATCAGGAAAAACTGTGTGTACACAGCGTACAATGCGTATCTCCATGCACCATACCTTGATATGTGCCGCCACGCTCTGCAGCCCAAAGTAGGAGAGAGGGTAGCAAGTATCAGACTTCGACCTGCTGGCTGGAGTTTCCCCCGTCAAGGACCCATCTGGTTCAAGCTGTCAGCCAATCTCCACATCTTAATAAATAGTAACGTCTAACTGAGCCAGTTAGTTAGATGCGTACACTTGTGTAGTAGGATCTTTATTTTGTTTGATGCATACACTTGTTCTTTTTTGGTAGCCCTTTTGAAATGATGGCTGATGTTTGGTTAGGAAGAGAGAGTTGCGTCTTCACTCTTCTAGCATGCTTACTGCTTCTGTTGCACCCCCAGCCCTGGTTGTTGCTACTGTTGTTTTCAATGTACAAGTAGTAGTATATTTCGTCTGTTGGTTGAATAAATGTGTTGTTAGAATGACAAACACAATGTTTTGGAAGTCGTTGCACGGTTCAATCCTTTAGTGCCCCGTACCGTACGTAGCGCATACTATTTTTCGTACGGAACACATTTTCCACTTGATGATAACATGTAGCCCACTGATGGAGGCCCAATAGAGAAGCCCATAATTAACTGGAAGGGAGGCTCTCACATGAATCCGGCCCACGTACATGCTCATGGTACCCTAAACATAAATAAGTAATTCAGAGGAGCAAGCTATAAACGGGGTTGTGCGGTCTCTGTGGCCCATCTAACAACATGACCAGCCCAGCAGTTTTTTCTTTGGGAAAATAGGTAGCCTAGTATTTCTTTTTGAAGAATACCCAAGCTAGGCCTATTTGTTTTCTCCGACTTACTAGGCTGCAAATCTTTCAAGACGAGGAGGGATGCATTCCGGCCTGGCTAAAGAGTATGGTCAGTGTGTGTTAAAATTCATATCAAAAGGGATTGAAAATTCCAAAAAAAAGATAGCAAATGGGATATTAGTTTCTTTTTTTGTTTTTGTTCTTCACTGATATCTTATACGCATTTCATTGGATTTAACATGACATAGTACTAATTTATTTTTAAATTTGTTTTAGTATGGCTACTAATTTTGCATTAAGAATATTTTGTTCCCCGGCAAAAATTTGCGAATTTTCAAAATTTCCCACATATTTAGTTATATTTTTTTAACCCTCGCACTGACCGGAAAATGGGCAGCAATTCTAAAAATGGAAAACGGGCTGCAATAAATTCCATATGAATTAAAAAATGAGTAAATAATATAAAAATAATAGCAAATGGGCTGTACACGCCATAGATTTCGAGGCTGACTTGTATACGCAAGGCTTTGTCAGTCAACACATGATTCTAGCAGCAGTGACTGTTGGATGTCCATCCAACGGCCGACGTGCTTCTTCAGTCTCTGATCTTCCTGCTCCAGCCGCCTAAACTAGCGCCGGGAGGACTGCCTGCTCTTGTGGCCCGCTGTAATGCCGCGCCGGCCCACCCTACTCCCTCTGCTGGCCTGGCTACACGCAATCAACTGCCTCCTTATTACGCGAAAAAATGATTCCTCCCACTGAGATCTAGGGCGCATTGGTTGGGAGGCTGACCTGTGGGCCAACTAATTTGACGCGTACGCAGGGCTTGTCAACTTAGTCAACAAACGATTCTAGCAGCAGTAGCCGTTGGATTTGAATCGAATGGTCCTGCTGCTTCTTCAATCGCTGCTCTTCTTGCACCAGCCGCCCAAACCAGCGCCGGTGAGACCGCCTACTCCTGCCTCCAGTGGCTGACTGTGCTGCCGTTGAGGCCTCATCGCCCCCTACTACTCTCACCACTAGCCAGGCCCTACGACGACGGCAGCCTCACACCGTAGCCGAACCAGTGAACCCTCGTACTCCTCTCCGCGTGGGCATCCACTGCCGCGTCTTCCCCGGCTCCGCGTCGTGCCCTCCCTAGGCCTCGTTGTCGTCCACCGCCTTGGTGCTCTCGGCGCGGCGTAGTCAATGTGGTCAACGACCGACTTCCACCGGAAGAGTACTTTACGTGGAGAGGCTGGCAGCTGGGTCCATGGCCATAGCCCAGTTTTTTGTGATTTGCCAAGTAAGTCGCTTTGTCACGCCTGTTGGGCTACAAATCTTTCAAGACGAGGAGAGCCTTCATTCGCCTGGCCGAGAAAATGCCCTATCAGTAATGAGAAATGGGTTGTACATTTTTAAAACACATCAAACCGGAAATTAGTTTCAAATTTCTTTTTTTCATTTCGAAATTTTAAATTGCATTGATTTTTATGCGTGAACAATTTGTTGGATTTTATATTGATATATATTTATTTTTCAAATCAGTTTGAACGTGACTCAAAATTTCGGGATTAAAAACAGTTTGGACCACACCGAAATATGCAAAATTTCGTATAATTTTTTAATCATGGCCACAATATGGGCTGTAATGCTAACAAAAAGAATATGTGCTCCAAAAAAATCTTAATAATTAGCAAATGGGTTGTATGATGTTTTCCACAGATTTGAGACTTTCCTAAATAAAAGGGTTGACACACAAGCAGTTACTGTTGGATGTCCATCCAACGGTCGTCATGCTTCTTCAATCTCTACTCTTCCTACTCTAGCCTCTCAAACAAGCGTCGCAGGGACTGCCTGCTCTGTCCTCCCCGCGGCCGGCTGTGCTGCCGTGCAGGCCTTACCGCCCCACCGTACTCCCATCGCTGGCCTAGTCATCCCTCTACTCACCCACACGGCCACACCTGCTATTATTCTTCGACAACAGCAGACGAACCAGTAAACCCTCGTACAGTCGTACTCCCCTCCGCGTGGGAAACAACTGCCGAGTCTTCCCTGCCTCCGTGTCGTTCCCTTCCTAGTCCTCGGCGTCGTCCACCGCCCTGGTGCTCTCGGCGCGGCGTGGTCAATCTGGTCAACGACCGACTTCCATCGGAAGAGTACTGTACGTGGAGAAGCTGACAGCTGGGTCGACGACAGCCGCAAGGAAGAGCCTCCTTATTACGCGGAAAATAATTATACCTCCACCTGAGAGCGGGGACCCACCGGACGGGCCACCATATTTAGCAAAAAACGTTTTCCCCCTGACTGCTGGGACCCACCAGACGGGCTACCGTATTTCGCAAAAAAATGTTCCCCCCGCTGTCAGCTCGGACCCATCGGAAGTGCCTCCTTATTAAGCAAAAAAAATGAATACCCCCCCTGCTAGCTGGGACCCAGTATAGTGGGAGGCTGACATGTGGGGCTACTAAGTTGACGGGGATGGAGGGCTTTGTCAACTTACTCAATATGCATGATTATAGCTCCATTGACCGTACGATGTCCATCCAACGGCCGTAGTGCTTCTTCAACCTCTGGTCTTCTTGCTCTAGCCACCCAAACCAGCGCCGGTCGTGCCTAATGCTCCTGCCTCCCGTGGCCAGCTGCGATGCCGCGGAGGCCTTGCCGTCCCCTACTATTCCCATCGCTGGCCAGGCCCTGCGGCGACGGCACCCTCACACCACAGCCGAACCAGTGAATCCTCGTACTCCTCTCCGCGCGAGCTTCCACTGCCGCGTCTTCCCCGGCTCTGCGTCGTCCCCTTCCTAGGCCTTGCCGTCGTCCACTGCCCTGGTACTCTCGGTGCGGCGTGGTCAACATGGTAAAGGAACGACTTCCACCGGAAGAGTACTGTACATGGAGAGGCTGACAGCTGGGTCCACGGCCGTGGTAAGGAAATTCCTCCTTCTTACGCGCAAAATAATTATTCCTCCACCTGACAGCGGGGACCCACCGTACGGGCCACCGTATTTCGCCAAAAAAATGTTTCCCCTTGATTGCTGGGACCCACCAGCTACATCTTCGCATGCAAGGAAGTGCGTCCGAAAAAAAACGATTCGCCCCCCTGACTGCTGGGACCCACCAGCTACATCTTCGCACGCAAGGAAGTGCGCCCGGGCAAAAAAATGATTCGCCCCCCTGACTGCTGGGACCCACCAGCTACATCTTCGCACGCAAGGAAGTGCCTGACAGTCGGGGCCCACCTGGTCGAAGCGTACGTAGCGTTGTCATCCTGGTCGCGAACGTGTACGTACATATTGGTCGATGTAGAGGCGCGCACGTGTCGTAGTAGAGGCACGCACGTAGCATGTACACGTACGTACAGCGACAAGTGTGCAAGAAAGAAAATGCGGACACGTACGTACATACGGGCAGGGTCTCGAACGCCTACTCGCGCATACGTACGACCAGGGTCGTGTACATGGCTGGGTCGGAACGGAGAAACAGCGTCGTCGTCGTGTTCATGGGGAGCCAACCGGCTGGGTCGGAACGAAATGCATCGTCGTGTTCATCGAGAGGGCTTGTATGGAACAGCCGATCGAAACGAGGCCTGGCGTACCATAGAACAGAGGAAACGGCATTGTGTTCGACCGACCACGTTCAAAACAGGATCCTGTTCATCGGGAGGGGTCTGGCGTACCGCAAAACGGAGGAAACGAACCTCCTACGGTCGAAACGGGGGTCCTGTTGATCGGGAGGGGTGTGGCATACCGCAAAATAGAGGAAACGGACTTGTGTTGGAGCGCTACGGTCGAAACGGGGGTCCTGTTCATCGAGAGGGGTGTGGCGTACCACAAAACGGGACTCCATGAGATATTGTTCATCACCACCGTCGACCCCCTCCAGCCTCCACGGGCTACAGTTCATCCACCGTTGACCTCCTCCAGCCTCCACCTGCGATGGTTCAGCCTCCACCGCGCGCTACTCCACCGCCTACTGTTCAACCAACCCTCTCCACCGGCTCCTGTTCAACCACCCCTCCACGAGCTATTGTTCATCCAGCCCTCCACTGTCTACTGTTCATGGAGCCCTCCACGGGGTGGTCCTATTCATGCAGCCCTCCACGGGGTCCTATTCATGCAGCCCAAGCCGGCTCGATCGAATGGGGTACTGTTCATGCAGAGGAAACACCACGGGGTCCTGTTCAGCCACCCCCATCGGGAACTGTTCATCCAAACCCCCCCCCCCAAGCAACGCTCACTGTTCATGCAGAGGCAGCATCGACCGGCTTCAGTTAGCAGCAGTAGCGAAGGAATTGCTCGATTGGGTTCAGTTAACAGCCATCGATCGATCGCTCGGGTTCAGTTAGAGCCCAATGCCTCGCTCGGGTTCAGTTAGAGCCCAACGCCTCGCACCCATGCGCGTGCGTGTATGAGAGAAACGCGCATCGCTCGGCCCCGACCACCCACCGTAACCTGGAACACCCCGATATTTTCCTCGCCCTCGCTTCTACCACGGTTTTTTCCGTCATGGACGGCCCAAAGAATGTCATGCAGCTGCGTCTCCGGCCCGCCCAGAACGAAAAGCCCATTTTCTGTCATGATTTTTTGTCATAGAAGTAGGACCCCACCACATATATGATGATACCGTGTTTTGTCACAATTATTGTCATAGAAGTGTCATAAGTATGACAAAAAAAGTTTCGTTTGGACCAAAATGTCACGGATGTGTCTTTTTTTGTAGTGTAGTGTTTTCTAGTTGGTGCTTTATAAGAGGAGATGGAGACTGAAAATAAAAAAAATTGCATAAGTAAAAGAACGGCCCTTTGTAGATGGAAGTAGGGATTTGTAGAGGTGCCAGTGCTCAAAGCTTAAATTGAGAGACAAAATTATTTTGGGAGGCATACTTTTCCCACCAACGAAAATGACTTGAGGTTCCCAACACTTTCCACGCTAGATATATCATTGGCGGTTCCCAAACATAAAATAAAGTTTATTCCTTTTCCACCAAACTTTCACAAGCCATGGCCAGCCGAATCCACGGTTGCCTTCCATACCAACACTTTCCAAGGAATTTATTATTTGACAACATAAAGTAAATTTGTTTTTCATTTCGGGATTGGGTAGAGTTAGGTATGATAGCACTGTTTGCTATCTAGTTAGTACACAATAGCTGATTTTCCATTGTGGTGACCCCTTGATCTATAAAAGGAGGACCGTGGCGACCGTAGAAAGGATTCAGACCATTGTAAACTCAAATGCGCGTAGCCGCTCTCGCCCCTAGGCTACCTTACCGGGATAGAGCATTGCTTCTCCAGTACGGTCCATTCCATCAATCCACCAAAGCAGGAGTAAGGTTTTACGCCTCACAGCGGCCAGAACATTGGTAAAAATAGCCCTTGTCATTGCTGCCGCGCTGCTCTGCGCCCTCTGCTCTTTGTGCAACACGCTCTTCCTCCATGCCAAACCACAAGGGGCCGAAGGCCCCATAGGTGGCCATGTTTTCCCACAACATCTTTGGCGCGCCAGGTAGGGGGAAGCGCTTACGCGAACCCGAGAGTGTACGCAGTGCGTCATTGTCATCATCATTTTGTTCATCAATGGCTTCATCATCCATCGCGCCCAAGAAGAAAACCGGTGCTGCATCTCACCCGTCCTCCTTGAAAGCCCCTCCGCACGCGGCAGCCGAGGCCGCGGTTGTGCACGGGGACGTGGGCGCCGTGGGGGACATGGCCGGCATGGGCGGTGTCGTCACCACCTTCCCTGCGGCCAAAGCAGGAGTAGGAGGCACCAGAGGAGGACAACATCAATGGAGTCCCAGCGGCCACGCTCCACAGAAGGGCAAAGCCGCAGCGACAATGCTCCCTGTAGGGTGAACCACGGCCCTCTAGCTGTCTCACTGCGGGTGCAGCCGTTGGGCAAGCGCCGCCCCTAGTACGAGCCGACTGAGCCGATGCGCCGAACGGAGTCGTCGATCCCCGAGTGCATTCTCCTCGTCACCATGCCACCTTGGCGAGTGGCTCACAACGGCGAGAGCACAACGTTGCCAATGCTGGCACCGTCAGAAGCCAGGCGACAGTACGGTCTACGTCATCATCCATGCCGAGCACTGCCTTGGAGGCCATGGCGCGGGCCCAACTCCTATTGAGATTTCCGCCGGCGGTCGATCAAATGGATGAGTGGAGAGCCACCATTCAGAGATTGATTAGTTTCACCGAGGGGGGAGGATCACAGTGAGAGGGCCCATCATGGCCTCAGCTAGCGTCATTAACGACCCAGGCTGCTGGCCGTACCGAGAGGGCCACACCTACGATGCAGTCCCCTCCAAGGCAGCCAGCACAGAGAGCATAGCCAGAGCCATGTGACCAAGCACCCGACGACGTATTGACGGCTTCATTTGACCTTAGAGCACGTCAAGACCAGTGGTGAGCCCTAGAGGATAGATGGGGGGGAGACGCACTCGTCACCATCGAGCGATGCCGCGGAACCCACCGCCAGTTTGATAGGCGCAATGGCCCCGATGTTGACGAGCCTGCACCCGGTGAGAGCGGGTACCTGCCTTTCAAGGTTGGGTGCCCCGCCTTCACCCGCGAGCTGTGGCAACTCCGTTGTCCATCTTCCCGCACGTTCAAGCCAGAGATACCTGAGAAGTATGATGGAAGGCTGAACCCGGCAGTATTCTTGAGCATCTACACCATCGTTGTTCAAGCCCGGGGGAAGAGACGAGAAGGTGTTCGCCAATTACTTCCCTTTGGACCTCAAGCCAAATGTGAGGTCTTGGCTGATGCACCTGCCGGAGAACTCCATCTCAACCTGGGCTGACCTATGCCATGAGTTTGTTGGAGCCTTCACGGGTGGGCTTCAAGAACCAGGGCGGCCCAGCGACTTGCATCTCCTTCCGCAGAAAGAAGGAGAGATTCTATGGAAGTATATACAAAGATTTAGTCGAGTGCACATGAACATTCCAGACACCCACCCGGCGAATGTGATAGCTGCGTTCCAGTCCAACGTGCACAATCGCACGATACGTTCCAAGATGAACGTGCGACTGCCTAAGACTGTGAATGAGCTATACACTCTGGTGGACAAGTGTGCTCGCATGGAGCAGGGGATGCGACTCCCCGGAGAGGAAGATGGCAACGTGGTCGACTCTGAGTACGATAACGCCACGAACCAGAAGAAGAATAACAAGAAACGTAACAAGAAGCGCAAGGATAAAGCGACCATGACCGTTGAAGTATCGAGCGCACCTAGTACTGGCAAGAAGGCCAAGACCGAGGCCCCTGGCAAGGAAGTTGTCGCGTGCATTGACTATCGGGAACCCGAGGCTGGTGAAAAAGCTGGGAAGGGTGATGGGCCGTATTGCAAGATCCATTGGACCAAAGGCCATAATCTCCAAGAGTGTCATAAGGTTGAGCAGCTCCTCAAGAAGTAGAGGGCTCAGTAGGAGAATTGTGATAAGGAGAAGGACCAGGATGGCATTGGCGGGAAGGGCCGTGGTGGCAGGGTGAGTTGCCCCGGTAAGGCACTTTAGTATCAAGGAAAACCCACCAGAGGCTCCAAGTAGAAGGATTGTGATGATGAGAGTGATGAAGGAGATGAAGAGGAAACAAGCGAGCACGAATTCTAGAAAGCCACTAATGCCCTATGCATTGGCGGGGGCGCATCTTTGCACTCCTCTCACCGCCAACTTAAATAGTGGGCATGTGAAGTTAATGCCATGGAACTAGAGGCAGATTCTTGGAAGCTCCTCAAGTGGTCCCGCACGCCCATCATCTTTGATGAAGAGGATCACCCTGATCGCAGTACAGCGGTAGGGTGCGTGCCATTGTTGGTCTCACCAACGACCCGCAACCTCAAGGTCACGAAGATGTTGGTTGACGGCGGGGCCGGGTTGAATCTGATCTCTCCAATGGTCATCAGCAAACTCCACATAGCAGATGAAGAGCTCAAGGTTACTGTTACATTCCAAGGGATCAACCCCGACAGGAGTCATCCTAAGGGAAAGATCACACTGCCGGTGACATTCGGAGGAGAGTTAAACTATCAGAATGAGAAGATCATTTTTGATTTGGTTGACCCCCCCCCCCTGCCGTGCAATGGAATCCTTGGTCGCCCAGCCCTGGCCAAATTCATGGCGGCATCCCACTATACCTACAACACCCTAAAGATGCCAGGACCTATGGGCGTTATCTCCATTCCATCAGATAAGAAAGACACAGTCATATGCGTGGACAAGATGTACCCGGAAGCAGTTGCGGAAGATGCCGCGGAGATCGCTGCTCCCGCCAAGGAAAGCAAGAAAAAGAAGAAAGCTAGCATGGATGCCAGTAAGGAGTCCGGGAAGCGTACCTCTCTGGAATACTGCGCCCGTTGATGACTTGCCGGAGAGCTCCAATAGTAAGACATCCATGGTTGCTGCACCACTGTGAAGAAGGTCCCGACAGGGCTGGCTGGCGCTGACGGTACATTTACCATCAGTGCCACCCTCGACGACAAATAGGAAAGCACGCTTGTTGCCTTCCTGCGGGTGAATGTCGATGTTTTGCATGGCAACCATCGGACAACCCCGGTGTTCCCATGGAGGTAATCGAGCACCAGTTTGTTGTTTGCCCACACGCCTGGCCCGTCAAGCAGAAGATTCGAAAGCAAGCATTGGAACGACAATATTTCATTGCCGAGGAGACCAAGAAACTTGAGGCAGCTGGTTTGGTTGGAGGAGTGTTGCATCCAACATGGTTTGCAAATCTAGTGGTGGTGTGCAAAGCTAATGGGAAATGGAGTCTTTGCATAAATTTCATAGATCTCAAAAAAGCATGCCCGAAGGACCCATTCCCCTTGCTGTGCATTGACCAAATTGTGGATTCCACGACCGTGTGTGACCTACTTTCCTTCCTGGATGCCTACTCTGGACACCACCAAATCTTCATGTCCAAAAAAGACGAAGAGACGACTGCGTTCATAATCCCATGTGGCACATACTTCTTTGTGCGGATGCCCTTCAGGTTGAAGAGCGCTGGATCCACTTTTGCAAGAGCAGTACAGATTGGAGTTGAGTCACAGCTGCACAGGAATGTTGAGGCTTACATGGATGATATAGTAGTCAAGACCAAGGACAGATTGGCTATCATTCAGGACTTGGAAGAAACCTTTGCAAATCTACGCAAGCTCAACTTGAAGTTAAACCCGGAGAAGTGTGTGTTTGGCGTCCCTTCCGGCAAGCTACTTGGGTTCTTGGTGTCCCATCAAGGGATAGAGGCCAACCCCGACAAGATCAAAGCTATCGAGCAGATTCAAGCACCCAAGGCAGTTAAGGACGTGAGGCGTTTGACTGGATGTGTTGCCGTGCTGAGCAGGTTCATTTCCATGTCCGTTGAGCGCGCCTTGCCGTGCTTCAAAATCTTGAAGAAGGCAGGGCCCATGGAGCGGACCCCGGAGGCAGACAACCTACCAATCCTCTGTTCCCACCTTAGTCGCTCCCAAACCACAAGAGTCGTTGTTGTTATACTTAGTGGAGCGCTGGTGGCACAGCGGGAGGTAGATGACGCGGCAGCCACCACCGCATCCCCCTATGGAAAGGAAAGTGAACCCATCCCGGCAAGATCAGAGGCACTACAAGGCAAGAAAGAGCAGGGCGGTGGAGGCAGCTCCATGATCGCGACATTGAAGAAAATGGTGCGACGCCCAGTGTACTTTGTCAGTTCCCTATTGTAGGGGGCTAGATCATGGTACTCTGGTGTGCAGATATTGATTTTTGGCCTCATCATGGCCTCAAGGAAACTACGCCACTACTTCCAAGCCCACGAGATCACGGTTGTCACCCGCTTCCCCTTACAACAAATATTTCGGAACCCTAAGGCCACTGGCAGAATCCTGGAGTGGGCTTTGGAATTATCCAGCTTTGGTTTGAACTTTGAAAGAACGTCAACTATTCAGAGCAGAGCACTAGCTGAGTTCATTGTAGAGTGGACACCTACCCCTGATAAAGAAGTATTAGAGATAGTCATCCCGGGCAAGGAAGCGCCCCAAGAATCGATCATGTACTTTCACAGTGCCTTCTCCCTACAGGGTGCAGGAGCTGGCGTGCTTCTCGTTGCTCCCACTGGGGAGCACGTCAAGTACGTCATCCAAATGCATTTCCCCCGGGAGAAGGCCACCAATAACACTGCAGAGTACGAAGGACTCCTTACCGGGCTCAGGATTGCCACAAAATTGGGAATCAAGAAGTTGATCATTCACGGAGATTTAAAACTTGTGGTGAGACAAGTGAACAAGGATTATCAGAGCCTGTTGATGGAGGCATACGTCAAGGAATTGAGAAAACTGGCAGAGCCCTTTGATGGATTGCAAACAGAGCATGTTCAGTGGAACGCGTCGGTGCTATACAAACCATTTTTAACCCCTTTCCGTGATGGCATTTGGAACCGTCGCCAAGTTAGTGTGGGAGATACATGGGGCATTATCACACAACCCAGCAATCGTTGGGGATAGGGTTCCTTGATGCATACAGTTGTGCCCATAGAACCATTTCCGATATCTCGAAAATCCCAAGCGCTTCATCCTTGTTCTCGTTTGTGCTCGCATTGCCATCGTAGTCGGAGTTTTGTGGTTTTACCTAAAACCAGGCAGATTCCAGGCACGGGAGTTTTCCAGGCACATACCAAACTGGCTCTACGTTTATGATGCCTGGCACATGACAAACAATTCATGATTATAAACCGTGTACGATTGATGAACCAGGGTTCTATACTTGTACTATTACAAATGGTAAAGAAAGAGGCGACAAACATTCTGGTTGCTGAACAAGGTGAAGCGGAATGGCCCTATTGTCCTCTCCTGGATGCAGAAGGCACGCACGACTCTAGTCCAACCCCTTCTGATGGTCGGCCGCCAATCATGTAGTTTGAGAGGTAATCTTGAGTAAATCGCTTCAGGGTCCACTGCAAAGGAAAAAAGATTCAGACATTGTCATCTAACACAACTCATTACGGGCAGTAAAAATAGGCCACAGGGTTCTTACTTACCATCCTGCAGTTCACTGTTGTCTTGCATAAAGTGTAAACAAATAGTTCGATTGACATCTTTTGATCCATTTTAATGACAATCTTTATCAGTTTCCTCACTTGATGCTAGTTCATGAATATCTCATTTCCCCATACGCAGAAATGGTCGAAGTGTGGATCTTTGGCAATGACATATTGAACATATAAAGCCTCAAGAAGTGCTAGGCAGGACCAAGCCCTCCACGTCGCCCCTAATTCGCTATGAATAGTATTGCTGCCACCACTTGTAAATTTTCTGCCCCGCCGAGGGCATTTTGGTCTTTTTATGTGCAGGGGTATAAATCGAAACTGCTCCCGTGGAAAAACCCTCACCGCCGCCTCCCGTCCCATCGCCGCCCCCTCCTCCTCCTCCCATCACCGTCCCCTCCTCCTCCGCCCCTCCCCCTCCCCCCACATCTGGTCCGCCCGGGGTGCGGAGGCGAGCTGCTGCACCCACTCCCCTCCTCCAACCCCCACCCCTCCTACAATGGCGCTCCCTCCCCAGCTCAAGCCCTAGGGAGTGCAAAGGGCTGCCAAGCACGGCCAACGGCGGTTGCCAGGACGTTCGCCCTAAGCAATTTCGACGTTTGAGTCAAGGTAAGAAGCCCTGTGGTGTTTCTCCTCCAACCTCAAGATTCCATCTTGCTCGTGCGCCTCCTCCCGCATCGATCTACCCCGCTAGATTATTCTCACCCCTTACACCCTCATGGCCCTTCGAGCAGTGGCTGCGCAAGAACGACAACGTTGCACGGGATCGAACCAGAGGGATGGCCAGATGTGATCTACCATGTCCATAGGATAATTTATACATGTGATTTGGGTAAGGGTCCGGGTGCTCTTCCACCAGATCGATTTTGTGCCTCCATTGCTTGCATTCTCTACTAATTTTTTCACGCTTGCCTCTTCTTCTTTTTTGTTTAATTTATAGGATCACCGGTGCTGATTTGCTTCCCCGTATTCTATTATGTGTTTGCTCACTGTGTTTGTTCCTAGGTGAGCCTCTCTCTTTTTCTCATGCTCTTGGCCTGCTCGATAAAATGCTTGTGTGGCTACAAGCTATTTTCTACCTTGGGTTAGATACCTTTTGGTTTTTTGAAAAACATGTGAATTTCTCCTGAGTGAAAAATGGAGGAGAAGTGGAGAGGAGAAATTACTTCGTATGTTTACACAACATGAAATTTCTAAAGTTAGTTTACAACTTGTTATCAAAATTTGGTTTTCTTGCAAAGTAAAAAAAATCAAGTAAATAATTTGCTTATTCGCTAAGGAAATTGGTATTCTGTTTGTTGGGTCCACCTAATCACTTTCTGGTGCATCCAGGTCGGCACTGTTGTTGTCACTGGGTAGAATGGCTGACTGGCCATAAGCAAGCTCGGAGCCCTCTGCGAGCAGGTAGCTGAATTTTCTGACCAAGGAGCTTTCTAAACCTGTAAAAAATCATTCTAACAGTTGCTAGCCGGTAAATATGTGGAACTGTTTTAGGTGAAGAAGCTTAATTTCTAGGGGTATGAGGTGATTATGTTCACCTCCGGCGCCGTTGGCATTGGGAGGCAGAGGCTCAAGTACCGAAAGCTCATTAACAGCCAGGTTGCAGAGAGTTTTTTCTCACAGCAGTTTACTGAGTGTCAATACATCTAGTTATCGTCACTGCTTGTGTGCTGATAATTCTCCTTGCTTGAAGTTTTGCCGATCTGCAGAACCCACAGTTGGACCTGGATGGGAAGGCCTGCGCTGCTGTCGGCCAGAGTGGCATCATGGCTGTCTACAATACACTGTTTAGCCAAGTGGGTTTGGTAACTGTTGTTCTTTATTTTTGTTGTTGTTGTTGTTGTTGTTGTTGCTGTTGTCGTTGTTGTTGTTGTTGTTGTTGTTGTTGTTGTTGTTGTTGTTGTTGTTGTTGTTGTTGTTGTTGTTATTGTTGTTGCTGCTGCTGCTGTTTATGTCCTTGCACTAGTAGATAAAGGGGGATCAGACCCGGTTCATTTGGGCCTTTAGCCCCGGTTCTGGAACCGGGGCAACAGGGTCGGTACTAATGCTCTGACCCTTTAGTCCCGGTTCAATCCAGAACCGGGGCAAAAGGGTGTCCACGTGGCCTGTGCACTGAGTCCAGGCAGGAGGGGCTTTAGTCCCGGTTGGTGGTACCAACCGGGACCAAAAGGCTTCCACGCGTCAGCATTTCTGTGGCTGTGGTTTTTGTTTTTTTTTGAAAGGGGAGGGGGGGTTTTAGGTTTTGGGGGGTTAATTTAGGTGTTTCATATATTGTGTTAGCTAGCTAATTAATAGAGAGAAGTGTTCTCTCTTATGTCCGTGCTTGGTCGACGCTACATACTACACATACGTATATAGAGAGGACTAGAGTCACGCTAGCTAGCTAGCTAGCTGCTAGCTACTAAGCAAACGAAGGAAACAGAAGATCGTATAATCAACATATATATATATATATATATATATGCATACAGAGAGAAGTAATATCGACCACCTCTCCTTCTCCGAGAGATTGGTCGAACAACAAGTTCTCGTATATCTATCCGACACTACCGGGCACATATATACAACAATTATCTCTTACAAAAATAATCTCCTAACACATGGATGCATGGTCCACATAGTATTCTCCGTCTTCAGCGATCACGTGTTCAAGGAAGAATGCCGCCAATTCCTCTTGAATTGCTCGCAGTCGATCTGGTGTTAGGAGTTCATCCCGCATCCGAAACATCTAATTTGAAGTAGGGGGTCAATACATGAAATGATGCTATAAATTTGTGAATATTATTGATTGCTTACGCACTTCAAATTGTTCATCAGTGTAGCCCCGCTCACAGGTCGTGTGGCGGATGGACTCGCAAATGTAGTATCCACAATAATCATTCCCGGGTTCCTGCCACAACCACTTTACAAGAAATAGAGGTCAATTAAACTGATAAGCAAGAATGCCAAATTGGTATTGATGAAACTAGCGCTTGAATCAAGATATAGGAGATGCGCGCGCGGAACATGCTACTATATAGTACTTACTTTCGGGTATCTAAATTGTAGCTTCTTCGGCAGTCCCGGAGCTTTTTTTGTGAATTTTTTCCAAGCCCTGCCAGACAAAGGAAACAATTAGTTGATATCAGAAATGAAGTTGCTGATATATATGCATGGTGGATAATATTGATCGATTTAACTTACCTGACTAGCATTTGAGTCATGTCCGCATACTCCTCGGGATCTTTACGTTTAGAGTCGAAGACAGTTACTATTCCCTTCTCAAGCTTAATCTCTAAGAGAATATAGTGGAAGCTGCGCACGAATGCATGAGATCATCAATTACATCACTATAAACTTGACTGATATATAAGGGAAACCAAATATGCACAAGACATTAACACTCACTTGAAGTTGTAAGGAAAGAGTATTATATCTTTGTTTTCATTTACCACCAACGATCGTAGCAAGTTGGTCTCGGTATCGCCGGGACGCAATTTAACCTCAGTTGCATTTATGAGGTATGTGTTAATAAACCCAATATCACCTACTTGTCTTTTCTTCAATTCGACGATCTTCAATCTGCATAATATAGTGAGGATAATTATAAATACATGCAATGAAGATCAGCTATATAGAGAGACTTAATGACAGAAGTAGTACTACTTACAGACAGTAGCAGGTGATCGTTGTTTTATCGAGGGCCAATTGATTGAAAAATTGATAGAACTCCTCAAATGGAACAGGCAACAGCTCAATTCCAACGAGGTCATGCTCCGGTTTAACTCTCAAATACAAGTTATTCCTCCCCCCAGACTCTCTGCAGATTTTCATGTACCAATCATGCAATCTTCGCATATTCGTTGATAGAGATCTTTCATTTTTGACGAGAGGCTTTTTGTACTCGTATCTTTCTATCTGCACGTCCATGAAATCATAGTGTACATCGTCGGACGCGTAATCTGCAAGATTGGTATAACCGGGCACCATCCTCGGATCATTAGCGACCATGTCACTAGACACCTTGAGCGGGGGGCACGATTGGTTCGCTTGTTCGCCGAGCTGGGCAATTTGTTTCCCAGCTCGCCCTTCTGCTAACCTCTGATCACTTTTTGTACTTCCGGACCGCTTGGCATCTTGAAATGTCTTTTGAATAATGCGGTCATAGTTGCCCTTCGGCTTACTTTTTGCTGGTTGCTTCAGGGCAGCAAGAGTGCGCTTTGCTTTCACCGCATCTATCTTCTCCTCTGGAGGTGGATGTCTCTGTGCTTTCAACCCTTCAAAAAAGTCCTTCACTTCGCCTTCAGCGATCTTCGTGTTTTCCTCGTCGGACCTCTCGTACGGTAACTTCTCTAGAGGCGTGAGAGAAGGACCGAATCTGCATCGCCTCCCGCCTCTGGCTGTACTGGTAGACGTCGCCGGACCAGACGAAGCGGCTGTCTTTTTTACTTGCTTAGGCGCCGGAGCAGGAGCAGCCGGAGCGGCGGCAGGTCTCTTCCGCCCTTGCTGATTAGGCGAAGGAGGAGCTGGCTGTCTGCTCGGGCGCGCCGGCGGCGAAGGAGGCGGAGTGCCGCCACGCGCCGGCGGCGAAGGAGGCGGTGTGCCGCCACGCGCCGGAGAAGGAGCCGGAGGGCCCTGATGGTCACTCGCCGGAGAAGGAGCCGGAGTGCCCTGATGGTCACTCGCCGGAGGAGGAGGCGGTGGAGGAGGCGGAGTGCCCTGACTCGTCGGAGGAGGAGGAGGAGGCGGAGGCGTCCAGTTCAGAATGTTGATTAGGTCCTTCCGCCATAGGCATGGAGTCTTCAGTGAAGAACCCAGCCGAGTCTCCCCTTCACCGGTAGGGTGGTCAAGCTGGAGCTCCTCAAATCCCTCCGTTATTTCGTCGACCATCACCCTAGCATATCCTTCTGGAATCGGCCGGCAGTGAAAAGTGTCGTCTGGTCCAGAAGGATAAACAGAGCCAGCAGCCGCCTTGACCTTCAGATTCATCCACTGTGCCATAAGGTGGCAATTTTGTGCCTGCGTGATAGCATCCACAGGATTCCTGGCAGTAGCCATCAAGGCAAGCTCTGGCTGAAGCAGCTCGGTGGAAGCCACGCTGCTTCTCCGCTGAGATGGCGGGGTAGCTTCGGGGGAAGCTTCGGCAATTCTTTTCTCCCGATCTGCTTCCCGTTCCTCTATCGTTTGTATTCTGGCCCGCAGCGCCTGGATTTCGGTCATCTCCATTTTCTTCCTCCTGTCGTGGCATTTGTAGCCTCCTGCGTCCGGAAACCCAGCACGCCACGGAAGGGAGCCTGGCGTGCCTCGTGTCCGTCCAGGGTGCTCAGGATTCCCGAGGGCCATTGTCAGCTCGTCGTTCTCTCTGTCGGGGATGAACGTCCCTGCAAGCGCTGCTTTGATATACTGCCGCATCTTCCTGAGTGGTGTTTCCAATTGCTTGTCCGTCCAAATGCACCACCCTGTTACAGGGTCCAAGGTTCCGCCAGCCCCGAAGAACCAAGTCCGGCAACGTTCTGGCCAGTGCATTGTCTCTGGTTCGATCCCTTTCTGAAGCAGATCATTCTCAGCCTTGGCCCACTTAGGCCGGGCTACGAGGTAGCCGCCCGACCCCGTGCGATGGTGATGCATCTTCTTTGCAGCATTTATCCGGTTTGTCTCCGACATCTTCTGACTCTTTTCCGACTTCTTATGGGCCACAAATGCGGGCCAGTCATCTTTGATCTTCTCATATATGCCCACGAATTCTGGAGTCGTTTTCTCTCTGACAAACGTATTCAGTTTTTTCTTCCATGCCCTGAATTGGTCTGCCATCTTCGAAAGTGCATAAGACTTGATTAAGTCCTCTTTAACTGGCTTCGCCGGATCAACCTCTCGCGGTAGGACGAAGTTTGACTTCAGCTCAGTCCAAAGATCTTCTTTCTGCATATCTGTGACATAAGTCACCTGAGCGTCGTTTGCAGCCGGCTTTAACCATTGATGGATGCTGATCGGGATCTTGTCCCTAACCAGAACACCGCACTGATTAACAAATGCGTTCTTTGTGCGGATGGGTGCAATCGGCTCGCCGGAGCGCGAGATTTCTGAGATCTCAAACTTTTCATCCGGCCTCAACTTTTTCTTCGCTCCTCGTCTCTTTACCGAAGATTTGCTCGATCCGGAGGGCTAGAAAAGGAACAAAGACGAGAGTTAATGAATGAATCAATTAACTAGTCAGCACATGCTTAACTAACATATATACCTCCTGGCCGGACTCGGTTCGGTCACCGGAGCCAGCATCACGGTCTCCTTCTTGCACCGGCATTGGGTCACCGGAGCCGTCCTCACGGTCTACTTCTTCCATGTGCATTGGGTCACCGAATTCATCAATATCATAGCCTAGATCTTCCAGCCGCAGCTCTTGTTCGACCTGCTCATCGGTGTCGTTGAGATACGACCTGACGGCATTTTGTCCGTCTGCGATTATGTCCATCAACATCGCTTCTTCTGCTAGGTCTCGGGTGTTGTCGTCCATTGTTTCTACAAATATTTACAACATGCCAATTATTATTCAAACATGACAGATGGATATATTAATGGCAAACGTAGAACTAGCTTCAACCCTCGACTGCTCGGCGATCCACAAACCCTAGACCCCCTCATGTCACATTTTGTATAGCTATAGTGTCAAAGGATTCAACAAAACCAATACTTCATCATTAGTTGATTTGGAACGAAGTCCCAGATAAGATAATCCGTAACAAAAGACGGATTATCCTATCAGGAACTCCGTTCCAGAACATCTTTGCATAACTTCGTACCAACATGCCCCGGTTACTTCTGGCAAATGATGAAGTCATGGAATTTTTCAATACTTTGACACTAGCTAGGCAACCTCTCTCGACCCCTCGACCCCCGACTGCTCGGCGATCCACAAACCCTAGACCCCCTCATGTCACATTTTGTCGAGTGTCAAAGGATTCAACAAAACCAATACTTCATCATTAGGCGAAAGTAACAGTAGCATGATGGTACGAAGCTCTCCAAAGTTGTTTTGGAACGAAGTCCCAGATAAGATAATCCGTAACAAAAGACGGATTATCCTATCAGGAACTCCGTTCCAAAACATCTTTGCATAACTTCGTACCAAAATGCCCCGGTTACTTCTGGCAAATGATGAAGTCATGGAATTTTTCAATACTTTGACACTAGCTAGGCAACCTCTCTCGACCCCTGGACCCCCGACTGCTCGGCGATCCACAAACCCTAGACCCCCTCATGTCACATTTTGTCTAGCTAGTGTCAAAGGATTCAACAAAACCAATACTTCATCATTAGGCGAAAGTAACAGTAGCATGATGGTACGAAGCTCTCCAAAGTTGTTTTGGAACGAAGTCCCAGATAAGATAATCCGTAACAAAAGACGGATTATCCTAGCTATCAGGAACTCCGTTCCAAAACATCTTTGCATAACTTTGTACCAAAATGCCCCGGTTACTTCTGGCAAATGATGAAGTCATGGAATTCTTCAATACTTTGACACTAGCTAGGCAACCTCTCTCGACCCCTCGACCCCCGACTTCTCGGCGATCCACAACCCTAGACCCCCTCATGTCACATTTTGTCGAGTGTCAAAGGATTCAACAAAACCAATACTTCATCATTAGGCGAAAGTAACAGTAGCATGATGGTACGAAGCTCTCCAAAGTTATTTTGGAATGGAGTCCCCGATAGGATAATTCGTAACAAAAGACGGATTATTCTATCAGGAACTCCGTTCCAAAATATCTTTGCATAACTTTGTACCAAAATGCCCCGGTTACTTCTGGCAAATGATGAAGTCATGGAATTCTTCAATACTTTGACCCCCGACTGCTCGGCGATCCACAACCCTAGACCCCCGACTGCTAGGCAACCTCTCGACCCCTCGCCCTTCGGCCTCTCGGTCCCTCGACGACCCTCGACCCCTCGACCTTCGGCCTCTCGGTCCCTCGACGACCCTCGACACCGCCCCCCCCCCTAATGTCGAAGTTATCGGGGAGGGTGTATATCGACATAGACATATCCGATAAAAAAAGAGGAAGAAGAAGAAAAAAGGAACCGCTAGAGGAGAAGATCGAAGAAAAAAAAAGAAAAAAAAAGGAGAAGAAGAAAGGAATAGAGGAGAAGAATTTTCTCCTCTATTCCTTTCTTCTTCTCCTCTTTTTTTCTTTTTTTTCTTCTTCTTATTTATTTCTCCTCTTCTTCCTCTCCTCTTCTTCTTTCTTTCCTCTTTCTTATTTTCTTCTTTCCTATCCTTCTTTTTCTAAATTTGTAACTTTTGCATATATAAAAAATTCTATATATATTTAGCATATATAAACAAAAAACTATATAGCCACATACACATATATATACATCACATATACACACATCACATATATACAGCAACTTCCTAAGAAAAAATATATTTATATACACATAAATATATATTTAACATATATATTTAGCAAATTCCTAAGAAAAAAAAGATATACACATACATATAAATACAGCAACTATATACAGCAACTATATATATTGCAATTTCCTAAGAAAATTCCTAAGAAAAAAAAATATACACATATATACATATATATACACAGCAACTATATATATATATACAGCAATATATATTAAACATATAAAAAAAAGGGAGCCGGCCCTCACATCGGCAGGGCTGGGCGGCGCGACGGCGGCGGGGCGGGGCGGCGACGAGGCGGCGTCGGGACGCGGCGGCGCGACGGCGGCGGGGCGGGGCGCGCGGCGGCGCGGGGCGACGGGCCGGCCGGGGGGCGCGGCGACGTCGCGGGGCGGGGCGACGGCGCGGGGCGCGGCGACGGCGCGGGGCGGAGCGACGAGGCGGCGTCGGGGGCGACGGCGACGGGGCGACGGGGGCGACGGCGACGGCGACGGGGACGGAGCAGATCGAGGGCGGCGTCGGGGCTGGGAAGAAGGAGAAACTGAACGAAATTTTCGCAAGTGTAGCTTATATAGGAGGAATATTAGTCCCGGTTCTTGGCACAAACCGGGACTAATAGCCCCCTTTAGTCCCGGTTGCTGCCACCAACCGGGACTAAAGGTCCCTTTTCAGCAGCCCAAAGGGCGGGAAGGAGGCGCCTTTAGTCCCGGTTGGTGGCAGCAACCGGGACTAATGCCACCCTTTAGTCCCGGTTGGTGGCAGCAACCGGGACTAAAGGCCTTGCCGCGGTGCGGTGGGAAGTTTAGTCACACCTCGCTAGTTGAGGGAGAGCAGCACCAGTTTATAAGCCCCGCTGCCTCTCTCCTCTCGAACTCCTCTAAACTGCAGGCCTAAGGGCCTAAACTATCACTGCTTTGCCTGTGGACTTGCTGGGCTTTCTACGGGCCTGAATCCTGGCCCATGGTTGGGTTTCTAGTCGTATTCAGGCCGTTTGGGCCCAGCAGGTGGCATATTTTTTCTTTTTTTCTTTGTTGCATTATTTTTTAGTTTTGTTTCTACTTTCAACAAAATACTTACTGTTGCTATTTTTATTTATTTGTTTTCTTTGTTTCTTTATTTATTTGATTTTGTTTCTACTTACAAAAAAATATTTATTGTTGCTATTTTTTTTCAAGTTTTTTTGTTTTGTTTTCTGCATTATTTATTTTCTTTTGTAAAACCAATTACGAACTTTCTGTTAGTGCAAGTAGTATTCAAATTTGAATAGTTTAAATTTGAAATTATTTGTTTTCTTTGTTGCTTTATTTATTTTATTTTGTTTCTTTTCAGCAGCCCAAAGGGCGGGAAGGAGGGGCCTTTAGTCCCGGTTGGTGGCAGCAACCGGGACTAAAGGGGGACATTAGTCCCGGTTGGTGGCAGCAACCGGGACCAAAGGCCCTGAGCTGGCGCGGGTGCGGTGGGATGTTTAGTCCCACCTCGCTAGCTGAGGGAGCTCGAGAGTGGTTTATAAGGGCTGCTGCTCCCACCCTCTCGAGCTCCTCTCAAATGCAGGCTTCTGGGCCTAACTCTGCGCGCTGCCCTGTGAGCTTGCTGGGCCTTATATTACAGGTGGATCCTGTGCTATAGGCCTTGCAGGCTCACTGGGCAGCGCCCAATTTTTTTTTTCCTTTTTTGCTTTATTTATTTCTAAGTTGTTTTTTGCTGCATTTAGAGTTGCTTTATTTATTTTATTTTCTTTGTTTATTTCTAAGTTGTTTTTTGCTGTATTTAGAGTTGCTTTATTTATTTTACTTCCTTTATTTATTTTCTTTGTTGCTTTATTTATTTTATTTTGTTTATACTTAATTACAACAAAATACTTATTGTTGCTATTTATTTCTAAGTTGTTTTTTGCTGTATTTAGAGTTGCTTTATTTATTTTATTTTCTTTGTTTATTTCTAAGTTGTTTTTTGCTGTATTTATAGTTGCTTTATTTATTTTACTTTCTTTATTTATTTTCTTTGTTGCTTTATTTATTTTATTTTGTTTATACTTACAACAAAATACTTATTGTTGCTATTTATTTTTCAAGTTTGTTTTGTTTTGTTTTGTTTTGTTAGTGCAAGTAGTATTGAAATTTGAATAGTACAAACGGACAATGGTATCATACTCGTTTGTTACAAAGTTGGCATGGTATCATCATAATAGTTGCGGAAATAACTCTTCACTTTTTCTTCGCTTGTGTCATTTGCTTATTGCGCCGTAACCATGGATAATCTTCATCGTTTATCAGGATGCTTGGGTCAGCCTTGACTTTGAAGGGAGGAATTTTATGAAACTTTTCATAATCTTCAGACATGTCTGTCTTGCCCTCCACTCCCAGGATGTCCCTTTTTCCTGAAAGAACTATGTGGCGCTTTGGCTCATCGTATGATGTATTCGCTTCCTTATCTTTTCTTTTTCTCGGTCTGGTAGACATGTCCTTCACATAGATAACCTGTGCCACATCATTGGCTAGGACGAACGGTTCGTCATTGTATCCAAGATTTTTCAGATCCACTGTTGTCATTCCGTACTGTGGGTCTACCTGTACCCCCCCTCCTGACAGATTGACCCATTTACACTTAAACAAAGGGACCTTAAAATCATGTCCGTAGTCAAGTTCCCATATGTCCACTATGTAACCATAATATGTGTCCTTTCCCCTATCGGTTGTTGCATCAAAGCGGACACCGCTGTTTTGGTTGGTGCTCTTTTGATCTTGGACAATCGTGTAAAATGTATTTCCATTTATCTCGTATCCTTTGTAAATCAATACAGTCGAAGATGGTCCCCTGGACAACAAGTACAACTCATCACAAACAGTGTTGTCACCTCTGAGACGTGTTTCCAACCAACTGCTGAAAGTCCTGATGTGTTCACGTGTAATCCAGTCGTCGCACTGCTCCGGGTGTTTGGAGCGCAGACTGTTCTTGTGTTCATCGACATACGGGGTCACCAATGTAGAGTTCTGTAGAACTGTGTAGTGTGCTTGAGACCAAGAATAACCGTCCCTGCATATTATTGAGTCCCTTCCAAGCGTGCCTTTTCCAGTCAGTCTGCCCTCGTACCGCGATTTAGGGAGACCTATCTTATTAAGGCCAGGAATGAAGTCAACACAAAACCCGATGACATCCTCTGTTTGATGGCCCATGGAGATGCTTCCTTCTGGTCTGGCGCGGTTACGGGCATATTTCTTTAGGACTCCCATGAACCTCTCAAAGGGGAACATATTGTGTAGAAATACGGAACATATTGTGTAGAACATACTCCAACGGCATAATGATACCAAGCCTCGGTATTAATGGCATATTTTCTAATCTTTTTAATCTTCAACCGCATTGCATCCATCTTGATCTTGTGATCATCGACGACATCCGCAACATGCAACTCCAATATCATCTTCTCGTCCACAATTTTTTTTATTTTTTCCTTCAAGAATTTGTTTTCTTCTTCAACTAAATTTAACCTCTCGACAATAGGTTCCATCTTGATCTTGTGATCATCGATAACTTCCGCAACATGCAACTCCAATTCCATCTTCTCCTCCTCCATTTTTTCCAATTTTTTCTTTAACGAAATGTTTTCCTCTTCAACTAAATTTAACCTCTCCACAAGAGGGTCGGTTGGAATTTCCGGTTCAACTACCTCCTAGACATAATAAAACATCTATGCATGTCAGGTTGGTCGGCATAACTATCATAAGCACTAAAACAAATAGTTATAAATTAAAGATAATATACCACATCCGAATCGTAGACCGGACGAGGGCCCACGTGGGCGGATATCAAAACCATCGCACTATATAATAACAAGCAATAATAAACGTAAGAAAATTAGACAAATATCTATCTAAAGCAATAATAAAAGTAAGAAAAGCATGGACATAACCAGAGGCTCACCACGGTGGTGCCGGTGACGAGATCGGCGGGGGCGATCGACGGCGGCGAAGACGGGGACGGGACGTGACGGACCGCTAAACCTAGACAAATCTCGGAGAAAATAGAGCTTCGAGAGGAGAAAAGCTTAACTAGTGTGGCTCGGGCATTCCACCGAACATGTTGTGTGCATAGGAGGTGAGCTAGAGCACCACTAACCCCTGTCCCCCTCGGCCAGAAAAAAAACAGAGCAGTGAGCTCTGCTCTTGAGTGAGGGGGTTTATATAGGCAACTCACTGGTCCCGGTTGGTGCTACAAACCGGGGCTAAAGGGGAGCCTTTGGTCCCGGTTCATAAAACAAACCGGGACTAATAGTGGTGGGCCAGGAGCAAGAGCCATTGGTCCCGGTTTTTAGCTCCAACCGGGACCAATAGGTCCAGACGAACCGGGACCAATGGCCCACGTGGCCCGGCCGGCCCCCTGGGCTAACGAACCGGGTCCAGTACCCCCATTGGTCCCGGTTCTAGATTGAACCGGGGCTAATGGGCTGGACCAATGCCTTGTTTTCTACTAGTGTTGGGTGCATGCTTAGGTCCCATGCAAGAAATGGGAATGAATTTCAAACACCAGGGCACTGTTGATTGCCGGCAAAATATTGAGATAACTGGTTTTTAAATTCTAGTAAATCCAGAACTCATATGAAAATCATGAAACTTGGCATGCTATCATGGACCGGCATCAACATGGCGTGGAATTTTTTTGTCCCATTTGGGGCAGGTTTGGGTATAAGCTTCTCACAAACCAGAGCTTCTCACAACAAGCCTGATGGTTTGGAAGGGAACGTGCCACCTTCTCACAAACCAGAGCTTCTCACAACAAGCCTGATGCTCCGTTGCCTCTTATTGATTTCAAAAAATTTCTAGTGTCAACATTGAACATGCAGCAGGAGTGTTCTGTTAAATTGTGGATTTTTTCGAGGTTCGTTTGGACATTTTTATACATTAATTGGGTTTTCTAGGCATTTTATGTGCATAATTCAAATTTGAACTACATGCACAAGCTCCACTGCATATAAATTAGTTGAAACAATCAAATATGTGTCCTTGGGGGCATGCGTAGGTCCCATGCAAGAAACGGGAATGAATTTCAAACACGGGGGCACTGTTGATTGCCGGAAAAATGTTGAGATACTTTGTTTTCAAATTCTAGTAAATCCAAAACTCATCTGAAATTCATGAAAATTGCCTTGCTATAATGGAATGGCACCCGACATGCTGTGGTATTTTCCGTGTCCCTTTTTGCAACTAAAATTCAGTAATTAATCATATATTTCATTCATAGATTAAGCAGTCGTTCTCACCAGGAAGCGAGAGAGCCTTTGACCGTCGCCCGCCTTGCTCCCAGTGGTCTGTATTAATGGCATGCCCAAGTGGCCGCACCCCTCCCATCCTCGCCGCACAGACAATCCTCTCTCTCTGCCAGCATCCTCGACGCCGCTCTTAGTCCTCAAAGCCGTCAGTGTATGATGAAGCCGCCTAAGCGCACCATCGGAGGGAGTAGTGACGCCAGGGCTGCTGAAGCACCGGAGCATGATGTGAATATGGAGACAGAGGTTTCCATCGCTGCCGACAATGTGGAGAACGAGGGTGCCAACAAGCAGAGGCGGGTCGAGCAAATACCGCAATCCAGTCCATTAGGCCTAGACTTCATTGACAACCTGCCCAATGACATGTTGACAGTCACCATATCCCTTCTCCCAATCAAATATGGGGCGAGGACAACCACCCTTTCCTAGCGGTGGCGCCCCTATGTCTCCTCACCCCTATCGACCTCCTCGACACCCATGAGCTCTGCCATGGCTATCACAAAAGCTTGGATGCGTCCTCCTAGATCCTTGGCAGTCACCTTGGTCCAATCAGGAGCCTTATCACGGAAAAGTTCCATTCCAATGGCAAGGGCCGAGCCAAGCTTAATGAGTGGTTCCGATCCCCCGCCATAGATCAGCTTGAGGAGCTCAGTTTTAATGATGAGCATATGCGCTCGCTGCCAACGTCCGTGCTCCACTTTGCACCCACGCTGTGCCTCGCCAAGTTCATGAACTGCCATCCCACCCCCGCCTCTTAATGATGCGCCCGCTCTTTTTCTACCACGACTGAAGCACCTCGAGCTCGTCACTGTTTGCATCCCAAAGGATGACACGTAGCGCCTGCTTAGTGGCTGTACTGCACTCGAGTTACTTCGTCTTCAGGCGTTGAATTGGTCGAGTACTTTCCACATCACCTCCAGGACTCTCCGGACTATTTATGTGTGTTGTTGGTGCTGCAATGAGAGATCACAAAAGGTGGGCCACAATATGGTCATTGAGGACACAACTTCACTTGACAGATTATTTGTAGTTCATCAACAAGGTCCAACAAGAATCAATGTCATTTCTGCGCCGAAATTGACAACGGTGGGCTACTCGTCTGTCAAATACTACTACTTTCAGGTACAACAGTCTCCTTATACCTCTCCTTCTTGATATCAACATTTTTCTAGTTTTGAAGATGTATGCTCGTTTGTCATCCAGCAAAGCTTCACCTAAATTCTAGGCACAGTGAAGGTCTTGGAAGTAGAATCTATTGGCCCCAACCTGGACCAAGTTGTCAGTTGCCTGAGATGCTTTCCGTACCTGAAGAAGCTGTATATCGAGGTGATGTTCCTTTCCTGTTAAATGTTAACCATAAGGGAGTTCAATTTTATGCACCTTTTCCCAAGTTTATAGTGATAATGTACTACAATTTCTGACGGAATTTTGAAGGATTTCAGGACATACACCCCACCCTATATTAGTTGCTTGATTTATATGGTTACAATCCATAAGCATTTCACCTTAGGATTCATAGTTACTAGTTTTCCTAGGGAATTTTTCATCCAATCCAACCTCTTGTGAAGAAGACTACATTTTTCTTGATGGTAATCAAATGCACATGTTAATAATGTTAGATCAAAGATGGTACGTTGGAGCATTTTACAAATCCTGCAAACCAAATAGGCGTGTTGTAGTGTTCAAAGCTGCATGCGGGCACTAACACGTTCTCTTCTTTTGCAGATAATAATAGGCCCAGAGGTGGATAATGTCTATAACGACAATCACATCGAATGCCTGGATCTGCATCTCTCAAATATTACTTTGAACTCCTACCGAGGGACCTTACCAGAGATTACACTCGCCAGGTTCTTTCTTGCCGGATCAAGGGTGCTAAGGGTACTGAGGTTAAACACATATTTAATTAGGAAAGATGAATGGTATGTTGATCAAAGCCGGTAGGTACTGCGGAGTGGAAGAGGCTCCAAAAAGCTACACTTCATATTGGAAGAGCATATGACAGAGTAATTAGAAGTCATTGTGTCAAACCCATACATGACTTGTCAGCAACTGAATCCTTTCCAGAAATGATGAGGTTTGCAATGTTTGAATTTAGGCATTATAACCTTTGAATTTGAACCTTGCAATATTTATGGTATTTGTTATATAATGTAATTGGATGTTTAATTTGGTATTGCAATCATGCCATGTTAGAAGTATATATATGTTGTTCTTCTGTACACAAAACATAGATGTTCTGCAGACAGAGCATATCACATCACACATGGACCGCACTAGTTAACCCGTTATCGATGAGTTCATCAATTGCAAACGGTTATATACCAGCGAGACTTTGCCCACAACAACACACATGGCTTATTCCATCACAAACAACTCGGATGGATCAATAGTATGCCACATATCGCACACGCAACTCTAATCGGATTCGTGCTTGATATCTCCGACATCGCTCGCAGAGTTTGTCTTACTTGCCACATATCACTGTGCCAACCTCTGCTCACGTCCCTCTGCAAGCTCTACTCGCCGTTAGGCACCGCGGCGTGCTCTGCTCGCAGCCGTCGGTGCGCTCGCTCGTGTCCGTCGGCGTGCTCGCTCGTGTCCGTCAGCGCGCTCGGCTTGTGGACAACTTTTCCTTGCGTGTTCAACTGTGCTATATGCATATATATGGTTGCTCGCCGTTGAGGCGACCGCAGAGCACTCTGCTCGCGTCCCTCCACGCACGCTCTGCCAGCAGTTGGGCCTGCGCACGATCACGTCGGGGGCCCATATGTATGCGGTTGCATCGCGTGCGTTGCCACACGATGCAGTTACATGTGGCACGGTGGAGTTGCGCGCTGCAAATTAGAATTGCCATCAGGGCGTGCCAATATTCCAGGGCGTCCAGCTTCGCCTTTAATTCTCGCAACCATTATAACCTTAGTATCTTCAACCTTTCTATCGCGCCCAACAACACAACAAGCACACTCACGACGACACATAGAGAGGGGATGTCTAGCGATGCTCCAATGGATTTCTGCCAGCATAAAGTGGAGACCCATGCGATGGAGACTGATCTCTCGGTGGTGTACACCATCGACCTGGACGTGGTGGATGACTACATCAACACCGTTGGGAAGTTGCTTGCTCGAGACAAGTACAAGGTGGTCGGCATCAACCTCCACTACACCGCCGGTCGTCCCAACATAGATCAGAAGGTTGTCGTCGCCCAGTTGTACGTGTGCCATCATGTCCTCATCGACCACTACTACATGGCCATAGAGCCTTCCGACCATTTTGCCAGGTTTGTCAATAGCACCGACTACAAGTTCGCTATGGTGGAAACCACCGATGATGTAAAAGCACTCAGGGTTACAGGCTTGGCCTTTAAGAACCTTGTCAAAATCAATGAGCGCCACAGGGTCTGGGGCAGCACGAAGAAGGACTCCTTGGTTGAACTCGCCTCGGCCATCTTCGACCCATACTACGTAAAGACGAAGCAGGATGCCAACAGTACATGTCTCGTACCCTGGCACAGGGCCTGGATGCAGCAACTAGATGAACCTCACCTCAGGTTCGAGACCAAGAGCATGTACACATGATACGAGATGCACAGGCGGATCGTTGACCTGAGGAAGTGCCTCGTTACCCAAATCGACGAGGCCGGATTGAGCGACAAGTAGAGCAAGCTTCACAAGAAGTAGATGATGATCAGATGATCGTTTATCCTAGTTAATCATGCATGTATTATATAGTTTACTTCGGTGTGTGGAAATGTCATGTGTGTAGTAGCCACCTATGTAATTATGCATGTAATAGTTTACTTTCGTGTGTGCAAATGCCATGGTTGTAGTAGCCACCTATGTAAGTGGATGTTTAATTTGGTTATGCAACCATGTCCTTATAAGTGTGTATATATATGTTGTTATTCTGTATGCAATCCCATCACACAACACACATGCCTTATTAGCAGCAATCGTCTCTGCTATTATCGGTCTTCGCACACATTTCTTATTTATACCTGCTTGCGGCGTATCACACACATCTTCTTATATTGAATAGTTAACGTTCTCTTGTCTCAACGCAAACAGTTCATCAGAGTGAACCGCATGCCGTATATGGCACACACCTTGAACTGGCTGACCATTTATTTTGTGTTGCCTTATCACAAAAAGTTCATTTGAGTGAACCGTATGTTGTATATCAAACACACCTTCATCTGGCTACCCGTTTCTTTTGTTCCTCCTCATCGTAAACAGTTAATTGAACTAAACCGTATGCTCTGCATGGCACACGCAACTATAATCTGAACCGTGTTTGATCCATCCGTCATCGCAAACGTTTTGCACCTTCTTGACGTTTTTTTACACTACTGTTTACGATTATTGCATCGCACATAGTTTCGGCGAAGGGTCTCTGATCGTAGTGTCGCATTAGTAGCATCCTGCATTAGTGGTGCCTCGTGAGGAAAACAGCGTAACTGATCATCTGTCAAAGTGCGCTATGTAAAACTCCCTGTGGAACCAGGGAATTTTGTTCTCCATCTGACTCAAGCTTCGATATCCCCGACAACAATGGGAGAAAGAGGAGGAAACTAAACTCCGGCAAGCCTCTCCCGACAGATTTTTCCGAAAACCCCGATAGAGAGCTTGGTGGGAACAACTCCCCCTTTGTTCGGTAAGCCGCACCCTCCCACCAATCTATGAACATCTACGGTTGAGGAGTGCGCTCCGGTGAATGAGGAGGTGCCACTTATCCTCGTTGCCGAGCCATAGGCTCCAAGTTGGGCACGACACATTGTCCATTTCCTCAAAACATGAGAATTTCCCAAAGAGCAAAAAGAAGCTTAAAGAGTAGCCTGGAGGGCCAATATGTATCAGTTCGTTGATGACACACTGTATAGAAGAAGGCACATCGGTGTGAAATTGAAGTGCATTTCCGGGAAGAAGGAAAGGAACTGCTTGTAGAGATACACAAGGGTACTACAGCTCCCACATTGGATCAAGGGCCTTGGTTGGGAAAGTTTTCTGGCAAGGATTCTACTCTCCCATAGCCCTCCAAGACGCAATCGAACTAGTCACCAAGTGTGAAGCCTGCTAGTTCCATTCGAAGAATATCCACCAGCCTGCCCAAGCTCTTCAAACGATCCCTTTGTCATGGCCGTTTTCGGTCTGGGGGCTAGATATCTTGGGCTCCTTCCCCCATGCTACTAGGGGCTTGGAATTCTTGTTCATCGCAATCAAGAAGTTTACAAAGTGGCCGAAAATAGAGCTCGTGAGAAAGGTGACCGCATGATGAGCTATCAAGTTCTTGAAAGGATTGGTGTGTCGCTTCGGAGTCCCTGCCCAAATCATCACTGACAATGGCACCTAATTCATGAGTTGCGCCTTCATGCAATAAGTTCATGCCCTCGGAAGCAAGATTTCATTCGCCTCCGTTGCTCAGCCAAGGAGCAACAGACAAGCTGAGAGGGAAAACGTTGAAGTTCTGCGAGGCCGCAAGACAAAAACATTCGATATACTGTAGAAGCGTGGCAGGCGATGGATCAACGAGCTGCCGTTGGTTCTTTGGTCCCTCCATATGACACCGAATCGAGCTACCGGGCAGACTCCCTTCTCCCTAGTCTATGTGGAAGAAGCAGTTATCCCCACAGAACTCATTTACGGGTCACCTCGAGTACTTTCCTTCGATGAAGTAGTGCAAGAACAGCACCGGTGTGACGATGATGTGCTACTTGAGGAGAACTGTCTCTGGGGTGCTACGTGTGCTGCACGCTACTAGCAAGCCCTATGTCGCTATCACAGCCGCATGGTTAATGCCCAGAGTTTTGAGGAAGGCAACCTTGTCCTTAGGCGCATTCAGTCTGCCATGGGTACAAACAAGTTGACGCCAAAGTGGGAAGGCCCTTACCGGGTAGTATGAGTCACCAGACCCGGCACAGTCCGTCTGGAGAACGGAGATGGCATTCAATTGGAAAACTCATGGAACATTAAGCATTTCCGTAAGTTCTACCCGTAAGGAGGGGCTATCGGTACAAGCTTTTCCTTAGTTGCATGTAACCATTTGTACAAAGCCAGGCGCAGACCCTGAGCAACAGAGAAATAAACAAAGCACTGGGGGCCCCCGAAGAAGATTGCATGCATGCATAAGCATATCATGAGCATGGCATGTTCATGTAGATAAGATCGCATATGTCATTGTTTTCATCTGCATTAAGCTACATGTTTCTTGTCGCGGACTTGATCTTGAAGATAATTAATGAAGACAAGCCTACATACGGTCCTCGGCAAGCCATATAGATAAGTTTTTTTTTCCATACGTATCCTGTAAAGAGAAACTTGTGCATATGAAAACCTCGTCGCCATTAAAGCATAGGTGCACCCATCCCTTGGCTCGAACGTTGCTTCGGTCAGGATGGTCGCAGTTACCTTTGGAGGAAAAGGATTGGTGGGGGGCTGGTCTCTCTTTATGGTTTAATTTCTGGCAGGCCTGGCCCCTGGCAACAAACTAAGGCTATTGGCAAGATAGCCAGCTGAGGAAAACTTGTTTACTTGAACGTATAGAGGCATCTCAACTCTACAAGGCTATTATACATGCACAAGTACCTAGCGAAGCTTGTATTTTTCATTAATATAATGTTAAGGAAGTACATATCTTACATAATACAAACATGGGTAAAGAAGCTTACATAATTAGACTAACGTTTGGCAAGCGCATACACATTTTAAAATGAAAAAATATAAGTGCCCCGTAATCTCCTTTTTTGTCCCTCCTTTCACAGGCACTACGGTGGGAGGTGAAGATGGCAAAAGGAGCGCCTGGGCGAAGGTGATGGTGAAGAGAGTGGTGAAAGCAGCCCCTTGATCACCGCCACTGGGGCCAGCAAGACGCGGCAGGGAGAACGAAGCCAGAAGCCACAAGGAGGCCTGCCGGGGTCCAGCTGGAGGACAGCTGCAGGAATCAGAGACACCACCCGCACCTCCCCATCCAACTCCCCCTTGCCGGAGGAAGGGCAGGTGCATGTGGTGGTGCCGGCGAATGACGGTGATGGTGCGGCTAGCAATTAGCCGGAGTCGGAGTCGTCGCCCTCCCCACAGACTTTGATGTCATCGCCATCACCGTCCTCCTTGTCGCTGTCACTCGAGGGCAATATTTCATCATCGGTCGAGCTCTCCACGCAACACCCTAAGTGAGCACCCGAGCGTCTGAAGACCTTGACAGACTGCAGGGCGTCTCCATTAACTTGAAATGGAGGACGTGCAGTGCCATCAAACTATGGACACGCGTGAAGGTTTTCCAACCACGCCGGGGGAGCATAATGTGAGGGGCTGGGAACTCAGTGTTCACCTGCATGCTACCATTACTGCAGCCCCTCAGGTGCAATCTTAGCATCGACAGTTGATCTACCTCCATCACCCTGGCAAAAGGGGTAGGGAGTCGAAGGCGACTCCGAGGGGGGCCGCACAGCTTGACGACAAATTCCAATGGCTGGTCCCCAACGTGGCCTTCCGGCGGCCCCGAAGCCGCCGGAGGAGGGTGGACCACGTCGCCACCGCGTCCTCCTCGATCCTGAGGGTGGCCTCGCCCTCTTCCTGCACCTCTGCCAGGGCCGTTGTATTCCGCCCCCATGTCATCGACTAGGGGAGGGAGACATTGTCGAGAAGAAGCTCTTGTCACCACCGCTGTGCGCCGGCACGCCCCCTTCCCCTCAGCATCTCAGAGGGAGGAAGGAGGCGAGTGAGGAGGAGAAGATGTGTATGAGTTATACCCTCACCTGCGTCCACTCTTTTGTAAGCAGTACGGGCTAGGGGCTAGCTCCTTGCCCGGGAGATCGCCGCCCCACTCCACCTATCGGGTTCCTCTACACTACTAATGGCGCGCAGAATCAAGACGACCCAACTGCACCAATCCACGACGCCTAGATTTCTGCCGTGGTGCTCCTTCTCACGTCTAGCGTTTCTACCGCCAACCGCTCACAATGCATGCTGCGCACGTGGCAGAAATGGCAGGGGAGATGTGGGACAAAACGGACAGTTACTATCCCATAAGCATCAAAGACGGACCACTAGCAGGTCGTGGCCCAAAAATCACCCAACGATGGCTTGCACGACAAAGCGCGAAGAGTGGAAACTACCCTCATTCAATCATAGATTAACAAAGAAGCAAGAAAAATATCAGAAACAAGCTAGCACCAAGACCGCTGCGTGTGTACCTGATGGAGCCTACCCCGATGATGCCCGACAGCACGTTCGGTCCAGGCTCGGGGGCTTCTGTCGATGCAACCAACCTTGGTGTATGTTGCCCAGACTATACACATGCACGTAAGCAAGGTTACAAAAACCAAGGCCACACCAAGAAGAAGAAGTTAGCCCTTTGAGAAATCAAGGGGCAGATCAAGAAGACCAAGTCAAGATAAAGAGCAAGAACTCACTAAGGAAACCGCCCCCTAGCCGGGCAGGCGAGCCCGACGAGGACGAGGTTGCCACGAAGACAAGTCCTAAGACTTTCCCAGCAGTCCTACCAGGGATGCGGAGACTGGGCTTACCCCACCAAGGCTCCACTGCTCCACCTCACAGCAACTCAAGTCACCAATCGGTGTGGTGTCAAGCCCTCAAGTGACTAAGTGTCCGTAGTTTGATACGTGGCAGCCACTTCCAAAGGAAATAACCTATAGATGACACCCGCCCAGTAATGTGTCATGCAGGCAGGCGAGAAGGTGGCGGATCGACCCGATAAGGCTTGCCGGGCTGCGCCACGATGTGACACTAAGTGACGCATTTAATGCACCTTGTCTTGTCTTCACAGTTAGGTATGATAGCACGGTTTGCTATCTAATCAGTACAAAATAACCGATTTGCCATTGTGGTGACCCCTTGATTTATGAAAGGAGGACCGTGGCGACCGTAGAAAGGATTCCAGCCATTGTACACTCAAACGCCCATAGTGGCTCTCGCCCCTAGGCTACCTTGCTGGGCTAGAGTGTTACGTCTCCACTATGGTCCACTCCATCAATCCACTAAAGCAGGAGTAGGGTTTTACGCCTCACGGCAGCCCGAACCTAGGCAAAAACTGCCCGTGTCATCGCTATCACGCTGCTCTGCGGCCTCCGCCCTTTGTGTAACGCGCTCTTCCCCCTTGCCGAACCACGAGGGGGCGACGACCCCATAGGTGGTCGTGTTTTCCCACGACATCTTTGGTGCGCCAGGTAGGGAGAAGGGCTTGTGCGAACACGAGAGTGCATGCAGCGCGTCATCGTCATCATTGTTTTATTCATCAATGGCTTCTTCATCCATGGCACCCAAGAGGAAACCTAGTGCTGCAGCTCACCCGTCCACCTCGAAAGCCCCTCCGCACGCAGCCACCGAGGCCACGGGGGCTGTGAGCGCGCATGGGGACATGGGTTCCGCGGGGTACATTGCCGGCGCGGGCGGCGTCGTGACCACCACCCCTGCGGCCGAAGCGGGAGCAGGAGGCACTAGAGGAGAACAACATCAATGGAGTCCCAGCGGCCACGCTCCACAGAATGCGGGTGGAGAGATTTTTCCGTCTCCGCCTCTCCACCCCCCGAAGGGCAAAACCGCAGTGACGACACTTGCTTTGGGGCGAACCACGACTCTCTGGCTGCCCACACCACGGGTGCAGCCACTAGGCACGCACCGCCCCTAGGACGAGCCCACTGAGCCGATACGCCGAATGGAGCCGTCGATCCCTGAGTGCATTCGCCTCGTCACCACGCCACCTTGGCGACCGGCTCACAACGGCGAGAGAACGGCGCTACCAAAGCTAACACCGTCAGAAGCCAGGCGACACTACGGTCTACGTCCTCATCCAGGCTGAGCACTGCCTGACAGGCCATGGTGCGGGCCCAACTACTGTAGAGATTTCCATCAGCGGCCGATCAGATGGATGAGTGGAGAGCCACCATTCAGAGTTTCATTCGTTTTTCTAATGCAGGAGGATCACAGCGACCAGGCTCGTCACGGCCTTCGCTGGTAGCCGCAACGACCCGAGTTGCTGGCCGTACTGAGGGGGCTACACCTACGGTGCAGTCCCCTTTGCGGCATCCAGCGCAGATACCATAGCCAGAGCCACGTGACCAAGCACCTGACGGAATATCAACGGCTTCATCTGACCCTCGAGCACGTCAAGGCCAGTGGTGGGCCCTAGAGGATAGACGGGGGGAGACGTGCGCATCACCATCGAGCGACACAGCGGAACCCACCGCCAATTTGATAGGCGCAATGGGCCCGACGTTGCTGAGCCCGCGCCCGATACCTACCTTTCGAGGGTGGGTGCCCCGCCTTCACCCGCGATGTTACAACAACCAAGGCCACGACAAGCAGAAGAGGTTAGCCCTTTGAGAATTCAAGGGGCAGATCAAGAAGACCAAGTCAAGATAAAAGAGCAAGAACTCACTAAGGAAAAACCTCCCTTGCCGGGTAGGCGAGCCCGGAGAGGACGAGGTTGCCCTGAAGACAAGTGCCAAGACTATCTCGACAGGCCTGGCGGGGACGCGAAGAGTGGGCTTACCCCACCAAAGTTCCACTGCTCCACCTCACAGCAACTCAAGTCACCAATCGGTGCGGTGTCAAGCCCTCAAGTGACTAAGTGGTCGTAGTTTGATATGTGGTAGCCACTTCCAAAGGAAATAACCTACAGATGACACCCGTCCAGCGACATGTCATGCAGGAAGGCGAGAAGGTGGCGGATCGGCCCGGTAAGGCTTGTTGGGCTACGCCACTATGTGACACTAAGAGGCGCATATAATGTGCCTTGTCCTGTCTGCAGATTTAGGTATGATAGCACTGTTTGCTATCTAGTCAGTTCACAATGACTGATTTTCCATTGTGGTGACCCCTTGATCTATAAAAGGAGGACTGTGGCATCCATAGAAAGGATACTGACCATTGTACACTCAAGCACGCGTAGTTTCTCTCGCCCCTAGGGTACCTTGCCGGGCTGGAGGGTTGCATCTCCACTACGGTCCACTCCATTAATCCAACAAAGCAGGAGTAGGGTTTTATGCCTCACGACGGCCCGAACCTGGGTAAAAACTGCCCGTGTCATCGTTTTCGCGCTGCTCTGCACGCTCCGCTCTTTGTGCAACATACTCTTCCCCCTTGCCGAACAACAAGGGGTCGACGGCCCCATAGGTGGTCGCATTTTCCCATGACAAGCTACTGCTATATCATTCATAATCTCTTGATATAAGTTAAACACGATAGCACTCACACTAGCATCTAGATCACATAAGCCATGGTAACAATAATCTCTATTTTAACAGAGACAACGGGCATGCCAACAACGGGTTCATTCTTATCTTTATTAACGGGCTTAGCAATTATAGAAGCTTCACCACACAAATAAATAGCATACCCATAAATATTATAGACCAAGAGATCTTTGACCATAGCAACATTAGGTTCACCTTCAATTTGTTCAGAGGGTCTAAGTGGTCTCATATTACTTTTGTTAGCCAAAGATGAAGCTTTAGCATGTTTCTTTATCCTAACAGGAAAAGGTGTTTTTTCAATATAAGAAGTTGGCACAACTGGATCAACATTGTAAATGACAATTTCATCATTAACAATAATGGGTTCCTCAATCTTTTCTTTAACATGGGGATGATATTTAAACCACTTCTCCTTAGGGAGGTCAATATGAGTAGGAAAATATTTGAAAAAAGGAAGCTACTATCTCAAAGTGATGTCCATATTTAGTGCTAAAGTTATGAAAAGCATCGCTATCGATGAAAGATTGAACACAATCAAACTCAAGAATTATATATGACTCTTTACCAATGTCGAGTCCCCAATTTTCAGAGTTTCATTTAATTCTTTCCAGAAGATCCCATCCGAATTCAATGGTTTTCTTCATAAAGGAACCAGTTGAAGAAGAATCGAGTATGGTTTCATCATTATGAGAATGCCCAGCATAAAAATTCTGTAAGATAATTTCTCTTGAGAGCTCATGATTGGGGCATGTGTACATCATGTACTTAAGCCTCCCCCAAGATTGAAGAAGTTATTTGATAGAAAGATAATTTGTAACGATCAAGTAATAGTAATGGTAACAAAGGTGCAGCAAGGTAGCCCAATCCTTTTTGTAGCAAAGTACAGGTCGGAATGGTCTCTTATGATAAGAAAAGCATTCTTGAGGACACACGTGAATATCATCTAGTCAACTTCATCATGTTATTTTGATTCACGTTCAATACTTTGATAATTTGATAATTTGATATGGACCGGTGCTTGGGTGTTGTTCTTACTTCAACAAGCCTCCCACTTATGATTACCCCATCTTGCAAGCATCTACAACTACGAAAGAAGAATTCAGATAAATCTAACCATGGCATGAAACATATGGATCCGAATCAGCCCCTTACGGAATAGCGCATAAACTATGGTTTAAGCTTCTGTCACTCTAGCAACCCATAATCTCGTAACTACTCCACAATGCATTACCTTAGGCCCAAAGATGGTGAAGTGTCATGTAGTTGACGTTCACATATGTTGTGGGGAAACACGATCACCTATGGGGACATTGGCCCCTTTGTGGTTCGGCATGGGGGAATCACGTTGCACAAAGAGCATAAGCCGTGGAACAGCGCGGCGACGGAGACATTTGCAATTTTTACCCAGGTTCGGGCCGCCGTGAGGTGTAAAACCCTACTCCTACTTTGGTGGGATTGATAGGAGGACCCAAAGAAAATGCAGCGCCCGTGCCCCGCAAGGAGGCCTTTAGGAGGGCAGCTACGCGCGTACAAGTATGGGAGGGTCCGAATATTTTGTTAGCTTTCTTCGTTCCTCCTTTTATAGTTTAAGGGGCATGCACAATGGCAAACAGTCACTGTTTGTTGATTAGATAACTAAGAGTGCTATCATACCTAACTCTGACAGTTAGGACAAAGTGCATTAAATGCACTGCTCGGTGTCATGCTGAGGAAGCAGCCCGACAAGCCCGCCGTGCCACTTAACCCTCACTTTGCTTATCTGCTGGACAAGCCTCTAGACGGGTGTCATTAGGAGGTAATTTTTCTTCCAGATGGCTGCCACATGCTTAGTGGAAGCCACTTAACCATGTGAGGGCTAGACACCGCACTGATGCCTGACATGCGTCACGATGCGTTGGAGCATGGTGTCTTGGCTGAGAAACCTGCCCTTCGACGTTCCTGGCAAGCTAGCCGGGGAAAAGTTGGACTTGCTGTTGGGGCGGTCTCGACCTGGCTAGGCTCTCCTGCCCAGCGAGGGAGGATTTCCCAAGATGAAACCTTGCTGTCTTGACTTGTCATGGTCTTCTTGATACGCTCCTTGATCTCTCAAAGAGTTGTTCTTCCGTCTTGGCCTTGCCACACACGTTGTTCTCGAGCGTGGAAGGCCATCACGCTTGTCTACGGTGCGGGCAACGAACGCAAATGTTCATTGCACCGACAGGAGCCCCCGGGCTTGGCGCAAATGTGTCGCTGGGTATCGTTGGGGTAGGCCCTAACAAGTACACATGCAAGCACTAGGGCCAAACCGCTGTGGGGCTTCTATCTTCCTTGATATTTTCCTTGCTTCTTCATTAACCTGTAATGGGGTTAGTTTCCGCTTTTCCCGCCCGTCTTGCGAGACGTCGTGTGACGTTTTTAAGCCACGACTCATTGGTTTCCCACGTCGCACACTCACGGGGTGGCAACTGCCGCTTTACTCATACACCGCTCCTGTCGTTGCTGCCACGTACACTGCATGCATTGCACAGGGTTGGTGGCGAAAACGTCGGGTGTGGGGATGAGTGCCATGGCAGAAAGCTAGGTGCCGCAGATAGGCGCAGGTGGGCGGTCTTGATTCCGTGCGCCATCAGCGACAAAGAGGGGCCAGATTGGCGGAGCGACCCAGTTGCCTCCTGGGTGAGGAGCCAGCCCCCGGCCCTGTCCGCCAATAAAAAGGGGAGTGGGTGAGGGGCTAAATCAGGCAAATCTTCTTCTTTCTTCTTACATCATTCTTCTGCCACCAATGGCGAGGTGAAGAGGGCATGGTAGCATTCCAGTGGAGGCGACGAGAGCGTCTTCTCGACAGCGCCTTCCTCCTCCAACTGGTGACGTAGGGGCGAAATCTAGTGCTCGTGGAAGAAGCGTAGGATGGGGCACGACCGTCGTGGCGTCCGGGCCAAGGAGGGCATGGTGGTGCCCTGATCGTGCTCCTCCGGTTGTTCTGGGTCCGCACGAAGGCCACGTCAGGGACCAACCGCTGGAGTTTGTCATCAACCTATGCGCCCCCCCGCGCAGCTGTGTTCAGCTTCCAACTCCATTCGGAAGGGTGATGGAGGTAGAACAGCGACCGAGATTGAGACTGCACATGAGAGGCTGTTGTAATGACAGCATGCAAGTGGACACAGAGTTCACTACCCCTGATGTGATGTTTCTCCGACACGGATGGAAAACTTTTGCTCGTGCCCATAGCTTGGCGATAGGGCACGTTCTTCACTTCAAGTTAATGGACGCCACCATGCTCTCCGTCAAGGTGTTCAGGCATTCGGCTGCTCGCTTAGGGTGCTGAGTGGAGAGCTCGACTAATGAGGAAAGACCTTCCTCGAGCGACAACGACTAGGAAGACACCGGTGGGGAGGATGACAGTAGTGAGTCTCCGGACGTCAAGCGCGAGGCCTACGACACGGACTCAAGCTGAACATCGGCCGCACCATCACCATCAGCTAGGCACCAGCTGCACCACCATCTGCACCTGGGTCTTCTTCCCCGGCAGAGCGATTTGTCGGGGAGTTGGGTGTGGATGTCTTCACCTCCTCCAATAGTCTTCCAACCGCGCCCCGGCAGGCTTTTCCATGGAATCCGGCTTCGTCTTCCCTTTTGGTGCCCATGCTGCTCTGGTCCTGGCGGTGGTTACAAGGGCATCACCTAGGCGCTCCTTCCATCCATCACCTTCGTCTGTGCCCTCCCGATCTTATCGGGCTGCATCCCTCTAGCCTTCACGTGGTCAGGCTGGTCTTCAGCCCAGGCACTTCTTTTTCCCTCTTCACCTCCCATTGTAGTACCTAGGAGGAGAGGGGCAAGAAAGGGATTACGGGGCATTTATCTTTTTTAGTCTAAAACATGTAGGCTTTAGCCAAACTTTAGTTTTAAACATGTAATCTCTTTCATCTATATTTGTACTCTGTATGGTTCGTACTTGCTTGTCTGTGTATTAATGAAAAAGAAAATGTTGTCGGGTACTTGTGCATGTATTATATCCATATAGAGGAGGGAGCCCTCTATACTTTCATGTAAGCAAGGTTCCCCGGCAAGCTTTCTTGCCGGTCTTTCCCATCGTTGGGGCAAGGCCAAGCCTGGCGGGCTTAAGAGTGAGGGAAGGAACGAGCCCCTCATCAAGCCCTTTTACTCCAAATGCTATGGTGGCCGCCTTGACCAAAGCGGACTTCCAGTCAAAAGGTGGGAGCACAAATGTTTCGAAGGTGACGAGGTTATCCCTATACACAAGTATCCTTCCTTACAGAAGCACGCTATGGATATCTTAAAGAGAACTTATCTGATTATCTATCGGGGATCGGCATGTCAGCTTGTTTTCACACCTCCTTTCGGGGATCTGGATCCACGGCAGGGGGGTCATGTATTTAGTACATAAGGAAACCATAGCAGCATATGACCCTCTCTACATGATCATGGCAACTTAAACTAATCATGCATGCAAGTTTTTTTTTCAGGGCACCAGCGCTTCATTATCTTTGCACAGGGTCTGCGCTTGGCTTTGTAAAAAGGGTTACATGCGCATCGGCAAGGCTTGTACAAAAGGGTGGCTGTCGGGGCTGAGCACAGAAACCACGCCTTACGCGTAGAACTTACGAAGATGCTCAATTTTCCATGAGTTTTGCACTTTGATGCCATCTTGGGTCTCCAGACGGACTGCGCCAGGCTGGTAACTCGTACTACCTGGTAAGGGCCTTCCCACTTCAGCGTCAACTTGTCGGAACCCTTGTCAGACTGAATCTGGCTAAGGACTAGGCCACCTTCCTCAAGGCTCTGGGGTTGAACAATGCAGCTTTGATAGCCGCGCAAGGCTTGTTGGTAGCGTGCATCACGCACAGTAGCCCGGAGACGATCCTCCTCGAGGAGCACGGCATCGTCATGCCGGTGCTACTCGTGCGCTACTACATCGTAGGCAAGTACTCGAGGTGACCCGTATATGAGTTCTTTAGGGATCATTGCTTTTGCCTCATAAACTAGGGAGAAGGGAGTCTGGTCGGTAGCTCAATTTGGTGTCGTACGGAGGGACCAAAGAACCACCGGCAGCTCATCGATCCAGCGTCTGCTACACTTTTGTAGCATTCGTCCTCTCAGCTTGTCCATTGCTCCGGGGACGGGCAATGGAGGCGAATGAGACCTTGCTTCTGAGGGCTTGAAAGTATTGCATGATGGCGCGGCTTGTGAAATGGGTGCCGTTGTCAGCGATCACCCTGGCGGGAACTCCAAATCGGCACACCAATCCCTTCAAGAACTTGATAGTTGACTGTGTGGTTACCTTCCTCACTGTTTCCATTTCTGGCCACTTTGTATACTTGTTGATAGCAACGTACAAGAATTCAAAGCCCCCGACCGAGCAAGGGAAGGGGCCCAAGATGCCAAGCCCCCAAACCGAGAAGAGATAGGACAAAGGAGTCGTCTGGAGAGCTTGGCTGGTTGATGAATGTTCTTGGAGTGGAACTGACAGGCTTCACATTCAGTGACTAGCTCGATCGCATCTTGGATGGCCATGGGCCAGTAGAAACCTTGCCGAAAAGCTCTTCCTACCAAGGCTCTTGATCCAACGTGACAGCCGCACACACCTTTGTGCATTTCTACCAAAAGTTCCTGCCCCTCTTCCCAGCAGATGCACCTTAATTTCACATTGTTGGGCCTCCTTCTGTATGAAGCTTGTACAATCTTTAATTTGTGTATTGAGTTGTGTTCTGATATCTACCCATGAGTCCCTGATCTTGGTCGTACACATTTGCGTGCATGATTAGTGTACGGTCAAATTGGGGGTGTCAGAGCTAGGCTTCAGCTTGAAGGTTGCCGAGATACATGATGTGTACATGGTGATAAGTGGTGAGAGCATGTGTGAAGAAGTATACCCCTGCAGGGTTAATGGTCTTTTCGAATAGCCGTGTCCTCAGATATGGACTACTTGGAAAGCTTACATTGTTCATAGACAAGTTGAAATGCATACTATAAAATGCGCAAGATTAGTGTGAGTGCTATGGATGGCCTTCTTGTAGCGAGACTGGAGTGGGTCCATAGTGGTGTATTGATGTGGTGAACATGTGGACTCATGTGCGCTTTCTCACCTCGAAGAAAATACTGGTAGTCGTATTTCAGGATAAACACTGAGTCAATGCTGGCTTGATGCAGTTAAACTCCACCATCCCCTTTGTTGATACTGATGCATAAGTAGTTAGTTCTGATGTAAGTCTTGTTGTGTACATTTGTACTAATGTTTGCTTAATTTTTTATGCAGAGGAGACTACAGTCTCACTAGTAGTTCCATGTGGGCCTTGAAGATTAGCTTGGGAATCGTAGATAGATGTCTGGTTCCTTTGGAGGGTCTTGTAGATAAATTGGACTTCTAGCCTTCTTTCTTTTAAGTTGTCTATGCTCAGACAGGATAAGCTTTCGCGTGTGCTTGATGCTTGTGCGACTCTGTATGTTTGGTCATGAGACCCATATTTGTAATATTATCACTACAAAAAAATACACTTCCGTGATGATACGTGTTTATCACAGTAGGTCACGTTTTCTGTCATGCATGTACATCCATGACAAATTTATGATAGAATCAAGATAGGCATACCTGCGATGTTGTAGAAGGGTTCCATGACATTACCAAAATTATCATCATGGCAGTGTCCACTTCCATGACGATAAATCGCGCATCACAGAAGTGCTTTCGTCAAGGGTGACCGACACGTGGCATCCACCGTAACGGAACGCCGTTAACAGCCCCGACCAATGGGGATTTTCCACATGTAAAATCATCATTGGCTGGGTGAAACACGTGTCGGCTCACCGTTGGGACAGATGTCATCCACTCATTGGACACAAAGTGCCTATGATACGTCGACACGTGGCATGGCCCAACAGAGGCCCATTCCTATGAAAAGGCCGCCCCGTTTGACTTGGCCAAAAGGTGGCGGGTCGGCCCATGGCAAGCCTGTTAACGGCCTGTTCGCATATAGCCCATTTACAGCCTGCTAACCGAGGGCCCGTTTACGGTCTATCCGAATTAGGCCTAGTAGCGTCATCTGGGTCGTCCAATATAATTCCAGCCTGTTTTAACTTTCGGCCCATGTATGGCCCATGACATCTTTTGGCCTATGATACGTCGACATGTGGCCCGGCCCAACAGAGGCCCGTATAGGTTCAAAAGGCCGGCCACAGTCAAAGGCACGTAGTACTTACTCAGGTACTAGTGGGCCAGCCCACTAATGACCTGCTTTATAAAGGCCCATTTACTACCAAAGCCAGATCTGGCCCGTTAATTGTTCGCCGAATATTTGGGCCCATTTACGGCCCGAAGCCGGATCTGGCCCGTTAATTGTTCGCCGAATATTTGGGCCCAATTACAGCTGAGTGACTTTCAGCCTATTAGAGGCCCGATGTAGACATGGGCCCATTTAAGCCCGGTGTGACTTTCGGCTAGGGAATGTCCCGTGCTGCCCATGGGCCATATATGGTCCGACAGGACATCGGGCCCACTAGCGGCCCGTGATAAAGGTAGCAACGTGACTTTGGGCCTCTTAAAGGCCCATGATATCAGTGGGCCAACTAAGGCCCAAGATATGTTTCGACCTGTTAACTGCCCGTGATATAACTGGGCCCAAAAAGGCCCCGTCTACATTTTAGCCTGTTGAAGGCCCGTCGACGACTAGTGAAAATTGAGGCCCAATATGCATTTCGGCCTGCTAAAGGCCCATGGTTTCATCTGGGCCGTAACAGGCCAGTACAATATTCAGCCTGTTAATGGCCCAAGCTACCTGGGCCAAACTAAGCGCTGGGTCCACAAATGGCCTAACTAAAATATATGCAGATGTAAGTTGTGCGCCTCGCGCAAAGTGTGAAGGCCCAATGATTCGGGCCCAAGAAAGATGCAGGTCGGCCCAATTGTGGCCCGCTAAACACCAGGCCCGTTAGAGGGGAATGTTTCGGCCCGATCGACTACATCTGATTTTTTCAGATAGCGAATGATGGCAGTAACTAGTAAGAATTAAGAACAAACCTACACTATACAATTGGATTTATGGTATATTACATCCACTGTGCATCGAAGTTCGCCACTAGTGATCATAACGGGCAACGAAGAGGCAGATTACAAAAACTGGGCACCATTGCAGGGTAATAAAATAATACTGAACCGAGACCACTTCCAAGACAGTTCAAGAAAGGTTAGCCTTGCGCAGGAACTGCGGCGCAAGCTGCTGAGCAAGGTTGTTAGACCGGCCTAGCATGTCGGTCATAGCTTCCAGGTGTAGCTGTTTAGCGATGAGGTTCTCATTGGTGTTCTCTGCAATCTTTCTTAGAGATAGGACTTCAAGTCGAAGTTAAGTTGCAGAATGCCTTTCTGCTAGAACTTGAGACAGAAGAAGTCAAACTAATTCAGACAACGAATTCTGTGAGCTTGTCTGACTGCTAGTCTCAAGTAACTTGAACACTGCATCAAGACAAGAATTTGGGGTTGTCTCACTATCTTCATGATGTTTTGCCTTCTTTGCTGCAATATATGTTGGGTTTGTCTCACAGCCTTCAGCAGACTTGTGCATGCCATCAGGCATATCACCCTGAAACAAAGCAGAGAGATGACAAGTTTTGCACGTGTATAAACAAAGATGATAGTTGTGTTGTCAGTTCCATCCAATTTCAAATTAGAAAATAAAGAGTAAGTTCAAAATATCAATAGCATAATTTGGCATTGTTCATAATGCGGGGAGCTTCACCACACTACTGGATTACCATGTCAACATAACAAGCATAGATGAAGGGCAAACAAAATCATTGTATCTATTTCGGTTAATGTGCATGGCATGTTGTTCATATCATCAGCCACATCAGTAAGATAAAACAGGAGATGACAAGGTGCAAACATGGGCTGCTTCACCACACACTGGATTATGGATCCACAAAAACAAGCATACATATAGGTAGTATTGAGTAATGTGCATGGTATGAATAAGGAATTTGGTTTTACAAGTAAAACTTAGAACTTACGGTTCTTGCAAACATGCATTTTGGTAGAAACAGCGAACTAAACAGCAGTAAACGATAGGGAGTATGAGCAAATTAAACAGCAGTTGAGGATAAAGTCTTTAGAAGGACTGACTTACATTAACAGTTAACACCGGCTTTATAATGCCCTTCTCCATGTCAAGGGAAGGGTAACTCAAGAATTTCAGCACAGAATCTTCTTCATAAGCATTGCCTCTACTCTTCATTTTGTAGAGAGTAATTATAGATATGATAATACTGAAAGGGATTGAGGATAATGAAGATAAGATGCATATTGATGCTACATAATGAAGTACCAATCCCTGGAAGTACAAGCATTACAGGAAAAAATGTACTGACAAGAGCAATGGGCTACACTTCTGTACTGGCATTGTCTGTGTATTCTACTTTTTGGTAAGATTGAATATAGATCTGATCTTTGTTAGTAAATGGTGGGCGAGGGAGATAAGATGCAAAATGCTACACAATGAACCAATCCCTCTTCCCATAATACAAGAGTGTTTTGAACACTGGTGTACTGTACAAAACGTTCTTATATTATGGGACGGAGGGAGTAGCTATTATTGTAAGTACAGTGATAGACGACATTCAGTCCTTACAAGAGGACTCCAGAGCTAAACCTCTTCAAAAGCATTGGGTTGATTCTAAATTTATGTAAGAGTCCATACAGATCTTATAATGTCCACCAAATGGACGATAACGAGGATAACATGTGCAGTGATGCTACATAATCAAACAGCTATGAAAGTAAGTATGGTCATACAGGGCAAGAGGTACTCACAAGAGCAATGCAGTGTGCAGTATAGTTTCGAGATTATGTGGTCCCTTGAGAATGAGATGTTCTTCTCCTAATAGTTTTCGTACAAGTAAGACGTTAAGGCAAATGCAGAAATGTAGTTCAAATTGTGATGTGATATCATAGATAGTACCTTACGCTGAAGCCGAGACCAATGTGTAACAAGATTATTCCGGTCACCGTCGGATAAATGTAGCACCGAAGACTTTACAAAAATTTCATATAGACGCTTGACATCGAAGTGTGCTTGCCTCAGGTAGGAACGATACTTCATCAACGAGTTCTTGAAAAGCGCAACCAACCCTTGCTCGTCTTCACAATCCAGTTTGGTCCTCGCCTATTTAAAAGAATGAAATCTCGTGTCTTCTGTCAGCAGAAACATATGCAGCAATGACCATGAATAACATTAGTACATCACTAATGCGTAAGTTGCAGAGGAAGACTGGAAATTGTTATGTGTCTGCGGTATAATTTTTCCATGAAGGAAAGATGCGCACAAAGTTCCTGACAACAATATAAGCTTTGTCTTCTAAACTGGGAAGAAATGGAACATGGGTCCTATTTGCTGCAATTGGGGCTCTCTCTGGTTTGATAAGGGATTTGGCAACTGGATTTGGTGTACTCTTTGCTGGAATGGGGGTTTTGCGTCGTAGAGCTGGTGCTATGTCAACTGGCATAATCATAATGTTTGCTGCAGTTGGGGTGTGCTGAGTTGGGGCATCAGAAATGACCACTGTAGTAGGTCTAGAGTCTTCTAGAGTTGGGGTGTTTTGTGGATTAGGTGATTTTGCAACTACACCTAATGGGCTATTTGATTTATCAGGTCCCACTACCTTTTCCAAATACTTTCCTTGTGCTCCTCCATGATCAGCAATCGCCCTCTTCCTTTTGAATGTCTGATACACAAGAACAACATTTGAATGGATAAATATGGTATGATGACAGATGGAATATGTACTAAAAATGGATAGGCAGGGCGTAATCACATACACGATGTGTAAACTAAGCTAATGGCAGTTCAACAAAGTAGAAGCAATGCAAAGCATCAGTTGCAAGATATGTGCAACAAATATAACCTTGGAAAGTTAGAGCAAGCACCTTGATGGGTGAATAAGATAGGGCATGTTCCTCTGACTCCTCCACTAGAGAGCTACATTGACATAGGTCTCCCTCTAGCTCAGAATCACTGTTAGGATCATATTCTGAGCATGAATCTGTAGGTGGAGAGCGTTTGCATTGCATTGCATCCAGACTTGATTTCAGTCCCTTAATGCCAAGTTTGACATCCATGGCATTGTTTTGCTTTATTCTTTTCATGCGCGCAAGCTCATAATCATTATGATGTTGTTCAGAATCTGAGATTCATGAAAACATAAAAAGTAGTCAGATTATCTATGGAATGCATTACGGATTCAACTCGAAGAGAGTCTCCCTGTAAACCCCTGCATATGCAAAGTTCACCCCCCAACCGTGCTGACCATACCACACACATAAATACAAACCCCTTATGTCTCTATAACAGGGAGACACACATTTCAAAACTGAAGTAGGAACATTAGAATCATATGAAATTCGTATTTGAACAAATAAATTAAGGAATTATGAGTGGCATAATGTTTAGCTTCAAGGGTGGAGTGTTGGTAGTGCGACACAAAGCAAGTAGGCAGATTGTATTCCATGTAAAAAATTGAAGCCTATGTAAAAGCTAGAAATGACACTTTCTTTCTATACAATGCAGTGTTCATTGCCCACACATGATGGAAGAGATCACATAGAGAAATACTATTCACTCATGTCTACGGTTGCAGTATTTAGAAATAGGGTGGTCCACCCTAAAAGAATATTGACAACAAATATGACAAGGAAAGCATAGATGTAGTGAATCAATCATTTACTTGTGAGCTTACTAGGACAAGTATGTAGAATTGTAACTGCAGTAAGAGACCGTCCAAAATCTGAATCAAGAAGTTTGTCTAGAACTTATTGTTTGCAACTAATCGATGTGAATAATTGGATATTATATCGAATGAGTAAGAAAGACAAGTAAAATTGTCAACAAACCTAGCTTCCAGTAGTAATCTGGGTCAATGTCACTACGACCAACAATCCAAAATGACTAGTGTCTGTTCCTAGGGCTGGAATTTTGAAAACCCTGTGAACTTTACAAGTACTAAAGATTACCGATATACATCTGAACCATTAAGTGTAGGTAGCACTGAGCACACAACAAATCCTAATGACAGTCCTGCCTAATGAGTAATGAATCAATTAGAAAATGGGTGATGAGGAGTGGCTACTGAGTGTTGAGGAATTATCTCAGGATAAATTGGTTGGCTTAGTGGGTGTTGCATGCCTGAGCCCTGAACGGACTGGGAAGGTAGGCACGGCGGCGCCCCCGGGCAGCGGTGACGCTGTTGGGCGAGCGGCTCCTGACCTCCTGTTAGTCTGCCGTCTCCTCCTAGAGTCATGCCGTCCGGGGACGGCAAGTCGCCGGCGAGGCAGGCGGCTGGGGCCAAGTAGAGATCAGAAGCGCGCAGCAGAACAGAGGGGAATCGGGGCCAGGGATGACCCAAAATCCCAGGGTGGGCTGGCCCACCGTGGGCACCCTGTAGAGATACACACCCGAGCGGCGAACATGCATTTTTGAAACTAATTTAGGAACATGTAGCTGACCAATTAAACGAATCTGTTTTTAATAATATCATATTCGTATTTGAACAACTAAGCTTGTTTAGCTTGATGGGTCGAGCAGTGCTATGATGACACGAAGCATGTATTCGGATCGTATAATGATCATAAAAGGGGGAAACCGGAGAAATGGTATTTAGCAGCCATTGTTTGCTTCGAACTAAGAACTAAATTCTAAGAGCTGAAAAGAAAGTAGAGTAACCAAGTTAAGATCTACTTATTTTCTGGTTGAGATCAAAAAGTGGAGGAGATATGAAGTACCACCTCTCTTGCGGCGCCATGCAGGCATTGAGGGTGCGATGGCTGTCGGTGGCGTTGAAGTAGATCTGCGACGATAGACGGGTCCATCGGGGGATAAGTCCCGTTGCGGTGGAAGAGAAGGTCGTGTGAGCGGCCCCGGCAAAGAGGACGATGGCGCCGATGAAGCGAGAGGACGTGATGCAAGGCTCTTGGTCCGTCGCAGTGGATGAGAAACGTCCATCTTTAGCAGTGGACGACGCGGTCTTGGTAGGCGCTCCGACATGGTGGAGGACGGTGGCGATGGATGTGGTGGAGGACGGCGGCGATGGGTGGGGTGCCGGACGGAGGCTGGTGTGGGGATGGTGTTCTAGTGCGGATGGTGTATGAATGGGAAAATGAAGGGAGGGGTACGAGGAACCATGTTCTTGGGACGCTCCTGTCTGAAATATGGGAAAGTTACGAACTTAGCCCCCGTTTAAAATTTGGACGTCTCGTCGGTTGGGGATACGACGGTAATCTCGCATCTCGCCAATATTTGCCCAGAACGATTTCGGGCGAGGAGAGGGTGGTTGGCGTCCATGGTTGGCGCCCACGGTGTATGAATGGGGCTGACAGGTAGGGCGGTTGTGTCACGTCTGAGTGAAGTTACAAACCTGCCCCTATTGAAAATACTTGCCTACATCGATTTCGGCCGAGTCGAGTTTGTTTTGCCGCCCACCGTGTATGAATGGGGAAATGGAGGGAGAAACAGAGGTCTTTCGGATGAGCTTGAATCAAATGTGTTTTGCCGCCCATGTTTGGCGTCCACCATGTAGGAATGGGCTTAAAGGCGGTCGTGTCACGTCTAATTAAAGTTACTATCCTACCCCTATTTAGAGCAGTGGAAATCAGGCCGATGGATTGTCTGTGTAATGGGTACAGTAATTTCCATCTCCCAAACACTTGTCTTTGGGCAGCCGACGTGGGAGTGGACATTTTGCCGCTTCTTTCGAATTTCGGGACAATAAGCATCCACGTTTACCCTGACAACTAAATTCGAATCCATTTTGTATTCCTATACGAATCTTTATAAATCATTCTATGTGTTTTTATATATCTTTAAAAGGACGACAAAGATGTATTCCACTGCCATATATGAATATGGTTTACAAATGCCGATACTCAAATTCAGAAGCTAGAATCCAGTTTAAGGTGAATTCGAATATTTGGAACACTTCATATGCAACTCAAATGTTACACGTAGCATAATGTGTACTCCCATTTAGATATGTACACAAGCGATGTATCAAGATTCAAATACCGAGTCCATCAACCAAGAATGTACAGAACTAACAGACATATAAACACTTATAGAGTATATGGATCAATAATATCAACTAACATACATAAGACAGGCCATTGTACTTTTCTTTGCTACAACAACACCCTTTTTTAGCCAAGCTACTACAGCATCTTGGCCCTTTCCGATGCGTGCCACTTATGGTCCATCTATAATACAATTATTGTTGAATGAACATTCAGCCCGATTGGCATATTTGTAGGTCTGGCATAGCAATCAAAATGAAATGTCTCCGAGTCTTATCAATTAATATAGACTTGTGCTCAAATAAAATTACAAACCAAAAACAAAAAACAAAAAACAATTATTACATGATCTCTAAAACAAATGGTTTGATTGATTACATGAACAAACAACACAAATGCTAACGTTTCACCTATGATTTACCAAGTGGGAATTTAATTTCCTTTTTTCCTTCAGGACCTTAACAATGTGGTCAGTCTCAGCTTGCTTCGTTTTGAAATCCATCAAATATTTAATGGTTTTCTTGAGTACTACTACTGATTGTGTTGTTTGCTTCCTCAACATGTCAACTTCATATCTAAGTGCAGAAGCAGAATCTCTTTCTACCACTAGTTTAGCCTCTAGAGCATCAGGAGTTGGCAATTCATAATGCACGATTGGGCCGGTGCCACTGCTATGGCATAATACAACATCCATGGGGACCTCACTCTTTGATCTTGGGCTAACCTATTTTGCCATTGAAGTTCCGATTGGATTCAGAAAAGTTGAAGTTAGCAAAACATCTCAACTAGGAGTTATAACAGCAAACCAATTAAACAAACAAGGAATTAAAGAGTTTCAATTCAATGCTGAAAAGTAGTTATTAACATCATTGTAACCTGTTGTTGCAGCAGCAAAGTAGTTAAACAAACAAGTAGCTATTTAAGTTCAGGCAAACAGGTAATTCTTAACAGTAAGTATCAAACACATAGATCGGCAGAGTCTATAATAGGATTAATAGACTCTGGCATTATGTAATCAGTAGCAAACTAAATTAAGCCAAGCAACGTAATTGAACAATTTTGCAATAAGTGGCTAACTAAAATTCCGAGAAGTAGGTAACTGAACTTACACTAGTTCTTTGTACAGGCACACTGCAACTTCTTTTTTGCTTACAAGGTTGTACGAAGGAGTCCATGGCATCAATTGCTTGGATACGTAGTCCCAATACTTCTTTCTTCCCACACTGCATTGGTAAGTCGAATGGTTAATCTGGTAAGATGGTGCATCCTTGATATGTTATATGAGGACGTGTAGTCAGACTAGTTGTAGCCACACACATCACACTGGCTTTTACTGTATATTGCATGCGATTACTTTTGGCATATCGAGATCTAAGCAATCTACAATAGGATGAAAAGATTGGCATCCTTCACATTATTGGCGAACTCGGTTCATAGAAACAAGCAATTCAACCATTATGTGGGTAAATCAAAAGGGCCACTGGAATATTTCTCACTACCCCTGTCATAAACGCAAAAAGGGGCGAGCTACCATAGGGGCTGGTATGGGCGGCCGCCTTGGGTGGCTCGAAAGTGTGCACCTAGTTTGAGTCGTCCAGGTTGGCCCAGGCTAGTTTTGTTCGTCCCAACGCACGAGCAGGCAATGTAAAAAATGAAGAATAATGTTTGAATTTGGATAGGCCAATAACATAAGTGCAAGGAAGGCCCTATAGCAGGCTCGCGGCCCAAACGAGCCGACAGTCTCCAGTCCGGTTCGCTCCTAACATAGCCGCCGCTGGACATACCGACACAGCACTTCCTCGCGCCCTCGTTGGAGGGCGGTCACCGGGCTTCAAGCAAACGGAAGGACAAGAAGATGAAGATCCAACCCTGGGTGTAGCCTGCGTGGGAGCAGCGGCGGTAGCATGGGCATGGCATTGAGCTTGCGCAAACAGATGGTCGCAGCTTGCAAGAGTAGCATGCACAACGAGCAGGTACATCACATCCCTGACTATATATAATTCAACTCTTCAATTTCTGGCCAATAGGTAAACCTGACAGTGTTGTAAAACTGCTTGTATCTAGGGAATCTATGAGAAAATGAAACCAATTTCTACTTATTTTATAACTCACCCAATCAATACTGAGCTGACTGAATCTGATGAATCTAATCAAGTTTCCGGTTCAAACATCCAAGCTCGTGTTGTTATTGATCCTGAAGTGTCTAATGAACAGACTGGTAATGAAGGATGCAAACATTTTACATGCTCCTGGTGATGAACATATAGTGTCTAATGAGGCATCTAATGCAAGCATTTTGCAAGCTCCCATTGAAGGATTTAGTGTCTAATGATGATCTGCTATGTTGAGAGAGACATAGAGATTTGCAGGCATTGATGACAAGCAAATTATAGTGCATTTTCATGGCTTGAGGAAACGTCGAGGCCACCTACCAGAAAGTCCCCATATCATGACAACGTAGTATAAATACTTTTCTAATCTGTTGTTTGAAACTATTGGCATACTTGTGCAGGATAGATATATTGATATGCAGTTTGTGCACTGGTTATAGGTGCAATTACACTTCGATATTTTCAGCCAAAGAACGAATAATTCAAGCAGGTACAGACCATGTTTGTAGTCCTTGTACACCATGTTGCATTTTGTGTTTTTTGGTGCTCGCATCATTTAGCATTTATAATCTGAACTACTTTGGATCATTAGCTGGTTTTCAAAGTGCATGTAGCTTCACATTTCTCAAGTTATGTTGATTTCCGGAGAGCAAGTGCCTTCGTATTTTTTAAGTTAAATGTTCGCCCCTGGTAACTTGAATTCGTGGATCCGCCACGGCACACAAATCATACACGAATGCCAGCACGAATTAAATGAAATGCAGGGACTTACGCTAGCTCGTTGTACAGTCTCACTATAGCCCTGCTTGCGCTTGGGATGTTCCATGTACAAGTCCATGTTACCACTTGCTTGGATGTGCAGGCCTTGTGCTCCTTGCATCCCCCTCTGCGTTTTTGACACGGCGAATGGCTAATCAAATAAGAGGAATCGACATTGCTGTTGTACCGGAGGACAGATACTTACAAGGTTATACGGGTGTGCAGGATGTGTACCAGATCCCGTAGCGCCGTCATGCTTCGCTCAAATATGGTTTGCTTGTTTCTGATGATATCTCCAGAAGAAATAAGAGTTAAAGGCAGAGTTGGATAGGCGTGTAAGCTAAGAGAGCAGTGAAAGGATATCCAAACATCATTGGAACGGTGCACAAGGGAGTGATGTGTGGATACCTAGTTCGGGCCGGCATTTGGGCATGCTCGCCTAGCTAGAGTGCGGGTCACTTCAGAGCTGTTGAGGGTGATGCGCTGGCGTTGGCTGGCCGCGCATAGATGCATATCTTGAGTGGCAGCAGAGCGCTACGATGCGGTGGATGAGACCGTTGGTGAAGCCCCAGCGGCCTCAGGGGGCGGAGGCGCGACGATGTGCTCGGTGAAGTAGCCCCGGTGAGCTGGGAGACGATGTCCGTGAAGCGCACCAGATGCGGTGGAAGTCGGTGTCTGTGAGGCACGTCGGTTGCGGCGGCCGACGTTGTCGGTGGACCACCTGGTGCGGTGGACGAGGGCATAGATGAGGTAGCTCCGGTGCGGTGGTGAAGCGCGACCGTCATCTTCGTCGTCGTCGTCCGGCATAGAGGTGGGGAAAGAGACTAGACGAGGGGCGATTCGAACTTTGCTTGGGTTTGTGGCGAATTAGGGATTTGAGCAATCTGGGCGCGGAAGGGGACGGTGGAGAAGGCAGATTTTGCAGGGCTAGAATTGGGGCCGCCAGATATTTCAATCTGAAACGTGGAAGCACGAACTTATTTTGTCGTTGTTCTTTATTTGGGGGGGGGGGCGTGGGTGGCTGGGTGCTAAGCGTCCGTCCGACACACGCGACGACCACGACACGACCCTGGTCTGCCTGGTGCGCCTATATTTTAGAATGCAAACGAATCTTCTTTCATTTGCAAACAAATTTGTATGTATTACCATGCCCATGTTTTCCTTGCAATAATTAGTCATTCGAAACGAGATACTATAAATTAATTAATGAGGAGTTATTTGAAAAAAGTCAAAACGGTATTCACGCTAACGTGGATTAGAGTGTGTGTCACATAATTAGTTATTTGAATTAGAGTGTGTGTCACATAGCGATCTCCAATTCTAACATGGATTTCACATTTCACTGTATACACGCTACTTTTTAATATAAATTCATATGTATATGATGGACACCATGGTAGTGAGAAAACTTTTGGATGGATTCAAACATATGACCTACAAAATAACACAACAAATCGAGTCAATGTCAACTTTTTGAAACCTAGTATGACACGAATTCGAAATAATTACCCATATGCATGGTCCTCAGTTCAAATCTTATAATGTACACCGAATTGAAACATCGATATTAAGTCTCGTACTATCTACATTCAAATGTTGTTTTTAGCCCCCCCCCTGCACACACGCTACATACTTAAGTATCGGTCAATCTTCCTCTCCTAACCACCTTAGGAAGCTATCGGTTTCCAACAAACATCCATTCTTTCTCTCCATGTTTCGATCTCTAACTCTCTCAAATACACAACCCCCATTTTCCACTCTATTATGAAACGTATTTACCTCACACACCCGCCATTGCACCCCATGCCGAGCTCTCTCTCTCTCCCTCTCCCTCTCCCTCTCACCCTCTCGCGCTAAATACATGCATTACCTATCTAGCCCCCCAACCTCTCGTGCGAAGGCATGCACATTGTCTATCTAGGTCACTCCCTCGAGACTGTCTCACTCTTTCTTCCGCATGGCGGGCCACACTCACCCAATCTTGCTCTCTTTATCTGAGTCTCGTCTAACCTTAGTTTCATTCACACACAAATGATATATCTCCCTGTTCGGGCCTCGATCGACACACTCTATACTCTCTCACGCAGATTGTCTATCTAGGTCAGTCCATCGAAGCCGCCCCCACTCTTTTGA
>LR738711.1:420697015-420821785 GCA_902687465.1 Secale cereale
CTCTCTCTCTCTCTCTCTCTCTCTCTCTCTCTCTCTCTCTTTCTCTTTCTCTCTCTCCCTCTCTCTCTTTGTATGTCTTGATTGACCTCGCTCTTTCTCGAACAAAAACGATATATCACCATGTTTGAGCCCAATTCGACTTATTCACATTGTATACTCTCTCCCGCACATGGTCTATCCAGGTCACTCTCTCCAACCTGTCCCACTCTTTCGATCGCACGACGACCCTATGTGATCGATTGACCTTGCTTCCTCCCACGCACAAAATATATCTACACGTCTGTGACTGGATCATCTCTCAAGCTCTATCTTACATCCCTCACCCTTGCCAAAAGCTCAATCGGACAATATCTCTCCAGAGCATATATATTTGTTCAATGAATGTCAGACCACACTGACTTTGTCTCTCTATCTATATGTCTCTCGATTGACCTCGCTTTCTCACGCCGTATCTTCCACACATAGAAGCTACCTCTCCATCCGTCGTAAAGCCGGAGCTATTTACATTGCGAGGGGCACTCCAACCTTGGATTAATTTGTGTAGGTATTTATTTCGGTCGGTTTAGATTATATTTTCGTAGCATTCGGCCCACAACTACTCGAAACACCGTTGCAACCCCCGCAACTCCCCTAGTTGATTTCCCTGTGGCTCGGTCATCGCTCTCTCGCACGTCCTTTCTCGCCTTCAACTTTGCACCATGGTATTATTACAAAAAACTCTATTGTTCTGTTTAATTATTATAAATAAGCTACAAAACTACACACCGATAGTCCACCTGAAATGGAATAAATTTCGACCCACAAATTAAAGTGCTACAAACTACACACCCAGGGGCCCACATGTTATGAAACAAAGTTGGACCCATATACAAATTAAAAAATAAAGGACGAGGATCGAACATGCGATCATGGCCTTCAAGCCACACGTCAATAGGCAACATACATAGAACAACAATGTTTTTTGAACCTCCCTTTGTTCACATAATGTTTTTATATTACCACAGCCTATTTAATTGATAAAATGCAATATTATTCTTAGTACTATTCGCCTTGACTTAGTGGTGGGTTCCATGTGTGCTCTCTCTCTCTCTCCTCCCCTTCTGCATTTAGACGCACGGGCAAACACGATGAACTCGTGGGCAATGTTGCCGTTGACCACATATGGACGCGTTCACAAGTTACGACACCAGTTTCACGTGCTAGCAGCACTAGTTAGTGTGTACGTGCAATGCACGTTAATTTGGAAGTATAGTAAGTGCATGCGGATATTAAGTAGGATATTATTTGCGTGTTATTATGTTATTAACACTATTTTTGACATGAAAATAACTGCACGCTAAACGTGTTGAGCGCTCAACATTGAAGCAGTCTAGGTCGTTGGATGACAAGCAATACATGTGGCTTGATGACGTTTTATATTCAATTTGATACGGCTCTAGCAGAACATTCAATCGATCAAACCATAGATTTTGTTCAATCTGACTCCGACTTTAAATTATACGATGGTCGATCCAAAATAAACAGAAATGATAAACGTTTGCATTTTAAGCATGGCAATCTGAACGTTTTTCATGGCAAATTTAGATTACGCGGTGGCGGCGATGGCGTCTTGCAGTGGGAAGCGGCTCCTCTGCCGTGATCTGTGTGTCGTCGGGCCACTGACCGACGGCGACGGCGGCGCCTTGCATCGTTGTTGGCGTACTCCTGGACGTTGGCATATCTTCAAGGAAGGCCAAAATGTTCTAGACTACGGAGCGAGTCAACTGGCGGGAGGAGGCGACTGGCGTTGGTGCAAGGAAGCGGTCGACGGCGGCCATCCGTGCCGCTGAGGGGGGCACTGGCACCCGCACGGGGACAGGCGCTGTCAACGGCGTGGCGGAGACATTCGTGTGCACGGGCACCGACACGGGCGCGCACGTCAGTGCACGCGCAGGCGCATGCGCTGGCAGGTGCACGAGCACCGGCACGGGCGTGCGCGTCAGGGCACGCGCGGGCGCATGCGCTAGCAGGTGTACGGGCACGTGAAATTCGGCGGGGACCTCGTGGAACCCTGTGGCATCAAGCTCGGTGACAATGTGCGGCTCCCGGCCCATCAATGCCACGGGGATGGGCGCTGGTGCAGTAGGGGTGAAGGGAGCCGGAACGGGAGTGGGGACAGGCGCGGCGTCTTCCCGCAAGTCGAGTTCAAGCTCGTCCCAGAGCGCCTTATGTTCTTGAGACTCCGGCTGGGTGTATTCCTCAGGAAACTGGAAGACTAAGGGCAGACCATCGTGATGCGGCATGGCGTACATTTAGGTCAGGCTGGTTGAAGGTAGACGACCGGAGAATAGGAGAGGAAGAGAGAAGATTGTAGCGATACCGGGTAGTGCGGGGTTGATTTTAAACTGTGGCGCCAGCGACATTAAAAGTGGGAGTAGTTGGGACGAAGGTGGGCGGCAGAGCCTGGTCAAAGGGCTCGCCTCCCGATGAGGCTGCACAACGGTCTACTCGCACGACTCCCTGTCAGCCGGCGCAACGGTATGCTCGCACTCCTCCCGTCAACTCACACGCTTGGTCGGACAGCACCTGCCGATGAGAAGCGGGACACGTGGCGACACGTAAACGCCCACGGTTTCAATAGTGAAAGCGTTCGCCTTAACGTGATAGGTCTTTGTTCCAAATTACCCTGGCTCTTCATTTGTGCAACTTGTCATAAGCAACTTCTCTCAAATTGAAGAAAACAATTACGAAGTAATATTTGTGCCATATCACGTGACCATGCTCAGTTTCTATAATTTATGGTCACTTTTGGATTTTCTGAAATTTAAGATCCAGGATTCGAAACAATATCATAACCTACATCATGCAATAAATTTTCAAGCCATACATCTGTCCTATTGTATTTCTTAAGAAAGGATTTGGTCAAACATTTTGCTTATTTAGACTTCAGACAGGTTATATATGCAGAGCAACAAGATAATCCCTCTGTACCAGTGCATTGCCTGATATATTAACTCAAGTACTAGGCACGAACAAACGGGCTCAATTCTGTGCTCATCCTGGTGTAGTAGTAGTAGTAGTAGGCAATGCAGTTGACGGGTGACCTTGGTGAGCGGCGACCGAGGGAATTGAACCGTGCTCGGCACGGTAGGTAACGTTGTCTAGTTACTAAAGCATCCCTCCGTTGTTCATCGGTAGTCATTATGGACCGGGGACATGATGGGAATTTCCTAGGGCTGGAATTCTGGCCGCCAGATATTTCGACTCGAAACGTGGAGGCTCGACTGGTTGGGGTTGCCTAATCTGCGTACCACACACGCCACCAGAAGGACACAAGCCCGGTTTTTTTAGGATCAACACGAGCCAAGGTCTGGCTGGTACGCCGTTGGATCCTACCATTCGAGAATACGAAAGGAACCTTTTAAATTTCCTAACAAATCTATGTGTATTACAATGCTCGTATTTTCCTTGCAAATACTAATCTCAATGTGGTAATTGATTTATGACGAGTTGTTGAATTAGAGTGAGTTTGTGATATAGTGATCTCAACGTGGATTTCACATTTCATGGTATCCCTGGTAAGTTTTTCAATGCAAATTCAAATTTAAAAGATGAACAATATGGAGGTGAGAAAACTTTGTATGTATCAAGCATATGACCCCCCCCCCCCCACACACACACAGAGACACCCACACACGAAAACACCAACAATCCAATAAGTATAATGCATCTATTTTTCCAAACCATGCATCTATGACACGAATTCAAAAATACTCCTTCTGTTCCTAAATAGTATTCTTTTGGAGATTTCAACTAGCGACTACATACGGAGCAAAATGAGTGAATCTACACTCTAAAATATGTCTATATACATCCGCATGTGCCAGTCCACTTTAACTCTCTAAAAAGACTAATATTTAGGAACGAAGGGACTAAAATGTAAGACATGCATGGTCCTCAATTCAATATTTAAAACGAACATGAATATTAGGTCTAGTACTACAGTACATGCAAATGTTGTGTTTAATTAGGCGGAGCTATGATTGTCGGGGGTCACCCCCTCGACCTTAGATAAAATTGTGAAGCTCTGTTTAGGTTTGTTTAGATTATATTTTCCCCACCCTCCCAACCACCGATTGGTTGTGCACCCCCCACCCCTCCTCCCCGGGAGAATATCATGTGCCCCCATACCTTAGATATGCCGATACGAGTTGCTTGGAGCTTGTAGATCTGAGATATAGCAGCTCACATGATGTCTTAATATTTTTACAGGAAACCTTGATGAGTTTGAGAATTGCACACAATTTGTAAAAAAGCTACTCAGATGCCCTTGGATCCCATATCCAACGACCTCGAAGCTCGTATCACCGTAGCTTCTGAGATGAAGGAGGACATCATATTCTCCTGTATGTAAGAATATCATGTGCTACCACACCTTAGATGCTTTGGTGATACAAGCTCTTCGGAGCCGTTGGATTTGTGACCCAACACCTCCTCGGTGGTTCGAATGGTTTTTTTCAGAAAAGCCCCCAAAGAGTTCGGCCACTGCTTACAAGCACAAAGACTGCTCAGATGCCATTGGATCTCAGATCAAACGACCTCGAAGCTCGTATCACTGTAGCATCCAAGCTGCGAGAGCACCTTATGTTTTCTCGCAGGGGAGAATATGAGGTGCTCCCGCACCGTAGATTCTATGGTGATACGAGTTCACGGAGATCTAACGGCCCAAAGTAGGAGGTTTGAATGTTTTTGCAATATACGGCTGAGAGAGTTTGGGAATTGCGCAGAAAGTACAAGTACTATGCATGTGCCATCTCATCACTGATCATACGACCTAGATGCTCATATCACGGTAGCGGGTAATTAAGCTACGGGGAGTGCCTAATATGAGCAACGGGCAGCCATTGGATGCAAGATGCAGTGGCACACACGAGGCCTGAATGTTTTATTTCCAAAAAACTTTTGGAGAGTTTGGAAATTGCGCATAATTACAAAGACTACTCCCAAGCCATTGGATCTCACTTCCAACGGGGTAAAAACTCATATCACCATAGCATCTAAGCTGCGGGGTGGATGTGATATTCTATGCCGCTGTCATTTTTGTTCGTAAACTTGCAAAATACGTGAAACTTGTGCCGTTACTTGTCTAACCGTGCAAAGTGTTTGTTCAAAAAAACCATCGTACACTGAAATATCGGAACAACACATGGGGGTCCCACTTTTCATTAATCAAATTTGGACCTAAAACTAACAAATGTGAAAGACGAGATTCGAACTGGCAAACTGGATTACAAAGCGTAAGTCGATAGCCTGAAACAACAATGGTTGTTGGCTTTGTCCCATAACTTGATTTTGTACAGTATTACGTTGAGTAGAGTAGAGGGAGTGCCTCGTCAACACGTGCATGACCGTTGACTCACTTACTGGTGGGTCTCAGGTCTGCGATCTCTCTCTTCTCTCCATCGTCTAACCTTTGCATGGGCACACACGAAGAGCGGCGCTAGCTTGCCGTGGTGTTATTACAAATAGAAAAAAAAGCTTGGAAAATAGAAGAATCACCTAGAACAAGAGACGTTGTGGCTGGTCGAGACGGAGCTAACCACACCTATCCTCCGTGCCATGTTAGCATGATGAAGTTGTGCGGCTAGTGGGGTGTTTTCGACCGACAGGCTGGGTCCCGAGGTCGAACCATAGGTACTACGTCTGATACAGTAAATTTTTACACACACATTTTTCCTTCATGTCGAGACATGGCACAACCTACCGCGCGGTTTCGGGGTCCTCCCGGGTGGTGCACGCATATATTCTTCCAGACGTGGGACGCCCTACCGCGCGTTTTCTCCGAAGCAAGTAAATGAGTCATCAAATCATGAAAGACCACTTTTCCCGCCGAGTACATCAGTGAAGCACGGTGGCTAGCCAGTTGGGCTAGTTTGACCGATTAGCTAGGCCGCTGCCACATTTGTTTTTTCACCCCTTTTTTATCTACTTGCCGGCAAGTAAATTTAAATATCCACCACGGTGTTGCTATGGTGTTTGAGTGCAGCGGGATTTTTTATTTTTTGATTGACGGGAGCAGGCGCGACAGGATTTTTAATTTTTTGATTGACAGGAGCAGGCGCGGCAGCAATTAGTCACGATGACTCTGCCTGTAAAACCCACTGCTCCCTGATGTGAGAAGTCATCGACTGGTGTTTTACCATGGTGAAAACCAAAAGATTCCTCGCTCCTTGGCTGGCTCCCTCCGCCTTCCCATAGATTGCATCACCAACGTCATGCGCCTCGAGAAGCAAGGGGACTTCGGTGGTGTTTAGGCGCCCTCTGCATGGGCATGTCCATGTCTTGGCGCAACATGACCGTTTGATCAAACTCAGACGATGCAGATCAGTCACTGTAGCACAAAGCATGTGGGTGTGTTATGTTGCATTCTCATCTCAATATACTCCTCTGTCTAGGTGTGTAAGTCACCTTACGAAAACCAAATAATCCCAAAACACTTAGGCACGGTACATTAACTCCCTCCCCGTTTCTTGTTTTGTGACATATCAACCAATAAGAGACGTGGGCCGTGCATGCTTTCAATGACTTGAGACTAATGAACATGACATGAAGTGGTTAGTTCATTGCATGCAATGCTATTAATTAGCAAACAGTCATTAAGTTTTCTCATTTTCCTCTCTGCCTTGGTCGCAGTGCACAACGTAAGATGACTTACACACCTAGACGGAGGGACTAGTTGTTTCCTCTTCGTGTATTTGTGTTAACCTACTAGTGTGGACTCATGCACCCTTCATGCACTCTGTCAAACACCCAAAAGTTGGTCGAGAAGGGAACTTTTTCTCCCATCCCGTCCACCCTTCATACACCCTGCCTAACACTATTCATGCTTCATATGGTTCATGTTTCGTGGAGTACTGTAGCACCGTACTCTTCGTGCGCTGTAGACCTAGTTCAGTTAACATTGATCTCACCATTCATTCTTGACCGGACAGTCGAGAAAGCAGTACTATGTTACTACATTACTGCTCATATAGTTTACATGCGCACAACATCATTTGTTGTCGTCATATCTTACTACACTAGCAACAAGGTTATGTAGTACTGACGTATGAACCACTGCACATGCCTAGTAGTAGGAGGACTGTGTATGTTCAAGTGGCTGCCGTGTTTCGCACTCCTCCGTCGTAAGAGTGGAAACGCTTGCTGTAATCATTTTCTTCTTCAGAAAAACAGTGGACGCGCTCTACTGTGCGGATCCTCCTCCAGCCATGCACTAAATTACTCACTTTCACCGACGTGTGGGACAGCCAGCATCGGAGTCCACCAGCCATGCACTAAATTACTCCGTAGTAGAGTGACGGTAGACTACCCCGATCGAAGCGCCGTAGTAATGCCCAATGAGCCATCAAATCACGAAACCCCTTCCTTTCCAGCAGTAAGTTGGACGGATGAAGCAACCATCATTTCACTCTTCTCTCTTAGCTTCCTCTCTACCCAACTCGCTTCTCCCTCATCTTGTTCCTCATTTCTTCAAGAAAACCCCGACCTGCTTCTGCCATTGTTCTTCTCTCCCAAAGAAGGAAATGTGAGCGCATCAATGGTGTTGATTCTAGCCAAGGCCCGGTCTTGCAACCCCGAGAATGATCCTATAACTCCCTCTCTTTTCTTCTTTTGGGTTTGTGATTATGGTTTCTTTTCTTTTATTTCTATTTGACAGTTTCTTGATGGACGCTGGAGCACCGGCCAAAGTATTGTCTATGGCTCTGGCCAATACCGTCGAGGCTCATGGTCCGAAGAAGCGCAAGCACCCCTCCGAGACTACCGCAAACAAGCTCAAAGCCATCGCCCTATCCAAGCCCCCCTCTCCGGGATCCCTCATTAAGCAAGTCCAGGTAATATCTCTTCTTGACGATCTTTTTCTCGATCTTGATTGTGTTTTTTCATCTAACACGCAGTACTAGTAGTAGTAGTACAACTTTCTAGGTGATCTTGCATGTGATTTTTGTGTGCCAAATGATGGTTCTAAATTCCTCTTTTGACCAAAACATGCGAGAGGTTGACACTGATTTCTTATAGATTACTTTCAACTACTCCCTCTGTACCAAATTTCTTGTCTTAGATTTGTCTAGATACGGATGTATCTAATACTAAAATGTGACTTGATACATCCGTATCTAGACAAATCTAAGACAAGAATTTTGGTACGGAGGGAGTACTTTATGAACATCAATGCTACTGTACCTTTGAAGAGGGTAAATTTGCCTCAGTAACTTGCGTTATGGATATTGCAAGTAATCCCTCTGTTCTCATGCCTTTGAAGACATGTTCTAGTGTCTTTGTTCACTCATTTCTGTGTGTATATGTAGTCATATATGGAGTATACTATCGAAAATCATCTTATATTTCTGAACGGAGGTAGTAATAAAATATGGTTTCTGTTTGAATTAGAACCAGGTCTGCGGTGGAGATGAAGTTCTCAAAGTCATGTCGTGTGAACAGGAAGACCTGAGGATGAGTTCTACTGCTAAACTATCCAGCTACTGTGTCTTTGTCACCACGTGTCCTGAACTAGTGTTTTCTTGTAGCATTGTTGTCAAGCATGTTCTCGAGGTTGTACTTGACCACAACAATTTCCTTGCTGTGCATTCGATTATGAAGGGTGTGGTTCTTGTAAAGCTTTCCAACAAATCTGATGCAGCCTGTCTTCATCATCATCTTTATGAGTGGAAAGACCACTCTGTTAGGTTCTCCAAGGTTGTCGATATGGTGATGGTGCATGTAGACCTCTCTCACAAAGTCCATGGCCTAGTCAGTTATGCGGGATTCATCCCGTAGGTCGGTGGCAAGAAATAGTCTGTAGAGTTTAATTAGTGCAACTTTGCTTGTCTGTAGTAAGTAATATTGTTCATTACTTGATTTGTGTTTGTGAACCCTGTATCGTTTATTAGTACTGCCACTTTTGGTGTGTGGTCAGTCCAGAGAATGGTCTATGTTAATGTATGTCTGATACGTCCAAAACGTATCTATAATTTCTGCTTGCTCCATGCTTCTTTTGTGTGATATTGCTATGATATTTATGCACTTCTATACACTTTTGATCATATATGGACTAACCTATTAACTCAGTGCACCCCAGTGCCAGTTTCTGTTTTCTGCTATTTTTGTATTTCAGGTTTTCCCATTACTTAAATTGCCAGAAAAATTCCGGGAAAATATATAAAAAATCAGCGCTCCAGAAGCTTCCATGCGGCAGAAGTAGGGCCAGAGGGGGGCCAGAGGGGCTCCAGGCGCCCTGAGGGGGCGGCCCCACCCCTGGCCACGCCGGGGGGGCGCCTGGGCCCCCCTTACCTCCTCTGGTGACCCCCTTTGGCATATATTTACACCGCGTCCCGAAACCCTCGAGGACGGAACCCTTTTTCGCGATCTCATCTCTGTTCCGCCGCCGCCGCGCTTCCAAGATCGGGAGCACCAGGAGAACTCTTCCCAGCACCCTGCCGGAGGGGAGAACCACCACCGGGAGCTTCTCCACCACCATGGACGCTTCCCGGATGAGTTGTGAGTAGTCCCCCTTGGACCATGGGTCCATGACCAGTAGCTATGTGATGTTCTCCTCCACTCTTTGTTCTTCACCGATTAGACCTCGTGAGCTGCCCTACATGATCGAGGCACATATGTAATCCTTATGCTGTTGCTATGATGAGTTTGCTGGGATCCGATGGATTATGAGCTTATGTTCAGATTGTGTGTGAGTAATATATTTGATTCACCTCTTTTATATTTATGTTCTTGAGTAATTCTTGCATGTTCTCCGTTGCTGTTTATTGCTTTTGCCAAGTAGTAGGTAGTAACTCCAAGAGAGAACGTTATGGTTGATTGTGGGTTCATGCCCCTCGATGACTAGCTTGAGTGACAAAAACATGAGTCTAGGGGATGTGCTGTTGCCACCAGGGGGAAAACAACGGTGCTTGTACTTGCGGGTGCAAGGATTGTTTACTTTACGCAAAGTTCTTTTAATGCAGTTGTCTGTTGCTTTGAGTTTACACTATGGGTGGGACTCGCAACTTAATACCAGCGAGATGTTCTAGATAGATATCTCAAGGTGGATGATTAGTAGTAGATGCAGATGGATTTCGGTCTACTTGCCTTGGCGTACCGCCCATGCTTTTGAGCCTCTACCTTTCTATACAGCATAGTTAGCATTGGTTTGCGCACATAATCCTGTCAATTGCCCAGCTGTAATTCGTTTACCTCGCTTAGCTGTTTTATCGTCTTTTGGAGAGAGAGACATCACTAGTGAACATCATGGGACCCCAGTCCATATTACCATCACTGATCACACCCGCTATTTACTTCTTGTTCTTATTTACTAGCTACAGTCATACCTATCACTATTATCTCTTGCGTTTGATCCTTTGTAAACGACAAGGCCGGAGGGATTGACAACCTCTTTGTACTCGTTGGGAGCAAAGTTATTTGTATCTGTGTGCAGGTCCTGTCAAGCAAAAGTCTCTGGGGCTATTGACACCTTCTTGTCGACCCTCGGAGTCTCACGGGATTCGATCCTTGGTATCTTTGCCAAGGGAAAACTACCGCTACGCTACATCTCAAACCTTCCATTTGGGGTAACCAACGAGGGGCGAGAAGCCATCAAGCAAAGTTTTCTGGCGCCGTTGCCGGGCACTCCACTCTTCAAGATAGGGGAGTTGCACGCTATCTTTTATCTTTGCTTATTAGTCTTGTTAGTTTACCTTTCAGTTTTTGCTTTAGTGCCTTTTATCAAAAATTACAAAAATAGTTATCTTGCTTGCTGATGCTATGGGTTCCACCAAAAACACTAAGTGGGAGGAGTACACCCCTTCTTCCATCACGCCAATCACCACCGTCAGGATCTACAAAAGTAATAAACCTTGTGATTATGTTAGTTTTAATGGAGAGTTACGCCCATGGCATGGTCTTCCAGGAAAAAAGTATGAGCCTCAGTTTAAAGTTGCTCCTATACTTCCCCAAACTTGGGAAGACGTTCAAACTCTTATAATAGAGAGCAATTCAAACAAAGAAGATGACACTACAATTCTGCTCAATAATGATAAAATTGATTTTGATAATTCTAGTCTCTCAGAAGTTGTCACCTTTTTACAAAAGATGTCTAGAGATCCCCACACTAGCACACTTAACCTTGCCTTCACGGAGCATATCACTAATGCTCTCATCCAAGGTAGGGAGGAGAAGCTTAGGGTAGAAGCCTCCACACCTAGAAAGCTATAAGATGGTTGGGATCCTATGATTAAAATTAAGTTGAATAACTTCTCTTGCTATGCTTTATGTGATGTTGGAGCTAGTACCTCCGTTATGCCCAAAAGAATATATGATATGCTTAAATTGAAATCTTTTGATCCTTGTTCTTTTGGTGTTTGTCTTGTTGATTCTTCCATAAAGAAACCTTTGGGGAGGATCGACGATGTTCTTATCATTGTCAATGACAATTATGTTCCCGTTGATTTTACTATTATGGATATTGAATGTGAACCTTCTTGTCTAATCATTTTGGGACGTCCTTTTCTTCGCACCGTTGGTGCTATCATTGACATGAAAGAGGGGAATATAAAATTCCAATTTCCTCTCAAGAAAGGGATGGAACACTTCCCTAGAAAGAAGATTAAGTTACCTTTTGAGTCCGTTATACGGGCTAGCTATTCTTTTACTCTTGATAAAACTTGATCTCTTTGCATTATGCCTAGCTTAAAAGCATAAAAGAAAGCGCTTTTGGGAGGCAGCCCACAATGAATAAAATTTTATTTTGCTTTTGTTGTGTCTTGATGTTTGTTACTACAGTAGCATCATCATTGTATCTTTACTTTTCAGTTTTGTGCCAAGTTTAGCCTCTGATTGCAAGAAAGTTCAAAAGTTGTGACGTGCTGTCCAGGAAACAGATTCTGTCCTTGGACAGAAAAATTCGTATAAAATCACCATATCATATTTTTGGTCTGAATGTTTTCGACAGCGTGCTCTATTCAATTGGCTTTCGGGCGTCTGTTCTGAGTTTTTTGATTTGAGTTGCAGAAGTGCCCCGAAAAAATTATTTACTACCCGCTGGTCTGTTTTTCACAGATTCTGTCCTGTTTTGCCTTTTCCTCGTTTTGCAAACCTTGAGCTTGCTTTTTCTTTGCAAAAACCTTTTGGCAATCTTGAGAAACAGTAGATCTTCAAGATTATCCTTATTTCCAGCAAGGAAAAATTATTTTATTATCGGTACTAACCTCGCTAATCAGATTATGATGAGTTATGTATGAAGGGAGTTTTCAAGTGTGCGAGGGAAGATGATAAAAAGATTCAGGAGGGTCAAACGCTCAAGCTTGGGGATGCCCCCGTGCACCCCCAAGAAATATTCACGAAGACTCAAGCGTCTAAGCTTGGGGATGCCCCCGTGCATCCCCTTCTCCATCAACAATTATCAGTTCGTCTTTCCTTCCACTATATTTTAATTACTTCATGCGTTATGTGCTATGCTTGGAGCGTCTTGCTTTTAGTTTCCTTTTTAGTTTTCTTTAGCTTTGCTTGCTGTTCATAACGAGTTAGAACCCAGCTTTCTTTGTGTGGGAGAGAAACACGCTCCACTTCAACCTAGAACACAACATAGGATTTTCATGCTTATCTTTGCTGTGTATGTTCTTTGTCTTTCAATAGCTACTGTCATGTTTAGCTCTTAGTTTTCATGCTTTTCTTTTTAAAGAGCTTTTGCTTAGTTGGTTGCTTCTGGAACTCTCTTGAGTTATCATGCTTATCTTGTTAAGAGAGTTGGCTTCTGTGGCACTGGTTGATATGTCTATGATAAAAATGCTATGTGCATAATGGTGCTTAGTAGTTCATGTTTTCTTATGGTTAGTCTCAAATAGCTGGGGGTTCTTAATGTGTTATTGAAGTACCAGCATGATTTGTTTGCCTATGATGTGGTATGGTTTAGTGATATCTTCCTCCAAGAATTTATTTTGATTGACTTGGCATATGCTCACGCATATTTAAGACTGTAAAGAAAGTATATCAAGCCTTGATGATCTTTAATTTATGAGTAGTGATATAACTTCCATGCCCGATTCAATGTTGCTTTGTCGCTCTGCATGATTATGGCCGTCATTGCTCTCTTAGTTGGTCGCTCCTAGTCTTTTGCTAGCCTTCACCTGTACTAAGCGGACTGACTGCTTGTGCATCCAAAATCCTTGAAACCAGTTATGCCATATGAGTCCACCGTACCTTCCTATATATGGTATTTACTTACCATTCCTAACGAAGACTTTCTTGTACCATCTCAAAATTATTCAAAAGCATTTCTCTTTTGTGCCTCTGTTTTAGCTCATGAGGAAGTAGTAGTTAATTCATGATCTTTTTAAGTTGGACAAGTTTTACCCCGGGATTGCATGTCTAATCTGCAAACCCCTAATACGAGGAGGAACTGGCATGAGTGCGCCCGGCTCATAAAAGATAATACAACAAACAAACCCTCCTTCACGCTTTGTTCATGAGAAATCAGAAAACTTTTGGCAGTGATAAACAAAGGAGATTAAGGGGATGTGATCGTCCCCGTGCGGGAGCCGTTCCTCGAAACTTGTCCAGTTCGAGAAGTGATTGGGTTGTCTACTAACATTCGTTGACGAAATATGCACATCCCAAAAATCATTTTTACCTCTGTTTTCAAAACCAAGAGCTTTGGTACATGTTTAGTCTTTGCTTCCAACCACGGGTTTTCAACCTTGCCATCAAAAGCCACGGTTCGAGAGTCTCCACCTTCTTTCTTCAAAGCACCAACAATTGAGAGCATGATTGTCATTCTGAGTGTAATGTGCATTGTCCCAAAGTACCATTGTCTTCTGCATGATTATGATATCGCTTATTCTGAAATCATTGTATCTAGTCGTCACTTAAACTTCGGAGGTGCTCCTGCATTTATGTTTTTCTTCACTAAAGGGGGCAAGCGAGGTATCACTTTGTCATGTTTGCACACCATGCTCACTACAAATCTATTGGGTGTTTCAGTATCATATTGTAAAACTTTCAGTTCTTTGTGATATTCTCATGGGGCAACTTAATTACTAAAGATTCATTATCTCAGTAAGCATTTGTCATGTGACTGTGAAAGATTCTTTGGTAGCAAGTCACCACAGAAATTATGCTTGTTATCATTTACCTACTCGAGGACGAGCAGGAATTAAGCTTGGGGATGTTGATACGTCCAAAACGTATCTATAATTTCTGCTTGCTCCATGCTTCTTTTGTGTGATATTGCTATGATATTTATGCACTTCTATACACTTTTGATCATATTTGGACTAACCTATTAACTCAGTGCACCCCAGTGCCAGATTCTGTTTTCTGTTGTTTTTGTATTTCAGGTTTTCCCATTACTTAAATTGCCAGAAAAATTCCAGGAAAAATATATATAAAATCAGCGCTCCAGAAGCTTCCATGCGGCAGAAGTAGGGCCAGAGGGGGGCCAGAGGGGCTCCAGGCGCCCTGAGGGGGCGGCCCCACCCCTGGCCACGCCGGGGGGCGCCTGGACCCCCCTTACCTCCTCTGGTGACCCCCTTTGGCATATATTTACACCGCGTCCCGAAACCCTCGAGGACGGAACCCTTTTCCGCGATCTCATCTCTGTTCCGCCGCCGCCGCGCTTCCAAGATCGGGAGCACCAGGAGAACTCTTCCCGGCACCCTGCCGGAGGGGAGAACCACCACCGGGAGCTTCTCCACCACCATGGACGCTTCCCGGATGAGTTGTGAGTAGTCCCCCTTGGACCATGGGTCCATGACCAGTAGCTATGTGATGTTCTCCTCCCCTCTTTGTTCTTCACCGATTAGACTTCATGAGCTGCCCTACATGATCGAGGCACATATGTAATCCTTATGCTGTTGCTATGATGAGTTTGCTGGGATCCGATGGATTATGAGATTATGTTCAGATTGTGTGTGAGTAATATATTTGATTCACCTCTTTTATATTTATGTTCTTGAGTAATTCTTGCATGTTCTCCGTTGCTGTTTATTGCTTTGGCCAAGTAGTAGGTAGTAACTCCAAGAGGGAACGTTATGCTTGATTGTGGGTTCATGCCCCTCGATTACTAGCTTGAGTGACAGAAACATGAGTCTAAGGGATGTGCTGTTGCCACAAGGGGGAAAACAACGGTGCTTGTACTTGCGGGTGCAAGGATTGTTTACTTTATGCAAAGTTCTTTTAATGCAGTTGTCTGTTGCTTTGAGTTTACACTATGGGTGGGACTCGCAACTTAATACTAGCGAGATGTTCTGGATAGATATCTCGAGGTGGATGATTAGTAGTACATGCAGATGGATTTCGGTCTACTTGCCTTGGCGTACCGCCCATGCTTTTGAGCCTCTACCTTTCTTTACAGCATAGTTAGCATTGGTTTGCGCACATAATCCTGTCAATTGCCCAGCTGTAATTCGTTTACCTCGCTTAGCTGTTTTATCGTCTATTGGGAGAGAGACATCACTAGTGAACATCATGGGACCCCGATCCATATTACCATCACTGATCACACCCGCTATTTACTTACTGTTCTTATTTACTAGTTGTAGTCATACCTATCACTATTATCTCTTGTGTTTGATCCTTTGTAAACGACAAGGCCAGAGGGATTGAGAACCTCTCTGTACTCGTTGGGAGCAAAGTTATTTGTATCTGTGTGCAGGTCCTGTCAAGAAAAAGTCTCTGGTGCTATTGACACCTTCTTGTCGACCCTCGGAGTCTCACGGGATTCGATCCTTGGTATCTTTGCCAAGGGAAAACTACCGCTACGCTACATCTCAAACCTTCCACTTGGGGTAACCAACGAGGGGCGAGAAGCCATCAATGTCCACTCAATTCAGTCTTTATATTTTGAAGTATCTAGATCATCTTTTTTGTGAGGACGGTTTATCAATTATGGTTACACTCCAATATCTGTATGCATTGCAAGGTTTATCACACCCACCAGGATTTCCAGTCCCATGGATGTTCGGTCCATACGATTTGTCATGACCTTTGGACTGTCCTGCTTGTGGGAGTAGGCGGGGCCCCTGCATGTCACCCGTAGTTGGACAATCAATGTTCTGTTTAGTACTTCAACATAGTGATTTCCTGGTAAGGATTCACTTGTGTCACATCAAGTAAATCTTATTCATTTAATGTCTAAATATTAATGATTTAATGTCATGTTTTCTTTCTTTTCCTGCAATTTTACGATGCAGGCTTTGCCATGTGACATTCGTTACAGAATAAACCGTTTGGTTTGCTCTACGATGTCTATTTTTGCAGGTTTCACTTCTTATGACGTGTCAGTAACGAAGGCACTATCCATCACTTATATTACTGGAAAAAATTGGATCAGTCTGTTGTCTGTGTACAAGCTGAATCCCTATGATGAACTGCAGTTTGGTTTAACAAAAACGCCACAATTAGTCCTTCTCGCGTTTAAAAGAAATGAAGAAAAAACTGGATCACGGTCACGAAGCCTGGTCAAGTTAGAAAGCTGATCATAGTAGACCAGACACGATCGCCGCTGTCTTGCACATCGGTACCACCTTCAGCAAAGGCTCGAGCACCCGCAGTTGCTCTAGCACTGACAGCGGCAGGAGCTCAGTCTGATCCAGCTGAGGATTGGGCACCGACCGCGTCAGCGGATCAGGCTGATCTACCGGAGGATCGAACATCGACATTAGCAACTGCTCCGACACCGACACCAGCTGTACAAGGAGCACCATCTCCGGCAGCAGCAGCGACTTCGGCACCTGCACCAGCACTTGCACTTGCATCTGCTCCGGCCCATGCAGTGACAACCGAACGAGCAGGTGCAGCAGCAACAAACTGGGCTGCAGTTCGCACTTCATATACCAAAGTCCTTACAAAAACCGACATGTCCACCTTCTTGGTAAGCATTGGCCGCCCAAGTGTTTCATTCTTTTTTCTTTCCATGTTCTTTCACATGATTCACTGTGTTGATCTAAATATTTGGGTATGTCTTCTTGTTTGCAAACAGAGAATTCCTAGAGCAACGAGGGAGTCGTTCAACAATACGGGCAACAGCGGCCAAGTTTCTCTTACCATGCGCATCCTTGGTGTGAATGAACCTGCTCAATATACCGTAAGTACAAAGGATGGTCGCATGATGATTGATGCTAAAGGATGGTCAAGGTTCAAATCTAAATCATATCTTGCGGTAGGGGATGATATCAAAATCGAACTTTCTCGGCAAGGAGAGATGGTCTAAATCAACTTTGAAATTCTTTAGTAGCAGCACGCAACTGCCGAACTGATCTATCCTACGAGAGATTTTGATGTAATAATCTTGCATGGTGAAACAAGTGTCCTGTGTGTATAAGTAATATGAGAATATTATTTATCACATGGTATATCGTTGATAGTTTTGCAACTCTCATTGCTGGTTAGGAACTATCGTTCAATTTCATTCCAATAGCTGCCGTGCTTTATTCAATTTTGTGTATTCGCCTTGCGATAGCATCAAAAACCAGCACCGTACTGATCGCTTGCAATATGAAAAGCACTTAGGAAGAACACATGGGCCCCCAAATATGCAGGGTGGGCCTGCGACCCAAAGTCCAGAACCGTGAGCCTGTCTGAGTATTATATTCTCCGCTGAACCCCCATAATGCCCGTGCGTTGCACGTAACATCAAGGTACATTTGTATGAGTATTTTATCTTATGAGAGAAAAGGATGAACAAGGGAAGGCCTTATTTGCAAATGTGGAGAGGTGTGTGGGTACCTTTTTGCAAAATTGGCATAGTTTCCTATGACACCCCGAGACCGGTGCACCAGGTGTCAACCAGTTATTCGTCAGCGTTGCCATGTCATTTGCTTGCGTGTTGCATCTTTGCCTTGTCATCATGTGCATTGCATGAGCACGTTTTCAAAACTTGCATCCGTCCGAGTCCGCCCGTCCTCTTCGTTGTTCGTTCTGAGTCCAGACACACTCACACGCGCCCGCGGCATCTCCGAATATTTATTTGATGAGTGGCCGGAAAATGTTTCTCGGAATGGGATGAAACTTGGCGTGTGATCTTATTATAGCATAGGTACACCGCCTGTCAAATTTCATCGCATCCGGAGTTCGTTTGATAGCCCAACGGTTAACCGTGTTAACCGTCGGAAGCATTTCTCTTTTGCCCCAGCACCCCTTTCACAACAACCCACAAGCCCATTCTAACCCCCTCCATGCTCTCGGTCATCAGATCAGGATCGCGTGGCCGAATACCGCTCCTCATTTGGACACTCCTAGCTCCCTCTACCTATATATTTGCCTCCCCCTCCTCAAATCACGGATGAACCCTAGCCTTCCTCCTCCTCGCGCAGCCGGACGCATCCGTTCGTGCCGGACATGTCCGCCGGCCACGTCGCCCCGGCCAATCACAAGCTGCCACCTCATCTGAGCAGCGCTCTTCTCCACTCCCACGCCGCCACGTCACCGTCGCCAGCGCCCCACTTCGCCGCCGGGCCACGAAGCCCAGACCGGGCATGCGACCGGGCCGCGCCGGGCCCAGAGCCGCCACTCTGCCCCGCGCCTTCCGCGCCCCGCCTTCACCACCGCCGGCGTGCATCCGTCGTCGCCCCGCCGCCGCGGTGTGCCACCGCCTCCGCCGCCGGACCAGGCTCCAGTGCCGCCGACTCCTTCCTCCGCCCCGCCGTGCCCTGCCGCACCTCCGGCCGGCCTCAGCCCCGCCGGGCTCGCCTCTTCCAGATCCGGGGGATCCCGTCCGCTCCGATCCCCCTCGTCGCCGGCCGCCCGCGCCATCACCAACGGCCTCCTCCCCGTTGGGGGTGCTGACCGCAGTGGGACGACGACGACTGTAGCGCGGCTCCTCCTGGGCTGCGACCTCGCCGGCCTCCTCCTTGTTCTACCATGAGCCGAGCCCACCTGATGAGAAGCCCCAGCCCAGCCCCACTACGCTATCTTTCACGCGTGCGTAGTTTAGTTAGGTTATGCTCGCTCTGTTTTTTTTTTCTGAGTTAGAAAAACTGCCAAGTCCTTGAGATTTGTAAATATTTGTGCATCTTTGTGTGGCTATAACTTTTTGTATGGTGATCCGTTTAGAGCATATAATATATCAAACTGTTCGTTGTGATATGATCTTCATTTTGTTCCACTGTGGCATGCTTGTTTGAGTTCATCTTGATTCCCTAATCATCGTTGCAAGAGTGTTATATGTTTAAAACTGCTGTTAACTGTAATTTTGTTGCATGCTTGTGAAGATGATAACTTTCTGCATGTTGGTGTAAATGGAGTGTGTGATATGTCAAAATGTTCATTGTGAAGTGCTATACATGATGGTTGCTGTAGCATTCATGTTAGGTGCCATATTGCCATGTTAATCTCTGTTGCAAAAGTGTATGTGGCTGTTAAGTGTTGAAACTTGTTATTAGATGCTGTTTTGTCTTGTTCATAGCTATTGATGTGTTTGTCTTCCATGCCACATGTCTATACGTTTTAGAAGCACAATCATGTCATCTTTGCTGTGGTGCAATCCAATTTTCATGATATGCCTTGTGGTGTTTGCAACAAGCTAGTAAAGTAGCCTACTCGCTGTTGTTATTTTCTGAGACATTTTTAAAACTGCTAAATCTGAAACTGTTAAACCTGATGCCATGTTTGCTTGATGCCTCACTCAAATCCATGCATATTTTAGTATGTCAAATGATCATGTCTTGTTGTCCATGTTATGCTCTATCCATCCATGCCCTTGTTTGCATATATGGCCTGCTGTAGCTTCTTTATTTCTTCCCCTCAAGTTGCTATAAATGTACTTGTCAGACTGTTATCAGCATGATCAATTTGGTGAAACTTGCTGATATTGATCCATGCCTCCTATGGAATTGTTACAATGGAGTTGTTTGATATATGTTATGTCTATTACATGTCCATGATATTTATATACTTAGTATAATTGATATGCTTGTTGTTTTGTGCCTCCGAAGGCACCATCGTGATGATGTTTTTGCCTTCCCAGAATTTGACCAAGTCTGGATACATTTATTGCATCTTGCCATACTTGTTTAATTGTGTTCCAGCAAGTTTTTCGGTGTGCTCTAAGTTCATGCTTGTTAAGTATCATGTCTATTTCACATCCATGCCTCTTGTTATCATGTTTGGGTGCTGTAGCATAATTATACCTTGCTCCAAAGTTGTTGTGTGGCTGTTAACTTCAGCTTTGCATTGTAACTTGTTTTGCTCATATTTTCTAGCCCGTAGCTCCGTTTTGAGCGTGTCTTATATGAAACTTGTGAGTTTTCGTGTGTAGAAGCATAATATCATGTTGTTTACATGTTTGGAGTGTGTTTGCTTGTTGTTTGGATGCATCTTGCATATTTGACATGCCTGACTTGTTTTGCTCATATCTTCTAGGCCGTAGCTCCAACATAAACAAACTTTATATGTAACTTGACTAGAATTTTGAGTAGATCATCATGGTGCATGTTAACTTGTTGTTTAACAACTTTAACTTGACGTTTTTTCAGATATGGACCAATATGGAAACATGCATATGAGGACTTATCAGAATTGTTATATGTTGTTTCCGGCCTCATTTAAACATGTTGGTTTGTGCTGTTCTTGTGTGCTTCATACCTTGCCATGTTTTGCATCATATAGAATTGTCTTGCATCATACTTTGTTGAGCATCTTGTCATGTTCTTGAGTGGTGTGTTTACCGTGTTGCTTGCTTCTTCTCGTTAGTGCTTTTCCGTTGCAATCGTGAGGATTCGTTCGACTACACTTGGTTCGTCTTCGAGGCTTCTTCTTCGTCTTCTTCATGGACTTGTTCTTTTTCCTTGCGGGATATCAGGCAAGATGACCATCACCTTGGATACCTTTACTATCATTGCCATGCTAGTTGACTTGATGCTATTGTTATATGTCGCGCTACCCATCATCTTTGTCAACCTCTCCTTGTTGCCATGAAACCTCAAACCTTTGACACCTTCCCAGCAAACCGTTGTATGGCTATGTTACCTGCTTGCTCAGCCCCTCTTATAGCATTGTTAGTTGTAGGTGAAGATGAAGATTGTTCCATGTTGGAACTTGTTGTGGGAATATCACAATATATCTTATATCTATTAACGCACATATATACTTGGCAATGGGTGGAAGGCTTGGCCTCTTGCTCGGTGTTTTGTTCCACTCATGCCGCCTTAGGAGCCGATAAACCGGCGTTATGTGCCTTGATTTTGCGTTCCTTACACGGTTGGGTATATGGGAACCCCTTGACAGTTAGTCTTTGAATAAAACTCTTCCAGCAAGGCCCAACATTGGTTTTAATTTGCAACATAATAATAACTTAATTACTTAAATTAAATTTGCATAGGGTGTCGCGTCCCCGAGGATTCTTTCTACATAGCGGAGGGGGCAGTGCGGATGGTGTTAGTCCCAAACGGACAACCTGGGGGGCCACCACGGGGAAACTCGAGGTCTGGCTCCCATAGCTTGTCCCATCCGGTTGTGGCCTGAGACGAGCTACGCGCGGCTACTATCAGGGTGTCGGCACGCCGGGAGGTCTTGCTGGACTTGTTTTACCATTGTCGAAATGTCTTGTGCACCGGGAATTCCGAGTCTGATCGGGCCTTCCCTAAGATAAGGGGTAATATTATTATTACCTCTGCTGATCGTGAGAGCTTCTGATGGGCTAAGTTGGGACACCCCTGCAGGGTTATGATCTTTCGAAAGCCGTGCCCGCGGTTATTTGGCAGATTGGAATTTGTTAATGTCTGGTTGTAGAAAACTTGACAGAGGATCCGAAGTAAAACACACAACCGTGTGAGTAAGCATGACTGTATCTTTTCACTTTGAGAAGAGAACACGGTGGGGTTATGTTTGACTCGTAGGTAGTTCAGGATCTTTAGCGTCACTACTAGTTGCGACCGTTCGCATAGATGCTCATCTTATTCTTGTACTCGTAAGTTAGCCACCATATTTTGCTTAGCCGCAGCTGCAACCTCACCACTTTACCTCTCCTTACCCATTAAGCTTTTCTAGTCTTATACCCATGGTTATGGAATTGCTGAGTCCTCGTGGCTCACAGATACTACAACACCAGTTGCAAGTGCAGGTTTCCGATGACTTGACGTGAGAGCGATGTTACATTTTGTTGGAGCTCTTTCTTCTTCTTCTTTGTCAGTCTTTGGCTAGGTTCCTGGTGCCCCGCCGCCGCGGTGTGCCATCGCCTCCGCCGCCGGACCAGGCTCCCGCACCGCCGGCTCCTTCCTCCACCCCGCCGTGCCCTGCCGCACCTCCCGCCGGGCTCGCCTCTTCCAGATCTTGGGGATCCGGTCCGCTTCGATCCCCCATGCCGCCGGCCGCCCACGCCATCGCCGCCGGCCTCCTCCCCGTCGGGGGCGCTGACCGCAGCGGGACGACGACGACCGCAGCGCGGCTCCTCCTGGGCTGCGACCTCGTCGGCCTCGTGGGCCCGAGGCCTAGCCACGACCCAGGTTGGCCTCCTCGTTCTGCCATGGGTCGAGCCCACCTGGTGAGAAGCCCCAGCCCAGCCCCACTGCGCTATCTTTCGCACATGCGTAGTTTAGTTAGGTTACGCTCACTCTGCTTTTTTCTGAGTTAGAAAAACTGCTAAGTCCCTGAGATTTGTAAATATGTGTGCATCTTTGTGTGGCGGTAACTTTTTGTGTGGTGATCCGTTTGGACCATATAATATATTAAAATGTTCGTTGTGATATGCTATTCATTTTGTTCCACTGTGGCATGCTTGTTTGAGATCATCTTGATTCCCTAATCATCGTTGCAAGAGTGCTATATGTTTAAAACTGTTGTTAACTGTAATTTTGTTGCATGCTTGTGATGATGATAACTTTGTGCATGTTGGTCCAAATGGAGTGTGTGATATGTCAAAATGTTCATTGTGAAGTGCTCTACATGATGGTTGCTTTAGCATTCATGTTAGGTGCTATATTGCCATGTTAATCTCTATTGCAAAAGTGCATGTGGTTGTTAAGTGCTAAAACTTGTTATAAGATGCTGTTTTGTATTGTTCATAGCTATTGATGTGTTTGTCTTTCATGCCACATGTCTATATGTTTCAGAAGCACAATAATGCCATATTTGCTGTGGTGCAATCCACTTTTCATGATATGCCTTGTGGGGTTCGCAACAAGCTAGTAAAATAGCCTACTCGATGTTGTTATTTTCTGAGACTTGTTAAAACTGCTAAGTCTGAAACTGTTAAACCTGATGCCATGTTTGCATGATGCCTCACTCAAATCCATGCATCTTTTAGTATGTCAAATGATCATGTCTTGTTGTCCATGTTATGCTCTATCCATCCATGCCCTTGTTTGCATATATGGCCTGCTGTAGCTTATTTATTTCTTGCTCTCAAGTTGCTATAAATGTACCTATCAGACTGTTATCAGCATGATCAATTTGGTGAAACTTGTTGATATTGATCCATGCCTCATATGGAGTTGTTTCAATGGAGTTGTTTGATGTATGTTACGTCTATTACATGTCCATGCTCTTTATATACTTAGTATAATTGACATGCTTGTTGTTTTGTGCCTCCGAGGGCAGCATCGTGATGTTGTTTTTGCCTTCTCAGATTTTGACTAAGTCTGGATAAATTTATTGCATCTTGCCATGCTTGTTTAATTGTGTTCCAGCAAGTTTTCGGTTGTGCTCTAAGTTCATGCGTGTTAAGTATGATGTCTATTTCACATCCATGCCTCTTGTTATCATGTTTGGGTGTTGTAGCATAATTATACCTTGCTCCAAAGTTGTGATGTGGCTGTTAACTTCAACTTTGCATTGTAACTTGTTTTGCTCATATCTTCTAGCCCGTTGCTCCGTTTTGGGCGTGTCTTATATGAAACTTGTGTGTTTTCGTGTGTAGAAGCATAATATCATGTTGTTTACATGTTTGGAGTGTGTTTGCTTGTTGTTTGGATGCATCTTTCATATTTGACATGTCTGACTTGTTTTGCTCATATCTTCTAGGCCATAGCTCCAAATTAAACAAAATTTATATGTAACTTGACTAGAATTTCGAGTAGATCATCATGGTGCATGTTAACTTGCTGTTTAACAACTTTAACTTAAGGTTTGTTCAGATCTGGACCAATTTCGAAACATGCATATGAGGACTTACCGGAATTGTTATATGTCGTTTCCGGCCTCATTTAAACTTGTTGGTTTGTGTTGTTCTTGTGTGCTTCATCCCTTGCCATGTTTTGCATCATATAGAATTGTCTTGCATCATACTTGGTTGAGTATCTTGTCATGTTCTTGAGTGATGTGTTTACCGTGTTGCTTGCTTCTTCTCGTTAATGCTTTTCCGTTGCGATCGTGAGGATTCGTTCGACTACACTTGGTTCGTCTTCAAGGCTTCTTCTTCGTCTTCTTCATTGACTCGTTCTTTTTCCTTGCAGGATCTCAGGCAAGATGACCATCACCTTGGATACCTTTACTATCATTGCCATGCTAGTTGTCTCGATGCTATCGTTATATGGCACGCTACCCATCATTTTTGTCAGCCTCTCCTTGTTGCCATGAAACCTCTAACCTTTGACACCTTCCCAGCAAACCGGTGTTTGGCAATTTTACCTGCTTGCTCAGTCCCTCTTATAGCATTGTTAGTTGCAGGTGAAGATGAAGATTGTTCCATGTTGGAACTTGTTGTGGGAATATCACAATATATCTTATATGTATTAACACACCTATATACTTGGCAATGGGTGGAAGGCTTGGCCTTTTGCTCGGTGTTTTGTTCCACTCATGCCGCCTTAGGAACCGATAAATCGGTGTTATGTTCCTTGATTTTGGCGTTCCTTACACGGTTGGGTATATGGGGACCCCTTGACAGTTCGTCTTTGAATAAAACTCTTCCAGCAAGGCCCAACATTGGTTTTAATTTGCAACATAATAATCACTTAATTACTTAAATTAAATTTGCATAGGGGGTTGCATCCCCGAGGATTCTTTCTACATAGCAGGGGGGCAAGTGCTGATGGTGTTGGTCCCAAACGGGCAACCTGCGGGGCCACCACGGGGAAACTTGAGGTCTGGCTCCCATAGCTTGTCCTATCCGGTCGTGGCCTGAGATGAGATACGTACTATCAGGGTGTCGGCACGCCGGGAGGTCTTTTTGGACTTGTTTTACCATTGTCGAAATGTCTTGTGCACCAGGAATTCCGAGTCTGATCGGGCCTTCCCTAAGATAAGGGGTAATATTATTATTACCTCTGCTGATCGTGAGAGCTTGTGATGGGCTAAGTTGGGACACCCCTGCAGAGTTATGATCTTTCGAAAGCCGTGCCCGCGGTTATGTGGCAGATTGGAATTTGTTAGTGTCCGGTTGTAGAAAACTTGACAGAGGATCCGAAGTAAAACACACAACCGTGTGAATAACCGTGACTGTCTCTTTTCACTTTGAGAAGAGAACACAGTGGGGTTATGTTTGATTCGTAGGTAGTTCATGATCTTTACGATCACTACTAGTTGCGACCGTTTGCGTAGATGCTCATCTTATTCTTGTACTCGTAAGTTAGCCACCATATTTTGCTTAGCCGCTGCTGCAACCTCACCACTTTACCTCTCCTTACCCATTAAGCTTTTCTAGTCTTGATACCCATGGTTATGGGATTGCTGAGTCCTCGTGGTTCACAGATACTACAACACCAGTTGCAGGTGCAGGTTTCCGATGACTTGACGTGAGAGCGATGTTACATTTTGTTGGAGTTCTTTCTTCTTCTTCTTCTTCGTCAGTCTTGGGCTAGGTTCATGGTCGGCAGCCTGGGATCGCAGATGGATGTCGTTGTCCTTTTCATGTTTACATCCGTAGTCGGATGTCTTGTATTGATGTTGTTGTATTCATGTGACTTGTATGTATTGTTGTATCCCCCATGTATGTATGTAATGGTACGATGTAATGATATCCATCTTGCTAAGAGCCCGAAATGCGGTTGTGCCCCAATCACGTATGTGTCACGTGATCGGGATAGAATCACAACTTGGGCCTGACATTTCCTTCCTATCTGTCAGATATAATTTTGTATGTATAAAGTTGTGATATACAAGATTTGTATATTACTTTACATAGGCAGTATCTCTATGTCAAAAATATATTATTGTGTAACTAGTTACTCATGTCTTTCTACTTCCTTTCGCTGATATGTGGGGCATCCGGCAACGGGGTCCACGTGCCATATGCACAAATTAGAGTGCACAACTGCACGGTAGACACACCCCGGTCGTAGCACTGCAGTAGTGCCCAATTAGCCGTCAAATCACAACCCCCCCTTTCCAGCTTTAGCCGTAAGCTGGACGGACGAAGTGGCAATATTTCACTGGGCCTGAATTCCCTCTCCCTTGTCTTCTTGTTCAGAGAAAACCCCCTCTCGGCGATTGCATAGGGTTTTCTCACGGAGAACTAGGTACGAATTCTTCATCCATCCCCAATAAATCCAAGTCCCTTGGTCGCGGGTAATCCTAGGCCACCGTCGTTGATGCATTTTTCTTCCTACTGAATCTAGTGTGTTTCATTTGCAGTGCCCAAAGTGCGAGGACCTACTGGTTTCTACGCCCTCGGCGCGACACCACACTTGTTCCTTCTCATCCTAACACATGATTTTAAAACGCGCACAGTATGTTCCTAGAATCCTCTTTTCTATCCGGGAGGGTGGGTGTTTTTTGAACATGCTGTCGACTAATTTGGAAATTTGGATTGCTATATTTGGATAAAAGGTACTACCAGTACAATGGTCAACACTGACGTGAAGGAGGAAGTTATTTCTAGATTTGGATAGGGAATACATTGTGTTCTCATATTATTTTTCCTACAGTGCATTATTTTCTCTGCCAGAACACATGTACTCAAGATGCTCAGCCTTGCCATAACTAAATACACCAGTTTAATGGTCACAGTGAAGACAAGCCATGGATATAAGTTCCGAGTTCGGTTCATGAACCAAGAAGATCGTTGCTTTTTTTATGGCCGAACATGGATAAACTTTCTCAAGTGTTACGGACTGAAAGTTGGCGCACGAATGTTGATGGAAATAGCAGAACCCGGTCTCATGTTCACTGCAATCTTCCACCCCGACGTCGTTCCAATTATTCATCCATGTTATTTTTGTATCTGGTTCTTGCTTATTGCCTCGGTTACTTCTTAATCCACCTATTATGTCTAACTAATCACAATTTAACTTTAGAAGTAGCAACGAATCTCTCACGAAGATGCTACTTCTAACTAATATTGTCTTATAATTGGTGGCATGTGTAGGTTTTTTCAGAGTTAAGCAGGCTACTCATTTGTTATTCTGTAACAACTCGGCTATTACTGATGGCATTGAAGTTGACTGGGACGACATCCACAAGTTCCTACACTTTATTGATCGTCTTGAGGTCCTTGTGGGGCGTTTCAATGGTGGAAGGCCACGTGGGATATGTGTGCTGATACGTCCAAAACGTATCTATAATTTCTGCTTGCTCCATGCTTCTTGTGTGTGATATTGCTATGATATTTATGCACTTCTATACACTTTTGATCATATTTGGACTAACCTATTAACTCAGTGCACCCCAGTGCCAGTTTCTGTTTTCTGCTGTTTTTGTATTTCAGGTCTTCCCATTACTTAAATTGCCAGAAAAATTCCGGGAAAAATATATAAAAAATCAGCGCTCTATAAGCTTCCATGCGGCAGAAGTAGGGCCAGAGGGGGGCCAGAGGGGCTCCAGGCGCCCTGAGGGGGCGGCCCCACCCCTGGCCGCGCCGAGGGGGCGCCTGGGCCCCTTTACCTCCTCTGGTGACCCCCTTTGGCATATATTTACACCGCTTCCCGAAACCCTCGAGGACGGAACCTTTTTTCGCGATCTCATCTCTGTTCCGCCGCCGCCGCGCTTCCAAGATCGGGAGCACCAGGAGAACTCTTCCCGGCACCCTGCCAGAGGGGGAGAACCACCACTGGGAGCTTCTCCACCACCATGGACGCTTCCCGGATGAGTTGTGAGTAGTCCCCCTTGGACCATGGGTCCATGACCAGTAGCTATGTGATGTTCTCCTCCCCTCTTTGTTCTTCACCGATTAGACCTCGTGAGCTGCCCTACATGATCGAGGCACATATGTAATCCTTATGTTGTTGCTATGATGAGTTTGCTGGGATCCGATGGATTATGAGATTATGTTCAGATTGTGTGTGAGTAATATATTTGATTCACCTCTTTTATATTTATGTTCTTGAGTAATTCTTGCATGTTCTCCGTTGCTGTTTATTGCTTTGGCCAAGTAGTAGGTAGTAACTCCAAGAGGGAACGTTATGCTTGATTGTGGGTTCATGCCCCTCGATGACTAGCTTGAGTGACAGAAACATGAGTCTAGGGGATGTGTTGTTGCCACAAGGGGGAAAACAACGGTGCTTGTACTTGCGGGTGCAAGGATTGTTTACTTTACGCAAAGTTCTTTTAATGCAGTTGTCTGTTGCTTTGAGTTTACACTATGGGTGGGACTCGCAACTTAATACCAGCGAGATGTTCTGGAGAGATATCTCAAGGTGGATGATTAGTAGTAGATGCAGATGGATTTTGGTCTACTTGCCTTGGTGTACCGTCGATGCTTTTGAGCCTCTACCTTTCTTTACATCATAGTTAGCATTGGTTTGCGCACATAATCCTGTCAATTGCCCAGCTGTAATTCGTTTACCTTGCTTAGCTGTTTTATCGTCTTTTGGGAGAGAGACATCACTAGTGAACATCATGGGACCCCGGTCCATATTACCATCACTGATCACACCCGTTATTTACTTCCTGTTCTTATTTACTAGCTGCAGTCATACCTATCACTATTATCTCTTGCGTTTGATCCTTTGTAAACGACAAGGCCGGAGGGATTGACAACCTCTCTGTACTCGTTGGGAGCAAAGTTATTTGTATCTGTGTGCAGGTACTGTCAAGCGAAAGTCTTTGGCGCCATTGACACCTTCTTGTTGACCCTCGGAGTCTCACGGGATTCGATCCCTGGTATCTTTGCCAAGGGAAAACTACCGCTACGCTACATCTCAAACCTTCCACTTGGGGTAATCAACGAGGGGCGAGAAGCCATCAAGCAAAGTTTTCTGGCGCCATTGCCAGGGACTCCACTCTTCAAGATAGGGGAGTTGCACGCTATCTTTTATCTTTGCTTATTAGTCTTGTTAGTTTACCTTTCAGTTTTTGCTTTAGTGCCTTTTATCAAAAATTACAAAAATAGTTATCTTGCTTGCTGCTGCTATGGGTTCCACCAAAAACACTAAGTGGGAGGAGTACACCCCTTCTTCCATCAAGCCAATCACCACCGTCGGGATCTACAAAAGTAATAAACCTGGTGATTATGTTAGTTTTAATGGAGAGTTATGCCCATGGCATGGTCTTCCAGGAAAAAAGTATGAGCCTCAGTTTAAAGTTGCTCCTATACTTCCCCAAACTTGGGAAGACGTTCAAACTCTTATAATAGAGAGCAATTCAAACAAAGAAGATGACACTACAATTCTGCTCAATAATGATAAAATTGATTTTGATAATTGTAGTCTCTCAGAAGTTGTCACCTTTTTACAAAAGATGTCTAGAGATCCCCACACTAGCACACTTAACCTTGCCTTCACGGAGCATATCACTAATGCTCTCACCAAAGCTAGGGAGGAGAAACTTAGGGTAGAAGCCTCCATACCTAGAAAGCTAGAAGATGGTTGGGATCCTATGATTAAAATTAAGTTGAATAACTTCTCTTGCTATGCTTTATGTGATGTTGGAGCTAGTACCTCCGTTATGCCCAAAAGAATATATGATATGCTTAAATTGAAACCTTTTGATTCTTGTTCTTTTGGTGTTCGTCTTGTAGATTCTTCCATAAAGAAACCTTTGGGGAGGATCGACGATGTTCTTATCATTGTCAATGACAATTATGTTCCCGTTGATTTTACTATTATGGATATTGAATGTGAACCTTCTTGTCCAATCATTTTGGGACGTCCTTTTCTTCGCACCGTTGGTGCTATCATTGACATGAAAGAGGGGAATATAAAATTCCAATTTCCTCTCAAGAAAGGGATGGAACACTTCCCTAGAAAGAATATTAAGTTATCTTTTGAGTCCGTTATACGGGCTAGCTATTCTTTTACTCTTGATAAAACTTGATCTCTTTGCATTATGCCTGGCTTATAGGCATAAAAAAAGCGCTTTTGGGATGCAGCCCACAATGAATAAAATTTTATTTTGCTTTTGTTGTGTCTTGATGTTTGTTACTACAGTAGCATCATCATTGTATCTTTACTTTTCAGCTTTGTGCCAAGTTTAGCCTCTGATTGCAAGAAAGTTCAAAAGTTGTGACGTGCTGTCCAGGAAACAGATTCTGTCCTTGGACAGACAAATTCGTATAAAATCACCAGATAATCTTTTTGGTCTGAATTTTTTCTACCGAGTGCTCTATACAATTGGCTTTCGGGCGTCTGTTCTGAGTTTTTTGATTTGAGTTGCAGAAGTGCCCCGAACAAATTATTTACTACCTGCTGGTCTGTTTTTCACAGATTCTGTCCTGTTTTGCCTTTTCTTCGTTTTGCAAACCTTGAGCTTGCTTTTTCTTTGCAAAAACCTATTGGCAATCTTGAGAAACAGTAGCCCTTCAAGATTATCCTCATTTCCAGCAAGGAAAAATTATTTTATTGTGGGTACTAACCTCGCTAATCAGATTATGATGAGTTATGTATGAATGGAGTTTTCAAGTGTGCGAGGGAAGATGATAAACAGATTCAGGAGGGTCAAACGCTCAAGCTTGGGGATGCCCCCGTGCACCCCAAGAAATATTCAAGAAGGCTCAAGCATCTAAGCTTGGGGATGCCCCCGTGCATCCCCTTCTCCATCAACAATTATCAGTTCATCTTTCGCTCCACTATATTTTAATCACTTCATGTGTTATGTGCTATGCTTGGAGCGTCTTGCTTTTAGTTTCCTTTTTAGTTTTCTTTAGCTTTGCTTGCTATTCATAACGGGTTAGAACCCAGCTTTCTTTGTGTGGGAGAGAAACACGCTCCACTTCAACCTAGAACACAACATAGGAATTTCATGCTTATCTTTGATGTGCGTGTTCTTTGTCTTTCAATAGCTACTGTCATGTTTAGCTCTAGTTTTCATGCTTTTCTTTTTAAAGAGCTTTTGTTTAGCTGGTTGTTGAACTCTCTTGAGTTTTCATGTTTATCTTGTTAAGAGAGTTTGTCTGTTGCACTGAGTTGTGTGTCTTAAACTTAAAGTAGGTAACTGAGGTTGCTATTTAATTTTAGTAGTAACTTGCAATAGTTTTGAGGTATTGCCATGAGTAATGTGTGAACTTTTGGTGTCAAGAGCTTTAGCCTATTAGTGATAGATGTCGTATTTTCGGCAATCCGTGTTTATTTTCGAAAACCTACAAAATAGTTGAGAACTTTAGCTACTAAATGGACCACTAATCTTTGGAGGGATCGAATATTAGAGTACACTCACGTACCATGGGTCGAGGATGAGCAAGGGTAACCAAACCCCCATACACACCTCCTCGGGGTACTTATCTCTTTGCGAACCTCCTAATTAGATTGAGAGTTACCGATAATAAGTGCATGAGTTCTTCGGACTAATGTGAGTATTCGAAGGTTGACACTTCCACCTATCCATATTTTTCTAGCCTCTTCGGTACCGTGCATTGCCCTTTCTCACCTCGAGAGTTGGCGCATACTTCGCCGGTGCATCCAAATCCTTGGCACGATACGCTCTGTCGTCATAAACCTCATTATATCCTTCCTCAAAACAGCCACCATACCTACCTATTAAGGCATTTCCATAGCCTTTCCGAGATACATTGCCATGCAACATCCATCCTCTCATGACTTGATCTTCATGTCATACATGCTTTTTGCTTCATCGATGAGCCGCATGCTAGTTGGGTCTTGCCCTAATCATTGCTACATGACGCGCTAGTATCATGGCATATCCTACTACACTGGCAGAGGCATACATTTGCATACATCATGATAGTTTCATTTTCTTTATGTTGAGTACTTTTGTAAAGTGTGAAAGATCTTCTATACTTCTTGTAATACATAGAGTGTTGTCCTTAAGTGAGGAAAAGATCCCAAAGAGGACAAATCAAAAGATCCCAAAGAGGACAAAATCAAAAGATCCCAAAGAGGACAAATGAGAGATAAAAAGAAAGAGCCATTGAGGCCACACAAAAAAATAAAAAAAAAATAAAAAAAGAGAAAAAGAAATAAAAAGAGAGAAGGGGGCACACTACTATTTCTTTTGAGAGATCCACACTCGTACTCCATCTTATAACTTGTACTCCATAGAGATTATCATTTATGCATATAACTATGTGGGGACCTTTACACTATAGAACTTGGCTTGTATATTCCAATGATGAGCCTCCTCAAAAGAGCTCTAGGTCTTCTTGAGCAAGCAAGTTGGATGCACCCCCACTAGTTCCATTGGAGAGCTTACCTTAGCTCATATGTGCATCCGTTGCATGGCAATCCCTACTCCTCACATCATATCTATCATTTGGCTTTCTCTCGCCGATGATTGTCCTCATTGATGTGAGCCTTTCACACCCTTTTTTGTCTTCCCCCTCTATCATTTTTCTCTCTTTGCCATCCTAAGTGTCGACTTTCTTGCTTACACTCATCCATTGCATGAGTGCTCAAAATATCGAAAGGGAGCGGCACATTTTGACTTGTACCTGGCTGACGGTCTGGGGATGAGTCAAGATAAGATTCCAAAGAAGACCAAGTGTGAAAATTTAGTAGATTAAGTTATCAACAATATAAAAACTATGTTTTACTCTCATATATCCCTATCCCCTTTCTTGCACGCAAACACCATTTGGAGACATTCGAGTCACGGACAGCGAGAGCTCTTGCACCTTTATGTTCTTATGTTACTTGTTACAATGCTAATATAGACTCTTGCTTGTTATGACTTGAATTGGATTACATGCCTTGATTACTTTACTTAAAAGTTCTTATATGGTTAATAGCATGTCACCATAGAAATTATGCTTGTTATCATTTACCTACTCGAGGACGAGCAGGAATTAAGCTTGGGGATGTTGATACGTCCAAAACGTATCTATAATTTCTGCTTGCTCCATGCTTCTTTTGTGTGATATTGCTATGATATTCATGCACTTCTATACACTTTTGATCATATTTGGACTAACCTATTAACTCAGTGCACCCCAGTGCCAGTTTCTGTTTTCTGCTGTTTTTGTATTTCAGGTTTTCCCATTACATAAATTGCCAGAAAAAATCCGGGAAAAATATATAAAAAATCAGTGCTCCAGAAGCTTCCATGCGGCAGAAGTAGGGCAAGAGGGGGGCCAGAAGGGCTCCAGGCGCCCTGAGGGGGCGGCCCCACCCCTGGCCGCGCCGAGGGGGTGCCTGGGCCCCCCTTACCTCCTCTGGTGACCCCCTTTGGCATATATTTACACCGCGTCCCGAAACCCTCGAGGATGGAACCCTTTTTCGCGATCTCATCTCTGTTCCGCCGCCGTCGCGCTTCCAAGATCGGGAGCACCAGGAGAACTCTTCCCGGCACCCTGCCGGAGGGGAGAACCACCACCGGGAGCTTCTCCACCACCATGGACGCTTCCCGGATGAGTTGTGAGTAGTCCCCCTTGGACCATGGGTCCATGACTAGTAGCTATGTGATGTTCTCCTCCCCTCTTTGTTCTTCACCGATTAGACTTCGTGAGCTGCCCTACATGATCGAGGCACATATGTAATCCTTATGCTGTTGCTATGATGAGTTTGCTGGGATCCGATGGATTATGAGATTATGTTCAGATTGTGTGTGAGTAATATATTTGATTCACCTCTTTTATATTTATGTTCTTGAGTAATTCTTGCATGTTCTCCGTTGCTGTTTATTGCTTTGGCCAAGTAGTAGGTAGTAACTCCAAGAGGGAACGTTATGCTTGATTGTGGGTTCATGCCCCTCGATGACTAGCTTGAGTGACAGAAACATGAGTCTAGGGGATGTGCTGTTGCCACAAGGGGGAAAACAACGGTGCTTGTACTTGCGGGTGCAAGGATTGTTTACTTTACGCAAAGTTCTTTTAATGCAGTTGTCTGTTGCTTTGAGTTTACACTATGGGTGGGACTCGCAACTTAATACCAGCGAGATGTTCTGGATAGATATCTCAAGGTGGATGATTAGTAGTAGATGCATATGGATTTCGGTCTACTTGCCTTGGCGTACCGCCCATGCTTTTGAGCCTCTACCTTTCTTTACAGCATAGTTAGCATTGGTTTGCGCACATAATCCTGTCAATTGCCCAGCTGTAATTTGTTTACCTCGCTTAGCTATTTTATCGTCTTTTGGGAGAGAGACATCACTAGTGAACATCATGGGACCCCGGTCCATATTACCATCACTGATCACACCCGTTATTTACTTCCTGTTCTTATTTACTAGCTGCAGTCATACCTATCACTATTATCTCTTGCGTTTGATCCTTTGTAAACGACAAGGCCGGAGGGATTGACAACCTCTCTGTACTCATTGGGAGCAAAGTTATTTGTATCTGTGTGCAGGTCCTGCCAAGCGAAAGTCTTTGGCGCCATTGACACCTCCTTGTTGACCCTCGGAGTCTCACGGGATTCGATCCTTGGTATCTTTGCCAAGGGAAAACTACCGCTACGCTACATCTCAAACCTTCCACTTGGGGTAACCAACGAGGGGCGAGAAGCCATCATGTGCCACTGTTGCACTCGTTGAACAGGTCCAACTGTGTCGAGAAACTTATGGTACAAGCTATTTTCTGTTATATATGTTGTTCATAAACTATTGCTTATACACAGTTTTACAGCTGTGATCTTCTTGAAACAGAAACTGCCCAGTTCTATTGTTCCTATACAGATGCCTGACCATGGTCGGGTCAGACTTGCGCTTGGTCAGAACATGATGTTTATGTCGACCTACTCCATTCCCCTTGGAGGTGAAAAGATACTTATTCATGGGTGGTCTCAAATAATGAAGGCCCATCCATCTTGGAGAATAGGACAGAAGATTATGTTCTTGCTTTTCCATGGCTCTAAAGTGAATATCCTGTTTATTGACCACATTGCAAGAAGAAGCCGCTTTCAGAAGGTTGTGGATGCGCGGGGTGGCGCCTGGGCCTTGTCCTGGGGCTTGGCGGCCTCACCCTTCGTTAACTGTAGGCAAAGTAGCACTGTTCGAGGTGTGCTTTGTATGGTTGAACCTGTATAAGTACTTATACTGCTTTCAGCTATGGTTGTTAAGTGCCCTTGCTGGTTTCAGTTAAGGTTGTTAAGTACTCCTGCTGCTTTTACAATCTGTAGTGTTTCTTCAGTCATGTCTTCCTCCAGCCGCCAAAACCAAACCAGCGCCGGCAGGGCCACGTGCTTCCGCCTCCCACGGCTGGCTACGCCTCAGCGCACGCATCGCCGCCCCACTGTCTCCTAAATCTTTAACACCGACGTCCGAGGCCTCGTTGTCGTCCTCCGCGCGCTTTGGTGCACTCACCGCGGCACTGCCCTCTCGCGTTGTCAACATGGTCAACAAACAAAAGGAATCGGCAGAAGTACGTGGAGAGGATGACAATACGGGCCCACCATGTCAGCGTATGGAAAAATATAATGCTTCCTATTAGTGTTTTCCCTACATTTGGGACCCACGACATTGTGAGCTTATATAGTCAATAAACAAGAGAACAACACAAGATCGGCTCACACCTGGGACGTAGCTGCTCGAGCAGTATTTATTTTTTTATTGTTGAGATGGAGCAGGGTTTGAACTGGGCTGTGGCCCGTCTAGCCCATGCTTATATTTTATGTTCACCATGTGGCCAGCCCAGCTATTTTTTCTTTGTGAAAATGAGCCCAGTTTATTTTTTCTGAAGAATACCCAATCCAGGCCTATTTATTTTTCTACGCCCTGATGGGCTGCAACTCTTTCAAGAAGCCTATAAATCTTGAAGGTAATATGAAATTGGCTGCAAATATAAAAACAGATGACAAATTGGCAATTACTTTATAATTTCTGAATTGTTACACATTTTCATATTCCTATTTCACTGGTCATTAACCTAATTTAAATATATCTTCAAAGTACTTTGAATCTGGCTCGACATTTCGGTATTAAAAATAGTTTGGAACCCACAGAAATATGTGAAATTGGCCCTGGCCAACCAAAAAAACGGACTGCAATAAATTGCATAAGAAGTCGCAATGAGCTATATATAAATTATTAAAAAAAGAGGGAATGGTCTGACATATGGGCCTATTAAGTTGACGCGTATGCAAGCTTTTTTTAGTTATTATATACGTCAACAAACAATTCTAGCAGACGTAACCGTTGGATGTCAATCCAATGGCCGTCGTGTTTCTTCAATCTCTGATCTTCTTGCTCCAACAGTCAATTCCAGCGCCGGCGGGACCGCCTGCTCCCGCCTCCCGTGCAGGCCTCACCGCCCCTACTACTCCCACCGCTGGCCAGGGCATCCCTCTACTCACCCACACCCCCTGTTATTCTGCGGCGACGACAGCCTCACACCGCAGCCGAACCAGTGAACCCTCGTACTCCTCTCCGCATGGGCATCCACTGCCGCGTCTTCCTCGGCTCCGCGTCGTCCCCTTCCTAGGCCTCGCCGTCGTCCACCGCCCAAGTGCTCTCGGCGCGGCATGGTCAACGTGGTCAAGGAACGACTTCCGTCGGAAGAGTATTGTCGTGGAGAGGCTGACAGCTGGGTCCACGGCAACCGCAAGGAAGTGCCTCCTTATTACGCGGAAAGTAATTATTCCTCCACCTGATAGTAGGGACCCACCAGACGGGCCACCATATTTGGCGAAAAAAAAACGTTTCCCCCTTGACTGCTAGGACCCACCGGATGGGCCACCGTATTTCGCGAAAAAACGTTCCCCCCGCTGTCAGCTCGGACCCACTGGAAGTGCCTCCTTTTTACGCACACAAAAATGAATACTCCCCCTGCTAGCTGGGACCCAGGATAGTGGGAGTCTGACTTGTGGGCCTACTAAGTTGACGGGGACGGAGGGCTTTGTCAACTTAGTAAATATGCACGATTCTAGCTACATTGACCGTATGATGTCCATCCAACGGCCGTAGTGCTTCTTCAACCTCTGTTCTTCTTGCTCCAGCCGCCCAAACCAGCGCCGGTCATGCCTCGTGCTCCTGCCTCCCATGGACAGCTACGATGCTGCCGAGGCCTCACCGCCCCTACTACTCCCACCGCTGGCCAGGCCATCCCTCTACTCACCCACACCCCCTGTTATTCTGCGGCGACTGCAGCCTCACACCACAGCGAACCAGTGAACCCTCATACTCCTCTACGCGTGGGCATCCACTGCTGCGTCTTCCCCGGCTCCGCGTCGTCCCCTTCCTAGGCCTAGTCATCGTCCACCGCCCTGGTGCTCTCGGCATGGCATGGTCGACGTCGCCAAGGAACGGCTTCCATCGGACGTGGACTGTACGTGGAGAGGCTGACAGCTAGGTCCACGGCCGTAGCAAGGAAGTGCCTCCTTATTACGCGCAAAATAATTATTCCTCCACCTGACAGCGGGGACCCACCGAACGGGCCACCGTATTTCCGAAAAAACGTATCCCCCCTGACTACTGGGACCCACCGGACGGGTCACCGTATTTCGCGAAAAAAACGTTCCGCCCACTGTCAGCTCTGACCCACCGGAAGTGCCTCCTTATTACGCACAAAAAAATGAATACTCCCCCTGCTAGTTGGGACCCACCTTGGTAGTGGCTGACTTGTGGGCCTACTAAGTTAACGGGGACGCAGTGCTTTGTCAACTTAGTCAATCTGAACAATTCTAGCTCCAGTGACCGTACGATGAACATCCAACAGCCGTAGTGCTTCTTCATCCTCTGGTCTTCTTGCTCCAGCCGCCCAAAGCAGCCCCGGTCGTGCCGCATGCTCCTGCGTCCCGTGGCCGGCTGTGCTGCCGCGGAGGCCTCACCGCCCCCTACTATTCCCAACGATGGCCAGGCCCTGCGGCAATGGCAGCCTCACACCGCAGCCGAACCAGTGAACCCCCGTACTCCTCTCCGCACGGGCTTCCACTGCCGCGTCTTCCCCTACTCCGCATCGTCCCCTTCCTAGGCCCCGCCATCATCCCCCGCCCTGGTGCTCTCGGCGCGGCGTGGTCAACGTGGTCAAGGAACGACTTCCATCGGAAGAGTATTGTATGTGGAGAGGTTGACAGCTGGGTCCACGGCCGCAGCAAGGAAGTGCCTCCTTATTACGTGCAAAATAATTATTTCTCCACCTGACAGCGGGGACCCACCGGACGGGCCACCGTATTTCGCGAAAAAAAAATCCACCTGACTGCTGGGACCCACCAGCTACATCTTCGCACGCAAGGAAGTGCGTCCTGGCAGAAAAAATGATTCACCCCCTGACTGCTAGGACCCAGCAGCTACAACTTCTCAGGCAAGGAAGTGCCTGACAGTCGGGACCCACCTGGTCGAAGCGTACGTAGCTTTGTCATTCTGGTCGCGAACGTGTACGTACATACTGGTCGATGTAGAGGCGCGCACGTGTTGTAGTAGAGGCGCGCACGTAGCATGTACACGTACGTACAGTGGCAAGTGTGCAAGAAAGAAAATACGGCCACGTACGTACATATGGGCAGGGTCTCGAACGCCTACTTGCGCATACATATGGCCTGGGCTCGTGTACATGGCTGGGTTGGAGTGGAGAAACAGCGTCTTCGTCTTGTTCATCAGGAGCCAACCGGCTGGGTCGGAACGGAAAGCGTCGTCGTGTTCATCGGGAGGGCTTGGACGGAACATCCGATGGAAACGAGGCCTGGCGTACCGCATAACATAAAAAATGGCCTTGTGTTCGACCGGCCACGTTAGAAACAGGATCATGTTCATCGGGAGGGGTCTGGCGTACCGCAAAGCGGAGGAAACAGACCTCTTACGGTCGAAACGGGGGTCTTGTTGATCGGGATGGGTGTGGTGTACCGCAAAACGAAGGAAACAAACTTGTGTTGGAGCGCTACGGTTGAAATAGGGGTCTTGTTCATCGGGAGGGGTGTGGCGTACCACAAAACGGGACTCCACGGGATACTGTTCATCACCACCGTTGACCCCCTCCAGCCTCCAAGGGCTACTGTTCATCCATCGTCGACCTCCTCCAGCCTCCACCTGCGACTGTTCAGCCTCCACCGCACGCTACTCCACCAGCTACTGTTCAACCGGCCCTCTCCACAGGCTCCTGTTCAATCACCCCTCCATGGGCTAGTGTTCATCCAGCCCTCCACCGTCTACTATTCATCCTGCACTCCATGGGGTGGTCCTGTTCATCAAGCCCTCCACGGGGTCCTGTTCATGCAGCCCGAACCGGCTCGATCGATCGGGGTCCTGTTCATCGAGAGGCAACACCACGGGGTCATGTTCAGCCACCCCCACCGGGAACTATTCATCCACCCCCCCAGCAACGCTCACTGTTAATGCGTAGGCATCATCGATCGGCTTCAGTTAGCAGTAGTAGCAAAGGAATCGCTCAATCGGGTTCAGTTAACAGCCATCGATCGATCGCTCGGGTTTAGTAACGCGTAGCCTGCAGTGCAATCGCTCGGGTTCAGTTAGAGCTCAATGCCTCGCTCGGGTTCAGTTAGAGCCCAACACCTCGCACCCACGCGCGTGCGTGTGCGAGAGAAACATGCATCGCTCGGCCCCGACCACCCACCATAACCGGGAACACCCTGATATTTTCCTCACCCTCGCTTCTACCATGGGTTTTTCCGTCATGGACAGCCCAAAGAATGTCATGCAATTGCGTCTCCCGCCCGCCCAGGATGAAAAGCCCATTTTCTGTCATGATTTTTTGTCACAGAAGTAGGACCCCACCACATCTATGATGATACTGGGTTTTGTCACAATTATCGTCATAGAAGTGTCATAAGTATGACAGAAAAAAGTTTTATTCGGCCCAAAATGTCACGGATGTGTCTTTTTTTTGTAGTGCATGTAATGTATGGCTCTTCAGAGCCGTTTAAATAAATACTTTGAGTCGTAGAGTTTTGTTGTGATGCCATGTTGTACTTACTGATGTCGCTTGAGATACATTGGTATCTCCCCAAGGAATAAGGGAGGATGTAGCATAGCAACGGTAAGGTATTTCTCTTAGTGACGAGACCAAGGTTATAAAACCAGTAGGTGAACCAAGCAACACTATGTAAACGGTACCTGCACATAAAGAACAAATACATGCAACCCAACGCGTTAAAGGGGTAGTCAATCCCTTCCGGGTAACGATGCCAAAAAGTGACGTAAGGACAGGATAAAATTGTAGTTGATTGAAAGATGCAAATAAAATGCAACAAGGTATTTTTGTGTTTTTGATAATATAGATCAGAAGCTAAAAGTTTCAAATAAAGAAAAAGGCAAATAAAAATATAGATATGAAAGTATATGATTGGAAAATAGACCCAGGGGCCGTAGATTTCACTAGTGGCTTCTCTCGAGAAAATAGCATAAGGTGGGTAGAAAAATTACAGTTAGGCAATTGATAGAAAAGCAAATAATTATGACGATATCCAAGACAATGATCATGTATATAGGAATCACGTCCAATATTAAGAGACCGACTCATGCCTGCATCTACTACTATTACTCCACACATCGACCGCTATCCAACATGCATCTAGTGTATTAAGTTCATGGAAAACGGAGTAATGCAATAAGAACGATGACATGATTTAGCCAAGATCTATTCATGTCGAAATAGACCCCATCTTTTCATCCTTAATAGCAATGATACCTGCGTGCCTTGCTGCCCCTTCTGTCACTAGGAAAGGACACCGCAAGATCGAACCCATTACAAAGCATCTCTTCCCATTGCAATATAAATAGATCAAGTTGGCGAAACAAAACCCCAAATATCGGAGAAGAAATACGAGGATATAATAATAAAGAATGGATATTAAATCATGGAAAATCAGATCATAAACTCACAAATCATCGGATCCCAACAAACACACCGCAAAAAGTCATTACATCAAATAGATCTCCAAGAGACCATTGTATTGAGATACAAAGAGAGGAGAAGCCATCAAGCTACTGCCTACGGACTCGAAGGTCTCCGGTAAACTACTCACGCATCATCGAAGAGGCACATGATGATGATGAATCCCTCTGTGATCGTGTTCCCCTCCAGCGGAGACCGGAAAGGGATTTATATTAGATCTCGTGGTTCTGGAACTTGCGGCGGCTGGAACAAAATTTCGTCGACTCCCCTAGAGTTTTCTGAGGTTGGAGGTATTCATAGAGCGACGAGGCAGTGTGGGAGGCCACCGAGGTGGGCACAACACTGGGCATGCCTAGGGGCCCAGCGCGCCCTGGTGGGTTGTTGTAACACCCCAAAAATTTAGCAATGTTTTATTAATTAAAATTTTGCTAGTTAATTAAAATTTTGCCTTTTTCTGAATGTTTCTTTGGACTCCAGAACCATTATTGTTCTGTTATGTTGGAGTTTTTACCCCTAGTGAAAACTTCCCAGCTAATATTAGATCCTCTTATGCACCCATTAAAACTTTGCTTATAACAGCAGGATTAATTATATAATTGTCCCCCGAATTATCTTCCCTAGATAAATGGTTGCCCTTAGTTTTTAAGGCCTCTTTTGAACTACAACCACTTGATAAATTTATTTAAAATTTCAACCAAAAATTGGAGATGTCTAGTAATGCTATTAGATCACTTTTATGCAAGAATATAATTATTTCATTTAATATTTTGAGCTACACAGCATGTTTTCCAATCTGGTTCAGTAGGCCAAATTGCACTACAACCCCTTTAAATATTCCTTTTATGCTTCCACCAAAAATATGGGATGTTCATAGCAGTATGTTATTCGACTCTATGCAAAAACCCATCTTGGTCCTTTGGAAGATTTGAGTGAACCAACCTCTTTTCCATTCTGGTTCAGTTTGGTGTTTTGCACTGCAACCCTAGTCTATTTTGCTCTAGTGCCCTTGAGATTCCTCATGCTTATAGTCTTTCTAGCAAAACCCTTAAGTCCAGGAGAGTGGGCCTATTGGGATAGTTTTGGTTCATGAAACAATGCTCTGCATTTTCTGTCCAGAACTGGAGATTTGCAAAACTTGCACTAACAAGTTTCTGGTTTTGCCCATATAGCCTCACCATCATCTCTTTCACCTAAGGAGGCTATGATCTGGAGAGTTTGACCACCAGTGGAGATGCCCCTATGCCCATAGCATTCTGTCGAGCACCTTGTGTGCATGACCAGTGTTGGCATAGTTCTTAGTTCACATGGTGGACTTGAACCCCTGACCTAGCAGCCATGTCAACCAACCTCCTAGCTACCTCTAGCCTAAGGCTGCTGAGTTGCCTTGGCATCCACGCAGGTCTGGCCGCCCTGGCATTTCGTCGAGCACCTGTCGTGCGTGCACAGAGCGCGGCGAGAGCGTGCGTTTCGCACGTGCCGCGCCCGAGCCGCCGCGTCCCTGGCATGTCTTCCTCGTTCTTATCCAGACCACTGCAGCCTACCGCGTCGAGCCAAGCCGCTGCCCGCACTCTCCCCCACCGCAGAGACAGCTCTTGTCAGGACCCCGATCCTAAGTCACACCGATCTAGCTGTAACACGTCATATCACTTTGCGGCCTCACGCACGGTAACCCCACGGGTGCCACCTTACCTGGCCCGGGACCGTTTGCGCATTTTGGCACACGTATATGACAGTGTCGCTAGCATCCACATGACAGAGAACTCGGGCCGACATGGCTAGTTATAAACCAAAAGTGGCACTAGATTACAGAGACAGGCATCCATGACCCAGCAACGAACGTGTCGGTCATCAACGTATGAACCCAAGTCGTATCAAGCTACATGGACTTAAAGGAACAACGCGTGACATTTCCCCTAAGGGACAGACACAGGAACGAAGAAGGACACATGCTGGCCAGCCTACGTGTTCCGAGCAGTAGCAAGCTACCAAGGCTCATTGGAATCACTAGGAGGTATTTCCCTGTAAGGTAGGCTACCAAAGGAAAACAACTAGGTGTCGGATCCCACACATACCAAGCATTTCAACCATACACACAATATGCTCAATATGTGCAAATACAACATTGCATCACAACAGAACTCTATGACTCAAAGTACTTTATTTAAGAGGCTCCAAGAGCCATACATAACATATCCATACAGGTAGGGGTCACATGACCCAACACTCAAGTCATACAGTCATACAAGCACAAGCGGAAGCTACATGTCTGAGTACAGACAACTTCGAAAATAAAACATGCTTGGTGTAGCCTGACTATCTACAAGGCCCTTCACAAGCTCCAGATCTCCGTCTGGGTGTCAAGCTACTCGTCGACGTCAACGTCTATGTAGAACCCATCAGCAGGGGCAGGGTTCTCCTCTGCAACAGTTATTAAGCAAACATGAGTACAAAGGTACTCAGCAAGTCTTACCACAGAACCTATTATACATGCAACATTATCAAAGGGGGTAGTGGAGTTCATAGCAGAAAGCCAGCTTTGACTCTTGGCTAACCTATACTAGAACTCTCAACGGATTGCAAGATGTTATTACGAACACGAGTCCTCTACTCACCACATCAATACACTACCGAGGATCCTCTTCCGTCATCCTACGGAAGGGCCATCCACGGCACTCACGCTTATCTTGAGGCTTTTAGTAGTATCCATCAACTTGTCTATGAACTGTAAGAGTAACCAAGTAGTCCGTACCGCGAACAACGGCTATTCGAATAGGTTGATAACCCTGCAGGGGTGTACTTCTTCACACATGTTTTCACCACTTAGCGTCTGCACACGACATGTGCTCGGCAGACTTCAAGCGAAAGCCGACGTGGGTGTAGACCACGACCTAACCAACCACTCAAGTCTCTCGTCCAGGTTTATCGCCTATTTGGGTTCCATCCTTGGGGAGATCCGGTCGGGGTGTCGCTCACGGCCCCAAACGATGTGTACAGGGTTCCCGAGTCACCAAACGGGCAACCGGTACACCGTGCCACGTACCTGTCGCATCACAGCCCACCCCGAGGGTCAGCGCTGTGCACGACCTCCAGTAAACTATAAACACCAGAAACTAGTTGCAACTCCTGGACAGAGAACATGGCAGTCGGTAAGTCGAGCGGGGTCATATTTCAGGGCCCAATGTGTGGTAGTAACTGTAACTTGAATCACACACACAGATCTCGGGTCCTATGGACGATTCCAATGAAACAACCCACCATGTACTCCTACATGGCCTTTCATCGATACCTTTACCAAGCGTATTCCACATTTCCTTCTCTTTATCGGTATGATCATTTCACTCTGATCCATCACCCAGATGAACCAGACCTGACACAACTCTAAGCATAGCAGGCAACATAAACAAATAGCATGGTGGATCACACATCACATGGCTCAATCAACTCCTACACATGCTAGTGGGTTTCAACTATTTACTGTGGCAATGACAGGTCATGTAAGGGAATAGGGTTCAACTACCGCAGCAAGTAGCAGTTCACACGCTGTTGCCTTAATGCAGTAAAAGAGAGCAGGAGCGAGAAGATTGGGTTTGTATCGGAATGATCAATGATTGCTTGCCTGACAAAGTGGTTGTCGGGTACTGCTCTTCAGCTGGATACGCAGAAGTATCCTCGGGAGCAGGACCTAACACGGAGAATACTGGCGATACAATCATTAAACAAACAAATGCAACAATATGATGCATGCTCATTACATGGCAAGATGCATGTGTTTTGGGCTAATGCAACTATAACCAGAAAGGTTTGAGCCTATTTGAATCAAAGATTCAAATTGGCACTTTAGCTATTATTTAAAAGTGCATTATCATGTTTTAATGTATACAGCAAGGTTAACTTGCTCAAACATGCATGAAACCAGTGCCATTGGAAATATTGGATTTTTCTGATCATTTTTCATATATAATTTATTTTCATCTGAGCTACTGTTGAATTTATATGATTTTTTGAAGTTTAGGCATTTTCTGGAATTTCCTGAATTATTTTTAAATCTAAATCCCAGAAAATCCTTTACTGCGTCAGCATGACATCATGCTAATGTCAGTTAGTCAACAGGGCGCTGGTCCAGTCAAACATGACATGTGGGCCCGTCATGTTAGTGTCATAGCTAATTAACAAAGTTGATTATTGTTAAGCTAGAGACTAATTAGCTGTTAGTGGGGTCTGGGCCCACGGGTCAGTGACGAAACTAACTAACTAATTTAATTAACATTTACTTAATTAAACTAGCTAATTAGGGGAGGGGTGGCCCACACGTCAGCGACCCGGGGGTGGTCAACCCCCCGGTCAAACGAGTCAAACTCGCCGGCGAAGTGGCGCCGGCGAGGCAGAACACGGCGGCGAGCTTCGGAAAACGCCTACGGGGCATGTTTCGAGCTGCGGTTGAGCGCGTTGGAGAGCCCTTGCCAAAGCGCGTCGAATGGTGGTGGTCGCCGGGCCTGTGGTGGTCGGAGGCGACGGCAACGAGCTCGACAGCGGCGACCGGCGTTCGGGTGTGTGTGGAGATGCGGCTGAGGAGGCCTAGGCGATGCGTGTGTGGTACCTAGCTCATCTACGTGCTGCGGCGAGCGAGATGGACGTGCGTCCGTGACCAAATGGTCACCGGAGCATCACCGGCGGCAAGCACGGCGGCGGCGGGTTTCGGTGTTCAGCGGATCAGCAACTACACAGCGCAAACGAAGCGGAGGAGGGAGGGATTCGACGTAGGGGCTCACAGCGGTGCTAGCGAGGTCGACGGAGAGGTCGGGGATGCTCTGCAGCTTCTTAATCGACGGCGAGGAGCTCCGGCTATCCGAGGTTAGGGACGACGGCATGAAGGCGTTGCAGGGCTCCCGGCGATCTGTGGCTCAGCGAGGAGGAAGAGGGCGTCACGGCGAACCTTCAGGACACGGTCACGGGACGAGGGGGAGGCTCTAGGTGCGGCAACGGCGAGCGGCGGCGACGGGCGGCTTGGTGGTGAGAGGGAGAGAGCCAGGGGAAGGCGATGAGGACGAGGGGAAGTGAGAGAGGGGTCGGGGCAGCTGCGTGGCGACGCCAGGAGACGTCCAGGCCGTCGGGGAGGCAGGCAAGCAGGGTGGAGGTGGCCGGGCGCGTGCCGGCGCGCGGTGGCCACGCGCGCTGCCTTCTGGCGCGAAGAGGAAGGCGACAGAAGCGGGGCTGTGGGCTGGGCCGGCCTGCTACAGTGGTGGGCCCGAGGTAAGTTCTTTCTCTCTCTTTCTTTTTTCCTATTTCTTTTCTGTTTCATTTCTTTTGCAACTTTGTTTAATTAATAAAAATGCCAGAACATTTTTATAACTCATAAAACTTGTCATGCCCACTGTATATAATATGAACAGTATGGAACATTATAGTTTATGATTATTTGAGCATTTAAAATATTTTATAGCATTTAAATGCCCAAATACAAATACCATATGATTTAATCCAAAGACCTTAGAGGTCCTAGAAAATTGTGCATCATTTTTGGCAGAGGTTTAAGACCAAGGCAGAAATGATGAACATTTTTGAAGGGCATTTTGGGTACATTGGAAAAGATTTTATCAAACCCTAGTTGTTAGGAGAGGGGTGCTGGGGTTTCTGTCATTCCCATTTCAAGTTTCTTTGATAAGTAAACATGATGCACACTCTAGCTAGTCCTAATGCAAGTGCTAACTAGGGATGTGACAACTCACCCCCACTTAAAAGAATCGCGTCCCGGGATTCGGGTTCCTCCGGAAAGAGGGTGGGGTACTCAAGTCGAAGACGGTCCTCCCTTTCCCAAGTAGCTTCACTCTCGGAATGATGTGACCATTGAACCTTGAGAAACTTGATATTGTGGCGTCGAGTGGTGCGCTCAGTTTGATCAAAAATACGAATAGGGTATTCTCGATATGTGAGATTGTCCTGGAGATCAAGCGTTTCGTGGTCCACTCCACGGATAGGATGCGAGAAGCAACGCCTGAGTTGAGAAACGTGGAACACATCATGAACTCTGGATAGGTGCGGAGGTAGTTCCAATTGGTAGGCAACTTCTCCTTGTTTGGCAAGAATGCGAAAAGGACCGATGTAACGAGGGGCCAATTTGCCTTTGATACCGAAGCGATGGGTTCCCTTAAGAGGAGTAACCCGAAGGTAAGCCTTATCGCCGACTTCAAAAGTCACAGCCTTATGATGACTATCATATTGGCTCTTCTGGCGAGACTGGGCTGTTTTCAATCTCTCACGAACGATGCGAACTTGCTCTTCTGCTTCCTGGATCATATCCGGGCCAAAGAATTGTCTTTCCTCGGTTTCTGACCAGTTAAGAGGTGTTCGACACCTTCGTCCATATAGAACTTCGAAGGGAGCTTTGCCCAAGCTGGCTTGATAACTATTGTTATAAGCGAATTCGGCAAATGGAAGACACTTTTCCCATTCCATACCGAAAGAGATGATAGAGGCTCGAAGCATGTCTTCCAGAATTTGATTGACTCGTTCCACTTGACCACTTGACTAGGGATGGAAGGCAGTACTGAAAGAGAGATGAGTTCCCATAGCATTCTGGAAACTTCCCCAAAATCGTGAAGTGAAAAGACTTCCACGGTCTGAGTTAATCTCCAACGGCACACCATGAAGTGATACTATCCGAGAGACATACAAGTTTGCTTGCTGGCTAACGGTAATACTCTCTCGAACAGGCAGGAAATGAGCTACTTTAGAGAGGCGGTCGATAACGACAAAGATAGCATTATTCCAATTCCTGGTCCTGGGAAACCCGGTAATGAAGTCCATACCGACCTTGTCCCATTTCCATTCAGGAATAGCTAAAGGTTGAAGGGTGCCAGCAGGCCGTTGATGCTCTGCTTTAACTCGACGTCAAACGTCGCAGTTAGCAATGAATTGAGCGATTTCTCTCTTCATCCTAGTCCACCGGAATCTCTGACGTAGATCCTGATACATTTTGGTACTACCGGGATGAATCATGAGAGGAGATTCATGAGCCTCCTTAAGGATTAACTGCCATAGATGGTGGTTCTTGGGAACCACTACACGGTTCTCAAAGAAAACAACACCTCGATCATCCATAGAGAAACTTTTAGCGAGTCCGCTAGCAATGCTCTCTTGGAGTCGCGATATACCTTTATCACGCTTCTGGGCAGCTATAATTTGATCCATAAGGGTAGGTTTTGCCACCAAGGTGGAAAGGAATCCTCGAGGAACAATGTGAAGGTTAAGCTTACGAAATTCCTCGTGGAGAAGTGGTTGCCCCTATTGTAGCATTAAGTTGTTACAGTAAGACTTACGACTTAGCGCATCAGCCATGACATTGGCCTTTCCAGGGGTATAAGTGATTCCTAAATCGTAATCTGTGAGCAACTCAACCCAACGTCTTTGCCTGAGATTCAGATCTGGTTGGGTGAAGATGTACTTCAAACTTTGATGATCAGTGAAGATTTCACAGCGATTACCAAGGAGGTAATGTCGCCATGTTTTGAGTGCATGGACTACAGCTGCAAGCTCTAAATCATGAGTAGGATAGTTATCCTCATGTGGACGCAACTGTCGAGATGCGTATGCAATCACTTGACGATCTTGCATGAGTATGCAACCTAGTCCTTGTCGCGAGGTGTTGCAGTAGATAATAAAATCCTTGGAAAAGTCTGGTGGTACCAGTACAGGTGCAGATGTCAGGCGTCTTTTCAGTTCCTGAAAACTGGACTCGCATTGTGGGGTCCACTCAAACTTTTTATCTTTCTTGAGGAGTTCAGTTAGAGGTTTAGCAACCTTGGAGAAATTCTCGACGAAGCGTCGGCAATAGCTCGCTAAACCAAGAAAACTCCTAACTTGCTTGACCGATTCAGGGGGAGTCCAATCAAGGACGGCTTGAACTCGCTCGGGATTGACAGCAATTCCCTTGCCAGAGATCACATGACCTAGATAGGTTACTTCTGGCAACAAAAATTCACATTTAGAGAATTTGGCATAAAGGCGGTGCTCTCGAAGTTTCGTCAATACTAGCCTTAAATGCTCGGCATGATCTTTCTTGTTCTTGGAGTAAATGAGTATATCATCGAGGTATACCACGACGAATTTATCCAAGTACTCCATGAATATAGAATTCATTAGCCGGGAAAAGGTAGCTGGGGCATTGGTTAACCCGAAGGACATGACGGTGTACTCATATTGTCCATAACGAGTAACAAAAGCCGTTTTAGGGATGTCCCCGTTCTTGATTTTGATTTCATGGTAACCCAACCTCAAATCCATCCTAGAGAAGACTGAGGATCCAGCGAGCTGATCATATAGGTCATTGATCCTGGGGAGCGGATACTTGTTCTTTATGGTGACCAGATTGACAGGTCGGTAATCTACAACCATCCGCTCTGTTCCATCCTTCTTCTTGACGAAGAGGACGGGGCAAGCCCAAGGGGAAGAACTAGAACGGATGAAACCTTTTTGCAAGGACTCATCGAGTTGTTTCTTTAGCTCAGCTAATTCTAGTGGTGCCATCTTATAAGGTCTCCTAGAGATTGGGACAGTTCTAGGGATAAGATCTATCACGAACTCGACATCTCTGTCAGGTGGAATTCCTGGCAGTTCTTCTGGAAAAACATCCGGAAAGTCACGGCTACCGGGATATCTTCGAGTTCTTGTAGAGGGCTGGCATTAAAAGAGTAGAGCTGTCGCTCAGCCATTCGGGTCAAGACATTGACTATCTTGCCGGATGGGTGTGTTAGTTGAACGGTCCTAGTATAGCAATCAATCTTGGCGTAATGAGTTGTCATCCAATCCATACCCAAAATGAGGTTTATGTCCGAGGACTTGATAGCGATTAGAGATGCTAGGAAAACAAGTCTATCGACAAGGATTTCATTTCCATGGCTTACCCTAGAGGTTTGCCACTTTGAACCAGGAGTTTGAATAACCATGGAAGTAGACATGTCACAAAAAGTCATGTTGTGCATTCGAGCATAGCTCTCAGATATGAACGAATGGGATGCTCCAGTATCGAAAAGAACAGATGCCGGACGGCAGTTAACTAGAAGCGTACCAAGGACGACGTTAGGATCCTCATAAGCTTCCTCAGCAGAGACATAGTTGACATGACCCCGTGCAGTGGGGATTGGCTTGACATAATTCACCTTGCCGGTTGGCTTACCACGGCCAACGGGTTTTCCTGGTTGGTTCTGGGGACATTCACGCATGTAGTGCCTGGTTCTCCACACTTGAAGCAAGTCACAGTGCTAGTGCGTGGAGCAAAGTTGGAAGGTGGTCCTCCATAGGTCTTAGCTGGTGCAAACTGTTGAGTTGGGCGAGGCGCCTCATAGGATGGCCTCGGTGTGTACTTGGGTGGCAGAGCAGTGTTAGGAACCCACACACGGCGCTTGTGAGAGCCAGAGCCGGATGAGGAACCAAAATCTCGAGGATGCTTGCGTGTGGCCTCGAAGTCGGTCTGGCCCGTTTCAGCACTGATAGCCTTGTTTACCAACTTCTGGAAGGAAGTGCACTCGTGCAGATGTAGATCTCGCCGGAGTTCAGGGCTGAGTCCCTTACGGAACCTCGCCTGCTTCTTGGCATCGGTGGATACTTCCTCAGGTGCATAGCGTGCCAAGTTGCCAAACTCGCGACTATAGCCATCCATAGTTAACCGGCCCTGGGTGAAATTGCAGAATTCCTCCCGCTTGCGATCCATGAGACCTTCCGGAATGTGATGTTCACGGAATGCCTCACTGAACTCAACCCAAGTAGTGATTTGGCCAGCAGGACGCATAGCTTCAAAGTTTTCCCACCAAAGACTGGCAGGGCCCTCAAGATGGTAGGCAGCGTAGGTAACCTTGTCAGCTTCGGCCACACGGGTAGAGTGTAGCTTATGGGTGATACTACGTAGCCAATCATCCGCATCCAGAGGTTCAGTGGAGTGATGGAACTTCGGTGGGCACATCTTGATAAAGTCATTGATTGACACCACGTCATTCCTCTGACAGAACCCAGTGTTCTGCTCTATGCGTTCCAGCAGACGGTTGGTCTCTCTCTTGTTCCGTTCTGCCTCGAGCATAACTTCCGCCAAGGAGGGTGGCTGGGGCAGATTCCCATCCCTAGCCCCACTAGCCTCACCCTGCTCCTGAGCAGCAGGAGTGTTGCGAGTGTTGACCATCCTAGGAAAACAAAACAACGGTTTAGACAAGGATGGCAAAAATTTGACATAGGAGTGCAGAATGTAATGGATGAAACGGAATGCAAAGATGTTCATCCGTACGACATGGTAATATAGAAACTACTATATATACACCAGTGGTCATACACACCATACATAGTTTAGTACAAGCCAAGGCTAAAGTACAACTGCGGTGAAAGACAATACATCCCATCAGAGGCATTCCAAGCTCCTATACATTATTTAACTACACCTCCGGAACTCAGTACACACTAAGTCATATTCCATAAGACGCGCAGGACTGTGGAAATACAACTTACTACAATACTACTACTGCCATAGTCTAGCTCAGACATTCCCGTAGTAATCTTCGTAAAGATTACCACCGTAGCCTGGAAATGGAACAGACGGATCTTGAAACTCGCGAGCACTCGAAGGCTGTGGACCATAGGGACATGGATGTGGCCTCGGTCCCGATACTGGTGGAAACCGACGCCCACGTGGAGGTGTAATACCCCCAACGTCACACCAATCCATGCGAGCAGGTAGACGAGTCCGCACGGGGTACAAATCCCGCATGTCCAGATATCCGGCGTGCACAGCAGGTGCAAGCCGTGTCAAAGTAGTCCAGTGGGCGGCTCGAGTGTTATACAGCTCCATTCGGAGGGCACGGACCTCACGGTCCCTATCCTCCAGCATCTGAACAGTAGTCTGAAGCAGTGGCTCTTCATGAGCAGCATCAGTATACAGACCAGTGTAATAACCTTCCTCTCCGGGAAGTGAGGCTGGCATGTAACAGAACTCAGTGTTCAGCAACAGGGCATGCCTAGCCCGGAGAATGGTCATCATCGAATAGGCGGCATCCTGCACTTCCATCTCGATGGTAACCCCGAGTCCATAAGACCAATGGATGGGGTCGTTAGCTCCGGGATATGAGGGGTATATCCGGACTGTGCAGAAATACTGACTCTGATTAAAATCCCGGTACTGTTCCTCCACGGTGTACTCAGGATACCAGCGATAACCGGTCTCAGTCAGCACACGGACTAGCATGGCCGTGTGACCGGGCACATTAATGCACCGAGTCAAACGAACCACTTGGTGAGGGGTGCGGCCAGACATCTGAAACACGAAGTAATGCAAAGGCATTAGTGTTTCTGGAAGAAACCGGGCAGCATAACAACTGTAAATGCTCAAACAAAGATTTGAGACAACATACAAATGATAGCATAGCCACTCAACAATTCCATATCAAGGTTCCGGGTCCAACAATCATCATACTAAAAGGATAGAAACTGAACTGAGGCTTAAAACCAACAATCCTAAGAGTCTACGGATTAGTAACACGTGAACCTAGTAAGGATAAGAGGCCTAGTCCTAAATCCCCGTAGAAAGAATAGACTGACTCTGATCAGAGGGGCATAAGGTAAAGGAGCAAAAAGAGCCTTACGTTCCCTTCCACAATCAATTCCCCTACATATAACTAAGAATTTTTCTAGACTCAACATCGACCAGTTTAGCTTGAGAAACCTACAGGCAGTCCAGCTCTGATGCCAACGCTGTCAGGACCCCGATCCTAAGTCACAACGATCAAGCTGTAACACGTCATATCACTTTGCGGCCTCACGCACGGTAACCCCACGGGTGCCACCTTACCTGGCCCGGGACCGTTTGCGCATTTTGGCACATGTATATGACAGTGTCGCTAGCATCCATATGACAAAGAACCCGGGCCGACATGGCTAGTTATAAACCAAAAGTGGCACTAGATTACAGAGACAGGCATCCATGACCCAGCAACGAACGTGTCGGTCATCAACGTATGAACCCAAGTCGTAGCAAGCTACATGGACTTAAAGGAACAACGCGTGACATTTCCCCTAAGGGACAGACACATGAACGAAGAAGGACACATGCCGGCCAGCCTACGTGTTCCGAGCAGTAGCAAGCTACCAAGGCTCATTGGAATCACTAGGAGGCATTTCCCTGTAAGGTAGGCTACCAAAGGAAAACAACTAGGTGTCGGATCCCACACATACCAAGCATTTCAACCATACACACAATATGCTCAATATGTGCAAATACAACATTGCATCACAACAGAACTCTATGACTCAAAGTACTTTATTTAAGAGGCTCTAAGAGCCATACATAACATATCCATACAGGTAGGGGTCACATGACCCAACACTCAAGTCATACAGTCATACAAGCACAAGCGGAAGCTACATGTCTGAGTATAGACAACTTAGAAAATAAAACAGGCTTGGTGTAGCCTGACTATCTACATGGCCCTTCACAAGCTCCAGATCTCCGTCTGGGTGTCAAGCAACTCGTCGACGTCAACGTCTATGTAGAACCCATCAGCAGGGGCAGGGTTCTCCTCTGCAACAGTTATTAAGCAAACATGAGTACAAAGGTACTCAGCAAGTCTTACCACAGAACCTATTATACATGCAACATTATCAAAGGGGTAGTGGAGTTCATAGCAGAAAGCCAGCTTTGACTCTTGGCTAACCTATACTACAACTCTCAACAGATTGCAAGATGTTATTACGAACACGAGTCCTCTACTCACCACATCAATACACTACCGAGGATCCTCTTCCGTCATCCTACGGAAGGGCCATCCACTACACTCACGCTTATCTTGAGGCTTTTAGTAGTATCCATCAACTTGTCTATGAACTGTAAGAGTAACCAAGTAGTCCGTACCGCGAACAACGGCTATTCGAATAGATTGATAACCCTGCAGGGGTGTACTTCTTCACACATGTTTTCACCACTTAGCATCTGCACACGACATGTGCTCGGCAGACTTCAAGCGAAAGCCGACGTGGGTGTAGACCACGACCTAACCAACCACTCAAGTCTCTCGTCCATGTTTATCGCCTATTTGGGTTCCATCCGTGGGGAGATCCGGCCGGGGTGTCGCTCACGGCCCCAAACGATGTGTACAGGGTTCCCGAGTCACCAAACGGGCAACCGGTACACCGTGCCACGTACCTGTCGCATCACAGCCCACCCCGAGGGTCAGCGCTGTGCACGACCTCCAGTAAACTATAAACACCAGAAACTAGTTGCAACTCCTGGACAGAGAACATGGCAGTCGATAAGTCGAGCGGGGTCATATTTCAGGTCCCAATGTGTGGTAGTAACTGTAACTTGAATCACACACACAGATCTCGGTTCCTATGGACGATTCTAATGAAACAACCCACCATGTACTCCTACATGGCCTTTCATCGATACCTTTACCAAGCGTATTCCACATTTCCTTCTATTTATCGGTATGATCATTTCACTCTGATCCATCACCTAGATGAACCAGACCTGACACAACTCTAAGCATAGCAGGCAACATAAACAAATAGCATGGTGGATCACACATCACATGGCTCAATCAACTCCTACACATGCTAGTGGGTTTCAACTATTTACTGTGGCAATGACAGGTCATGCAAGGGAATAGGGTTCAACAACCGCAGCAAGTAGCAGTTCACACGCTGTTGCCTTAATGCTGTAAAAGAGAGCAGGAGCGAGAAGATTGGGTTTGTATCGGAATGATCAATGATTGCTTGCCTGACAGAGTGGTTGTCGGGTACTGCTCTTCAGCTGGATACGCAGAAGTATCCTCGGGAGCAGGACCTAACACGGAGAATACCGGCGATACAATCATGAAACAAACAAATGCAACAATATGATGCATGCTCATGACATGGCAAGATGCATGTGTTTTAGGCTAATGCAACTATAACCAGAAAGGTTTGACCCTATTTGAATCAAAGATTCAAATTGGCACTTTAGCTATTATTTAAAAGTGCATTATCATGTTTTAATGTATACAGCAAGGTTAACTTGCTCAAACATGCATGAAACCAGTGCCATTTGAAAGATTGGATTTTTCTGATCATTTTTCATATATAAATTATTTTCATCTGAGCTACTGTTGAATTTATATGATTTTATGAAGTTTAGGCATTTTCTGGAATTTCCTGAATTATTTTTAAATCTAAATCCCAGAAAATCCTTTACTGCGTCAGCATGACATCATGCTGACGTCAGTTAGTCAACAGGGCGCTGGTCCAGTCAAACATGACATGTGGGCCCATCATGTCAGTGTCATAGCTAATTAACAAAGTTGATTATTGTTAAGCTAGAGACTAATTAGCTGTCAGTGGGGTCAGGGCCCACGGGTCAGTGACTAAACTAACTAACTAATTTAATTAGCATTTACTTAATTAAACTAGCTAATTAGGGGAGGGGTGGCCCACACGTCAGCGACCCAGGGGTGGTCAACCCCCCGGTCAAACGAGTCAAACTCGCCGGCGAAGTGACGCCGGTGAGGCAGAACACGGCGGCGAGCTTCGGAAAACGCCTACGGGGCATGTTTCGAGCTGCGGTTGAGCGCGTTGGAGAGCCCTTGCCGAAGCGCATCAAATGGTGGTGGTCGCCGGGCCTGTGGTGGCCGGAGGCGACGGCAACGAGCTCGACAGCGGCGACCGGCGTTCGGGTGTGTGCGGAGATGCGGCTGCGGAGGCCTAGGCGATGCGTGCGTGGTACCTAGCTAATCTACGTGCTGCGTCGAGCGAGATGGACGTGCGTCCGTGACCAAATGGTCACCGGAGCATCACCGGCGGCAAGCACGGCGGTGGCGGGTTTCGGTGTTCAGCGGAGCAGCAACTACACGGCGCAAACGAAGCGGAGGAGGGAGGGATTCGACGTAGGGGCTCACAGCGGTGCTAGCGAGCTCGACGGAGAGGTCGGGGACGCTCTGCAGCTTCTTAATCGACGGCGAGGAGCTCCGGCGATCCGAGGTTGGGGACGACGGCGTGAAGGTGTTGCAGGGCTCCCGGCGATCCGTGGCTCAGCGAGGAGGAAGAGGGCGTCGCGGCGAACCTTCTGGACACGGTCACGGGACGAGGGGGAGGCTCTAGGTGCGGCAACGGCGAGCGGCAGCGACGGGCGGCTCGGTGGTGAGAGGGAGAGAGCCAGGGGAAGGCGATGAGGACGAGGGGAAGTGAGAGAGGGGTCGGGGCAGCTGCGTGGCGACGCCAGGAGACGTCCAGGCCGTCGGGGAGGCAGGCAAGCAGGGTGGAGGTGGCCGGGCACGTGCCGGCGCGCGGTGGCCACGCGCGCTACCTTCTGGCGCGAGGAGGAAGGAGACAGAAGCGGGGCTGTGGGCTGGGCCGGCCTGCTACAGTGCTGGGCCCGAGGTAAGTTCTTTCTCTCTCATTCTTTTTTCCTATTTCTTTTCTGTTTCATTTCTTTTGCAACTTTGTTTAATTAATAAAAATGCCAGAACATTTTTATAACTCATAAAACTTGTCATGCCCACTGTATATAATATGAACAGTATGGAACATTATAGTTTATGATTGTTTGAGCATTTAAAATATCATATAGCATTTAAATGCCCAAATACAAATACCATATGATTTAATCCAAAGACCTTAGAGGTCCTAGAAAATTGTGCACCATTTTTGGCAGAGGTTTAAGACCAAGGCAGAAATGATGAACATTTTTGAAGGGCATTTTGGGTACATTGGAAAAGATTTTATCAAACCCTAGTTGTTAGGAGAGGGGTGCTGGGGTTTCTGTCATTCCCATTTCAAGTTTCTTTGATAAGTAAACATGACGCACACTCTAGCTAGTCCTAATGCAAGTGCTAACTAGGGATGTGACAGCTCTGGAGCCCCACAGTGCCGCCGTCAGGTCGGCCGCGACAGCTAGCGGGCGGCCACAGCAACTCCTACCGTGGGCAGCACCGCCCAAGCCTCCAGCACTCGCCACCTGCCCCCTTGAGCAGCACCAGATCATCCACAAGTTCGTCCCCTAGCTCCCGTCGTCGCCACGTCGCCCTGAGCTACAGAATGGCGGTCGCCGGCGATCTTATCCACGGCTGCCGCGAAACCGCCATTGCCTGCCTATTTAAGGGCGCCCCGAGCCTTTCCGCAACCTCAGACAGCCAATAGCTACCCCGCTGAGCACCCCCGAAGCAGCAAATCGACCAGGGGATGTCTTCTTCCCCAACTCCGGCAAGTGCAGCCGCCGCCGCCCTCCAGTCCAATACGTCGCAACCCAAGCCCCTGCCGCCCAGCCAGCACCATCATTCGACTCCCTATGCTCTTGCGGAGCCGCCCTTCATCTCAAACGAGCTCGGGAACCACCATAGGGCGAAACCCCCAAACCCCCCGAGGCCACCGTCCGTCGCGAGGCTCGTCGCCGTCTCTTTCCTCCAACTCCGTCGACCACACGACCATCGGGAGGACCGCACCAACCCCGCAGAACCATCCCTGCATTCGAACGCCCTCGAGGAGCCGCCGTTCGTCGGCGATGATCACCGGGGCTCCGTCCCCGTCGGGTGAAGGAGGATGAAGGCGGGTAGACCAGTCAAATATGACAGGTGGGCCCGCAGGTCCCACCGTCGGCCCCTCACGTCCCCGTCCACTGGTTTAAGTGGAGGCACATTCCCCGAAGTATGTCTTCTCTTCTTTGAAAACGTCTTCTGAGCCGATTCGTTTTCCTTTTTCTGGTTTTTATTAAAACCAGAGTTGACTGAACTTTGACTGGCAATATCTTTTAATCTATAAATCCAGATGACTTGATTTTTTTTCTGTTGTTTCCCAAATATTGTCTAGTTTATTTCCATATTTATATGAAAATTTTCCAGACAACTTTTTGGGGCTGTTCTAAGTCTATGTATTGATTTCCTTTTATTCCTTTTAGGATTTTTGAAGAGGGAGAAAACTTCCAAAATTCTTGGAATGCTTTTCTCCCCCCATCTACTTGAAGGCAAGCATCTTGAACCCCGTGATGATACACTTTGTGTGTTGTTTGCTATAACTCAAGAACTCCATTGATATGCCAAAATGGAGCAAACCATTATTTCAATTAGAAGTCTTACTCTTGCATATCTACTTGTGGTGAAAGATCTTTTCTGTTATGTTTGTGATATTGGTGGCAGTAACCACTTCTCATGCCTCATATGCCTGATGATAGTTTGGACGGAGTCTGGAGGAAAGTTGTGTTCCGGTGAGCACAGCTAAGTGACTGACATCTCGTGGTGACGAACAATGTGCAGTAAGGCAGGATGAAGCATGAGGGGTGGTGACCCTGTCAGAGAGCGGTGTCAAGCGATACGACACTAACCGTATAGTAAAACTGAAACCTCCCGAGTTGACCATAGATCGAGTCTTGTTCCAGTAACCCCCATACTTGTTTCGTGCTACCATGTGTCCTTGCTACAGGTAGGGTGCGGTTCAGTAAAATTGTCGATCCCTCTTCTATCACACACCATACAGAGAGGCCACGGTGGAAGATACCGGCTGCATCCGGTAGGCAGGCCACCTGGTCCGGGAGCATGGGTGTTTCGGTTGGAGACGAAGGGGATAGCTTCCCCGGTTTTCGCGCGCGTTATAAATTGTTGTGATCCCATGCTAGTCGAGGTTGTAGCCTCCCCACTTAAAGTTTGGCTTAACTAGTGTCGTGGGTGATTCCAGACACCGGTAAGTTGGGCTGGTCTGTACAGGCAGGTGTGTCTTCAAATTAAAAGACCGTAGACGGAATTAGTCCAGAGGGACTATAGAAAATCCGTTATTCGTGGGTAAAGAGTACACCCTCTGCAGAGATAAAAAAACCTATTCGAATAGCCGTGTCCATGGTTAAGGACTACAGTCTAGGATGGGTCGAGTGTCGGTCTTAGTGTCGGTCTTCGGAGGAGAAATCTATTAAACCAGAACATTATTTATGACCTGTGACAGGTAGTGATTGTGATTTATCATTATTATGGACTAACCATTCGTGTTATTTGAAACAATGAGTATCCTTGGGACGGTTCTACCTCTCGGGTATTCACTGTTATTTATTTTCTTTACAAGCCCTTTCTGTGATGTCGCTCAGACGTCCGACTGTGGCATTCTTTTTCTTTACAAGCCCTTTCTGTGGTGTCGCTCAGACGCCTGACTGTGGCATGCTTGTTAGTTATTTTATTACTACTTTCGGATTGCATATGCCTCTTACTCGAATGTCCTGCTTGCGATTATAGTCTGTCATATCATTAGTATCCTATTAATCATAATTTATCCTCAAGCATGTTTATGCCTCACCCATAATCATAATGTTTGCGAGTACATTCAAAGTACTCACTGGCTTGTCCCTGGCTATTGTCTTGGCCAGATTCCTTGCGTGGGAAGGAACGACGTGATGACACCCCGGAGCCTACACTATTGGAGTTAGCAGCCTCGTGAAGATAGTAGTTATCCCGGTCAGCCGTTCCTGTGGGAAATGGAGTCCCATAGTCACCGATGATCCACAAACCGCTTCCGCCATCAATCACTGGAAACTTTATTTTGTACTCACGGGCCAGAATGGTCTTGTGCTACATATCTTGTATTTTGCTTGGAGTTTCTGTATCAAGTTGGTGCCTCATCACCTAACAGTAATCCTGGGGCTGGTGAGCACAAGGTCCGCTTTTGGGAAATTGATATCCCGAAAACCTGGTCCTGACAACCTTGGTATCAGAGCCAGGCTGACCGTTGGCTAATCCTATCTTAGCCAGGTCCAAAAACCTAGGTTAACCACCACACCAGACCATATCCCAAACCCCAGCCAAGCTTCCCGCGTAAGATACCCACACAGTGGACCGACGCCTTTGGTAGTCGGTGCCCAACCTATCAGCCTAGCTTATCGATCACGCGCCAGTAACCGACACCTAAACAGTTCCTTCCGCAAGCATGCGAAGGAAGACTCCGTCCTTCCCTATAAATACGGCACGCTAGCCCCCAAAATCCAACGCCACACAGCCTCTACACTCATACCGAGCTAAAATGCCAGGACACATCATCCACAATGAAACCACAGCAACCAACCTTGGAGGTTTTGTGACCGTGCTCGCAAACCTCACCTGTCGTGCCTTTGCGATGGAAGAGCCCCCAGAATATGTTGTGTACCAAGAATCCATGGGCGGTGAAAGCCGTCAATTCTGGGCCACTGTGCACATCTACGGTAGGGGTCTATCACCAGAGCGCCCCTACATGTTCACCGGAAGGACAACTTCCTTTGAGCCGCAAGCTATCCAACTAGCCGCTCGGGAGGCTATAGTTCAACTCAGGCACCTGTCGCCCAGAGTTAACTGTCGCTCATTCCACTACTATCCAAGTCGTAACGGGTATAGTAGGCCTCCCCAAGTTGCGAGTGGAGACCACGAGACGGATCCTGCATTATTGCATCTGGTACGCTATGTTAGTGTACTCGAGGAACTGTTCGATCAAATCACTCTTGATCTGATCGCAGCTCGTGGAGAACTGCTTCGTCGAGCCCCAGCAAGAGGACGAGACGAGTCCGGCACCGACAACCCAGTCGTGTTGTTCGGACAACCAATCGAGTCCCCAAGGCCTGCCGCGGTCATTGACGAGAATGCCTTGGTGTCTCCAGAAGTGATGCGTCGCCTGTTTGGCGCATGCTCCAACGGGATTGTAGCCAACAATCCTCGCGAGGGACATCATCACTGCCCCGACCCTGCACCTCCTCAGCCACCGCCAGCCAATCCCAACGATGAAGCTCCCGGAGAAGCTTCAGCATCCACAAGGCAAGGCCGCCTGGATATAAACGAAGTTGATTAGATCACACGATTAGTGCCAAGACTTTTCTAGTCCACATCCCGTGGCATTGTAACCTGTATACCGGCATGTAAATACAGTTTACTTTTGCACCCTTGTAGCACTCGTGCACCATTGTGTTAGTATGCGAACCCCTTTATTCTTTCCTCAGGTGTAACTCCCAGAGCACCTCACTGACAACCCCTATAGCGAATACGTCTTTTTACAAGACGTGAGGACCTGTAGCTTTGACCCCGACCTCGTAAAGAGAAACCAGCGATATAGATGCCCTCACCATAACCCTATAAACCAGCCAGGCAGCTATATATAGGCCACACCGTGAACTTGCCAAGCATCCCTCGCCAGGTGCTCTCCTCTCACAGCCTTTTCCTTCACCATGCCGATCCCTAGTATTTACCTGAGAACCACTGAGGCATCCCCGGGTAGTTTCGTGAAGATATTGTGGGATTTTACCTGCAGTACCATGAGTGCTACCCGTCCACCCCAGTACGAGCTGCTCAAATCAAGGATTACACCATCCACCTCGAAATATTGGGCAGTGGTACACATTCCACCCGCAATCCCAAACCAAGACCCCACACAGGTTTCCTTCATGGGGAAATCCATGCCAACTCCCCAGATGGCCATAGAGGCTGCCGCTTGTGAAGCGCTTGCTCGCCTTCGATTCGTGGTACCCTACGCCAGCGAGCGAGGATATTACTACTTTCCAAGCCATGCAGCACCCGGAGAAGTAGCATCTTTTCCTGGTGGGCGTATTGAGAGAGACCCAGTGCTAGCCAACCTTACGCAGTTTGTCATCGCGCAAGAGCGTTTGAACCAGCGATAATGGGTTATCTCCAGAGCCTCGCCGATTTAAATCCTCGGATCGCCATCCGCAGACCACTGAGGCCCGGGCAGGAGAAGCACATTCACCGACTGGTCAACCCACTCCCACCGATAGAAGAAGAGTGTCCCCTGGCACTAGAGACCTTTTCCCAGGACCCTGTTCATTTACCATTTATATTTTAGACGTAACCGCCACGCAGGTGTACCCGTATCTTTTTATGAGAACTATGTGTCACATCGTGTGTTAAATAAATCTTTCTTGTGTTGTTGCATCTTGCCCATCTGTATAACTTATATATTTTATCTCGCAACACCACAACAGCAATAATACAACTCCAGCCACTCCACACAGTGCACTCAGTTGCTAGTCCACCTACACCTGCTTCATCAACCACCTCCTTGCACACCACAGTTTCTTGAGAAGAAACTCACGGAAATTTATTTAAGCACAAAAACGCCTACCGCACGCTAACAACCATTTGGCACCTAACACTCTCACCTAATCCCCGTGATCGCCACCGCTGCGGAGAGCTAGCACTCGAGCCGCCGCATCACGACGATCGTCGAGGATCATCGAACACAAGAGCGCAGATACCCCCAGCAATGCCGCCAACCCCACGCACACGAGGACCATGCACCAGTCCGGCATCACCTCCGCCATTAGAGCCTCGACCCAAGCCCCTGCAAACACAAATGGAGGCGAGGGAAGGTGAAGGAGAGAGGCCAGGTGTGAGGAAGAAGAAGTAGCACCTCGGCCATTTTATAGCTCGAGATCGGTGTACGGTGGGCGGAGTCCACCAGCTCCGCTCGTCGCTCGACCGCCGGTGTTCGGAGGCGAATCCGCGAGCAGTGCCGACAGCACGCTGGCCCGCGAGGTGAGTGCACGCTGCACCGGCAGCTAGCACGCTGCGCACTACGGCAGTGCGGCCTAGATGCCCTAAGAGCTAGCCATCGCTGGTGGAGAAAGTGCGGGAAAGCACGCGGGAGAGAGGAGAAGAGAGAACCGGAGGTAGAAGAAGAGACTGACAGTGGGTCCAGGCCCCACCTGTCAGCCAGTGAGAGCACTATGCTCTCGGGTGCAACCAGCGTATTTGTAAATTTAGAAAATGCCATTTCTAAATTTACTATGTCCCAGAGTAGAAATATCTCGTTTTCCAGGACAGTAGATTTTTCTTTTCCCGTGCCAAACCAGTGTTTAACACTGCAGTATACATCACTGTTTACTCATACACTATAGTAGCTTTTATTTGCATCATTAGAGCAGTAAGAAATTTTTGGTAGTATCTTTTTGTGGCAGTAGTAGACATTATGGCAACCCTTAACAAATCTCGAGGACGAGATTTTTCTTATGGGGGGTAGTGTTGTAACACCCCAAAAATTTAGCAATGTTTTATTAATTAAAATTTTGCTAGTTAATTAAAATTTTGCCTTTTTCTGAATGTTTCTTTGGACTCCAGAACCATTATTGTTCTGTTATGTTGGAGTTTTTACCCCTAGTGAAAACTTCCCAGCTAATATTAGATCCTCTTATGCACCCATTAAAACTTTGCTTATATCAGCAGGATTAATTATATAATTGTCCCCCTAATTATCTTCCCTAGATAAATGGTTGCCCTTAGTTTTTAAGGCCTCTTTTGAACTACAACCACTTGACAAATTTATTTAAAATTTCAACCAAAAATTGGAGATGTCTAGTAATGCTATTAGATCACTTTTATGCAAGAATATAATTATTTCATTTAATATTTTGAGATACACAGCATGTTTGCCAATCTGGTTCAGTAGGCCAAATTGCACTACAACCCCTTTAAATATTCCTTTTATGCTTCCACCAAAAATATGGGATGTTCATAGCAGTATGTTATTCGACTCTATGCAAAAACCCATCTTGGTCCTTTGGAAGATTTGAGTGAACCAACCTCTTTTCCGTTCTGGTTCAGTTTGGTGTTTTGCACTGCAACCCTAGTCTATTTTGCTCTAGTGCCCTTGAGCTTCCTCGTGCTTATAGTCTTTCTAGCAAAACCCTTAAGTCCAGGAGAGTGGGCCTATTGGGATAGTTTTGGTTCATGAAACAATGCTCTGCATTTTCTGTCCAGAACTGGATATTTGCAAAACTTGCACTAACAAGTTTCTGGATTTGCCCATATAGCCTCACCATCATCTCTTTCACCTAAGGAGGCTATGATCTGGAGAGTTTGACCACCAGTGGAGATGCCCCTATGCCCATAGCATTCTGTCGAGCACCTTGTGTGCATGACCAGTGTTGGCATAGTTCTTAGTTCACATGGTGGACTTGAACCCCTGACCTAGCAGCCATGTCAACTAACCTCCTAGCTACCTCTAGCCTAAGGCTGCTGAGTTGCCTTGGCATCCACGCAGGTTTGGCCGCCCTGGCATTTCGTCGAGCACCTACCGTGCGTGCACAGAGCGCGGCGAGAGCACGCGTTTTGCACGTGCCGCGCCCGAGCCGCCGCGTCCCTGGCATGTCTCCCCCGTTCTTATCCAGACCACTGCAGCCTGCCGCGTCGAGCCAAGCCGCTGCCCGCACTCTCCCCCACCGCAGAGACAGCTCTGGAGCCCCACAGTGCCGCCGTCAGGTCGGCCGCGGCAGCTAGCGGGCGGCCACAGCAACTCCTGCCGTGGGTAGCGCCGCCCAAGCCTCCAGCACTCGCCGCCTGCCCCCTTGAGCAGCACCAGATCATCCACAAGTTCGTCCCCTAGCTCCCGTCGTCGCCACGTCGCCCTGAGCTACAGAATGGCGGTCGCCGGCGATCTTATCCACGGCCGCCGCGAAACCGCCATTGCCTGCCTATTTATGGGCGCCCCGAGCCTCTCCGCAACCTCAGACAGCCAATAGCTACCCCGCGGAGCACCCCCGAAGCAGCAAATCGACCAGGGGATGTCTTCTTCCCCAACTCTGGCGAGTATAGCCGTCGCCACCCTCCAGTCCAATACGTCGCAACCCGAGCCCCTTCCGCCCAGCCAGCACCATCATTCGACTCCCTATGCTCTTGCGGAGCCGCCCTTCATCTCAAACGAGCTCGGGAACCACCATAGGGCGAAACCCCCAAACCCCCCGAGGCCACCGTCCGCCGCGAGGCTCGTCGCCGTCTCTTTCCTCCACCTTCGTCGACCACACGACCACCGGGAGGACCGCACCAATCCCGCGGATCCATCCCTGCATTCGAACACCCTCGAGGAGCCGCCGTTCGCCGGCGACGATCATCGGGGCTCCGTCCCCGTCGGGCGAAGGAGGAAGAAGGTGGGTAGACCAGTCAAATATGACAGGTGGGCCCGCAGGTCCCACCGTCAGCCCCTCACGTCCCCGTCCACTGGTTTAAGTGGAGGCACATTCCCCGAAGTACGTCTTCTCTTCTCTGAAAACGTCTTCTGAGCCGATTCGTTTTCCTTTTTCTGGTTTTTATTAAAATCAGAGTTGACTGAACTTTGACTGGCAATATCTTTTAATCTATAAATCCAGATGACTTGATTCTTTTTCTGTTGTTTCCCAAATATTGTCTAGTTTATTTTCATATTTATATGAAAATTTTCCAGACAACTTTCTTGGGCTGTTCTAAGTCTATGTATTGATTTCCTTTTATTCCTTTTAGGATTTTTTTAAGAGGGAGAAAACTTCCAAAATTCTTGGAATGCTTTTCTCCTCCCATCTACTTGAAGGCAAGCATCTTGAACCCCGTGATGATACACTTTGTGTGTTGTTTGCTATAACTCAAGAACTCCATTGATATGCCAAAATGGAGCAAATCATTATTTCATGTAGAAGTCTTACTCTTGCATATCTACTTGTGGTGAAAGATCTTTTCTGTTATGTTTGTGATATTGGTGGCAGTAACCACTTCTCATGCCTCATATGCCTGATGATAGTTCGGGAAATTTGTGTTCCGGTGAGCACAGCTAAGTGACTGACATCTCGTGGTGACGAACAATGTGCAGTAAGGCAGGATGAAGCATGAGGGGTGGTGACCATGTTAGAGAGCGGTGTCAAGCGATACGACACTAACCATATAGTAAAACTGAAACCTCCTGAGTCGACCATAGATCGAGTCTTGTTCCAGTAACCCCCATACTTGTTTCGTGCTACCACGTGTCCCTGCTACAGGTAGGGTGCGGTTCACTAAATTTGTCAATCCATGTTCTATCACACACCGTACAGAGAGGCCATGGTGGAAGATACCGGCTGCATCCAGTAGGCAGGCCACCTGGTCTGGGAGCATGGGTGTTTCGGTTGGAGCCGAAGGGGATAGCTTCCCTGGTTTTCGCGCGCGTTATAAATTGTTGTGATCCCATGCTAGTCAAGTTTGTAGCCTCCCCACTTAAAGTTTGGCTTAACTAGTGTCGTGGGTGATTCCAGACACCGGTAAGTTGGGCTGGTGTGTACAGGCAGGTGTGTCTTCAAATTAAAAGACCGTAGACGGAATTAGTCCAGAGGGACTATAGAAAATCCGTTATTCGTGGGTAAAGAGTACACCCTCTGCAGAGATAAAAAACCTATTCGAGTAGTCGTGTCCATGGTTAAGGACTACAATCTGGGATGGGTCGAGTGTCGATCTTAGTGTCGGTCTTCGGAGGAGAAATCTATTAAACCAGAAGATTATTTATGACCTGTGACAGGTAGTGATTGTGATTTATCATTATTATGGACTAACCATTTGTATTATTTGAAACAATGAGTATCCTTGGGACGGTTCTACCTCCCGGATATTCATTGTTATTTATTTTATTTACAAGCCCTTTCTGTGATGTCGCTCAGACGTCCAACTGTGGCATTCTTTTTCTTTACAAGCCCTTTCTGTGATGTCGCTCAGACGTCCGACTGTGGCATTCTTTTTATTTACAAGCCCTTTATGTGATGTCGCTCAGACATCCGACTGTGGCATTATTTTTATTTATAAGCCCTTTATGTGATGTTGCTCAGACGTCCGACTGTGGCATTCTTTTTTATCTATAAGCCCTTTATGTGATGTCGCTCAGACGTCCGACTGTGGCATTATTTTTATTTATAAGCCCTTTGTGTGATGTCGCTCAGACGTCCGATTGTGGCATTCTTTTTATTTATAAGCCCTTTCTGTGGTGTCGCTCAGACGCCCGACTGTGTCATGCTTGTTATTTATTTTATTACTACTGTCAGATTGCATATGCCTCTTACTCGAATGTCCTTCTTGCGATTATAGTCTGTCATATCATTAGTATCCTATTAATCATAATTTATCCTCGAGCATGATTATGCCTCACCCATAATCATAATGTTTGCGAGTACATTCAAAGTACTCACTGGCTTGTCCCTGGCTATTGTCTTGGCCAGATTCCTTGCGTGGGAAGGAACGACGTGATGACACCCCAGAGCCTACACTATTGGAGTTAGCAGCCTCGTGAAGATAGGAGTTATCCCGGTCAGCCGTTCCTGTGGGAAATGGAGTCCCATAGTCACCGATGATCCACAAACCGCTTTCGCCATCAATCACTGGAAACTTTATTTTGTACTCACGGGCCAGAATGGTCTTGTGCTACATATCTTGTATTTTGCTTGGACTTTATGTATCAAGTTGGTGCCTCATCAGCTAACAGTAATCCTGTGGCTGGTGAGCACAAGGTCCGCTTTTGGGAAATTGATATCCCGAAAAACCGGTCCTGACAGTTGTGCCCCCATCAGGGCACCCCCCAGGTGCTTCTCTGGCCCATCTGGTGTCTTCTGGTCCAATAAAATCCACAAAATATTTCGCTGCATTTGGACTCCGTTTGATATGTATTTTCTGCGATATAAAAACAAGCAGAAAAAAAAGCAACTGGCACCTGGCACTATCTCAATAGGTTAGTCCCAAAAATGATATAAAATGATTGTAAAGCATCCAAGAATGATAATATAACAGCATGGAACAATCAAAAATTATAGATACGTTGGAGACATATTAGCATCCCCAAGCTTAATTCATGCGCGTCATCGAGTAGGTAAATGATAAAAACAGAATTTTTTATGGTGAATGATGCCTATCATGTTCATCACATATTCTTTTATTTATATCATGGTCATTTGGAAATTTATATGGTTCAAAGCAATAGTCTAGTTTTGACATGAGGACCTTAATACTCAAGCATATCATCAAACAACCATGGCTTTCAAAATATCAATACCAAAGCAAGTTATCCCTAGCCCACCATGCTCAATCATTGATCCATTCATGCAACACATCCAAATATTAGCTACATCCAATGCTCAATTGTGATAATAATGTTCCGTAGTTGGTGCTTTATAAAAGAAGATGGAGACTCAAATAAAAATAAAAATTGCATAAAGTAAAAGATAGGCCCTTCGCAGAGGGAAGCAGGGATTTGTAGAGGTGCCAGAGCTCAAAGCTTAAATTGAGAGATAAAATTATTTTGGGTGGCATGCTTTTCTTGTCAACGAGAACGACTTGAGTTCCCAACACTTTCCATGCTAGATATATAATAGGTGGTTCCCAAACATAAAATAAAGTTCATTCCTATTTCCACCAAAATTTCACAAGCCATGGCTATCCATATCCATGGTTGCCCTCCATACCAACACTTTCCAAGGAATTTATTATTTGACAACACAAAGTAAATTTTCTTTTCAGTTTTCGGACTGGGAATCCCTATTACCCCCATACTCTCGTGCAATCACAAGTGAATAAACACTCATCTTGAGAATAACACATCTAGCATGAAAAATATGAGCTACCCCTCGCCGCTAGAAGAGCGGTACAGGCCGAGAGAAGATAAATTTATTTCGAAATTAGAGTAGGCACTTACAAATTTGCTTAGAACGGCAAGGAAATACCGCATATAGGTAGGTATGGTGGACTCATTTGGCATAACTTGGGTTTTAGGATTTGGATGCACAAGTAGTATTTCTACTTAGTACAAAGTGGAGGCTAGCAAGAGGTTGAGAAGCTACCAACCAAGGAATGAATACCATCATAAGAGAAAATTAAATGTAAGTAACACCGAATAATGCAACACAAGTAGGACGTAATTTCATTGCATGACTATTGACTTTCGTGCTTACATAGGGAATCACAAACCTTAACTTCAATATTCTTACTAAAACATAATTACTCATTAACATGGCTCACATATCACTATCATCATATCTCAAAACTATTACAAAGAACAAGTTTATGTTGTCCAATGATCTTTATGAATTTTTTTATTATATCCCCCTTGGATATCTAGCACTTTTGTACTAGTTTCATATGTTGCTTTTGATAAGCTCAAACAAATATAAGTGAAGAACATGAGAATCATATTTCTTATATCAAATTAATCTAAGTGAATCATGAGAGAATTTCTTCAAAGATAGCAAATCACACCATGCTCAAAAAGATATAAGTGAAGCACTAGAGCAATTCCAAGGCTCTAAATTTTTTGAAGTGAAGCATAGGAGCAAGTATAGCATAATTTTGCTCTCTCAAATAGGTGTGTACAGCAAGGATACTTCTTAAAAATTAAAAAGAAAAACAAGCAAAGACTCATATCATACAAGACGCTCCAAGCAAAACTCATAATATGTAATGAATAAAAATATAATCTCAAGTAAAATACTGATGGTCGTTAGAAGAAAGAGGGGATGCCACTTGGGGGCATCCCCAAGCTTAGTTGCTTGATACATATAGATTATTATCTTTGGGTGCCTCGGGCATCCCCAAGCTTACCCTTTTTCTACTCCTTATTCCTTCATCCATCGCGATTTCACCCAAAACTTGAAAACTTCAATCACACAAAACTCAACAAAACCTCATGAGATCCGTTAGTATAACAAAACCAATCTTTACTCTAACTACTATAGAAACCCAATTCAGATTTTGTAATTCTATTATATCTACTGTATTCTAACTTTTCTGTGGCGAAAATCTTTAAAAGAAACCATAGAATCATCAAAACAAGCACATACGACAACGAAAACAGAATCTGTCAAAAACAGAACAGTTTGTAAAGATGCGTTTTTGACCATACTTCTGTAGCTCTGAAAATTCTGAAAAATTAGGATAACGTGTAAAATTTGTATATTGACAACGACAAAAAATTCAAGAGTTTATAACTCTCCAGTAATCGTCAGAAATTCTAACTCTGGACGCAAAAGTTTCTGAATTTCCAACGTGATCAAATCAACTATCAACCAAATCATCGCAACGGCTTTGCTTGGCACAAACATTTATTACACCACAAAAACACATCAAACCCGAGGTATTATTGGGTATTTTATTGAAAACAGCAAGAAAACCAAAATGCAAAAATATACATGTTGGGTTGCCTCCCAACGCGCGTTATCGTCTTACGGCCCTAGCTAGGCATAATACCAAGGTCTCAAGTATTGTCATCCTTGTTGAATGTTCCATAGGTTGCCCTCATTATAGATTCATAAGGCAATTTGATATTAGTTCTAGGGAAGTGTTCCATGCCCTTTCTAAAGGGAAATTGAAATTTAATGTTCCCTTCTTTCATATCAATCATTGCAACAATAGTGCGCAAAAAGGTCTACCAAGTATAATAGGACAAGACGGATTGCAATCGATGTCAAGAACAATAAAGTCTATGGGTACATAGCGAAAGTGCCTTTTTGCTCCCGAGCTCATTTGAGCTCGGTGAACAGTAAAATCGAAAATAAATTGAAAAAAATTCAAAAAAATCCAAACTTTTTTTTGGGTGAAACATTGACAAAAGTTCTAAGAGCATGCAAAAATTCGTCAAGGAATCACATTCCTAGAAGGCGTGCCAAAAAAACAAAATCAGTACTCTGAAAATGCTACTCAAATGAGCTCGGGTGAACAGTAAAATCGAAAAAAATAAAAAAAATCAAAAAATTCCAAACTTTTTTTGGTGAAACATTGACAAAAGTTCTAAGTGCATGCAAAAATTCGTCAAGGAATCACATTCCTAGAAGGCGTGCCAAAAAAACAAAATCAGTGCTCCAAAATGCTTTTGAAAGTAGCATTTTCAGAGTACTGATTTTGTTTTTTTGGCACGCCTTCTAGGAATGTGATTCCTTGACGAATTTTTGCATGCACTTAGAACTTTTGTCAATGTTTCACCAAAAAAAGTTTGGAATTTTTTGATTTTTTTTGATTTTTTTCGATTTTACTGTTCACCCGAGCTCATTTGAGCTCGGGTGCAGATACTCCACGTCCGGTACATAGTTCCTATTTGCAATAATAAGAACATCATTGATCCTTCCCAAAGGCATTTTAATAGTAGAATCCGCCAAATGCAAATTAAGAGAACAATCTTTAATATTGGTAAGGCCAAGAACATCACAAAGAGATTTCAAAATTGTGGAAACACTAGCTGTAACGCCTCGGACACACCCGCCGGTGGTCGTTACTCCTGGCGGGATCTAGACTGGCCCACAGATCAATACTAGTCTTTTCTGCGCACTTTGTCCTCACTCGTGCGCACCCGGGAGCAACTTCCTGGTCGGTCACCCATCCTGAAATTACTCCAAGTTGAGCACGCTTAACTTTGGAATTCTATCCGAATGGGCTCTCGGAAAAGAAGGAACTCCTTATTGATATGAGTATTCTATCATCCCTAATAATCCAGGCTATCACATACATCCGCACTCAGAGGAACCAACGTTCTCGTTGGGCCACATGAACGTTCCCTCTTGGCACATACATCTGTGCATCCAGTCTGGTACATGTGCCATGCCATGTGCCACGACAGGTCACAAACGTCCTGCACAACATGATCGTGCACCTATCCGCAAACATCCGTGTAACCGCGAGGGTCGGCTCTGATACCAACTTTTAACACCCCGGACACACCCGCCGGTGGTCGTTACTCCTAGCGGGATCTAGACTGGCCCCACAGATCGATACTAGTCTTTTCTGTGCACTTTGTCCTCACTCGTGCGCACCCGGGAGCAACTTCTCGGTCGGTCACCCATCCTGAAATTACTTCAAGCTAAGAACGCTTAACTTTGGAGTTCTATCCGAATAGGCTCCCGGAAAAGAAGGAATTCCTTAATGATATGAGTAGTTTATCATCCCTAATAATCCAGGCTATCACACTAGCACCCACATCACATAAAGCATTGCACTCATACTTTTTAATCTTGATTTTGATAGTAGGTTCCCATTCATCATGTAATTTTCTAGGGATAGATACTTCCAATTCCAACTTATGTTCTAAAGCTTTCATCATAGCATCAACAATATGTTTAGTAAAAGCTTTATTTTGTTCATAGGAATGAGGTGAATTTATCATGGTTTGCAACATAGAAATACAATCAATCAAAGATCAACTATCATAATTAAAGTTCTTGTAATCCAAAAGAGTGGGCACATCACTAATTAAAGTTTTGACCTCTCCAAACCCACTTTCATCTATTTTCTCAACAAGATTTTCACCCTTCGAATTATCGGGACGCCTTCTAGCTAAAGTTGACTCTTCTTCAGTCCCTTTATCATCAAGTTGAACTTTACTAAACAAGGAATCAATACAAGAAGCACCAATCACTTTAAGATCTTCATCATTTTTATGAAAGGAATCACTAGAAAATGTTTTTTTCTAAAAATTCTCTTTTAGCTCTAAGCATAGTGGTTCTTTTCTTACTTTCATCCATAGAGACATAAAGGGCCTTAATTGATTCCTCAACCTTAGGCACAAAAAATTTCAACTTGAGATTTTCCACATCATGAGAAATTCTATCAATACTGCTAGACATATCATCAATCTTATTCAATTTTTCTTCTATAGAAGCATTGAAAACCTTTTGAGTATTGATAAATTCTTTAATATTGTTCTAGATCAGAGGCATTCCTACTATTATTGTAAGAAGGACTACCATAGGAATTACCATAACCATTAGAGGAATTTCCTGGGAAAGGCCTAGGATTAAAATTACCTCTATAAGCATTGCTGTTGAAATTATTTCACGAGATAAAATTCACATCTATAGCATCACTATTTTGCTCAATCAAAGTAGACAAAGGCATATTATTAAGATCAATAGGAGCATTCTTACTAGCTGCCATTATCATGAGAGCTTCAACTTTTTCACTCAAAGAATCAATTTCAACCGAATTAACTTTTTTACTAGTAGGCGCCCTTTTGGTATGCCATTGTGAATAGTTCGCCATAATATTATCAAGCACTTTGGTGGGTTCACCCAAAGTAATTTCCATAAAAGTAACATCCACGACAGAGTCCAAAAGATTTTGAGAAACAAAATTCAACCCCGCATAAAAAATTGTATGATCATCCAAAGATTTAACCAATGAGTTGGGCAATTCTTTAGCATCAATTTCATCCTCCCCCAAGATTGTGCGACATGCTCATGTTCAAGTTGCTTGAAATTCAAGATCTGGGTTCTAACAACAACAACAACAACAACAACAACAACAACAACAACAACAACAACAACAACAACAACAACAACAAAGCCTTTAGTCCCAAACAAGTTGGAGTAGGCTAGAGGTGAAACCCATAAGATCTCGTGACCAACTCATGGCTCCGGCACATGGATAGCAAGCTTCCACGCACCCCTGTCCCTAGCTAGTTCTCTCGTGATACTCCAATCCTTCAGGTCTCTCTTAACGGACTCCTTCCATGTCAAATTCGGTCTACCCCAACCATTCTTAACATTCTCTGCACGTTTGAGCCGTCCTCTATGCACTGGAGCTTCTGGAGGCATGCGCTGAATATGCTCAAACCATCTCGGACGATGTTGTACAAGCTTCTCTTCAATTGGTGCCACCCCAATTCTGATCTGGGTTCTAAAGGAAATATTTTTTGTGGGCGGAAAATACTTAGTAATAAAAGCATCTTTGCACTTATCCCAAGAATCGATACCATTTCGAGGCAAAGAGGAAAACCAAATTTTAGCGCGATCACGTAAAGAGAACGGAAATAATTTCAACTTCACAATATCATTGTCCACATCTTTTTTTTCTTTTCCATATCGCATAACTCCAGGAAAGTGTTAAGATGGGACGTGAAATTCTCATTAGGAGTACCGGAAAATTGGTCTTTCATGACAAGATTCAACAAAGTAGCATTAATATCACAAGATTCTGGACTAGTGGCGGCAGGAGCAATCGGAGTGCTAATGAAATCATTGTTGTTGTTATTGGAAAAATCACACAACTTAGTGTTCTCTTGCGTCATCTTGAGCAAATGTAAACAACAACACAAGTAGGTGATAGATCCGATCGAAAAATAGCAAATGAAAAAGAGGGCGAATAAACACGACAATTTTTTGTGAAGTGGGGGACATGAAAATGAGAAGCAAATGGCAAATAATGTAAATTGCAAGGAGATGAGTTTTGTGATTAGGAACCTGATAGATGTGGATGATGTATCCCCGGCAACGGTGCCAGAAAGTTCCTTTGATGTAGCTTGAGATGCGTCGATATTTCCCCAAGGAATAAGGGAGGATGCAGCACAACAACGGTAATGTATTTCCCTCAGTGATGAGACCAAGGTTATTGGACCAGTAGGAGAACCAAGAAACACTATGTAAACGGTACCTGCACACAAAGAACAAATACTTGCAACCCGACGTGTTAAAGGAGTTGTCAATCCTTTCCGAGTAATGACGCCAAACGGTGACGTAAGGATAGGATAAAATTATAGTAGATTGAAAGATGCAAATAAAACCAAATAAAACACAGCTAGGTATTTTTGGGTTTTTGATAATATAGATCTGAAGATAAAAGTTGCAAATAAATAAAAAGGCAAATGGCAATATAGATCTGAAAGTATATGAATGGAAAATAGACCTAGGGGCCGTAGATTTCACTAGTGGCTTCTCTCAAGAAAATAGCATGCGGTGGGTAGACAACTTACTGTTGGGCAATTGATAGAAAAGGAAATAATTCTGATGATATCCAAGAAAATGAACATGTATATAGGCATCACGTCCAAGATTAGTAGACCGACTCCTACCAGCATCTACTACTATTAGTCCACACATCGACAGCTATCCAGCATGTATCTAGTGTATTAAGTTCATGGAAAAACGGAGTAATGCAATAAGAACGATGACATGATATGACAAGATCTATTCATATAGGAATAGACCCCATCTTTTTATCCTTAATAGTAACGATACATGCGTGCCTTGCTGCCCCTTGTGTCACTTGGAAAGGACACGGCAAGATCAAACCCATTACAAAGAACATCTTCCCATTGCAAGATAAATAGATAAAGTTGGCCAAACAAAACCCCAAATATCGGAGAAGAAATATGAGGCTATAATAATCAAGAATGGATATTAAATCAAGACAAATCTGATCACACACTCACAATTCATCGGATCCCAACAAACACACCGCAAAAAGTCATTACATCAAATAGATCTCCAAGAGACCATTGTATTGAGATACAAAGAGAGAATAAGCCATCTAGCTACTGCATACGAACCCGTAGGTCTGTGGTAAACTACTCACGCATCATCGGAGAGGCACCAATGAGGATGATGAACCCCTCCGTGATCGTGTTCCCCTCCGGCGGAGTGCCGAAAAAGGGCTCTAGATTGGATCTCATGGTTCTAGAACTTGTGGCGGCTAGAATAAAATTTCGTCGACTTCCATACGGTTTTCTGAGGATGGAGGTATTTATAGAGCAAAGAGGCGGTGCGGGAGGCCATCGAGGTGGGCACAACCCACCTGGGCACGCCTGGGCCTGGGGGTGAAAGGATCGATATGGTTGACTAGAGGGGGGTGAATAGGCAACTAACAATTTTTAGCTTTTCTTAACCAATTTAAATTAAGCAAGAAAGTAAGTTGTCTAGATATGCAACTAGGATGACAACTTATAGGAAGCAAACATAACAACCTCACAAGCAAGCTATTTAAGATAAACAAGGAACGCTTGCACAAGTAAAGGAAAGAAATAACCACAAGTTGAGTCGGTGAAGACGAGGATGTGTTACCGAAGTTCCTTCCCTTTGAGAGGAAGTACATCTCCGTTGGAGCGGTGTGGAGGCACAATGCTCCCCAAGAAGCCACTAGGGACACCGTATTCTCCTCGCGCCCTCACACAATACAAGGTGCCGTGATTCCACTAGTGGTGCCCTTGAAGGCGGCAAACGAACCTTTACAAACAAGGTTGGGGCTATCTCCACAACCGAATTGGAGGCTCCCAACGACACCACGAAGCTTCACCACAATGGAATATGGCTCTGAGGTGACCTCAACCGTCTAGGGTGCTCAAACACCCAAGAGTAACAAGATCCGCAAGGGGTTAGTGGGGGGAATCAAATATCTCTTGGTGGAAGTGTAGATCGATGCCTTCTCAAGCACTCCCTAGGAAATCAACAAGTTTGATTGGCTAGGGAGAGAGATCGGGCGGAAATGGAGCTTTGAGCAACAATGGAGCTTTGGGGAGGAAGAGGTTAGTCTTCTTGGAGAAGAAGACTCCCTATATATAGTGAGAGAACAAATCCAACCGTTATCCCACATATCTGCCCGCCTAGCGCGGTACTACCGCACATAAGTTGCGGTACTACCGCTCGGCCCAGTGGTGCTACCGCTCTGGATGCGGTACTATCGCTGGTGCAGTACAGGCCAGCACTAGCCCTGTTGCGTTGAAGCAACGGGCGGTAGTACTACCTGAGCGGTACTACCGCATGTCCTTGCGGTACTACCGCAAGGTAGGTTTAGACAGGCTGAGGAGAAGCGCGGACTAAATAAAATACATCCGCAGCTACATCCGTAGATATACGGTCGTAGCAAAAACCCGACACGGTATTACCGCTTGCTCAAAGCGGTACTACCGCATAGGGCGCGGAAGTAAAAAATTACTTCCGCGCCTACTACCATAATAGTTACGACGCTGGGCCGGCCACACGGTACTACCGTGTTCAGGGTACGGTACTACCTCATAGTGCGGTACTATCGCGGCCCTGAAGCGGTACTACCGTGTGACCATGCGGTACTACCACAAACTCTGAGCAGTACTACCGCATGCCAAGCAGTGGTAGTAGTAGGAAGCCACTGTTTTTGTTCCGACAAGGAAAACAGCCGGAGGTCCAGAGAAGCAAAGGAAAGGTGGTGCGAATGAGTAGACGTGTACGTGTTGATTCCAACCAAACCTTTCCGAAGCGGAGCCCCTCTTAATAGTATGGCTTTCCTATGACTCAATTCCACCAAAAAGAAACAAAAGGAAACACCGTCTTCCATAGGTTCTGAGGGGCACTTAATCGTCTTGTGCCTAGGTGAGATATATCTGAAAAATCTTAGTGCACATGATTACTCTGCAAATGCATTGTCATCAATCACCAAAACTACTTAGGGAGAAATATGCCCTTACAATCTCCACCTTTTTGGTGGATTGATGACAATACGGGATTTGCACAAGGATATATAAGAAAGTAAGCAAACCTAGCAAAGTAATAGAATATAGGTAAGCTCCCCCTAGATGTGTGCATACAAGAGAAGGTTCTTTGGACTGCACAGCACAGATACTAGGATCAATGCTCCCCCTATATTCTACAAACAATATACTCCTTGCTTACAAATAATAAGATTCTACGCACAAAAGTAAGGAGGATAGGGTGAGCACATAAAAAGGGCAAGTGAAGCAACTGCTCACAACCTAACAGATAGCATAGACATAATAACGTGTTAACATGAAGGGAGCATATGTCTCACACCATATAAAGGTCTCACACACACGACACGAAAACAAGTAAGAAGACAAAGTTCGACCAACGAAAAAGCAAATAAACACGGCACAAGACGCAAATCCTAACACTATCTCCCCCTTTGTCATCGAGACACCACAAAGGGAAAGAGGACACCTAAGACAGGTGGTAGCTTAGGCAGAAGAACTCAGTCGTCATGCTCTCCGTCGGACTCCTGCTGCTCCTCCTCAGACTCAGACCACCTGTAGCCCTGGTTGGCAATCCACTCCGCCTCTGGAGTGATGATCTCATCTGACCCAACAGACGCATCCTCACCAAAGATCATCATGATCTTCTTGTCACGCTGGTGAGATTGCTTGTGAGTCGCATGAGCCTTGTACTGCCCCTTTGCCTGCATACAAAATAGTGCCTTCATCTTCCTCTTCAGCTTCTTAGCCCGCGAGGGCTCGGATGAGGGAGGAGCATATCCTCCAGAACTATCCTCAGCTGGCTCCTCCTCCACTGGCTCCTCATCTGCATCCATCTGAGTTGCAGCAGCCTCTGCATGGGTAGTGGTGTTAGCCCAACGACTCTTGATGCGAAGTCGAATAGGCTCATGACGAATCCACTGCGGAGCCTCAAACCCCTCATCAGAGTAAAGCTTCTCCCAAGTCTTGGAGATAAGCAGAAACAGAAACGGGCCGTAGATAGGCACTTTGCGAGAGAAAATCGCAAAGCGAAGCTCACACCACATGATATGGGAGATATCAAGTGGTTGAGTCTGAGCACTGCGTGCCTCCTCACACATCAGCAACATGTCAATGAGGTATGCATGTACCTTTTCCTTGTTCCCAACTCGGGGAAACAAGGTGTTGCGGAAGATCCTATGCATGATATCCAGAAAGGGGTTAATCACACAAGTATTCTTGCCACTAGCAAGCGTCTTCTCCACATAAAAAGCCAGCAGCTCGTCTTTGCTGGCAGATTTTTCGTTCGCATGAGGCCGAGCTCCAACAGGGGTGTGGAGCCCCTCATCAGCAACCTGAAGCAGATCCATAAAGTCCTTCCATGTAGCAGTCATCTTGTGACCATTTGTCATCCAAGTCATGGTGTGTTCTTCCTTGGTGTGGAAGTGCACCGAAGCATAGAACTGTGCCACAATCTCTAGGTCAAAATCTATCTGAAATGTCATGATGTGCTCACTGCCAAACTGCTCCACAAGATCTAGAGCCTCGGCAAAGTAGGCCCGGTGCTCATCCTTCCGCATGTGGGTCATGTCAATCCAATGTGTATCCACATACATGTTGGGCTTGCTCTTGAGTACCTCTGTGTAGATATGATACTGCCGCTTGGTCCAGAATAGTTCATCTCCATGGAACTGAGCCAGGGATCTACATAAGGGTTGATATTCCTTTTTGTGATGAACTCATGAGTTGATATCTCCTCCATGGTCATAGTTGGTTCCTTGTTCTTGGTGGCGGTGGTCTTGGTTCTGCGTTGGGGGGCATTGCAGCCCTCAGGAATATCACTCTGGGTGCGCAGATGCTTGGGCCCGGTGTCACGGCTGGGATTTGTGCGACGAACATTGGAACCGAAGCCACCACCTAATACACAAACACAAGAACACGAAGGAAAAACAGAGAGAATCAATGCAAAAGCCACAAAAAGCACACGGAACATGTAGAAAGGATAATATGTATGTGCTACGAAGTAGATATGAACCAAGCGGTAGTACTGCACGAAGAAGGCGGAAGTAAAGTTTTAGTGCCGCTTAGGGGGCGGTAGTACCGCATCGAAGTGCTGCGGTAGTACCGCACAGAACGGGGTACTAAAAAATTACGTCCGCGTTCATCACGGTAGTACCGCTCCTTAGGGCGGTAGTACCGTGACGCGGCAAAGCGGTAGTACCGCGGTCAGCCAGCGGTAGTACCGCTCGGGTCAGATCCGAAAACGGATCTAAACTAGAACGCGTAGAACAGCGAACGGTACTACGGCTGATCATAGCAACTTAGTAGCTACATACTTACTAGCATTTCTATTGCACTACAACTCTGCTACACCCTAATCTGCCATGGATAAGGAAAGGAAGAACACAAGAACAACAAGCATCTCCCCAAAACCTAGAAACAACAACCGGGCAAAAAGAAGAGGGGATTTGGGGAAAACCTTCATCCATGGCAAGAGGTCAAGGTGGGGATCGATCCCACCGGTCGGAATGCGAGGAGAGTGGCCGGGGGAGGAGATCCGGCGAGGTCCTCCGGCGGCGTTCTTGAGGGAGAGAGAGAGACGACGTGGGGGAGACGAGATGAATGGGTATGGGGGAGTTAGAACGCCCCCGCCCGCTTATAACCCCCAGCCGTTCGAACAAGTGCGGTAGTACCGCGGTCATCGCGGTTGTACCGCCCGGGCGGAAGTACCACACTTGGAGCGGTAGTACCGCTCTACCAGCGGCAGTAAAAAATTACTGCCGTGCTGGTTGCGGTAGTACCGTATTCTTTCTTGCGGTAGTACCGTGACTACTCACGGTAGTACCGCTCCCCCAAGAAAATGCAAGTTTCGACAAGAGGCTTAAGCAAAGCAAAAGGCGCACACGCAAGGCACACGGAAAGAGAGACAACAAAAAAACTGAAACAACACACAAGACACTCCTCCGTGAAGGAGGTCGGTGGCTGAAGCCACCTATGTTTGAGTTATTTGGTATGGCACCGCAAAGAACTATCCTTGGGCCCATGACCAACACTCGTCCTGAAACACTTATACCATTTAACATGGCAAATGACAAAGACTTGATCAATTTATGCATAATGGGGGGAGGAAGAGTTCATTGAGAAAACAATACTCCCCCTATGTCCATGCCTACATCTAGGCAAGATAACTATATTGAGTGGGAGGGGTGTGTGCAAGGTTTCAAGCCACATTGCTCAAATCTATGATATTTAGCTCATGCCTTAACTCGCGAAATCTTGCTTCATCCAAAGGCTTTGTGAAGATATCTGCAAGGTTATCATGACTGTTGACATAGTGAAGCTCGATTTCTCCTCGCCGAATATGATCGCGGATGAAGTGATACCGAATCTCAATATGCTTCGTCTTGAAATATTGCACCGGGTTGAGAGAAATCTTGATGGCACTTTGTCACAAGTGACACCGTAATCCTTTAAAGTTTGCCTCATCCATAGAACTTGAGCACAACAACTGCCAGCTGCCACATACTCTGCTTCGGTGGACGAGAGAGACACACAACTTTGTTTTTTGGAAGACCAACTTACCAGTGAGAAACCAAGGAACTGGCACCCTCCGGAAGTGAACTTCCTATCCACTTCGTCTCCCGCCCAGTCCGAATCAGAGAAACCTACAAGGTTGAAGTTTCCTCCTCTTGGGTACCATAAGCCAAAGTTTGGGGTATGAGCCAAATATCGAAAGATTCGCTTGACTGCGACAAAGTGACTTTCCTTAGGTGAGGCTTGAAACCATGCACAGATTCCCACACTGAACATAATATCTGGTCTAGATGCAGAAAGGTAAAGCAAGGAACCAATCATAGAACGATATACCTTTTGATCCACCTCTTTACCATTGGGATCAATGTTAAGTGGGCACTTGGTTGGCATTCTAGTAGTAGCCGGCTTGACATCACTTAGATTAAACCTCTTGAGCATGTCTTGAGTGTACTTGGCTTGTTTGATAAAGATTCCTTCTCTTCTTTGCTTAATCTCAAACCCAAGGAAGTACTTCAACTCTCCCATCATGGACATCTCAAAATGTGTGGTCATGAGTGCGGAGAACTCATCATTGAAAGCTTTGTTAGGTGAACCAAAGATAATATCATCAACATATAGTTGGCAGACAAACAACTCCCCTTTGAGCTTCTTAGTAAAAAGAGTGGGGTCGATTTTCCTAATATCAAACCCACAATCTTGTAACAACTCGGTAAGATGCTCATACCACGCACGTGGGGCTTGTTTAAGGCCACAGAGTGCCTTATCGAGTTGATACACGTGATTCGGGAACTTAGGATCCTCAAACCCCGGGGGTTGTTTGACATAAACCAACTCATTAATAGGACCATTAAGAAATGCACTTTTCACATCCATTTGTTGCAACTTCAAATTATGATGAGAAGCATAGGCAAGCAACAAACGGATAAATTCAAGGCGAGCAATGGGGGCAAAGGTTTCACCGTAGTCGATACCCTCAACTTGGGAGTAGCCTTGAGCCACCAAACGCGCCTTGTTATGAATGACAATGCCATGAGCATCCTGCTTGTTCTTAAAGATCCACTTGGTTCCAATGACATTATGGTTCTCCTTTGGCCTCGGCACCAGACACCACACTTTGTTGCGCTCGAAGTAGTGGAGTTCTTCATGCATGGCATTAAGCCAATCAGGGTCTTCGAGCGCCTCATAGACCTTGTGAGGTTCAACACAAGAGACAAAAGCTTGATGAGCACAATAGTTTGCTAATTGTCTATGAGTGCTTACCCCCTTTGTGATGCTTCCAAGAATATTCTCCATGTGATGTTCTCTAGAAGCAAGCCTGGAGGCAATTTTTGCAGCACGACGCTCCAATTGCTCTTCAAGTGACAATTGAGGAGCACTGAGTTGATCATCTTGAGCGACGTCAAGATCTTGATCTTGATCTTGAGCTTCCTCTTGATCTTGATCTTGCTCAGAGGAGAGAACTCGGCCTTCTGCATCATTTGGTGGCTCACCACCATCTTGTGATTGATCTTGCACTTGGCCTTGTTCGTCCGGTTGAGGGCCTTCACTTTGTTCTTTGGAAGCGTGTGGGTCTTGGGTTGATGATGGTTCCACTTGTGTGGAACATTGTCCTTCTCCTTCGGCCACAAGGGGTTCCTCAATGGGTAGGATATATCCAACACCCATTCTTCTTATGGCTTGAGGAGGAATTTCATGACCTACATGACATGTACCACTTTGCTCCACTAGGGAGCCGTTATTCTCATCAAACTCTACGTTACACGTCTCCTCAATGAGTCCATTGGACTTGTTGAGTAAAACGTAAGTATGAGAGTTTGTAGCATAACCAACAAACATGCCCTCATGAGCTCTAGACTCAAATTTAGACAAACGAGCACCTTTCTTGAGAATGAAACACTTACACCCGAACACCCGGAAGTACTTGAGATTGGGCTTGTTACTGGTAAGAATCTCATATGGAGTCTTGTTCAAACCCTTGCGGAGATAGAGCCGATTGGATGCATGACATGCGGTGTTGATGGCTTCGGCCCAAAAGTTGTATGGAGATTTGAATTCCGCCATCATGGTCCTTGCCGCATCCATCAATGTCTGGTTCTTTCTCTCCGCTACACCATTTTGTTGAGGGGTATAAGGTGCGACATATTGATGTTTGATCCCCTCATCACTTAGAAACTCATCCAAGGTGTAGTTCTTGAACTCGGTGCCGTTGCACTTCAGATCATCAAAATCTTTGCTTCATGTTGTCGTTGAGCTTCATTTGCAAAGTTGATGACGGTTTGTTGGGCCTTACTCTTCTTTTCGAAGAACTATACCCATGTGTATCTTGAATAATCATCCACAATCACCAATCAATACTTTCTGCCCCCAAGACTATCAAAGGATGGAGGCCCAAAGAGGTCCATGTGAAGGAGCTCTAATGGTCTTTTTGAGTAGATGATAGTCGTGGGAGGGTGAGCCTTCTCATGTAACTTTCCTTCAATACAAGCACTGCAAGCACGATATTTGGCAAAGCTAACATTTGTTAGTCCGCGGACATGGTACCCCTTGAGAAGACTTTGCAAAGATCTAATATTGACATGGGCTAACCGGCGATGCCAAAGCCACCCCACATCAACTTTAGCCATTAGGCATGTCGCGGTCTTAGTGGGTTGCTCCAAGAAGTTAACCACATAGAGACCGTTCTCGACATGTCCAACATAGGCTACTTCAAGAGTCTTGCTCCACAAGAGGGCCACGGTATCAATATAAAAGAATGTAACAAAGCCCATGAGTGCAAGTTGACGAACAGAAAGTAAGTTATATGCAAGGGACTCAACAAGCATGACTTTCTCGATCGTGAAATCATGAGAAACAACAACCTTGCCAAGCCCCAATACCTTAGAAGATGAAGCATCGCCCCGTTCGACGTTGGTGGCCATGGATGAACCTTGATGCACGTCCACCACCAAGTCTTTGCTTCCGGTCATATGATTTGTGGCTCCACTATTGAGCAACCATGATCCCCCATCGGAAGCAAACTCCTACATGAGATCAATGCTTGGATTTAGGTACCCATTTGGTAATGGGTCCTTTGAGGTTAGTAACAAGGGTCTTAGGAACCCAAATAGACCATTCAATGTACTCATAAGAAGAACCAACAAATTTAGCAAAGACATGACCATCACTAGCACGACATAAAACATATGAAGGATTAAAGTCGTCGGCTATGTTTGATGGTATGGTGGGGTTCTTCTTGACTCCACCACCCTTCACATTGTTCTTCTTCTTAGAAGAACCCTCTCCCTCTTTCACAAAGGTTTGTTTGAGAGGAGGAGGTAGCTTGGTCTTGTCGTTCTTCTTCTTCTTGGGCTTGGGAGCAAACCCAATTCCTTCCTTTGCCACAACCTCCTTTTGATTACTCAAAAGATCGTTGAGGTTCTTCTCACCTTGTATACATGTCACAAGGCCTTTTTCAAGTTGCTTCTTCAACTTGGCATTCTCTTCAACAAGATGCACATGCTCGCAACATGGGTTAGTAGCATTTGCATTATCAATCAACACCATGCGAGGAAAGATAGCTTTCTCCTTGGTTAGCGAAACTTGGAGTTGATCATGAGACTCCTTGAGAGAAGCAAGTATACCTTTCAAGGCCTTGTGAGCCTTGTCAAGTGTAACAAACTCCTCCTTGAGTCTAGCATGGCCAACCCCAAGTTTTTCCTTCTCGGAATTAATCATACGAGAGACAACTAAAGCATGATCGAGATCTTTCTTTAATTTAGCACGAAGACGACGCTCTTCCTCTAGAGCATTAGAGAGATCCTATATCTCATCGACATAGTCTCGACTATGTCCTTCCATTTTAGCAATGTTCTCCTCGTGATCCTTGATCATGTCATTGGCCTCACCGAGTTGTTCCAAGAGAGCAACAAAATGCTTCTTGGGTTTGCCCTTGAGTTTGCTCATAAACAACTCAAATTCATTCTCTTCCTCCTTTGCTCCCTCACTCTCATCAATACAATCCGTCAATGAAGGATTAGAGATGATGGTAGTGTTGATGTTTTGAGTTACCTTGTTGGTGGCCTTAGCCATGAGACACTTGGCGGTGATGTTCTCATTTGGTGAGTCGAAGAGAGATGAGCGTGGAGTAGTAGAAATAGATTGTGGCCATGGTGACCATCTCATCATCTTCATCATTATCATCATCCTCAACATATTCTTCTTGGGCCACCAACCCTTTAGGAGGGGTCTTCTTGTTGAAGTTGTTCTTGTTCGGATAAGACTTGGCCTTGTCCTTCCGGATAAGCTTGCCTCCAAAGTATTCTCTTTTCTCATATGGGAAATCTATAACAAAGTGGCTCAAATTCCCACAGTTGAAGCACGTCCTCACTCGTTGCTTGCCCTTGTTGCCACTTGAGTTGTTCTTGTTGAAGTTGGGCCTTGAGTTCTTCTTGTTGCCCCAAAATTTCCGTGAAGCAAGAGCCATGTGCTCATGATAGGCATATTTGGTGTTCTCGGGGCAACACCCATCGTCATCCTCCTCGTCCTCTTCTTCCACACAAGCCTTGGCCTTCAAGGCAAGGTTAGGCTTCTTTGATCGTTGAGCTCTTAAAACCGCATTGTCGGCGGTCTTGTCCAAGATCCTCACGGCAACAAACTCATCCAACACTTCATTTGATGACAAAGTGTGGAAGTCCGGTCTTTGGTGAATGACGGAGGACATGGCCTTGTGGTAAGGCATCATGGCCTTGAGAAACTTGCGCTTGATCCAATTGCCATCCGTGTCCTTGCTCCCATGATCTCGAAGTGAAACCGCAAGAGTGGTTAATCTCCGATAAAGTTCGCATGGATCTTGATCTTCGATCATAGAAAACTCATCGACTTCATCTTGCACAACTTCATAGTTAGAGCGTTGAATGCTTGCACTCCCCTTGTACATGGAGCCAACATGCTCCCAAGTTTCCTTGGCCACGGTGAAGGGTCGAAGATGGGCAATATCTTCGGGAGGGATAGAATCTTGAAGTATGCAAAGAACGGACTCGTTGAATTGATGATCCACAGCTTCTCTCGGAGTTAAGTTGTCGGGATCACGTGGGTAAAAATCTTGATCAATGATTCTCCAAAGATTAGTAGAACAATGATTTAAATGATGTTTAAAGCGAAACATTCAAGTAGCAAAATCAGATTTATTTTCATAAACTTAGGAGGAGGCCCAACGGAATTTAAATGCGGAGTAGGAACGGGTCCTCCATAGTGGGTAGCAGGAGCGGAATGGGCAAAGATCCCACTCCCATCCTTAGTAACCAGGGCTTGCACACTACTAGCTTCTCCCTTGTCGGGAGTAGCCTCCGACACAATGGTAGCGGGACGAACCACTTCCAACGGTGTGGTGGATAATTTAAGCCCCTCAAGCAATTCTTGAAACATGCCATTGACCTCGGTCGCTAGTGATTCTTTCAATGTGACCATTGCCACATTGAACTCCTCATGAGAGACCGAGGCTCCCCCATCGGACGTAGGCAAGGATGGAGTTCCACCGGAATTTTCCTCCGTCTCGAGTACGTTGTCACCCATATTCTTTGGACGGTAAAGTCCTTAAAAAGAGATGAGGCTCTGATACCCATTGAAAGGATCGATATGGTTGACTAGAGGGGGGTGAATAGGCAACTAACAAGTTTTAGCTTTTCTTAACCAATTTAAATTAAGCAACAAAGTAAGTTGTCTAGATATGCAACTAGGATGACAACTTATAGGAAGCAAAGATAACAACCTCACAAGCAAGCTATCTAAGATAAACAAGGAAAGCTTGCCCAAGTAAACGAAAGAAATAACCACAAGTGGAACCGGTGAAGACGAGGATGTGTTACGAAAGTTCCTTCCCTTTGAGAGGAAGTACGTCTCCGTTGGAGCGGTGTGGAGGCACAATGCTCCCCAAGAAGCCACTAGGGCCACCGTATTTTCCTCATGCCCTCACACAATGCAAGGTGTCGTGATTCCACTTGTGGTGCCCTTGAAGGCGGCAACTGATCCTTTACAAACAAGGTTGGGGCTATCTCAACAACCGAATTAGAGGCTCCCAACGACACCACGAAGCTTCACCACAATGGAATATGGCTCCGAGGTGACCTCAACCGTCTAGGGTGCTCAAACACCCAAGAGTAACAAGATCCGCAAGGGTTTAGTGGGGGGGGGGGTCAAATATCTCTTGGTGGAAGTGTAGATCGATGCCTTCTCAAGCACTCCCGAGGAAATCAACAAGTTTTATTGGCTAGGGAGAGAGATCGGGCGGAAATGGAGCTTTGAGCAACAATGGGGCTTTGGGGAGGAAGAGGTGAGTCTTCTTGGAGAAGAAGACTCCCTATATATAGTGGGAGAACAAATCCAACAGTTATCCCACATATCTGCCCGCATAGCGCGGTACTACCGCACATAAGTTGCGGTACTATCGCTTGGCCCAGCGGTACTACCGCTCTGGATGCGTTACTACCGCTGGTACAGTATAGGCCAGTACTAGCCCTGTTGCGTTGAAGCAACGGGCGGTAGTACTGCCTGAGTGGTACTACCGCACGTCCTTGCGGTACTACCGCAAGGAAGCGCTAGACAGGCTGAGGAGAAGCACGGACAAAATAAAATACATCCTCAGCTACATCCGTAGATATACGGTCGTAGCAAAAACCCGACACGGTACTACCGCTTGCTTGAAGCGGTACTACCGCGTAGGACGCGGAAGTAAAAAATTACTTCCATGCCTACTACCGTACTAGTTACGACGCTGGGCCGGCCACACGGTACTACCGTGTTCAGGGTACGGTACTACCGCGTAGTGCGGTACTATCGCGGCCCTGAAGCGGTACTACCGTGTGACCGTGCGGTACTACCGCAAACTCTGAGCGGTACTACCGCATGCCAAGCAGTTGTAGTAGTAGGAAGCCGCTGTTTTTGTTCCCACAAGGAAAACAGCCAGAGCTCCAGAGAAGCAAAGGAAAGGTGGTGCGAATGAGTAGACGTGTACGTGTTGATTCCACCCAAACCTTTCCGAAGTGGACCCCCTCTTAATAGTACGGCTTTCCTATGACTCAATTCTACCGAAAAGAAACAAAAGGAAACACCGTCTTTCATAGGTTCCGAGGGGCACTTAATCGTCTTGTGCCTAGGTGAGATATATCTGAAAAAGCTTAGTGCACACAATTAGTCCGCAAATGCATTGTCATCAATCACCAAAACTACTTAGGGAGAAATATGCCCTTACAGGGGGCCCAGGCGCTCCATGGTGGGTTGTGTCCCCCTCGGGGCACCCCCCAGGTGCTTCTCTTGCCCACCTGGTGTCTTCTGGTCCAAAAAATCCAAAAAAGTTTCATTGTATTTGGACAACCTTTGATGTTGATTTTCTACGATGTAAAAAAGCATAAAACAGCAAATGGCACTTGGCACTATGTCAATAGGTTAGTCCCAAAAAATGATATAAAACGATTATGAAATGATTGTAAAACATCCAAGAATGATAATATAACAGCATGGAACAATAAAAAATATAGATACGTTGGAGACGTATCACTTACACATATCGACCATATTGTATGTATGTTATTGAAATGCTTGGTATGTGTGGGATCGGACACCTAGTTGTTTATCCTTGGTAGCCTTTCTTATGGCGAAATGCCTCCTAGTGCTTCCGCCGAGCCTTGGTAGCTTGCTACTGCTCCGGAACACATGGATTGACCGGCATGTGTCCTTCCTTGTTCATGTGTCCGTCCCTTCGGGGAAATGCATGCGATGTTTACCGGAGTTTTGTTAGCTTGCTACATCTCGATTACACTCGTTGCTAACCGACACGTGAATTGTTGATTCGTGTGTGCATGTCCCTGTAATTTAGTCCCACCTTGGGTTTACGACTAGTCATGTCGGCCCGGGTTCTTTGTCATATGGATGCTAGTGACACTATCATATACGTGAGCCAAAAGGCGCAAATGGTCCCGGCCCAGGTAAGGTGGCCACCGTGGGTTACCGTGTGTGAGGTCGCAAAGTGACTTGATGTGCTACATGCTAGATTGGTGTGACTTAGTATCGGGGTCGCCTCTTTATCGCGTCTGGTGAGATCAAGTTGAGACCAGCCCCACCGTCAACCAACATCTTTGTAACCTTGAGGTTCTGTATTGTTGGCGAAACTAACAAAGACAAGCACCCGACCGCAGTTATGTGATCAGGGTGGTCCTTGGTGTAAAAGATGATGGGCGTGTTGGACCATCTCAATGGCTTCTGGGCACCAACTACCCGTTCTACAACATTGACGTCACGCACCCACTGCTTGAGTTGGCGATGAGAAGAGTGCCAAGATGCACCTCCATCAATGCACATCGCTTCAGTGTCTTTCTGGAACTTGATCTCACTGGACTCATCATCACCCTCGTCTTCATCATCGTCCTCACCTTCCTTCTTACCACGGCCTCTAGTAGGCTTTTCCTTCTGCTGCTTGGCCTAGCCGCGGTGACCTCCTCTGTTGCCATGTTTCTTGCCGGACCCACTTGCACCGTAAGCCTTTTCCTTATTTCTCTTCTTGTATTCTTCTTTCCGCTTCTCGACAAGTTGTTCAACCTATTGGCATTCTTGCAGGTCATGGCTCTTGGTGTGGTGAATCTTGCACTACTGCTTGTCAAAGCCCTCGGTATGACCAGCAGCCGCCAAGGCTTGGCATGAGGTGCACCTGGCAACATGCTTTCCCGAGCTCTTAGCCTTAGTCTTCTTGGTGGAGCCGCTATTGCCGGATCCCTCCACAACGAGTACGGCCTTGCCCTTATGCTTCTTGTTGCACTTGCGGCCCTTCTTCTTGGTGGTTGCGGCGGTATCATCATCTTTCAAATCATATCCTGCGCCAACACCTTCTATGGGAAGTTACCTCCCCTCCTCGCCACATGCACACTTTTCGGCCAGGGCGTAAAGCTCGGCGACATCCACCTTGGTCATGGCCATCTCTTCCCACATCTTGCGGTTCCACACATTCGGACAAAACGCGGTAATAATTTTTGCTGGATGGATACCAGGGATAATGTGATGTACACGGCTCAACCTTTGTATGTACTTGCGGAGAGACTCATCTTCTTTCTGCGGGATCAACTACAGACCAATGTCATGTCCTAGGACCATGCGAACTCCGGTAAAGGCGCCAGCAAACTTGTGGCACATATCTAGCCAGCAGGAAATGGAGCTCTTCGGCAAGTTCATGAACCACGACCCGACGTTGGGCTTCAGCACCAATGGGAAGTAGTTGGCGAATATATTTTCATCACGAGCCCCAGCATCCTGCACTGCAATGGTGTAGATGCTCAGGAACTCTGATGGGTATATCTTGCCGTCATACTTCTCCGGTACTTCTAGCTTGAAGTTCTAGGAATTGGGCCACTGGACTTGCCACAGCTCATGAGTAAACACCGGGAAACCTATCTCGTAAGGTAGGTCACCATGGTACCCTAGCGCAGCCTCATCTATAGCAGGCCCTGCACACATGTCAGACGACATGCTTCCCCTTGTCGTTCGATAGTGGTACGGGCATATTCCCCGCGCCGTTCCAAGAGTAGTTGGCGATGGTCGCAATAAGCTTGTGGGTCGGGTGATGCCATGGATATGTCATCATTGGTGTCAACCTACTGGCTCTGTCGTGACTGTTGTTGTCGTGGAGGAGATTGCACTGTGGGTGCTCCGCCTCCAGTCCACTCTCCTGCAGCACGCACCAGAGCGGAGGGCTGCAGCTGTGAAGGCCCCGCTTGCGGAGGCTTGTCATTGTTGGTTCTCCGCTCCTCCATCTTTTCTGCCACAGGAGGAACTCCAGGAGTAACTAAGCATGCGCCAAAGCTTCTACAAGTGTAGGAGGCATGGAAAGGCGTGAGGAACGAGAGGTCTGCTTGCTTCCAACTATCTTGGAAGTAGCGCCATCTCGGACCTGCGATCTTGGTCCGTTTTCAAACGTATGTTGGCGTGCATGTTGGCCCTGTGGATACTGGGAAGGACCCGCGGGGGTCTTGTCACGAGGCCACTCGGGGTCGCCAATGTCACGGCATTGCTCGTCACGCGTGACCTAAGATGTTCGCCGCGTGTGCGCTTGCGTGGGCGTCTCTGAGTGCGCCAAGTTGTCCCTGGACGCCACCCGCAGGCGGCACGGCTCCGTCTTTGGAACTAGTAGTTGGTGCATCGTTTTTGTTTTTGTTTCAAATGACGCTTCTTGCTTGGCTGCGATCGCCAGAATATCGTGGAGGCTGATCTTGGCCTCCTCCTCCTCCGCCTATGTCGTCGCCTGTCTGCGCGGGAGTCGGCAGCTTGGACGTGGAAGGACTGACCACTGTGGTGCCCTCTTCTGAAAGTGCAACTATCAAAAGGTAGTTTTGGTAATTCCTAACAACATATAGCTCATTGAACTAATGCTCTTTCAAGATGATCATTTCAGAAATTTCAATGATTGGCATGGCATGGGCTGGAAATGTGGACCCCTCAAAATGCTAAGGACACATATTGCCTCCAGCTCAAGACTCTACATTTTTATTTTTAGTGATCCAAGATCATATTGAGTCCGTAGGCAAAGCCAATACTATTAAAAGGGGATGAGGTGCTGCTTAATGGCTTGCTTGCTCAAAATGCTTAGTGATATGCTCCAAAAGACCTCAACCACTTTCTCACATCCACATATCTCCCAAACCAAAAGTCAAACTCGGCCCCACAGATTTGATCTATACGGCGCCACCGAGTTCATTTGACATAGCCAGAACCAGAAACCCTAATCAGTTTGGTCTCACCGATAGGGATCTCGGTCTCACCGAGATGGGATTGCAAACTCTCTGTTTCCCTTCGTAACGTTTCGGTCTAACCGAAGTGAGCGATCGGTCCCACCAAGTTCGCAATGCAAACTCTATGTTTCCTTTTCGTAACGTTTCAGTCTCACCGAAATGAGCAAATCGGTTCCATCGAGTTTGCCTGACCAACTCTCAGTTTTCCTATTACAGAAATTGGTCTCACCGAGTTGATGTGATCGGTCTCACCGAGATTACGTTATGCCCTAACCCTAATGAAATCGGTCCCATCGAGTTGATCATGTCGGTCCCACCAAAAAGCCTAACATTCACATTTGAACTAAATCAGTCCGACCGAGTTTCATGATTCGGTCCCACCGAGTTTGGTAAATTGTGTGTAACGGTTAGATTTTGTGTGGAGGCTATATATACCCCTCCACCCACTCTTCATTCGTGGAGAGAGCCATCAGAACATGCATGTCGGCATTCTAGGAACGGGGTTACCTAGACTTGCCTACCTGCGGCCCAGGGAATGGCTCACTAGGCGGCCTGGTACGGCCCAGCATCTTTAGAGACCACTCAAGACCCTCGTGAGGTGCCGAGCCTCGCGAGGCGGACGACACAAGGCATCCCCTGGAGCGGCCTCACCAGGCCTGCTCGCGAGGATCGGAGATATCCAGGCGAGGGGCGCCTCACGAGGTCCTTGTGACATGAGCAGTGATGACCATGGCCAGGCGGGCGCCAGCGGGCGCAGAAGTGCCAGTTTCCTCTTTGGTGCTAAAGGAGCAGGCGCAGGCGAAGAATCCCGAGGCATCATGCAAAGGTTTCCATATCGATGCAAGAAGACCAAGACCAACAGGACAGCAGAACGGAGGTCATCACGGAGCCCACGGCGGCGTCACCACCAGAGCCATTGGCAGGCGAACACCACCTTTTGTCAGGATAGCTTGTACTAGCTGCCCCCCTTCAAATTTGGCCGTTGTGGGATTCCTTCCCGCTCAATATTTGGGAAGAGGATCCGGGTCGCTATAAATAGGAGTAGCCAACACCACTGGGAAGGGCCCAGGAGAGAGGGAGTTGATCTGATCGGGAGTTGATCAGATAGAAGGCCACACACCGCAAGCTCACCCGAGCACAAGAACCCCTCTCCTCACGAGGTAGTTCATCCATGTACTAGTTCTTCACCAGCCTACAAGGCAATCCACCAGACCACACTGGATTAGGGTATTACACCACAACGGTGGCCCGAACCAGTATAAATCTTGTGCACTTGTTCTTCGGATCTGACGAGCAAGGCCTAGGGTTGCTGAGTAGATGAGCTAGGGAGGAGGAGAGATATTCGTGCGCACCCCAGAGTTCGAACCTTAAGGGTTTTGCCGGAACCCTAGATCCGACATTTGGCACGCCAGGTAGGGGTGTGCCGAAACTTCCCTTCCGTCATTCAAGTAGTCCCATGGCCGACGCTCGCAGAGCCCGTGCTGAGCGGTGGGCTGCCCTTGCTGCCCGCGTCGCTCAGACAGCTCCTGCCGGTGGACCACCCCGCTGTTCTCCATCGCCTGCCGCCAACGCCGCCACCGGCCCGACGCAGCATGAACATCAGGTATCGTCCCTGCACCCCTCCGTGCGGCATGATGGACGCACTGCTACCCCGTCACGACTCCAGCGGTCTCTTCATCCCATGCTCGCCGCGGACCCGCGGACGCTCAGGCTGCGTTGCTCATGGCACGTGAGCTTTTGCGCTACCGCCCCGTCAACGACTTCTACGAAGAATGGCTTGACCACATCGCCGAGCTCGTCAGCGCCGTTGGGGGCTCTCCAGCGCCGTCCCTCTCCCTACCTCGCCCGCATCCCCATGAGGACGACGAGGCCCATGAAGCTCCACTGCTACCGCCGCGTCAAGGCGTCGTTCAAGACCCAAGGCACGTGGCCCCGTAGCGTGACCGCCCATGCGCGACGCCAGTGCATGAAGAAGGAAGCTGCCAAGAGATCCAACAGCCCCGCGAAGGAGCGCCCGCAATCCCCCCACCGCTGCGCCGAGACCCCCCCCCCCGCCGTGGTAGCGCACGAGGACCGAGATCAAGTTCCACCTCCCCAACGAGCTCCGGTGTCGACAGCAGGCTGCAAGGCCCTCGCCCCCGAGTTGCGCAATGTCAACTGTCCTGGGAAGTTCAAGCCCGATCTGCCTCCACGCTACGACGGAACCCCCGACCCTGAGGAGTTCCTGCAGCTCTACGAGCTGAGCATCGAAGCGTCCGGCAGCAACGAGAAGATCATGGCGAGCTGGTTCCCGATGGCCCTCAAGGATGGCGTGCGCTCATGGCTCTTGAACCTGCCCGCAGGATCGATCTCCACCAGGAGTGAGATGCGCGAGCGGTTCATATCCAACTTCCAGGGCACCCAAGACCGTCCCCCGGCCGCAGGTGACCTGCGGGGTATCAATAAACAACCAGAAGAAACCCTACAGAAGTTCATAGCGTTCGCGCCAAGATCCCCAAGGTCACGGCCGAGGCCATCATGCTGGTGTTCTCAGATGGCGTCCGCGACGTCAAGATGAAAGAGGGGCTCACCATCCACAAAGATTTGTGCACGTCCTTGTAGCTTTTCAACCTCGCGACCAAGTGCGCCAGGGCCGAGGAGGGGCGCCTCTCACTCGTCGAGCTCCCCGCTGCTAAACCCGAAGACAAGAAGGCCAAAAGCAAGGACGTAAAGCGCAAGGGAGTGGCAGTGCTTGCAGCCAAACCAGAAATGAAGCACGGTCGTGACTACCCGGAGCCACCCAAGAATGGCCGAGCGTTTTGCGCCTTCCACAATGTGCACAGCCACAACACTCATGACTGTCAAGAGTTCAGGGCCCTCCGCGAAGGACATGTCATCCAACGCCCCAAGCGCGGCAACCATGGCAACGGCCGCGGTTGAAGCCGGACCGGGGGACGCTGGGACAACCGTGGCCCCCGCCAGGAGTGGCGTGATCAGCCTCGGGAGGACCGTTGGCGCGGCCAGCCCCGCAAGGACGCCTGGAGGGACCAGCCCCGGGAGGACCGTCCTTAGGGTAGGGCCGGCCTACCAGCTCTGCCACCGCCAAGAAGAAACGACGACCAGGACGAGGGGGCTGGGGGGCTTCCAGTAGCCATGTGCCATCGCTTGCATCTTGGGCAGAGCACAGGCCCCGGCTTCTCAGCGCCTCTTCAAGCAATTTGCCCGTGAAGTAAACGCGACTCTCCCCAAGCTCGAGGCTACTCGCCCACTCAGGTGGTCCAGATGCCCCATCACTTTCAGTTCAGCATACTAGCTCAAGTGCGCAGCTACGTCTAGTGCCCTCCCGATGCTTTGTTCACCCGTCATCAACAACGTCCAAGTTACCAAGACCCTCATCGACGGTGGCGCAGGGCTCAACGTCCTGTCCATTGAGACATTCGACAGCCTCCAAGTGCCCTACGATCAAGTGCTGCGTACCAAGCCCTTCTCCGGAGTGACTGACGGATCCACCACCCCCGTGGGGCAGGTCCGCCTACCTGTAAACATCGGAAAACATGACAACTACCACACGGAGATCATCGACTTCGATGTCGCCCATATCCACCTCCCTTACAACGCCATCCTCGGGTACCCAGCCCTGGCCAAGTTCATGGCAATGACTCACCATGGCTACAATGTTCTCAAGATGCCGGGCAGCGGCGGCGTCATCACCATCACCTGTGAGGAGAAGGACGCAGTGTGCTCACTCGAGCGCGCTTACCAGGCGGCAGCAATCGAGGATCCAGATAGCGACAACATCATCTACCCACCTGACGTCGTCCCCAAGAAGAAGAAGCAGTTTCTCGCCCTGGAGCCCCATGGGGATGCAGCGCAGGGCAGCAGCACCTCGGGACCTACACCTAGGGAGGGGCCTCCTCCCTCTCTCGCATAGGAAGGCGCGCCCGGCGCCCCCCTCAGGCTGGGCTCCGGGGCTCTCCTCTAGAGCGCCTCTGACTTAGCCAATGTCACGAGGGTGGCGCTCGGGCACCATGTGGAGGAGTGCTTCGCCACACACTTTCCTCCAGAGGCCTCAAGGCGTGAGGCACCAAGCGCTCAGGAGTTCATCAGCCAGACCGTTGAAGACCTACAGGAGCCGAGAGCCATGCGGGGTGAACGCCGCCCGCCTCCTCTGAGGCAGCTGTCGGTCCAGGCTTAGGAGACGGGCTGCGCGTCTGCATCAACGTCCCCGCACTCAACAGGATTGCATCTCAGGAGCTCTACTGACCTTCCCAGGTGGGTCGGTGCCAGGGTCCCCCTCACAGCTATGTACGCATGCCCTTCGGCCTGCTGAACCAGGCGGCCCTGCACCAGCGCCACATGCGGGAAGTCTTGTCGACTCGCGAGGCCAGGCACAAGGAGATCCAGGCGGAGTTGGACTCGGCCCTCCGCGAGATCTAGGGAACCCCGGAGCCTCGTGAGGGGCCGGAGCCAGGCGGCACGTAAGGAACAGCGTCTACGTCGAGCATCTTCAGCTACATCAACACTACTTCAGCAACTATGCCAGGTAACATCTTACCGTTTTTGTTCAATTGGGAGCGCCCCTCGGGCTGCATCATTCCTAGGTCACACAGGCCTGTCCCTGCGACGTGTATCCTTTTGCATCTCTGATCACCTTGTGGGGGATGCCCCTCGGGCTGCATTATCCCCAAGCCGTGCATGTTCGTCCTGGTGGCGTGTATCTCCCTTACATTTTACCTAAGCTAGCGTTACTATAATTGTCAGTTGCAGTTGAATCACTCATCTATCTGACCATCACCCCTTCGGGTCTCCTTCGCCACCTAATTGACTTCTGCTCATCTCGCAATGGGGCTACATACTTTGGCACGACACTTGTGCTCGGTTAGTCCCTGCAACGCTGACAAACCCGAGGGACCGAGCTCTGACCCGCGGCCCGCTCCGCAAGCGTCACCTCACCAGGTCCTCGGTGCCTTTGTCTCCCTGCGGAATTATCGGAAGCCCAGCGCGGGCACGGCCCTAAGTCATTCTGCTGCAGGCTAACCCACCGGAGTCTCAGGAGCACAACGACATGCAGTCCCGCCGGTCTCCCCTCCTCACGTAGTTTGCTTGCGCGTTAAAGGGGGGATCCCTGAGCATGACGAGTCATGGGATCTTACTGATTCTCCAGCCCTCACCCCTTGTCCTTGACCACGGCATCGCGACCTGGCATACCAATGGCGGCTGAGCTTTGCTCGAGGGTCGGAACCCAAGGACGTAGAGCATCAGGAAGGACGAGAGGGGAGTCGGGTCAGAGAGCTTGGGCCTGTTCGTACGTCAAGGGGGGGCCCTTTGGCATCATGACCCAAGGGCCTAACTGGTTCCGTAGCCCCTCACTCCCTGGTCTTGTCCTGGTTTCCGGTCAAGGCCACTGGCGGCTGAGGTACGTGTAGGGCCGGGCACTGTCGACGCAGAACATCTAGGCTTGAGTCCAGCATTCCCTTCCTTCAGGTCCATTCGTAAGTCAAGGGGGACCCTTGGGCATCGCGACCCAAGGGCCTAACTGGTCATGTAGCCCCTCACTCCCTGTTCTTGTCCTGGTTTCCGGTCAAGGCCAACGGTAGCTAAGGCACACGCGGGGCCGGGCCCTACCGAGGCATAACTCTGGGACCAGCGGGAGGGAATCATGAAATCTCAGCCTCGTGAACGAACCAGGCGCGCCGTTTGGAGAACCACCTCACGATCGTCAAGATAAGTCGTTAATTCCTCGATGCCCCATCCTCGCTCGCAGAGTGGGATTCGGTAGTCGCGCGTCAGCAATGCCGCCTCGCTTTCTTAGCCTCCGGAAGCCGCTTGCATGCCAAGGGGGACCTCTTGAGCATCGCGCCTTAGGAGCTCTTACGGGACCTCGGGCCGCTCACCTCCTATCCTTGACCATGGCATCGCGACCTGGCATACCAGCGATGGCTGCAGCTTGCCTTGGGACTGGGGCCTGCTGGCGTAGAGCACTATGCAACCGAAAGGGTAAAAAAGGGGGAGATATTGCTGAAACGAGGCTCGCGTGTAGGGTGTGCTAGCAAAATAGCAGGATAGAAGCAAAAGCATTACAATTTCTTTACATACCCCCGTGGGGTTGGCTTTGAAGCAGGGACGCCGAAAAAGGCCTTCAGGGGATCCTAAATACGGCCGCCATCGTCGATGCCACCATCAACAGTGGGCCACGATGGCCCACCTCCGACCCTGGGCCGGTCACCACCAGCGACGTACTCGCGAGCCCGACGCGTTTCGGGCGCACCGCGAGCTCGGGGGCGCGTAGCTGTCGTCGCTCGTCTTCGGGGACTCGGCAGACTCAGAAGAGCTGCTGGACCTCCGGAGGTCATCGCTGCTGTTGGATGAGGTAGTGGCGGGATTGATCTCTGGCGCAGCGCCAGCCGCAGCATCACCCCGGCGGCCCCCTCCAGGGCAACATTCTAGGCGGCGTCCCTCCTCGTCGAACACCTTGAAGCACAGCATGGAGGCGCCGTCGAACTCAAAGTGGATGGTGAGGGCACCTTCCGAGCCGCAGGCGAGGGAGACCTCGCCCCATCCACGAGTCATGAAGACCTTGCATGGGGAGACGACCTCAACCTCCACCGTCGTCGCCGGGGCCGGGCCACGTGTCGCAACCACAGCCCGAGCGGCCCCCTCGGAGGCACCTCCGCGACGAAGAATGGCGGGAAGCGAATCCAAGATCTAGGAGGCATCGCCGCCCACACCATGAATTCACGCGAGGAGCCTCTAGCGTGTGCTCGCGGGACGGAAGTGTGCACCACTACGGCATGGTCAGCGCGACCATGGCGTGGGCGGCGCTGGGCGCCAACTCCCTCACCGTGGCCCGGTGCCCTGGCGTAAAGGGGCAACGGATAGCCAGGAGGAGGCCGCTCGTGCCAAGGCCTCATCACTTCTAGTCTCATGGCGGCTCCATGAGGACGGAGTGGTCTTTTCTTTGGAGGGAGTACCTCTAGCTCCTCGCGAGGAGTCTTCCCCTGCTCAGCGACGGAGAATCGTCGGATCGGCGCCATGAGCAGCTCGGCCAAGCACACGGCAAGGAAGAAGAAGAGGCGAGAGGAACAAAGGAAGAAGATGGGCAACGGGGGCTCCGCTCACCGCCTTATTTATAGCCAGGAGAAGGCCAACCGCCGGCCTCTGTAATCGCAGGTAATGATGATCTGCTATGCATGCAGGGGCTTGTCAAGTCGCGCAGTCGCCGAGGCTGTGTGGGGAAGTGGAGACGCCCACGTCCCATCAATCGCCACGCGTCAGACAAGGCCGCTGGCTTTGGGGGCCCGCGGCGCTCCGCACTTGGCCCTTAACTTCGTCGCGAAGCCAAGCCCGAGCGCATTTTGGGCCCGGGGGCTACTGTCGGTGTTCTGGGAATGAGGGTACCCAGACTTGCCTGCCTGTGGCCCAGAGCGTGGCTCACCAGGCGGCTTGGTACGGCCCAGCATCTTCAGCGACCACTCAAGACCCTCGCGAGGTGGATGACACAAGGCATCCCCTGGGGCGGCCTCACCAGGCCTGCTCGCGAGGATCGGAGATATCGAGGCTTGGGGCACCTCATGAGGTCCTCGTGACGTGACCAGTGACGACCAAGGTCGGGCGGGCACCAACGGACGCGGAAGTGCCAGTTTCCTCTTTTGTGCTAAAGGAGCAGGCGCAGGCGAAGAGTCCCGAGGCATCAGGCAAAGGTTTCCATATCGATGCAACAAGACCAAGACCAGCATGCCAGTAGAACGGAGGTCATCACGGAGCCCACGGCGGCGTCACCACCAGATCCTTTGGCAGGCGAAGACCACCTTTTGTCAAGATAGCTTGTACTAGCTGTCCCCCTTTAAATTTGGCCTTTGTGGGATTCCTACCCGCTAAATATTTGGGAAGAGGACCCGGGTCGCTATAAATAGGACTAGCCACCACCATTGGGAAGGGCCCAGGAGAGAGGGAGTTGATCAGATCAGGAGTGGATCAGATAGAAGGCCACACACCACAAGCTCACCCGAGCACAAGAACCCCTCTCCCCGGGAGACAGTTCATCCATGTCTAGTTCTTCATCAGCCTACAAGGCAATCCACCACACCACACTAGATTAGGGTATTATACCACAACGGTGGCCCGAACCAGTATATATTAATCTTGTGTCACTTGTTCTTCGGATCTGACGAGCTAGGCCTAGGGTTGCTGAGTAGACGAGCTAGGGCGGAAGGAGAGATCTTCGTGTGCATCCCAGAGTTCGATCCTTAAGGGTTTTCCCGGAACCCTAGATCCGACAATGCCTACACTTCCAACATACATTTTCTGAGAGAGAAGCACCTACTCATGTGTTGAGACCAAGATATTCCAATCCTACCATATGAATCATGATCTCTAGCCTGGCCCAAGTTGCTTTCCACTCAAATCTTCTTTCCACCATATCCAAATCTGTGAGAGAGAGTTGACTGTTGGGGAGACTATAATTTGAATCACAAGAGCAAGGAGTTCATCATCAACACACCATCTATTACCTTTTGGAGAGTGGTGTCTCCTAGATTGGTTAGGTGTTACTTGGGAGCCTCCGACAAGATTGTCGAGTTGAACCAAGGAGTTTGTAAGGGCAAGGATATCGCCTACTTCGTGAAGATCTACCCTAGTGAGGCAAGTCCTTCATGGGCGATGGCAATAGTGGGATAGAGAAGGTTGCTTCTTTGTGGACCCTTTATGGGTGGAGCCCTTCGTGGACTCGCGCAACCGTTACCCTTTGTGGGCTAAAGTCTCCATCAACGTGGATGTACGATAGCACCACCTATCGGAACCACGCCAAAAACATCTGTGTCTTCACTTGCGTTTGCACTCTCCAAACCCCTCCCTTTACCTCCATATGCACTGATTTACTTTCCGCTGCTACAACTCTAGAATTGCATGTGTAGGAAGATTGCTTGACTTGTTCTAAATTGCTAAAAACTGTCAAAACGTAAAATTGGGAAAAGGCTAGGTTTTTATTTGGTCAAGTAGTCTAATCACCCCCCCTCTAGGCATACTTTCGATCCTACAAGTGGTATCAGAACTTTGGTGTCCATTTGCCTTGATTTCCATAGCTTTGGTGATCATAGCCTTGGTTTCACAACCTAGGAGAGTATGGCGTCTAGCGAGGGAAGTTACCACCGTGGAGGTCCTTATTTTGATGGTGCAAATTTTGGTAGTTTGAAGCATACAATGAAAATGCATATTCTTGGACATAACCCTGCCGTTTGGGCTATTGTGTGTATTGGGTTGCAAGCTGAATTCTTCGATGGGAAGGAACCAAATGTGAAGCCTCTTCTGAAGAATTGATGATGTTGCAATCTAATGCTCAAGCTCACGATATCCTCTTCAATGGATTGTTCCCCAAAGAATTCAACGAAATCAGTCGTCTTGAGAATGCAAAGGAAATTTGGGATACTTGGATTGATATGCACGAAGGTACCGACTCCGTCAAGGAATCCAAGTTGGATGTGCTTCAAAGTCAACTTGACAAGTTCAAGATGAAGGATGGTGAAGGTGTCGCTGAAATGTACTATAGGCTTGTTCTCACCACAAATGAGATTGTCGCTTAGGAAGTAAAGAAATGACCGATAGATTCATCATTAAGAAAATCCTAAGAGCCTTGGATGGAAAATATGACACCGTGTGCACATTGATCCAAATGATGCCTAATTACAAAGATCTCAAGCCAACGGAAGTCATTGGAAGAATTGTTGCTCATGAGACGTCGCTCAAGGATAAAGAAGAGCTTCACAGAAAGTCTAGTGGTGTTTACAAAGCTTCATGTGATGCTCCTACATCATCAAGTGAGAAACAAGACTTCAATGAAGAATTGAGCTTTATGGTGAAGAACTTCAACAAGTCATACAAGAGTAGAAGAAAGGAAATAAGTTCCGAGTCAGGGTCCTACAATGACAAAAGATCTTCTAGTCTTGAACGCAATTGCTACAACTATGGGAGACCCGGATACTACTCCAATGAGTGTATGGCTCCCCACAAAAGAAGAGAAGACTCACCTAAAAGGAGAAGTAGAAGAGAAGAATGACCACCAAGAGAGATAAGGAGTAGAGATGATCATTATGAACGAAGACCCTCTCGAAGAAGCAAGGACTCAGAAAGGAAGAATAAATCGTCAAGGATCTATACAAGACTAAGACATCAAGATCATGTTGGTGAATGGGTATCCTGTTCCGACTCCGATAACCACTCCGAGAGAAACTATCACTCCAACTCAGAAGATAGTCAAGATGAAGGTGTTGCCGGAATTGCTCTTGTGTCACCCAACTCCTGCGACATATTTGATTCACCAAATGAAGGAATTGGAAGATGCTTCATGGCTAAAGGCCCTAAAGTATCACACCCCGAGTATTTTGACTTCAATAGTGATGAAGATGATTTGCTAGGAGATGATGATTTACTTGTTGGTAGCAATAGTGATGAAACATATGATGAAAACTATGATGAAATTGCTATTAATCATGCTAATCAAGATAAAACAAATGACAATGGTAAGGAGAAGATTGAGCGTCTAACTAAAGAATTAAACACTCTCAAGATAGCTCATGAAACTACCTTAGAGGATCATCGAGAACTTTTGAGGACTCATGAGAAGCTACGCTTTGAAAAGCTCAATCTAGAGCAAGAGCATGAGTTCTTAAAAGTAACCAATGATGATCTTCATAAGAAAAGTTCTTCTTACATTGCCAAGCATTTACTCTTGTCTACCTACATGCCACAAGTAAAATCTAGCAATAAGAACAAGAAAGATTCTTCCTCTAGTAGTAACAATAATCATGATAAAACAAATGGTGTTGCTTCTAGTAGTTCTCTTGATTCCACTAATTATTGTCTTAGCCAAGTTACACTTGATCAAGAAAAGAGCTTATTGAAGGTAATTATAGAGAAAGGTGTTTATAAAAGCATTGCCGGGAGTAAGCAATTCGAGGAAATTGTACGCAAGCAAGGAAGGCACTAGAAGAATCAAGTTGTTGGTTTTGAATGAATGTTCAATGCCAATGGAGTTGAGTGGGAAGAAGATCAATACCCCAAGACAAAGTTTGTTCCTCAACAAGAGAAGTATGATCCTACTTCCTTCAAGGGGACACAAGCCCAAGATGATCTTCCACCACAAGAACACAAGCTAAAGGGCAAGGACAAGCTTCAAGAAGAGACTGATGAACTTGAAGAAGCTCCTAAGGACTTGGTTAAGTGGGTTCCCAAGACTACTTCAAGTTCTACTTCATCAAGTACATCTACAACTCCACGGATTCCCATCAAGATGGTGTGGATCCCAAAGAAGAAGAACTAGAGAGTTCTTGAGGGTGACTCCGCCAACATACTTCACTCTTATTCATATTGGCAAGGACAAGTGCAATCAACTTTCACATGTTGCACTAGTTCAAGGAGTCACAAACCCTGTTGTTGGTAAGACAAGGGAAAACTAACCTATGCTTTCATGGACATCATCTTGTGTGAGCTTCTCTCTATGTCTATGGATATCCTTGTTTGTTCCTTGTGGGACTAACCCGTGTAGGTATTGAAAGTGCAACTCACTCCAATGGATTGCTCCAAATGATCTACATCAACATTGAGCGTCCACATCTTCAACACACATGAAGTCATCATCGACAAAACCCAAGGTTAGTTCATCCCTCTTAGGGGGAATATCACATCTAGGGGGAGCTTTACTCCAAGAATTGAGCTAAAGCAACTCTAATGTTGTGAACCAACAATGCTTTATATAAAAGTGGTAACCCCACTTGTGCTTAAAGGATGAGTGTGACCTACGATCGAATGTTATCATTTGACTCCTAAGTCAATATACTCATATATAGATGACCTAGTCATCGCCAATTTCTTGATAGATGCTAGAATGGTTGTGCATGCGTTGCCACATGTTTCATTTGCTATCTTATTGTGTGAGCATGTTGAGTGCATATTTTTCTCATTCGAGGACATCCATTTGTTGCTTTGATTGTTTGGTTTTCTTATTTTGCCAAATGGATGGACAAGAATGCCTAAGAATCTCCTCTAGTTATCTATGCTTCTTGTCTCAAACTCTATTCATGCTACACCACAAAGTTTGATCAAGTCAGATTCGAACACTCTATGCGAGGAGCACTCGGAGTCCCCAATTCATCATAGACTTAAACATTCAAAACCTCTCTGTGCATTTCGGTATGACCGATTCATCCTTTTCAGTCTGCAACAAACAGTCGCAACCAAAGCAACAATACACCAAATTTGGATGACCGAATATTCATCATCATACAACATATTCATACCACCCGTCGATCCAAAAAAGCTAGCTTAAGTTGCAAAATGGTCTAAACACTGCAATTTTAATCTACAATCTGCTATAGGCAAGGCCACATATCAGCTAGTGTTGCTAGATCAAAACACTTCCAATCAACATGGTAATTAACTACACATGCAGCACATCGGCTTGAGAAGTACATGCTCCAAATATCCCTTGAGCACTTGCATCAGGTTGCTGATCCAAGTCTTGAGAGGAACATCAGAGCTCACAACATGATGCTGAAAATAATGGTCACAAATTTAGCACTTCTCTAAAATATCAAAAATATTGCAGCATACACAAGAACACAAATTTGCATCATATTAACAGTATCACAACAGTCATGAACATACAACATGCCGGCAATAACATGCAAGATTGCAAGTAACTGAAAATAAGAACGAAGTATTGGTCTGTATAGACAAAAGACAGAAAAATAAGTAAAGCACCATCATGGCCATACAACAGTTTTGTAGTACTAGACATTTGAGAATTGACACATAGATCATAGGTGTACCTCGAAAACATCTGTTTGCTGATTCCTTCAACCAATTGTCTGATCACCGTCTCGAGGTTTCCAGTCTTGACAGACATAGACGAGTAGATCGTGTCAATAAATATATGACAATGCAGCTAAATCATATGAAGTTCATGTGACTACAATAACAAAATAATAACATGCGATGTAGCATTTGGTATATATTTGTTGATAAGCTTGTTGTAGTACAACAAAAGAGGGTAGCATGTAAATACGTGATACAGGGTTTAAACTCATGAAATCTTCTAGTTTTAGAACACCTATCAAAAATATAAAGCATGGTTAGTAGTTCATATATTTTCTATGAATTGTGATTTCAAGTTGCTCAGCCAGCTTGACATTGCAATGGCTGGGAGTTTGGCTGTTTAAGATGCAGAATGAGAAGGTTAAAAAAAGGAACAAGGCCATGGTAAGTGATTTCTTTGAATTTCATAACTAGCTATGAAGTTTCAATTTGCGAAAACATTTTTTAAGTGAAAAGAAAAACCATACAAAAAGGCTTTGATAAGTTATTTCATTTCTTAAGAAAGCTCGAGATGAAACGGCATGCGCCCAGAAGTCTCAACTGCTATATTTAAAGCAGGTAAGACGCAACTTTCGAACATGTGCAACAAAGTAGTCCTGCCATACCTCTTTGTTGCCTTCTCGAATAAACACCACACTTGACAAAATAGTGCATCCTATAATTTCAGTAGTTAGAATGATAAATCACCAAATTTCTAACATGTTGTTCTACCAAATTATCACTTAATTATAATTGTAAATGCCTAAATAATGTAGCTCGGGTTTGCGTCATTATGACACATGAAGAGATTTTGCATAACAAACAAAGTCTAAGCTCGTTTCGAGGATCTGTAAAACATACATGACAAGGGACAGGTTGTGAAAACATTTAATGGCTCTTGGCTCATTTTGAGGATCTGGAAGACAAGGGTCAGGTTGTGAAAACATACATGAGCAAAGGAAAGATTATAATTGTGTCCCAAAAGATTATAATTGCATGCATGGCCATTAAGAAATGTGTTGCGTATACACCATTCAGATTATGCTTAATCTATTCTACAGGAAAAACAAAGCAAGGGAAAGGATAGCTCTATGAATTACTGTTTCGCTAGTTCTGTAAAGCTTTAGCTGAATTTTAGCTGCAGAAAAAAACTACACGGTTAAGCACACATCTTCAACGCAGTTCTAGTCATGCTTAAAAATGCATATTCAGTCATGATTAAAGATACACATTCATATTTCAAATAGCAAAAAAGAAAGTATGCAATCAAATATACTAAATCCATTTATATGGTTGTCATAGCTCCCAATTACAATAACAGAGATAAAATAATTTTATCATATTTCATTGGATGTTGACTTTATGCATGGATACGAATTTAAGCAGAGCATCACTCTAGAATCTATAACAGAAGAAAAATGGTCTTACATCCATGCAAGATCTCTCCCCCTATGAGATGCATGCACATAGACTGGTGAATCTGCATCCTAAGTCGATGTTGCTTCTCCAAGCTAGAGAAAACCAATGTAGTATTTAAACATTCCTTGGTACCTTTAAATCATAAAAAACATTCAGTCAGGAAATATGTTTTAAGTTAACAAAATGCTAGTGCAGGAGAGTACTAGCATGGCCAACCTGCATCATAGCTACCATATATCTGTCTTTAAATCTGAACTTGGACTTAAAAGATTTACCTACTAGATCTTGTATGTAAAAGTTCTACTTTTAAGTTCTGGTTCTGGACATCATGTTCAAGCTGAAAAAACTAAATTGAAAGGCATGTACTACCAGAAATATTTACCTAGTAGACCTGCAGGAGCGGACGTTGCAAAGGGCAAACTGATATTCTGCAACAACGGCAAGCTAGCCGAAAGAAGCAGTATAATTTCTTAACAAGAAAATCACAGAGATGAGTATCACTTGCGAGATCTGAACAACGAACAGATCAGAGCATATACAACTACCTAAACCAGAGAGCAAGAGACAGGGAGAGAACCTTTGGAGTGAAGTCGAGGTGGTGAACGCAATCTTGATCTAGCGGGTAAGTGGATGACGTCGTCCTCACCATAGTGCTCGCGGTGCAGGATAGGATGTGGCCCTTGAGGAGTAGCTCGTCGGGGACAGTCGTGTGGGGGTGGTGCTCATCGGGGACACCCACATCAAGGAGCAGCTCTAGGTGGAGGCAGCGATGGTGGCGGCAGTCAGATCCGCGTGAGGACATCGTGCCCATCGCCGGATGGTCCAATTGGGTCACCGATGTGGTAGAGAAGGGGGGAGAAGAGGCGATGCGGTAGATCAGGGCTGATAGGGGCGTGGCGGAGCAGGGCCGGTACGGGCATGTCGGGGTGGTGGCGCGCGGCGGGCCATGGCGATGTGGGAGAGGAAGATTGGGGAGAGAGAGGGGGATTTTTTCTGACGGCGGCGAAGGATTGAGGCACGGGGGAAGGAGACCTAATTTAGCCGAAATTTTTGGCACTGCACGCCCTTTCTCCCGTCGCTATCTCATTGCATAATGGGCCCTCAAAGCGCAGGGGGGAATAAAAGGCGCGCGCCGTCGACGCGGGAGGATGGTATATCTTCGTGTTTTTTGGGGTGGATGGTATGCACATGGCACCTGTACTTAGGAAAAAAATTCAGTTCTTTTTGCCACAAAATTGTCTTTCCCTAGAGGGGTACTATTCATTACTTTTCTTTCCCTTTAGGAGATTAATAAGCTCTAGGTGAAGGCCTTAGCCCTAGGTAAAATGGGGATTTCTAGTAGTGTTGTGATGCTCATCTACATCCATTCACAGGGTCTCCTTGTAGTTTTAGAGATGTCAGAAGGCAGTGACAATCAGAACAGATCAGAGGAGCAGGCACATCTGAGTAAGGGCTCTAGTCCCTTCAATAGCAGCTATTATGAGAGTAGCAGAAGCACTCCTAGTAATCTTCCAAAGGCTGCTACCAAATCCAGGAAGAGGAAAATTTCTGATAGTGAGGATGAGGATTTTGTGGCTGAAGAGGTCACTTCAAAGAAGAATGCTGTCAACAAGCAAGAATCTGCTAGAGTTGTCAAGCCTGTCTTGAACAAAAAGGCCCCTGCCAAGAGAGCTCCAATGTCAAAAGTCAGAGCCTCCACTCAAGAAACGATGGTGTTGACTATTGAAACAAGAGATGATGAGCCAGCGGGAACCAAGAAGAGGGCTAGGAAGACCACAGCCAGAGTGGTTGGCAAGCCATCTATGAGAGCTGATGATGATGATGATGATACTGAAGATGATGCTGATGAGCCTGTTGCACCTGCTGCAAAGACTAAGAAGCTGATGGGGGTGCCATCAAATCCAGGGCTGCTCCATCTAAGCCCAAAGCTGCCCCCAAAGCTTCTGCAGCCAAGAGGTCCACAAGAGACATTCCAACAGCTGAGAAGAACAAGGCCCCAGTGCCAGATGTTCCTGAGGAGGAGGTAGATTCAGATCAAGAATCCACAGATCATGATGAGTCTATGATGCTCATAAGACTCAAGCCAAAGATTCCAGATCATAATGATGCCCATCTTGTTGCTGAGAACATGAAACTGAGAAAGGATGCAAGTCTGAGAAAATGGAGACAGATTGATCCATATGCCACAAGGAGGAAGACTGTTGTGGACTATAGGTTTCACACCAAGGAACAACAGGATTTTTATGAGACAGTACTATTGGACAAGAAGCCCATTGTCTGTGACATAAAGTGGGTTGATTGAAAGTACATTGATAAACATGCTGATTTCTTTTCAGGTGTTCATGAGAGCTTTAGGCAAAATGAAGTTGACAAGTTTGTGGGAAAGAAACTGACTAGATGGAACCATGAGATGATCATGCAATTCTACTCCACTTCTCATTTCTATCCAGATGGTAGAATTGTATGGATGACTGAAGGTACAAGGTACCAATCAATTGTGGCTGAATGGGCAAGTTTGATCGATGCCCCCAAGGAGAATGATAATGACACTGATGTGTATGCCAAGTCTAGGATGGATCCAAACTCTATGGAAAATATGTTCAAGCCAATTCCTAACAGAGAAGTGAAAACTCACAAGTTTGGCTCCACATACCATCTCTTGTTTGGATTGACCAGAATCAACACTATATTTAGGCACACTTTGTTACCCAAGTCAGGAGATCATAGAATGATCCGAGGTCACTCCATCAACTTGCTCCACATGTTTGACGTTCCCGAGAAGTTCAAGGTCATGACAATCAAGAGGACAGCAGCTGACCAGAAAAGGTCTTGTGGATATGCCCCTCACATTCAGATGCTTATAAACTCCAGGGTGGATAAAGGGACATATCTTCTTGACAAGAGGCATCTTCATCTTAGGCCAGATTTTGAGGACAATGAAGTTGTCATGGATGCATCCCATCCTACTTCAGTTGAGGGCCAATAGAAGATTTCTCAAGCAAAGGCAGCCAAGCAAGCAAGTGCTTCTGGAGCTCCTAAGACCAAGCAAGATCATCTCAATCATCTGCTTGAGGCCACACTAAGGATTGAGAAGAGTTTGGCCAACTTGACTCGGAATCAAGCGAGCCTTAAAAGGATAAATGAGACAAAATTCTATGATCTAGATGTGAAGGTCATGGAGATCCAAGATACTGTGGAAAAGATCAAGGAAGGGGCTGAGGATAGAGAAACGACAAATGCTTTTTAGAGAGTGCCAAAAGGGCATATATCTGCTGAAGTGCACATGGCTGACACTAGAGAACTACATCAGCACCAGCAGCCATAGCTTCAGTGCCAGCTCCAGTTGCCACTCCACCAGCTCCAACAACTTCCATAGATGCATTCATCCTTGGAGTCATGTCGACGCCTCCTCCCGAAGAGCAAGCCTAGAGAGACGCATAGCACTATGCATTTTCAAGCTTTTTGGTAACTTGTTGCCAAAGGGGGAGAAAGTGTATAGATCATAGGCTTCGAGAGAGAGAGAGCATTGCTTCTTTTGCCTTCTTTGGTTTTTGGTTGAAACTTATTTGTGTGCTTGTTTGATACTCTATGTTTATGTGTGTGAGATACTTGTATGATCATGTGTTTGATCATATCATACTTTAATGCTTGCTTGAATGATGCTATTATTTATCTCTCATATATGATCATTCACTTTGCCTTGGTGATGAGTGCATATTTTACCTTCTATCATTTTGAGCACTAGACCAAGATGTATTTGACATAGAAGAGTAACCCATGATCCTAATCGATTGTGCATTCGCATTCAAAAGCAAATTTTAAATAATGCACAAATTTAGGGGGGGCTCTTGCTTATCACATACTTCTCAAAGCGACGATATAATTCATTCTTATTATCATTTGTCGAAGCTTTTATCTATATGTTGTCATTAATTGCCAAAAAGGGGGAGATGGAAAGTGCAACTATCCCTGGGTGGTTTTGGTAATTCCTAACAACATATAGCTCCTTGAACTAATGATCTTTCAAGATGATCATTTCAGAAAGTTCAATGATTGGCATGGCATGGACTAGAAATATGGACCCCTCAAAATGCTAAGGACACATATTGGCTCAACCTCAAGACTCTACATTTTTATTTATAGTGATCCTTGAGTCCATAGGGAAAGCCAATACTATTAAAAGGGGATGAGGTGTTGCCTAATGGCTTTCTTGCTCAAAATTCTTAGTGATATGCTCCAAAAGCCATCAACCACTTTCTCACATCCACATATGTCCCAAACCAAAAGTCAAACTCGGCCCCACCGATTTGATCCATCCGGCGCCACCGAGTTCATTTGACATAGCCATAGCCTGAAACCCTAATCAGTTCGGTCTCACCGATAGGGATCTCGGTCTCACTGAGATGGGATTGCAAACTCTCTGTTTCCCTTCATAACGTTTTGGTCTAACCGAAGTGAGCGATCGATCGCACCGAGTTCGCAATGCAAACTCTCTGTTTCCTTTTCGTAACGTTTCGGTCTCACCAAAATGAGTGAATCAGTCCGAGCGAGTTTGCCTAACCAACTCTCGGTTTGCCTATTATAGAAATCGGTCTCACGGAGTTGATGTGATCGGCCTCACCGAGATTACGTTATGCCCTAACCCTAATGAAATCGGTCCCACCGAGTTGATCATGTTGGTCCCACCGAAAAGCCTAACGTTCACATTTTGAACTAAATCAGTCTGACCGAGTTTCAAGATTCGGTCCACCGGCTTTGGTAAATTGTGTGTAATGGTTAGACTTTTTGTGGAGGCTATATGTACCCCTCCACCCACTCTTCATTCGTGGAGAGAGCCATCAGAACGTGCCTACACTTCTAGCATACATTTTCTGAGAGACAGCCACCTACTCATGTGTTGAGACCAAGATATTCCAGTCCTACCATATGAATCTTGATCTCTAGCCTTCCCCAAGTTGCTTTCCACTCAAATCTTCTTTCCACCATATCCAAATCTGTGAGAGAGTTGACTGTTGGGGAGACTATCATTTGAAGCACAAGAGCATGGTGTTCATCATCAACACACCATATATTAACTTTTGGAGAGTGGTGTCTCCTAGATTGGTTAGGTGTTACTTGGGAGCCTCCGACAAGATTGTGGAGTTGAACCAAGGAGTTTTGAAGGGCAAGGAGATCGCTTACTTTATCCAGATCTACCCTAGTGAGGCAAGTCCCTCGTGGGTGATGGCCATGGTGGGATAGACAAGGTTGCTTCTTCGTGGACCCTTTGTGGGTGGAGCCCTCCGTGGACTAGCGCAGCCGTTACCCTTCGTGGGTTGAAGTCTCCATCAACGTCGATGTACGATAGCACCACCTATCGGAACCATGCCAAAAACATATGTGTCTCCACTTGCGTTTGCACTCTCCAAACCCCTCCCTTTACCTCCATATGCAATGATTTACTTTCCGCTGCTACAACTCTAGAATTGCATGTGTAGGAAGATTGCTTGACTTGTGTCAAATTGCTAAAAACTGTCAAAACATAAAATTGGGAAAAGGCTAAATTTTTATTTGGTCAAGTAGTCTAATCACCCCCCTCTAGACATACTTCGATCCTACACCTTCTTCTTGGGTGCCATGGCGATGAAGCTAGTGATGAAGCAGACGCGCTAACTGCTAATTTTGGTTTGCACAAGCAATCCCCCTGCCTGGCGCGCCAAAGATGTCACCTCGTACGACCATCTATGGGACCCCGGCAATACTTTTGTAGTTCGACTAGAGGGATCAATGAGCACAAAGGACAAACTAGCATAACGCACAAGGTTTACTCAGGTTCGGGCCGCTGTGAAGTGTAAATCCCTACTCCTGCTTTGTGTGTTGCATGCGTGTATATCCAGTTACAAGGAGCGCACATCCCGGCAAGGTTCTCGAGAAGTGTAGCTACACATGCAAACGAGAAGGGTTTTGACCATTCTTAAGGTAGCCATGTGCTCCTTTGATAGACTAAGGGGTCACCACGATGGCAAAACGGTAATTACATAGGGTAAATAGTGGCTATAGTGCCAGATACCTAACTCTGATGGGTTAGGAAAAATGCATTTATTGCACCATGATGTGGCATGTATATGGATCTCCCCGGCAAGGTTGTTCTCTCCTTTTGTGCCGTTCGCCCATCTGCCTCTTATTCCTTTGACACATCACATGCACGGCTGTCATTAAAGTTGTATCTTCAGAGGCGAGCTGCCACATGCCCAGACAAGGCTCACCTAATACATGCCCGCTTGACACCTAATCGACAAGTGACAAGCTAATCGATGAGGTCGAGCAGTGCAGTGTAGTGGAATCTTGCCAGGCTTGGAGCTTGCTGGGCTTGGATCTTGGCGGCTTGGTCAGCCTTCCCCCAGCCAGGATCTTGCCAGGTCTCCAAGTTGGGCCTTTAGTATTTGTGATCTCTAACTCAGATATCTTCTTTGTAATATTGTCTTGTGTTTCTCTTTGGTTATCCTCTGTCAAGCCTTGTTGCCAGGGAGGCTGCTACTGCAAGTGCATAAGTATGGGGTACTAAGGGACCAAATCTTAGTACACCGACACTGTTATTTCTTGATAACAAGTCTCAGGTACAAAAGATCTTCAAGAACTTCACCTGGAAGGCCCAAAATCAGTTTGAAGTGAAGATCAAGAAGGTTCAAAGCAACAATGGAACGGAGTTCAAGAACACCAACGTGGATACCTTTCTTTATGAAGAAGGCATCTCACATGATTTCTCGGCTACGTACACACCTCAAGAAAATGGAGTTGTTGAGAGGAAGAACCACACCCTTATCGAGATGGCGAGAATGTTGCGAGATGAATAAAAGACGCCAAGACACTTTTGGGCCAAAGCGGTAGAGACAACTTGTCATGCCACAAATCGACTCTACCTACACAAGCTTCTCGATAAAATGGCATACGAGCTATTGACCGGTAACAAACCCCAAGTTGGATACTTTCGAGTATTTGGCACAAAGTACTACATTCTTGATAAGCATCATCACTCAAAATTTTCTTCTACATCTCATGAAGGTTTTCTACTCAGTTATGGCTCAAACTCTCACACTTACCATGTCTATAATAATTTCACCCGAAAGGTTGAAGAGACAATGGATGTGAAGTTTAATGAATCTAATTGCTAACAAGTATAGTATTGCCAATTGATTTAGGAGACAAAGATCCCTCAGAAGAAATTCAAGATTTGTCTATTGGCAAAATTCATCGAACAAAAGGTGATGCGGAGCATCCTTCGATCATCAGCGTGGACATTCCGTCACCACCACAAGAACAAGGAGGACCAATGACAAGAGCATGACCATGTACCATCGAAATCAAGGTTAACTCTTTCCTCTTCGAGTTTCATTTGGATTGACATGAGAATTGGGTTCTAACTCAAATGGATACATTGTGCACTCTTAGGTATCAATGATACGACTGTGAGGAACCTAGGAGGGAGTCACAAGCAACCAAGAAGGAGGAGAAAGAAGAGCCCCAAGACACGAAGCATTGGAAGCTCTTTGGACACCCCGGGTGCCAGGCCTCTTACACCCCCGGGTGCCAGCACCATCCACCCCCGGGTGCCCGGACCCCTGGGTGCCCGCACCCTTGGGTGCCTGCACCATCCGCCCCCGGGTGCCCGCAACGGCTGGCCCCGTGGGGTCGCGGCCCTCTGACTACCTCGGGTGCCCGGCCCCCCTCCCTGGGTGCTACTCCGGGTGCCCGGACCTCACCCCACGGGTGACCGACCTCCTCCTCGCCAATGACCCCGGGTGCCCGGACATGTCCGGCTCTGTCGGTGCACTAACACTTGGGCACCTAGTGCCCCTGACTTATGCACAAATAGTAGTAGCAAAACCCATCAGTGCAAGCTTAGCCGAAACCAAACCAAGCCAGAGAAGCCACTCTCTGTGCGATCAAGGAGTGCATCAAGAAGACAAAACCAACATTCAAGATCAAGACACCAAGAAAAGGCAACTCCACTGTCCAAGAAACGCCGGAAGGGCCGAAGCAACGGCCTAGAACAAGCCGAAACCATGCCGGCACGTCCCCGGTGCCTGCCGGGGACCGGAGCGCGCATGTCTCCGAGAAGGCCCGACAAGCCATACCCTGGCAGGCACGAGCCGATCTGCCACCGCTCCACCGCATCGCAACACCAGCCACTCACTGATTCGGTGTCGAGCTCTCATGTGTCTAAGTGGCTCTTGCTAAACATGTGGCGTCTTGCTGGAAGACAAATTACACCCACTTGACACCCATCCAGAGGCGTGTCAAGATAATAAGCAATAGTTGGCTAAAGCGATGGTAAAAGCTTGCCAGGAATGCATCCCCGCACGCCACCTAAGATAGCATTTAAGGCATTTTGTCCTAAGTGCCAGAATTAGGTATGATAGCACCGTTGGCTATCTAATTACTAGATAATGTATGTTTTGCCACTGTGGTTACCCCGTGAGCTATAAAAGGAGGCCCAAGGTGACCTAGCTAAAGATTCAGACTCTTGGACACTTGTACTCATGCAGCTGCTCTCCCCGAGGACACCTTCCCGAGCTTGTGCGCTGCGTGTCTTCGTGTTCCTCCATCCAATCCACCAAAGCAGGAGAAGCAACCTTGTCTATTCCACCATGTCCATCGCCCCCGAAGGACTTGCCTCACTAGGTTAGATCTTCACGAAGTAGGCGATCTCCTTGCCCTTACTAACTCCTTGGTCTCCACAATCTTGTCGGAGGCTACCAAGTGACACCTAACCAATATAGGAGACACCACTCTCCAAATGGTAATAAATGGTGTGTTGATGATGAACTCCTTCCTCTTGTGCTTCAAGTGATAGTCTCCCCAACACTCAACTCTCTCTCACAGATTTGGATATGGTGGAAAGAAGATTTGGGTGGAAAGCAACTTGGGGAAGGCTAGAGATCAAGATTCTTGTGGTTGGATTGGAATATCTTTGTCTCAACACATGAGCAGGTGGTTCTCTCTAAGAAAATGAATAGTGGAAGTGTAGGCACATTCTGATGGCTTTCTCACAGATTTAGAGGGGTGGAGGGGTTTATATAGCCTTCACACAAAATATAGCCGTTACACACATTTGACCCAACTCGGTCAGACTGAATAAACGAACTCGGTCAGACCGAAGCAGTTCACAATGTGAATGTTAGACATTTCAGTGGGACAAATACTATCAACTTAGTGAGACCGATGTGTTAGGGTTAGGGCGAGACCTCAACTCGGTTTGACCGATTACACAAACTCGGTGAGACCGATTTTTGTAATAGGCTAACAGAGTGTTGGTCAGGCAAACTCGGTGGGACCGATTTGCTCATCTCGGTGGAACCGAAATGTTACGAAGAGGAAACAGAGAGTTTGCATTCCCATCTCGGTGAGGCCGAGATCCCTATCGGTGAGGCCGAACTTATTAGGGTTTGTGGCAATGGCTATGTCATGTGAACTCGGTGGCGCCGGTTGGATCAAATCGGTGGGGCCGAGTTTGACTTTTAGGTTTGGGACATATGTGGAAATGAGAATGTGGTTGAGTGATTTGGAGCATATTTCTTAGCACTTGAGCAAGTAGACCATTAAGCAACACCTCATCCCCTTTGAATAGTATTGGTTTTCCTATGGACTCAATGTGATCTTGGATCACTAAAATGAAAATGTAGAGTCTTGAGCTTTTGCCAATCTTTGTCCTTAGCTTTTTGAGGTGTCCACATTTCTAATCCATTCCATGCCAACCATTGCACTTCCTGAAATATTTATCTTGAAAGGATATTAGTTCAATGAGCTATATGTTGTTATTAATTACAAAAACCACCCGGGGATTAGTTGCACTTTCACCAGAGCAAGACAGAGCACTGAACTGGGCCATCGTCCCATGAGCATGGCCCCCTCCACGTCCTAACGCCTTGGTGACTGGTTCACGGTGACAAGAATGTGGCCCGCCTTTCTAGCCATGCCAACCACAGCAGCGGAAGCAATGGCATGGGCCCTACTGTTGTTGAATTTTTCACCAGCGGTTGACAAGATGGACGAATGGAGAGCCACCATCCTGAGCTTGATTGGCTTCGTCGAAGCCAACAAACTGCAGCATGTAGAGCCGTCGCCAAACCCGCGGATGATGATGGCAGCCGGGGCTGATGGTCGTCTTGAGGGGGTTATGCCGACAGTGCAGTCCCCACCGCAACAACAGACCAAGAGGCAGCTTCAGTAAACTCTGCATGTCGACGAGCCCGTCGAGGCATCTATGGCTTCGTCCGGCCCGCACACTCGTAGAGATCAGTAGAGTGTTCTGGAAGACCAGCGGAAGGAAGACGCGCGCGTCACTATAGAGTGACACCGGGAGGCACACCACCAATCAGACAGGCACAATGGTCCAGACATTGGCGACCCTGCACCCAGTGATAGCGGGTACTTGCTTTAGGAGGTTGAGTGCCCTGCCTTCACTCGCGAGCTGTGGTAGGTCCGCTAGCCATCTAGCCGAACCTTCAAGCCTGAGCTGCCGGAGAAATACGACGAGAAGCTAAACCCGGCGGAGTTCTTGGGCATCTATACGATCGCCGTTCAAGCCATTGGGGGAAGAGATGAGAAGGTTCTCGCCAACTATTTCCATTTGGCGCTCAAGCCAAATGTGAGATTGTGGCTGATGCACCTGCCAGAGAACTCCATTTTGTCATGGGCTGACCTGTGCAATGAGTTTGTTGGCACCTTCACAGGTGGCCTCCAGGAGCCTAGATAACCGAGTGATTTGCAAGTCCTCCCGGAGAAGGAAGGGGAAAGTTTGCGGAAGTATATTCAGAGGTTCAGTGTGATTGTCGTGTTCCATTCGAACATGTGCAATAGCAGGATGCGCGCAAAGATGAACGTCAGGCTCCCCAAAACCGCCAATGAGTTGTACACGTTGGCTGAAAGTGTGCTCGAGCCTAAGAAGGAAGGCGACTCCCCGGAGAGGAGGTTGGCGTCAAAGTCGACTCAGATGATGACGATGATGCCCCCAGCTCGAAAGGGAAAAGCTGGAGGCGTAATAGGAAGCGTAAAGGGAAAGCAGTGTTGGCAGTTGAGAGCTCTGGTGATACAGTGCCGGCAGGAGAGCCAAGGCCGAGGCCCCCGGCAAGGAAGCTTCCACATGCACTGACTGCCGGGAGGCCGTGACGGCAGAGAAAACTGAAAAGTCCAATGGGCCATATTGCAAAATCCACCGCACCAAATGTCTTGATCTCCAAGAGTGCTGCCAAGTTGAGTAGCTTGTTGATAAATAGAGAGCTGAATACGAGAATCGTCACATGGAGAGAGTCCAAGAGGGTGCTAGTAGTAAGGGTCGTGGTGGTAGAGGAGGCCATCGCGGCAAGGCCCCGCATGTCACGCCCAAGATGCGATTCTATCCCGATCACGTGATAACTCATGATTGGGGCACAACCGTATTTCGGGCGCTTAGCAAGATAGATATCATTACATCGAACCATTACATAAATAGATGGGGATACATACAAGTCATACAATTGCCACATGAATACAACACATCATACACGAGACATCCGGCTATGGATGAAAACACAAGAAAAACACAACGACATCCATCCTACTATCCTAGGCTGCCGACCAGGAACCTATCTCAAGACTGTTGAAGAAGGAGAAGAAATAACTCCAACACAAGTAAACATCGCTCTCACGTCAAGTAATGAGAAACCTATACCTGCAACTATTGTTGTAGTATCTATGATCCACGAGGACTCAACAATCACATAACCATGGGTATCAAGACTAACAAAGCTTAATGGGTGTGGAAAGGATAAGTGGTGAGGTTGCAGCAGTGGCTAAGCATTGTATGGTGGCTAACTTATGAGTACAAGAATAAGATGAGCATCTACGCAAATGGTTGCAAACTAGTAATGATCAATAAGTGATCCTGAACTACCTATGAGTCAATCATAACCCCACCGTGTTCTCTTCCCAAACTTACTCAAAAAGAGACGATCACGGTTACTCACGCGGTTGGTGTATTTTATTTCGGATCCTCTGTCAAGTTTTCTACAACCGGGCATTAAAAATTCCAATCTGCCACATAATCGCGGGCATGGCTTTCGAAAGATCATAACCCTGCAGGGGTGTCCCAACTTAGCCCATCACAAGCTCTCACGATCAGCAGAGGTAAAACCTCTTATCTTAGGGACGACACGATCAGACTCGGAATCCCGGTGCACAAGACATTTCGACAATGGTAAAACAAATCCAGCAAGACCTCCCGACGTGCCAACACCCTGAAAGTAGCCGCGCATATCTCGTCTCAGGCCACGTCTGGATGAGCACTACGTACATCAACCGAAGAGCCCAGATAACTGGGTGGCACCACAAGTGGCTCTAGTTTGGGACCAACACCATCAACACTGCCCCCCTATATGTGGAATTAAGAATCCATAGGGACGCGACCCCCTATGCAAATTAATTAATTAATTTTTTATGATGTTGGCAAATTAAATCCAAAGTTGGGCATTGCTGGAGGAGTTTTATTCAAAGCGAACTGTCAAGGGGGTCCCATAACCCCCAACCATGTTAGGAATGCAAACTCAAGGAACATAACACTGGTTTATCGGTTCTTAAGGCGGCATGAGTGCAACAAAACACCGAGCAAAAGGCCAAGCCTTCCACCCATTGCCAAGTATATAGGTGCATTAATTATAGTAATAGATATTGTGATATTCCAACATCCAAGTTCCGACATGGAGCAAACTTCATCTTCACCTGCAACTAACAACGCTATAAGAGGGGTTGAGCAAGCGATAACATAGCCAAACAACGGTTTTCTAGGATGATGTAAGCAAAGGTTAGAGGTTGTTTCATGGAATAATTGGAGGCTTCGTAAACAAGTGGTGGGTAACGCAACATATAGCGATAGCATCGAGACAACTAGCATAGCAGTGATAGTAATGAGATCCAAGGTGATGGTCATCTTGCCTGAAATCCCTCTAGGACGAAGAACGAGTGCATGACGAATACGAATGGGCGTAGACGAACCAAGCGTAGTCGAACAAATCCTCACGGTCGCAACGAACCTAGAACTAACGAGAAGAAGCACAACCGAAAAGAAGCAAACAACATGGTAAACACACAAGCATAAAAAATGCATGATGCACAACCAAGTATGATGCATGACAAGGTTAAATGTTGTTAACATGCCAAGAGGTGAAGCATATGAAAACTACCTATTTAGGCAAGTTTAAATGAGGCCGGAAACAAAATTAAAAATTCCGGAAAATCCCCATATGCATATTTCAAATTTGCTGCTGTCCTACCCTAAATCATATTTTTTATTTTGTTAAAAAACAAAATAAAGTGCATGATGTTAAACTATGCATTTTTCTAGGCAAGTTACATATAAAGTTTATTAAATTTGGAGCTACGGTTATTAAGTTATGAAATAAACCATTTTAACATGTCCTCATGCAAATTAATGCAAACATCCATTTAAACATTATTAACATGGATGAAGGTTGGATATCGTGGAACTGCATGAAATTCTAAGCATTTTGCATATATAACATGTTTCATTTCGATACATGGATATAAATTATTGACAATGTAAAACAATGGCATTCCTGTAATTATGCATGCACTGGAAAATAACTAAAACCACACGCAGGAAAAAAACATGCATGGGCATGAAGCATTAGAGTGTTGCGGCCAGAAGTGGAATCGGGCCCAAGTGTGTGTGTGTGTGTGTAAAGAAAAGAAAAACGGGGCAAAACTGGGGCGTCTGGGACTGGAACCCAGGACCTCCTCGACGTGAGTGCGACTGCCTAACCAGTCAGGCTGCTCTTGGGTTTGTGTTTAACTGAAGGGAATGGATCTACTTAACAGAAGGTAAAGGCAGCGCCTTAGAATCACCATGGACGCATGGTGATTGCTGGAGATGGCAGCGAGCAAGCATGGCAGCGCTAGCAGCAGCAGGGCAGGGTGCGCGCGGGGGTGCGTATGCGAAAGAAACATAGGAGCAGAGCAACCTCGCTGATGACAAAAATGATGGCGGAGGTCTCGCCGGAATTACCTCCCGACATGCTCGAGATGCAAGGGAACAGGGTGCATGTTGTGCTCAGCGCGTGAACATGAGGGGACGTGTGACACCCCGAGACCGATGCGACAGGTGTCATCCTCTAATTCGCTGTCATTGCCATGTCATCTGCTTGCGTGTTGCACTTTGCCATGTCATCATGTGTTGCATCTGCATAGTTTTCAAAACTTACATCAATTCGTAGTTGCCACGTCCTCTCCGTTGTCCGTTCTGAGCCCAAACACACTCGCACGCACCCATGGCACCTTCGAAACCTCCCTTTTGTAAGTGGCCAAAAAACATTCTCTAAATGGGGTGAAAATTGACGTGCGGTGTTGTTATAGTGTAGGTAGACCGCCTGTCAAATTTCATCGCATTCGGAGTCCGTTTGATGCCCCAACTGTTAACCGCGTTAACCGCTGGAAGCCCTTTCTCTTTTAGCCAGCACCCCTCCACAACAGCCCACTAGCCCATCCAAACCCCCTCCATGCTCTCGGTCGTCGGATCACGAGCATGTGGATGAAAACCCCACCTCATTTGGACTCTCCTAGCTATCTCTACCTATAAATACACCCTTCCTCCCGAAATTCGCGGATGAAACCCTAACCCCTCTCCCTCTCGCGCCGCAGGACATGTCCATCCATGCCGGATATGTCCAGCCGCCACGCCCCTTCAGCCAATCAGAGGCTGCCATGTCGCCCCGCCACTGCTCTCCAGCCAACCACTAGTCGCCACCTCGCCCCCTTCAGCTCCCACCGCGCCAGGCCCGGGGAAGCCCATCACGGGCCCACCTGGCCCAACCGCCGACCCCGCCGCCGGCCGGGATCGCACCCGATCTGCCCCATCGCCGACCCCAATCGCTGCCGGAGCCACCGCGCCGCCGCGCGCCTGGGTCGCCGAAGCCGCCAGCGTCTCCTGCAGGACCCCGCCGCCGTTCGCCAGCTCCTTCACCGCCGGCGTCGAGCTCTACGCCCCGCCGCCTCCAGTCGCCCGATCCGGCTTCCCCGCCGCCATATCTGGGAGCTCTGCCGCCGTCTGGGCCGTTCCCCTCGCCCCTCATCGTTCTCGCCACTGAGAGGCCTCACCACCGGCGCCCTCTGCTTCCGCCACCGCCGGCCGATGTCACAGCCCTAGATTAGTCTTTGTTTGTTTCTACATGATCATCATGTCATGATGTTTGTTTTCAAAAGAAACTTGAAATGGGGATGGCAGAAACCCCCCGCACCCCCTTGAATCCAACTAGGGTTACTAAAATACTTTTCAATGTACCCAAAATGCCCTTCACAAAATATTCATCATTTTTGGTCTTGGCTAACACCTCTGCCAAAAATGGTTTCATAATTTTGGAAGCCATTTTGGATCTTTGATTTAAATCATAAGGTATTTGCATTTGGACGTTTAAATGCTATAAATATTTTTTTAATGTCCAAATAATCTTGAAAGTATTTTTGGGCTGTTGGATTTAATCTCTGAGGTGCCCATAAATATTTTCAGCTTTTATTTAAATGGTTTAGTATTTTACTAAACTAGAAAAAAAAAGAGAAACAGAAAAGAGAGAGAGAGAGGAAGCACACCTGGGCCGCTTACCCGGCCTGGCACTGTGCCGGCCCAGCCCAGCTGGCCGACGCCAGTCATCCCTCTCCTCCTGCCAGAAGGACGGGGGTGTGTGCCTGCGGCATGCACGCACGCGTCCGAGCCACCTCCTGCTTCCGCCGACGCTGGAGGCTGGCTAGAGGCGCCACGCTACCTCCCCGAACTTCCTGGCTCTCTCTCACTCTCCCTCGACCCATCCCCTCTCCTCTGCTCTCTCTAACGGACAGCCCGAGCGGAGCTCGTCGCCGCCGCTCGCTGCCGCCGCACCCACCGAGTCTTCCTCGCCTAGCCAGCCTGTCCTTAAGCTCCGGCACGATGCCTTGAAGCTCCAAGCTAAAGCATGCGCCCTCGGATGGCCGGAATTGACGCCCTTGAGCTCATCACCGCCGCATCTGGCCGCCAGAGGTCGCCGTCGATTCTTCTCCTCCGGTGCCTCCCCGAGCCCACTTCGACGACCACTACAACCACCGTGAGCCCCTGACTGTCTTCCCCCACCCCGTTCTCCCTCTCGCTCGCCGTAGCTACTGCACCATTGGCAACCGAACGCGCCGCCGCCTGGCCTCGACGCCGACGTGCCCTCGACCATCTTTTGGTTGGCCGTCTTGTCCAAAACACTCACCGCCTCTCGTAGGTTCTGTAGGTGCCAAGCACGCGCCGCGAAGACCACCGCAGCCTCATCGCCGCGCGCACCCGAACGCCGGCCGCCGCCGCGAGCTTTGTTCCGGCGAGCTCGCTCCACCCCAGCTCCTCCCGCTTGCCCTACCAGCTGCGCGCGAGCCCCAGCTACGCGTAGGACCAAACGGCGGTCGATTTGGTCGATCGTAGGCAAATTCCGAGCCCCTCCGCCATGCACGCTGTCGCCGGCGGTAAGCCGCCGGCCTGTTTGGGTCTTTGACCCGAGGTTTGACCCCCTGGGTCTATGACATGCGGGCCCCGCAAGGCTAATTAACCTAGTTTAGGCTTAAACCTAATTAGCTTAACCCTAGTTAGTTTTAACTACGTCTAATTAGTTTAGCTAGCCACTGACAGTGGGCCCAGTCCCTGGTCAAACCTCAGGCAGCATAGGGTTAGACCGAGATTAGTCCCTGTGTCACTGACGTGTGGGTCCCACACGTCAGGTTTGACCCTGGCCGCCCTGTTGACTTGCTGACATCACACAGACGTCATGCTGACGCAGTAAAGCCTTCTCTGGAATTTATATAAATCTAAATGATTTATTTATTTTCAAAAAATGCTTTAAACTTCTAAAAATCGTATAAAATCAACCGTAGCTCAGATGAAAATAATTTATATATGAAAAATGATTAGAAAAATTCAAGGAATCTGTTTACGACATTTTCATCAATGTTTGAACAAGTTAAACCTGTTGATCAGGTCAGATCAATTAAATGGCATTTGAATAATCACATATGAAGTTTGAATTTGAACCTTTGGTTCAAACAAACTTCATCTAATATGGTTGCTAGTTGCATTAGCTCAATCAAAATCATATTTCCATGTCATGATCATGCATCATATTGTCGCATTGCATTGATGGTATTCCTTCTATGTTGCCGGTTTTTGTCTCCTCTCAGTAGACGTGGTTCCGATGATGTGATCGATGACACTGATGAAGACATTGTGCTATCTTCAGAAATGCCAAGCAAGCAAAACCCCATTGAGCATTTCGATACAATCCCACTCTCTTGCCCTTGCTCTCTTTTACTGCATTAGTACAACAACGCTTCAACTGTTACCTGCTGCGGTAGTTCAACCCCTTTCCTCTGCATGACCTATCATTGCCACAGTAAATAGTTGAAACCCACTAGCATGAGTAGGAGTTGTTTGAGCCATGTTGTGCCTACTCATTCATGCTTCTGGTTATGCCTGCTATTGCTTAGAGTTGTGTCAGGTCTGATTCATCGGGGATGAATTGGAATGTGGTGAACATGTCCTACTGTTGAGAGCTAAGTGTGTGAACACGATTTGGTAAAGGTAGCGATGAGAGGCCATGTAGGAGTACATGGTGGGTTGTCTCAATGCAGCCGTCCTCAGGAACTAAGTTCTGTGTTAGTGATCCATGAAAGAGCTACTACCACACATTGGGATCTTTAATTGACTCTCTCGGCTTCTTAATCACCCTTGTCCTCTGTCCAGGAGTTGCAAGTAGTTTCTGGTGTTTGTAGTATGCTGGAGGCCGTGCGCAGCGCTGACCGGAGGGGTGGGCTGTGATGCAGTAGGCATGTGGCCGGGTATGCCGGGCGCCCATTTGGTGTCGCGGAACCCTATACAAATCGTTCGGGGCCGTATGTGGAAACCTCGGCCGGACTCCCTGCGGATGGAACCTGAATAGGCGATAAACCTGGACTGGAGACTTGAGTGTTTAGGTAGGCTGTGGCCGACACCCTCGCTGGGCTTCCGCTTGAAGGTTGCCGAGTACATGTCGTGTAAACGGCGGTAAGTTGTGAGTGCGTGTGTGAAGAAGTACACCCCTGCAGGGTTATATATGATCTATTCGAATAGCCGTGTCCGCGGAAATGGGCTTCTGGGTTACCTATACAGTTCATAGACAAGTGGAAGTGGATACTCTAAAACACGCAAGATAAGCGTGAGTGCTATGGATGGCCTTCTCGTAGTGAGACGGGAGCGGATCCATAGTGGTGTATTGATTGGTGAACTTGTGGAATCGTGTGCGCCACCTCAAAAGAGTTACTTGCAGTCATAGTTTAGGATAGCCACCGAGTCAAAGCCGGCTTGCCGTAGTCAAACTCCACCACTCCCTTTGTTGATACTGATGCATATGTAGTTAGATCTGATGTAAGTCTTGCTGAGTACCTTTGTACTCATGTTTGCTTAATTTATGTTTTGCAGAGAGACTTCAGTCTCACTAGTGGTTCCGCGTGGACTTCGACGTTTAGCTTGTTACCTCAGCTACAAAACTGTACCCTTGGGAGGATCTTGTAGATAGTCAGGCTTCTCAGCCTTTTTCATTTGTAGTTGTTTGTACTCAGACATGTTATGCTTCCGTTGCCTGTATGCTCTGTATGTTGGGTCATGTGACGTCTGTTTGTAATAAATGCTATGTTGGCTCTTCTGGGTCTTTATCTATATGAGTTGTTGAGTTATGTTGTGATGCCATGTTGTACAACACATACTTGCATGTTATGCGTACGTGTAATGTGTATCGCTATGTGTGGGATCCGACACCTAGTTTTTTACCCTTTGTAGCCTATATTACAGGGAAATGTCTCCTAGTGCTTCCCCTGAGCCTTGGTAGCTTGCTACTGCTCCGAAACACTTAGGCTGGCCGGCATGTGTCCTTCTTTGTTCCTTGTCTGTCCCTTAGGGGAAATGTCATGTGTTGTTCCTTTAAGTCCTTGTATCTTGCTACGACTTGGGTTCATACGTTGATGACCGACACGTTCGTTGCTGGGTCATGTATGCTTGTCTCTATAATTTAGCGCCTCTTTTGGTTTATAACTAGTCATGTCAGCCCGGGTTCTCTATCATATGGATGCTAGCAACACTATCATATACGTGTGCCAAAATGCGCAAACGGTCCCGGGCCTGGTAAGGTGGCACCCGTGGGGATACCGTGCGTTGTCACACCCCAAAATTTTAACCTTGTTTTAATAATTAAAATTTGGCTAGAAAAAAAAAAATTTTGAATTTTATTAGGTTCTTTAATAACTTCAGAACCTTTTATATAACTATCCTTC